>JAHUUD020000054.1:0-600000 GCA_020010945.3 Muscidifurax raptorellus
CGACTAACGCCATAAATCATCTCGCCCCATAACGTATAGTGACTCCTAGACCAGACTCCTAGAGACGATGCTCACAGGCAGGTCGAGGATGCCAGGCTGAATTACTATCACTCACGCCTATCCACCCTGACTGATGTCGGCGAGATCTGGAGAGAGCTTGAGAAACTTGGAATTACCACCTCCAAAGTGAAACCACCCTCTCGCTTCTCCATTGAAGACCTCAGCGCGCACTTCAGCAGAATCTCCAGCGATCCGCTGGTACCTGCAGTAGAGGAATATATGCAGTGATATGATGCAGTGATGCACTTTGTCTCCCAGGCCAGGGGCAACGACGGCATCCCACAGGTTGTCATTTATAAAGCACTGCCGGTACTCGCTCCATTTCTACAACGTATTTTCAACCTATCCTTGAGCGAGTCCTGCTACCCCTCGGACTCGAAAAAGTCATTAGTGCACGCACTGAATAAAGTCAGTTCTCCAACAACTCTGACTGGCTATCGTCCGATCTCCCTCTTATGTTTCTTGTCCAAGGCGCTGGAGTGGCTAGTGCACAGGCGAACCTCTGTACATCTCGAATCAAGACTTTTCCTCGATGACCTACATACTGTTTTCCGCACTGGCCACAGCACACAGTCCGGTCTGCTCAGGTTGACTGTTGATGTCAGGCTTGGCATGGACAAAAAGAAGGTAACACTTCTACTTCTCTTTGATTTTAGCAAGGCGTTTGATACTGTGTGTCACGTCAGGCAACTCAGAAATCTAACCTTTTTCGGCTTCTCTAAGCAAGTTATCTGCTGGTTCGCTTCTTATCTCACTGGTAGAACGCAGGCTGTCATTGGTGACAGCAGTGAACTCTCCACTTTTCTACCGCTAAACATGGGAATACCACAAAGGTCTGTTCTAGGCCCACTGTTATTCTCTTTATACGTCAACGACATCGGCCTTTGTGTAGACATTGACCTATCACATCTTATTTATGCGGATGACTTGCAAATTTACAGCCAATGCCATCTTGAGGAGCTCGATTCCTGCTCCGTGAGGATGAGTGTTAACGTCGAGAGTCATGTCCATTGATGAAAGGTGTATCAGCCTCCTACGTGGTCAAGGGGGGAAGATGACCAGTTTGAGGATAGGTCTCGTCTCTCCGAGGCGGAGGAGGTGAGCGAGGAGGCCGTGGAAAGCCGGGAAGCGCAGAAGGAGCTGGAGCGATACGTCGCCGGCACCCTTGCATGCAGACGGCAAAACCCGACTCCTAGCCCAATGAAGAGACCGAGGGAAGAACCGATGGTCTGGTAGCCAGCAGGAGAAAAGAAGAAGAAAAAGAAGAAGAGCAAGAAGAAGGGTGGGAATAGGCAGCTAACTCTAGCTGACCACCACGCTTATAACGAGAGTGGCCAGTCATCGGAGGGAGAAGCTGGCGTGCCACTGCGAGGCTTCTTTGGAGGGGTTTTTCCAGCGCGAGAGGACGACCAGGGCCAGCCGGTATCAACGAGAAGCGGGAGCTTCTGCATCCTCGTCAGCCCAGGCGCCAGAGTGAGATTTTTTTTAGATTTAGATTTAATTTATTTGAACTATACATTATATTGTACAATATATACATTAGTTATATATTTTAAGATGTAATTAATGGGTTATTGGGTTATGAGATGGAATGAATGAAGTGACTGTGGTGGAATGTAATAAGTGTGAGAGAGTTAGGTGTGAGTGTGATGAGTTGATTGCATGAGATTAGGCCAGCGCTATTGATTCTCTTGCTCCAGGAAATGTTTCTTTGCTAGTAATTTAAAATGTGATATTGATGTGGTGTTTCTTAGGTGAGATGGTAGAGAATTCCATAGATATAAGGCGCTGATGTGAAATGATTTCCTCAGTGTCTCGGTGGCGAAGGGGGATATGTCTAAGGGGATCACCTCCCCCCTCACAGGCCTGAGTGCGACGTGGAAGTCAAAGTACGCTATGATGTAAGATGGTGCCGCGTTATTGAACAGCTTTCTTAAGAAGCAGGCCATGAAGTACTTCCTACGCCCAGCGGTGGTGAGCCATTGCAGCTCGCGCCTGTAAGGGGAGATGTGCTCGTCCCTTCTTACACCATAGATGTAACGAATTCCCATGCTTACCAGTCGCTGTAGTTTAATGTCTAGTTCTGAGAGAGAGCGAGAGACCAAGAGCATCTGGGTAGCCAGCGAGCTTGACGGCAGCGGGGCTACCTGAGCTTCGTGGGAGAAGAGGGAACCTGGGGCTCACCCCCCCCCCCAACCTCGTGAGGTAAGAGTCTTGTCTTTGTTCACGCGAAATCTCCAGCGCGAGCACGCGTGCCGCCGGAGACTCGAGTGTGTGTGTGAGAGGGAGAGAGATTTTAGATTTAGATTTTATTGTTTATTTTCTGTACATTATATTGTGAGTGTGAGATGAGATGGAATGTAATGACTGTAGTGGAATGTAATGGAATGTGAGCGAGTTGAGTGTGTATGTGGTGGGTGGATTGCAAGGGATTAGGCTAGCGCTATGGATTTTCTTATGCCAGGAGATGTTTCTTGGCTAGTGACTTAAATTGTGAGACTGATATGGTGTTTCTTAGATGAGATGGTAGAGAATTCTATAGATATGATGCGCTGATATGGAATGATTTGCGCTGATATGGAATGATTTCCTCAGTGTCTCAGTGGCGAAGGAGGTATGTCTATGGAGGTCACCTCCCCCCTCACAGGCCTGAGTGCGACGTGGAAGTCAAAGTAAGCCAAGATGTAAGATGGTACGGCGGTGTTAAGGAGCTTTCTTAAGAAGCAGGCCATGAAGTACCTCCTACGCCCAGCGGTGATGAGCCATTTCAGCTCGCGTCTGTAAGGGGAGATGTGCTCGTCCCTTCTTACACTATAAATGTAACGAATTCCCATGTTTACCAGTCTCTGTAGTTTAGTGTCTAGTTCTTGAGTCGAGTCGCAGTATACCAGTGAACAGTAGTCTATGATAGGAAGCAGGAGTGCTTGCACGAGATGTTTGCGCAGCTTCAGATCAGTGCTCTTTCTAAAGAAGTTAAGTCGATACATTAGCGAGTGGGCACGCTTACACTGTTGTGTAACGTGTTCCTTCCATGAAAGCTTAGAGTCGAGCACCAACCCCAGACTACGCACACGTGATTGCTAATCGACCCGGGCTCCCCCTATGTTGATATAGGTATTAGCAAGCGTCGGTAAAGCATTTATGTAATAGGGGGAACCCAGGACAATCACCTGTGTTTTGATGATTCTGTGCAGCCCAGCCTGAAATCCTATCGGCGTTATCACTCATCCTCGCCGAACAGGAATCGAGCTCCTCAAGTCGGTATTGGCTGTAAACCTGCATGTCATCTGCGTATATGAAGTGATATATGTCACGGTCAAGGCAGTAGCTGATATCATTGATGTACAGTGAGAAAAGCAGGGGGCCCAAGACGGATCCCTGCGGCACTCCGGTGTTGAGTGATCGAAAGGTGGATAGTTCACCATTGTCACCAATGACAGCCTGCTCTCTACCTGTGAGATATGATGCGAGCCAGCGGATAACCTGCTTAGAAAAGCTGAACGAGGTTATCTGACTGAGTAGTTTGAAGTGACACACAGTGTCAAACGCCTTACTAAAATCGAAAAGGAGGAGATGTGTTACTTTCTTTTTATTAATGCCAAGGCTGACGTCGTCGGTCAGCTTAATGAATCCCGATTGGTTACTGTGTCCTGAGCGAAAGCCAGTTTGGAGGTCGTCAAGGCAAAGCCTTCATTCTAGATGTTTAGAGATTTGTTTTTGGACCAGCCATTCCAGTGCCTTGGATAGAAAGCAAAGGAAGGAGATCGGACGATAGTCAGTTAGTGCTGTTCGAGAACTGAGTTTGTTTAGCGCATGCACTAATGACTTTTTCCAGTCAGAGGGGAAGCATGACTCGCTCAAGGATAGGTTTAATATACGACAGAGAATAGGAGCGAGTACTGGCAATGTTTTGTGAATGACAACCTGTGGGATGCCGTCGTTGCCCCTGGCCTGGGAGACAAAGTGCATCACTGCATCATAGACATCCGATTCCGTTATCTCGTTGAAATTGAAGTGCTGGGGGATATTTGGACCCTCCAGGGTGTGCATATATTCCTCTACTGCAGGTGCCAGCGGATCGCTGGAGATTCTGCTGAAGTGCGCGCTGAGGTCTTCAATGGAGGAGCGAGAGGGTGTTTTTTCTTTGGAGGTGGTAATTGCAAGTTTCTCAAGCTCTCTCCAGATCTCGCCGACATCAGTCAGGGTGGATAGGCGTGAGTGATAGTAATTCAGCCTGGCATCCTCGACCTGCCTGTGAGCATCGTCTCTCGCAAGTGTATAAAAATACAGATCCAGTGGGAGACGTGATCTGCGGAAACGTCTGTATAGTCTGTTCCGTTCTTTCAAGAGGTCACGAAGAGCCGTGTTGAACCACGGGTGACGCTTCGGTCTAGGGGTCACTGTGCGTGATGAGGCGAGATGATTTATAGCGTCTGTTAAGTTTGTGTTCAGTAGGGTGATGCAATCGTTAAGTGATGAAGTGTGGAGCAATGTCCAGTCGCACACGCCGAGGAAGTCCCTTAGTTTCTTGGCGCAGATGCCTTTGTAGTTTCTGTGGGTGTAAGTTTGAGGTACGTGTAGTGGCATCTGTACGTCGAGAGTGGCCGTTATTATGTCGTGTCCGTTTATGAAAGGAGTGTCAGTCTTCCAGTGCGCGGGCAGGCGATCCTGCTCGTCAACAAGGCAGAGGTCGAGCCAAGTGTCGGATTCCGATTTGTGATGCTTTACACCATATGGAACCGACTGAAGGGAGTTTTCATCAATGAAGGCCCTGATGAACTTGGCATCCTCAGATGATGAGAGTTGATCGGCTTTGAAATCTCCCATTATTAGTTCGGTTGAGTAGCAGTGTATGTGTGTGGTGAGATTCTCTATAAAGTCGTTGCCCTGGATGAAAGGGGCATGGGGTGGACGATAAACAACGCCGACAAAGATCGCGATGATTCCCTTTACGGAGATTTCGCAAAAGAGATACTCCGGCCTCCCTGGCTTGCCCGACCAAGTGCCGTCAGATGAGGAAATGATTTTGGTCGTGAGAGTGTTATGAATATATAGGGCCGCATCCCCACCTTTCCTGTTTCTATCCCGTCTAAGCATTATGCAGTTGTCAAGTGAAGGGATAATTTTTATCTTGTCATCTAGCCAGGTCTCAGTTACAGCAATCACGTGAAAGAAGGGACGAGTAGTCAAGAAGAGCCTAACAGACTTGTGAAGCTGGCGCCCGAAATAAAAAAATATTATCTTTTATAAATTCATCCTACCTAAAACAATTCCTCCTCACTTGCGGAAATAACGTCCACAAGAATTTTCACTTGCGGATTTTCCATTTTCGAGATATTGCAAAAAGAAAATCTCCGATTCAAGCGCGGCGCTGGAATTTGATTTTCCCACAATATCATAAAAAACTCTCAAAATATAAGGTTTTGTTACACGAATCGATTCCTCTTCATCTGCGGATTACGTTAGGATACTTAATTTATATGTTTTTAATCAAAATAATAACAAAAAATGATATTGAATATCCCACCTGGAAACTCGGCATATCGGCGGTTCGCGTTCTGCGTGTTACGGCATTCCAAGTAGCGCGGAGCTGTAGCCATGAACAATAAACCGTAGAATTATGCATAATCGATGTATCTGAAGTGCATATTACGGCATAAATCAATTCCTCCTCACTTGCGGATCATCTTCTGAAAACTCAAAATTCCATTAAGCTATATTATCAAAGGGAATTACAGCCTGATTGTTTAGCCCACGTATACTCGCATTCTGGAGCGTACCTACACATCTACGGGCGCTGAACTAATGCGACTAAAAAACAATATTTATGCATAATAAATGATGTTCGATGATATCTTACAGCATAAATCGTTTCCTCCTCACTTGCGGATTATTGTGTGATAGCCTAGTTAGTGGGATCTACGTTACCATCCTGCAATAGCCATAACAGAGGAAAAAAAACATCAGAGCTTTCTCTGTGCAAGGAGAACTCGATTCGGTGCGGGTTGCGACGTGCTGCCTCCCAGCAGCGCGCACGCAACTCTTGCGCCTCTTATGCGCTCGATTTATTTATTTTGTCGAGGGACTCGACGCGATCACCTTAACTTGGGAGAGCTGGGAAAGAGGAGGGAAAATAATAATACAAATTTTATTAAACGATTCTATATTTCGCCCAACCCCTCCCTACAACGTGGTGGCTACGTAAGCCTCCCACGCGTCTCACAGCCACGCAGGGCCTTCTCGCTGTCCCTACTACCCGCAGGCTCGGCGCTCTCCCGGTGCGTAAGCACCTGGTAAGCAGCCAGCCAACCTCTCTCGGCACACGCGCTCTGCCTGCCTCGCACGATACGCGCCGATCTAGCGCAGAGCCAGACCGTGCAGCTCGCTGCCGCCGGCAGCACTCACCCGCTCTCTCTCTCTCTCTCTCTCTCTCTCTCTCTCTCTCTCTCTCTCTCTCTCTCTCTCTCTCTCTCTCTCTCTCTCTCTCTCTCTCTCGCACACACGAACGCGCGCCCGACTCGCATTGGCTTTTTCCCCAGCGCAACGATGCGCTGGGTCAAAGCCCGATCGGCTGTACCGCGTACACTCACTCGCCGTCTCTCTCTCTCTCTCTCTCTCTCTCTCTCTCTCTCTCTCTCTCTCTCTCTCTCTCTCTCTCTCTCTCTCTCTCTCTCTCTCTCTTTCTCTCTCTCTCCCTCTCTCTCACATGCACCCACGAGTCTCCGACGGCACGCTTGCTCGCGCCGGAGATTTCGCGTAAAATAAAGACAAATTTTACCTCTCGAGGGGTGGGGGGGGGGGTGCGAGCCCCAGGTTCCCTGCTCTCCCACGAAGCTCAGGAAGCCCCGCTGCCGTCAGGCTCGCTGGCTTCCCGGATGCCCTGGGTCTCTCTCTCTCTTCTCTCGCTCTCGGCGCCTGGCTGGCGAGGAGGCTGAAGCTCCCACGAGCTCGTTGCTCCTGGCTGGCCCTGGACGTCCTCTCGTGCTCTCCGCCGCTGATGCCTGCAAGCCGCTGGCGACACACTCGCCAACGGGAACAGGGGGATAGTCCTGGGGGACGGCGTCGACACCAAGTGTCTTCGCCGTGACACTGTCACTTGTCTTTCACTCTCTCTCACCACACACACCACTACGCGTTATGCGGCACTTTTAATCGTCGACTTGCGTCGACGATGTCAGCACGGGAATTGACACAATTTGCGCGCGCTCTCGCGAACTGCCGCGCCACATGCTTAACGCATCTCGCGGGCCCGCTCACGTAAGAGCCGCGCTGATTGGCTCACGGTCCGCGCGAGCCGTTGAGCCTCGCGTTGCAGTCAGCCGATAGGCTGAAAACCGCGAGACGCTGGCTCTGGCTTCGCGCGCTATCCCGCGCTCGTGTCTCTGCCTGCTGCGCCGATTTCTCAGAAATCGCGCGGCAGGCTCGACAACAAGCTAGCCCGGCACCGCTTCACAGAAAGACAGTCTGGCTCTCGCACTGTTTACGTGCGGGCTTAGACTCGCCGAATCGGTGCGAAATTTCCCGACTCGACTCGGCTGCGACGTACAACGTAAACCAGGTGGATGTCATTGTTGATGCTGCTGAGCCTGACAATCAGACTGCTCAATACTCTACTTATTGGCTAAACACTTCAGCAGTTCTAAGAAAACCACGAATAATACCTCAGCACACCTGAAGCTGGTCAAGTACCTCTATACTTACAAGTGCCGTCTTATGCGAGTACGTTGGCACACACATGCCAGAATGACTCGAAGGTAATATTATATCCTTAATAATTGAACGATAATTCATGAATAATTAACTTTATTATCCTATTGCTCGCTTTTTATATATTAGAAATGTTTACATACATTAGAATTGCTTTTTTTATTGTATACATGCTATTTTTCTTTAAGTATTGTGTTTTTTTTGCCAAATCATCTTTTGAAAACCAGTTATTTTTTATTGATCTACAGTAAGCAGTATAGTGAATTAATGAGCTAAGAATTAATGGTTCTAAATATTTTCCTCTCGTTTTCTTCACACTACTCTGAGTTGCGGATATGTTAAGGTCAGTAGACCCTGCAAGCTTGGACTCGTTTAACAAGGTGGATTTATTTTCATTTGGAGACGTTAACTTATCATTTTCAAGGTAGGCCTTTCCGAGTTTTATACTTCTTTCAAGAAATACGCAGTACATCGCCAGAAATAAATGAGCTGAAATAGGTCTGTTTATATTTGTTATATGTCTTAATTACTAAATAATGACTCTGATCTTCCAGACGAAGCTACAAGAATTGTTGAGTTAAACAAATGTACCATTACGTTGGTCCATGAAGGATATTCAACGCATAACTCTTTAATGTTCTTGATTAAATCCGGACAGTAAAGATCATTTTTATTCATTTCTTGGATATATTTTATTGCATCTAATCGAATATTTTCTATTTCACTTTCAATAATGATTAAATCATTTTCTTCAGATGATTCATCGTTATCAAATTGTTTTTCATTGCAAAAATCACATGTGTATGTTTCTTCGCAATATTTACTTTTATAAGTTTTAATAATATCAAATAAATATTGACAGCTTTGAATCACTTCACACGAATCATCTCCACTTCCCGGACTTAAACAAACAATAAAAACTAATTTTATTACTTTCATAAAATCTTGGTAAGATTCTAAAGTACTTAAATAAGAAATAATTCTCAAATAAAAATCTTTGACGTTTGGTGAATATTTTTCAAAGCACCTCCACCTTGTTACAGATTTTATTAAATGAGCAATATCCATTCTATAAAAACATGCAGGTAAATTATGACTTCATCTTAAAAGTTTTTTGTGGCATATCACTAAGTACTCTTTGTACGAACAATTATTAAACGATAAACAAATAGCATTTTGCAAAGCACTGGATCTATCCGTTACAATTTGCTGTGGTTTCGAGGCACCACCTTCGAGCCATAAATTCAAGCAAACTTTCAAGAATATTGTTGCATGATACTCTAACAGAAATTGAAAGAGGGGATAAATTTTACCACCAATTGACGCACTGATAACATATAAAAATATATGTGACGACACTTCGCTTTTTATCCTGATTTTTTTAATAAAGCGTCCAGCTGCATCAAGGGATACCGATATATCATTTGCAGAATTAATAGTGTTCCAGAGATCAATTTGTTCATTTGACCAAAATACAACATTAAATAGAAAATTAATTGGAGACCGCTGTTCATCGATTTTCATTGAAATAATTGCATCCATAATATTTGTCGTAGATTCTATGCCATACGCCTTAAAAATACCTTGTTGTCTTGCTTTTCTAAGTACAGGAGTTGTATGGACATAAGTGATGACGATCCAGGTTTGAAACAAATGTCACTTATATCATCTCACAATGAAGAATTAAATGAAAGTGAAATTCTCGATATCATAAATACTACTTGTGAAACATTAGAATCAAAAGAAAATATTAGAAGAAAAATTATTGAAAATGGTGCTACTCAATCGCAATCAGATTCATTATCTACATTCCATGATAAAAAGAATGTGATTTTGAAAAAAATTTCTGATATTCCAGAAAGTACTAGCAATACAGAAAATACAGAAAATAAGCAAGAAGATTCATACATTCTTCAAGTTAACGCATTAGATCTATGCCAACATGCATATCTATTTAATGGAAATATGATGGATCGCATAAACTATCTTGATGTTTCTGTTCGAGTTATTAATACGTGTCCACTTGATAGCATACTGGAACTCCTGATTCATAGCGTACTGAAAGACAATAAAATGAAAAATTTATTATATTATTCATTGCATATTGGTGACAATTTAAATGTCTTTAAAATACTATTTTGTTATATCATTAACAAATGTTCGATTGAATTTTCGTATAAAGAGAGAGAGTTCACATTATGATGCAGATTAAAAAACTGAAAGAAATACCGTACCTCTTAAACTGCAATTATAACGTAAACAGTCTGTTTTCAATCCTGATGGAAAGTTCTTGCGATAACACCCAAGTGATATATTATGATGTTTGTCAATATTCATCATCAAAACCTGTAACTACAATAATGCCAAATTTATTATCAATTATAAAAAATGGAATCTCTTGTTTGGAAAAAGAAATACATTCTGTAATTGAAGATAAAAAAGTTTACAGTCAAAGTTGTTCTAATTATGCAAAATTACTTAACAAGATTAATTCTTATTTGATAATTGATACCAAAGATTGTTACCGAGATGATGTAATCATAAATTTGAAAAAACAAAGAAGGAGCATTAGCATCCTCCTGGTGGGGGACTAGCCCATTATTTTACTATTTTATGTCACAGTGATAATGTTTGGGAACTTCGTGATGGGATGGAAAATGTTGTGTGCCAGGAATTAAGGGTGGATGAAATTTCTTTCATGTGTAAGCTAGCGTCTATCCTCTATGTACAACAAAATTAATTAATACAATAAAAATAGCAATTCTAATGTATGTAAACATTTCTAATATGTAAAAAGCGAGCATTAGGATAATAAAGTTAATTATTCATGAATTATCGTTTAATTATTATGGAAATAATATTACCTTCGAGTCATTCTGGCATGTGTGTGCCAACGTACTCGCATAAGACTGCACTTGTAAGTATAGAGGTACTTGACCAGCTTCAGGTGTGCTGAGGCGTGCTGAGATTATTCGTTCTTTTTTTAGAACTGCTGAAGTGTTTAGCCAATAAGTAGAGTATTGAGCAGTCTGATTGTCAGGCTCAGCAGCATCAACAATGACATCCACCTGGTTTCCTGGACCTGGTTGTCAAACGCACCAAACTCCTCCATCGGCTTCCCAACTTTCCCAGCACAAAGACCTGAAAACAAATATGCACAAAAACACCACAAAGTATCAAGAACATTTTTTAGATGCAGTATCATTTTAACAATGCGTTATACTTATCTGATATTTAACCAACGTTGAAGAGAAACGAAGCACAGATAGTTGTTTGCTGTAGAACCAAGGTGTCGACTATCAGCTGATACCATTGATAACCTACAAGTTGATAATCTATGATAAATTGTATGATTTCGATTGACCACGTAACTCGATCGAACTCTAGGCTATCACACAATAATCCGCACCTGAAGAGGAAACGTTTTATAAAGGTATACGTACCTCTTATTACATTGATCACATACAATTATCACTTTTTACCCGCACCGAATCGAGTTCTCCTTGCACAGAGAAAGCTCTGATGTCTTTTCTCCTCTGTTATGGCTATTGCAGGATGGTAACGTAGATCCCACTAACTAGGCTATCACACAATAATCCGCAAGTGAGGAGGAAATGATTTATGCTGTAACATATTATCGAACATCATTTATTATGCATAAATATTGTTTTTTAGTCGCATTAGTTAATAATAATCAGGCTGTAATTCCCTTTGATAATGTAGCTTAATGGAATTTTGAGTTTTCAGAAGATAATCCGCAAGTGAGGAGGAATTGATTTATACCGTAATATGCACTTCAGATACATCGATTATGCATAATTCTAAGGTTTATTGTTCATGGCTACAGCTCCGCGCTACTTGGAGTGCCGGAACACGCGGAAGGCGGACCGCCGATATGCCGAGTTTCCTGGTGGGATATTCAATATCATTTTTTGTTATTATTTTGATTAGAAATATATAAATTAAGTATCCTAACGTAATCCGCAGATGAAGAGGAATCGATTCGTGTAACAAAACCTTATATTTTGAGAGTTTTTTATGATACTGTGGGGAAATCAAATTCCACCCCCGCGCCTGAATCGGGGATTCTCTTTTTGCAATATCTCGAAAATGGAAAACCCGCAAGTAAAAATTCTTGTGGAGGTTATTTCCGCAAGTGAGGAGGAAAAGGTAGGATGAATTTCTAAAAGATAATATTTTTTTATTTCGGGCGCCAGCCTCACAAGTCTGAGCCTAACCGCCTCAATGTGACCCGTGAGAGAGTTAGCATTGAAGTGGCAGGCATTTAAGCCTTCGGACAGAGTTACCTTGGAAGATGCGGGTGTAGTTGAAGATGATGAAGATGTAGGTGGTGAAGGATGAATAATGTTTGTCGTCCTCTTCAGCGGTTGTTGTTGTTGATGTTGCGGTTGATTGGTGGTCTCAGGGCTAAAAAATCGTCAAGGTCCTTCTCAGAGCTGATGATGGTGGCCCTCTCTGGGTCCTCTGTGGACCTGATGTAGATGGTCCCGCCTCGGACGTAGGACCTGCAGCCATTCCTTCTCCTCGCTTCCTGCCTGGCCCTGACGCAAAGTTGTGCCTCTGGAGACAGCAACTCGTTTACATTGATGAGCCCCTCCTGTCGAGGGGTTCTAGCTTCCTCCAAAATGTTCGCGTCGAGCTCGGTGGTATGGAGTTTGCCCTTCCTAATCTTGGCTCTGATGGTAGAGCATGCAAGGGCATGGGATGAGAGAGTGACAGCAATTGGTGGAAGTCTGCTGTCAGCGGTCTGGATGTCATCGGCCGCGTTCAATCTTCCCATGAATCTCGCTCCGGCTATGTCCCTTTTGAGGACTGTAGGGTCGAGGGCAGAAACCACCTAGTAGGCCAGCAGATCGATGGATGGTTCCCTCAAATAGCGCAGTCCCGTTAGTACGACAACGTTGTTGTTAGTGTTCCCCTGCTACTGCTTGATCTTTAGCAGCTCCTTTCGAAGATTAGCAATTTCCGAAGGGATAATGGTGGCAGGGGAAACGTTGTCGGACGAGGTGTTGTGAGGGGGCTGCGCAGGAGGGGGCCTGGACGACAGATCTTCAACTTGTGCCCTTAGCTCCGTGATCGTCTGCTCAGCATTTGTAATGCGAGTTTGGAACAAGGGTAGGTCGTCCAGGGCGATAAGTCGGTGCTCCAGTAGGCCTAGTCTCGTCTCCAGCCCCGTGAGCTTGCTGGATGTGAGCCTCAGGGACTCCACCGCTTCGTCTTGCCCCGCACGGACGTCCTTTATTGCTACAAGGATGTCCTGCAGGGTGATGTCCTTCTTCGCACTGAATATCAGTGGACGCGACGGCGATTGGCTGCGCGAGTTGCTAGTCGATGAGGGCGCAGAAGAAGATGGTTTTGTCTTCTTGGCGTTTCTCGGCATCGTGCTGGCATTGGGCGAGGCATCTAGTCTCGCCCTGCTGTTCAGGTCAGCACACGTTGCACACGCGAGCGATGGGACGCCCTTCACCAGTACAGAAAGAAATGTTATGCAACGTGTGTGGAAAAAGATGCGACATACTTCGCACTGTTTAGGGTCCGTGGTCTCTATATTCTTGTTACATACTTCACAGGTGGTTTGGTACGCCTCTGCGACTTCCTCTTCGCTTAGACTCATTGCCGATAACTTACTGGCAGTCGATAATGTAGATCTTAAGAATAGATGTTCGTAGTTGGTAAGTTACGGATAGAGCAATCAGTGCTGAGCTCCTCACCAGATGGCAGTTGGAGGAGTATAAGAGGAGAAGAAAGAGAGATAGAGTAGCGCACCGACCTCCTGCAGGAAGAGTAAGAGAAAAAGCGAAGCCAAGCCAGGCGAAGCGGTTTGAGGTTAGAAACCAGAGCGAGAACTTCCAGTAGGATTGACAGCATGTAATGAGTGCAGCCTCCAGCGAAAATTATGACAAGCTGAAGGTTGCAATAAGGAGCGTGCAACGAACTGTAAGAAAATACGCCCGAAGGCAGAAAGCAGCAGAAATAGCAGTTCTAAAGAGGAGTATCTAGTGAAGGCGTCCAGTACTTACGACAGAGAGAGAGAGAGAGAGAGAGAAAGAAGAAGAAAACACGTTGAGTTTTCGCGTGCGGTGCCGGGTGCACGAGTACATACGCAAGCAGTGCGGGGCTTGCGAGTAGCGAGAGCGAGAGAGAGAGAGAGAGAGAGAGAGACAGAGAGAGAGAGAGACGGCGAGTGAGTGCACGCGGTACGGCAAGTCGTGTTTTAACCCAGCGCATCGCTGCGCTGAGGAAAGAGCGAACGCGAGGCGGGCGCGCGTTCGTGTGTGCGAGAGAGAGAGAGAGAGAAAGAGAGAGAGAGAGAGAGAGAGAGAGAGAGAGAGAGAGAGAGAGAGAAAGAGAGAGAGAGAGAGAGAGAGAGAGATAGAGTGAGTGTGTTCAGCCGGCAGCAGCGGGCTGTACGACTTAGCTCTGCGCTAGGTCGACGGCGTGCCGTGCGAGGCGGATAGGGATAGAGAAAGAGCGCGTAGAGAGAACAAGGCCGGCTGCTTACTAGGTACTTACGCACCGGGAAAGCGCCTAGCCTACGTGCAGTAGCCAGAGTAAGAAGGACCTGCATGGCTGTTCAACGAGTGGGAGACTCGTGTAGGTACCAGGTTGTAAGGAGTGGTTGGGCGAAATACAATATTATTTCTTCAAGATTGTTGTTATTATGCTCCCTCCTCTTTCCCATCTCTCCCAAGCGAAAGTTATCACGCCGAATCCCTCGACAATAAAAATAAATCGAACGCATTAGAGGCGTAAGAGTTGCGTGCGCGCGGCTGGGAGGCACCACGTCGCACCTTGTAAGCTGAAAAGGTTTTTTTACTTGGCGCTTTGACGTGCAACGAGACGTCAGTCTCGTGCAAAATATACACAAACGGCCACACACATAAGCGAGCGAAGGGCGAACCCGCACGTCAACAACGCGAGCACAAGCTGAATGCTCATGTACAGCAACACGTGCTCGAGCGACGCAAACACAGCTGCGAGTAAAACCGACGACGGGCGCAAATCACCGAATATACACCAGCGAAGAGAGCACGAAAAGCAACACACGAATAAACATACAATAGTCGACCCACTCACCTCCAGAGGGCGTAGGCGCCGGCGACTGGGGCTATATAAGCCCAGCCGCGACAGCACAGCGGGCAGTTCGATTAGAGCTCCCGATCTAAGCGTTGCCGTGAGCACACGACACCGCTAGGAGGGCACTAGAGAACTACCGACATCTGGCCGTTTCGTGCGCACACTTAGCGGCGCAGATAACGAAAGTCATTACACCGCTATCTGAATTACCGCTGTGAGCACACAGGGTAATTCAGACCCACCAGGTACCTGGAGGAGCGCTTTCGTGAGCACACGTGGCGCAACTACAGGCACTAAACCACCGCCAACCACCGATCCACCGTTTCTCCGTCCCTGTTACCACTGTGAGCACACAGGGTAATAGGAACCAGAAACTGACTGCAGAGACTTGCAGAGTCGTGAGCACACGTCTCTGTCAGACTCTGCACACACACCGTTACA
The DNA here is from genome assembly GCA_020010945.3 of Muscidifurax raptorellus. Taxonomy (NCBI): domain Eukaryota; kingdom Metazoa; phylum Arthropoda; class Insecta; order Hymenoptera; family Pteromalidae; genus Muscidifurax; species Muscidifurax raptorellus. The sequence continues at coordinate 15,307 of JAHUUD020000054.1, forward strand.
TACACTTCCACCCTCCCACCGTTTCTCCGTCCCTGTTACCACTGTGAGCACATAGGGTAATAGGAACCCGAAACTGACGGCAGAGACCTGCAGAGTCGTGAGCACACGTCTCTGTCGGACTCTGCACACACCTCCACCGTTCCGCCGTTCCACTTGCCGCTGTGCGCACACAGGGCAAAGGAAACCGTGAGAAACGGCCACAGTACCAGATTCAGTCGTGCGCACACGTCTCAATCAGGTCCTGTGGGACACAGGCAACACACACCAACATCACTCCGACGTTCCTCCATTCCGCCTGCCACTGTGCACATACAGGACAGGGGAATAACCTAACCGCCGTGCTCCAGGCCTAGCGTACACGATTTATATGTAAGCGACGGAGTATTTGTAACCGCACCGGATAGATGGTAAGTAAAGTAACCGCACCGAATAGATGTTAAGTACCGTAAGCGCACCGAATAGATGTTAAGTACCGTAACCGCACCGAATAGATATTAAGTACCGTTACCGCACCGGATAGATATTAAGTACTGCCTAGATACCAGATAGGTATCAAGAATTTATTATAAGAGACAAGTCTTTTTAAACAGCGTACTTTTGTTTGGTTTTGTTACAGATGGCGAATGACAGCGCGCCATATTGATCATTAAATATATATAATTACTTAAACCAAAACCAAACGGAGTTATTTTTAACCCAACTTCCCTCTCCGAATCCTGGTCCCGACTGACAAAATCCGGTGCTAGGGAAACGCAACCGTTACATGGCGCTCGAACAGGGATCGTTTTAGAAAGACTTGCCTCAGCCGAAAACGTATAAACATTGTAAAAAGAGCGAAAAGCTGTAAAATTTTTTTTATATGTACCATGAAAGTATCGTGCATCTACCTGGGAAGAATTCGAAGATCGACTAAGAAACTTCTACCTGTCGAGCGGAGAGCGACGGAACCTCACCAGACAGGTAGCCGAAAGAACGCAGAAGCCTAACGAGAGCATTCGCGCTTACTGCACCGCCCTAACCACACTGATGAGACGTAGGGGAGGATACAGCATAGAAGAACAACTCGACAATCTATACTACAACATGAGGCCTGACCTCCAACTACGAGTCCGGCGGGAGGAGATTAATGAGGTTACCCAGTTAATACAACATATCGAGGAATACGAAGAAATAGCGGCAAAAGTGAGAAAACAGGAAAAGCAAGAAGAACGTAGTACCACCGTGAATAGCTCTGCCACGTATTAAGAACTTATTATAAGAGACAAGTCTTTTAAACAGCGTACTTTTGTTTGGTTTTGTTACAGGTGGCGAATGACAGCGCGCCATATTGATCATTAAATATATATAATTACTTAAACCAAAACCAAACGGAGTTATTTTTAACCCAACTTCCTTCTCTGAATCCTGGTCCCGACTGACAAAACCCGGTTCGAGCGAAACGCAACCGTTACAGACGAATAATTTGTCGGTTCGTGTTTATTTTTACTTAACGTATTCTATTTCATTTTCTTTTAGTTTATGTATTGCACATGTGATTGTTAGGCGTCAGGAATTAAGTACGCAGACGTGTATTTCAGCTTGCAGCAAGCTTTAACATGTTTTTTTATAACATATGTAATTTTTGTGTATGCTTAAGCTATTAATTATTCAGATTCTATTTATAAATTCAAATATTGCAAAATTTTTGCAAGTTTGAGAACAATATTTTAACATTGAAGTATTTTAAATTAAGTTTATTGACATACAAATTCACATAAAAATTAGAATAGTGAAGCGTGTAATATGACTTTTATGTAAAATATTGCTGAATATTGTTTTTTATATAATAAAGTTATAATAAAACCTTTCATGTATGAACAAAAATAATACTTTTCCTTATTTACCAAGTGACCCGGTGAATAAAAGTTATACGATTAGTGACGTTGTGCGTCGCAGACGTATCGAGTCGGAAAATTTCCGACCGATTCGGCAAGTCTAAGCATGCACGTAAACAGTGCGAGAGTCTGACGGCTTTCCGAAAAGCGGCGCTAGGCTGGTTTGCTGTTGTTGCCTCCCGCGCGATTTCCGAGAAATCGGCGCGGCAAGAAGAGGTACGAGCGCGGGATAGCGCGCGTAGCCAGAGCCAGCGTCTCGCGGTTTCAGTCTATCGGCTGGCTGCAACGCGAGGCTCAACGGCTCGCGCGGACCGCGAGCCAATCAGCGCGGCTCTTACATGAGTGGGCCCGCGAGATTGTTTTTCAGCATATGGCGCGGCAGTTTGCGAGAGCGCGTGATTTTAGTCAGTTCTCGTGCTGACATCGTCGATGCAACGTCGACGATATTAAAGTGCCCGCACACGCTTGTGTAGTGAGAGAGATAGAGAGAGAAACAGTGCAGTGCTACGGCGTGGACACTCTATGTGTGTGAGAGGGAGAGGGAGAGAGAGAGAGAGAGAGAGAGAGAGAGAGAGAGAGAAAGAGACGGCGAGTGAGTGCACGTGGTACGGCAAGTCGTGCTTTAACCCAGCGCATCGCTGCGCTGAGGAAAGAGCGAACGCGAGCCGAGCGCGCGTGCGTGTGTGCGAGAGAGAGAGAGAGAAAGAGAAGTAGAAGTAGAAGTAGAAGTAGAAGTAGAAGTAATTTATTGAGCTGAGGACTCTGTGGTCCATTTAGCCTCCATAAGTACAAAAAAAACTGCATTACAATGTATATACATAAAAATTTGCGCAAGGTAGCACTGAGCAGCGGCGAACTCAACCCATAAACTATAACAATTTAATAATAATAATATTTTAAGTATGTACATAAAAAATAAATAAATAAAAAAAAATAAAATTCGGCCGTATATAATATATTACATGTATACATAAAATACGTATGGACATTAACAAATCTATGTCGGTCAATGGGCGCAGTCTTAAAAATAAAAATAAAATAAACAATCATAGTAAAGTAATAGTCGACAATTAAAAACGATGAGAGTCTTCGGCAAACGTCACGTAAGGCAGGGGCGCTTGTAAAGGGCCTGAATGTTAGTCGGCAGGGCATTCCACAAATTCGCCGTTTGGATGAAATACGAGAGCTGATAACAACTTGTGCGAGCCCATGCCACTTTTAGCTGGAAAGAGGATCGGTGCCTTGAACCCCCCTCGTCAGAATCGTAAAAAATGAAATTTGTGGCCAGATATTTGCGCTGTTGGGTCGCCCATACAGAAGCTAGAAGACAGAGATAGACATAGTCTCTGCGGACTACAAACGGCATAATGTTATATTTACAATATATTGGCGTAATATGCTCGAATTTCCTTGTAAAGGTAGCGAATCACAATGCTGCATTTTTACAAAGGCTGAGTTTAAGCGTTAGCTCGCCCGATAGGTCCAGGAAAAGGCCCGAACAGTATTCTAAAAGCGGAAAAACGAGCGATTTAGCAAGCATTAGTCTGATGTCCTGCGAAATATAGTCGGCGCAAATAGTGAAAAGAATGGTGGACCGCAGAGACTCCCCTATGGTACACCCGAGCAGCGCTGCAGAGGTGGTGAGAGTTCGCCAGACTCAGGTGCGACTACTTGCGATCGATTGGTAAGAAACGAGTGCATCCAACCGCACGACGCATCAGAAAATACCAAGAACTTCAATTTGTCAACTAACAAAGAGATATTGACATGGTCCAAGGCCCGGCGAAAGTTGTAACGTGGAAGTTACCCGCTGGTATTGGTTTCCAAGGAGCAACACCCGAGCACCAACGTTAACAGCGAAGATTTCCTTATCCAGCTGAATTCATGAAAAAGGGCGCCAGGCCGAATAGAAATCTGATACTTCAACACGTTTAACTGCGCCGCAGCTGAGACTTGTACTCTCGCGTGGGGATTCCGTCGTCAACAACTTTCAGAGTTCTCGGGCGAACTCCGACTATCACGTAGGTGTTAGGAGGAAAATGAACAGAGGTGATCACAACTCGGTTTCAGCACTAGAATGTGTAACAATATCACGTTTATTATAATATAAATGTTTATTCAATCGCTCCTGCCCTCTTACCACGACACAATCACACACCGCGACTCTAACTCCTTCTCGATCGTTTTCAAGAACGTTCCGACGCGCCACGAGTAATCTACCGACCACAATCAATACCACGAAATTCCCGATACATAAATATAACCAACATTCGCTACAAGTCATTAGCTTCTCGGTTTTCTGCGTCCTCTTTCTCTCGACTAACTTCTGAGATCTCCACGTGGTGGATGATAAACTCGCGTTCGTGCGTAGGTAGTATTGCTTCAGGTGTGCTCTCGTCGCTGGTTTAAAATCGAGTGAACGAGTCGCGCGCCGCGAGCCTTCTTGTCGCTAAGAGCCTGTCCGCATACCGCTAATTGACGTGTTATAGACAAACGTCAATTAGTCATATAATGCGCGCGACTTTCGAACCGTGAAACAATCATTCCCTGATACTCACTCCCTGATTACACCCGGCCGCAACAATGATGCCGGTGTAGAGTAGGCTTCCTTTGCCCCTCCTTGCACGCTATACCATACGCTCAGGTTGCACGTGGACCTCCACCGGCACCCAATCACACCTTTCAGACACGCATCATACAGGTGTGCAATACCGCGCGCTAAAACAAGCCGCACGTGCGGGCGCATGCGCTGGCTCCAACTGCTGCTCGCAGTGAGGCTTCCCCCTCCCCGCTCCGGCGACTCTCTCGCTGCTGCATGCGCTGGGCATTGCCGGGCGGCTATGGCTCTGGCCGCGACTCTGTCCTCCTCTCGTTATCTCTACAAACAACAAAGAAGGAATTATTTTCCCGTTGTTGTTGCAACGTAAGTAACGAGAGCGAGGGGAGAAATCAGTGTTTGGCCTGATTAGCGAACCTCGTCACAAAGTCGATAGCAACTAGAAGAGTAACCAACCCCTTATCTCCTCCCTTTCTGAGCTCGTCAATGATGTTAACCAGGGCTTTGTGTGCAGTATGATGGCTGCGGAAACCTGATTGTAGTGGATCGAGCAAGTCATTCGCCCGAATGAACTCGTTCAATTGCCTGAATGCAACCGCTTCGAGGATTTTTGAGGAGGCGCAAAGGATGCTAATCGGACGAAAGTCACCTTCATCCTTCGGTCTACCACACTTTGGGTGCGGCAGCACAATTGCGGGAAAGATGCCCGACTGGAGTGAGCAGTCAATATCAACTAAACACGGCAGAATAACGTGCAACGTTTGCAAAAGAAAGCTGAGAGGGATATCATCGGGTCCCCTAGCATTTGAGCGAGCAGAGAAGATTGCATCGAGACCATCACTCGCTTTGATGTGTCTAAAAAAGAATCGTGATTCCGACGATATCCTGGCCGTGGGGCGAAGGTCGCGCAAGGAAACTGCTATATCGTTGCCGACGAAGTGTTCGTTAAGCCTAGTAATCGAGATGGGTAGCGCCCCCGAGTCTCTGGATTCCTTGTTCAGGCCCATCTCGTCGATAATTTTTCACAGCTCACTTCCGCCTGTGCAACTGTCTAGTTTTCTGCGATAATAAGAGACTTTCGAATTTCTTATTGCCGTCTTTACCTTATTACGGAGGCGTTTATATACTTCGTCATTGCCGCCATACTTTTTAAGGCGATTCTGTTCCTGGTTACGTTGTCAAATCAATGATTTTAATTAGGGGATCATCCAGGGCGTGGGCCGCTTTCTGACAGCGAAGGTACGATAAGGGGCATGCTTATTGTTATAGTAGGCGAAATTCGCATTGCTATCCAATATCAAGACTTGTACGTTCTGCCGTCGCGCAGTACGAGTATGATACACATATGCGGTAGAGTCACAAAATCAGATGAAAATGCAGTGGCGCACACAACTCTGGTAAACAACGCCTTCTGCCATATGTTCGAGGAAATTCGCTACGAAATTAATGCCGTGGAAATCGATAAATGTAAGAACGTCGATTTGACAACTATCACGAAAGGACGGCTGTCACTCAATCCGAGTCAGAGTGTGCTCGTGGAAAATGCGGGTTGGCTCAACGTTGCAGAGACGCAAAGTATGACCAATAATAAGGCTACTTTGATGTCGCCATCCCAGTGAGTATGATTCTCGGATTCGCCGAAGACTATCGAAAGTTCGTAGCGAATGTCAAGCACGAACTCATACTCACCAGATTGAGAAACGATTTGAATGCAGTTGTTCAGACAGGTCAACAAGGTACGGGCAATGTCATAACTTACGAAGGATTCAAGATAACATTGACGAAAATCGAGTGGTTGATGCCATACATCGCTCACGATGACGTCTCACCGACAAATACAAGAAAGAAAACACTTGGTTGTATCACTACTATCATGGAATACCTTGGAGCGCTGGCGCTGGAAAAAATGGCTGGAACGTTCCAATTTCAACGTTCACGATATAGCTGAAATGGGCTATCTATTACTGGATAAACTGAAGGTAGTGACCATCTGTACTCATCACGATGGTGATATATCTTCTCAAATCAACTGTGCTCATCACAACGTGAAATTTCTGAAAATATTCTACAAAGAAACTTTCAGTCTGATAGATGGTGAGAAGAAACCAATCGACTGCTCGATGATATGGGAATAGTAACTCGAAGGGAGGGGGAAATCACCCTTCCTCTATCTTGAGGCTATAAATAGCCAGCGAATTTTACATATCTCATTTGAACTTTGAACGTTGATAAAGATGGGTCATATACCAGTTCTACTACCAAATACGAACCTCTTCCTCTTTGCAAAAATGAGAAAAAGAAGAAAGAAACTTCTCAGTAGAAATCGTATTCCGAGAAATATTCGACGAATACAAAATCTTTTCCAGAGCGCAACAAATACAAAAGACTTGATGATAAATGAAAAAAAAATTTTTTTTTCTTTTTAAATACTCTTATTTATTTCTTAACTTTCTACAACGCCATCTAGAGCTGGGGTCTGACTTTGTACTCTATACCTAATAGTGAAAACAAACTTTTTTTAATTCGAGGTTAGGATTCGGTTTTTGCCTTACTACATCTACAACTTGAGTTATACCCTCTCGGGGATTCCCCGATGTCATCAGCTCAGTCGGTAACCTGGGGCTCCGTCCGTAACCTGGGTTATCTCGGGAATTCCCCTATGTCATCAGCTCGGTCGGTAACTGCCCGGTCAGTAACTTTGGTATACACCGACTGGGTTAGTCGATACATGAACCACTTGGGTTAGCGATCTACCTTACCGACTGTAGGTAAGTGAGCCATAACCCGTCTAGCTCACCTACTCCTTCGATTAATTACCTCTCTCGGTTGCACGTCTAGACGGCTTAGAATGGTCAGTACGTCAAAGATGTAGTCTCTGACCTCTTCTTTTTTCCCTTGAGTGCGAGCTTGCGCTTCTGCTAGTAGTTGCATCTGTATGTCTTGATCCACACCATAACATCTTCTAGCTGCTTGACAGAAATCACTCCATGTGACCCAGGTGCGACGCAGCTGTCTACAACAGACTAACGCTGGCCCTGTCAGTATATTCAATAGGGCATTCAATGAATCCTCTTCGTTAAGATGCGATGGCACGTTGAATGAATTCTTCAATGCAGCTATTCTTGTGCCCGTCAAACTTGATGTTCCACTCCCTAGCTATCTTTCCAATATCTCGGCGCGAGCTATTATTACTCCCCGGAAGCGGATAAGAGTATCCGGTCATAAATGGGTTGCTAGAATAGACTGGGGTCTGTCCTGCTTCGAGGAATGAGTTTTTATTACTCCAGGGTAATACTCCCCCCTTCCTAGAACCCCCTGCAGATGTTGTTACTGTTGGCAAGCCGCTGTTTGCATATAATCGGCTCTTGCCTTTGCTGCGGGTAAAAACGCACTTGCTGCTGAACTGAGTCCTGAATTACGGGTGCTGTGCGCATTCGATGCAATATGCCTGATATCGAACGTGTCCTGAAAGTGCACCTGTTTGCTCGGTTGCGTATTCACTTGCAGTAGTGAGGCGGTGGTCTCTTGACTGGTTTCAACTAATTCTTGTATAAGGTATTCCAAATTCTTGATTCTGTTCTTGAGCCTCTCAATTTCCACTGCAACTTCAGCCTGCTGTTGTTGGGTGCTGACATTTGTCGCCTGGTCTGTTCTTTGCGCTGCCGCTGTTGTTATCACCGATGTACTAATTGTTGTCGTGGAGATGGTACTTGTACTCCTGGTTTCTGATAGCGATACGTTGCGATTATCGCTCAACATATTCATTGCTGCTGCTGCCGCTGCTATCGTACTCATTGCTGATATAGACGTTGTCGTATCACCATCTTGAGCCCTGTTGTCAGGAGGATTATTACTCTCTAGCCACTGTCTGGATGAGCTATGGTATAACGGTGCTCCTGTTGCCATATTCGTAGGTTCCATATTGGAACTACGCTCGTGATATGGGTCTTGGCGCTCAAGAATTTGACTTTTCGTCACGGTGGACAATAGCGAGAACGCTTTATTTGTCAGCAGCGCTTTCTGCCATTTTGCTGCTCTTCTTGAGGTTGCTATGTCTTCTAGTATAGTAGACTCTACGAAATCTGTTGCAGTGTACTCCCCGCATAATCGCCTGATTAACCTATCTATGTTCCGTGATTGATCGCTTTCTACTCTTAATTCTAAATTCGCAAGAACATCTAGTATGCTTTCTTCTGGCATTTCATATGTCTATGTTGCTACTTGTTGTGCCATGTTGAAGTCATCCATTTTCTTCTTTATTATTCTCTTATGCGCCGTAATAAATTCTATAACGCTAACCAAAATCCGAATATATATATATATATATATATATATAATATCTTGCAAATGATAACAAATATATAACTTATTATACCAATTATATTAAATATCCAGTTATAATGAAAGCAGGATGTTTATACGAGACGAAGATATGGGAATGGAAGGAAAGAGGATACAGGGATATACACGCTTAAAATCTTAGAGTGATCTGTTCACTCTAAGCTTGAGCGAATACTAAATTTTTCCTTTTCCATTCAGTTAGATTGGAAATATTTAGAGTGAATTTTGTTCACTCGGATTTTTTTGAGTGATATATTAACTCTAAGAATTAGAGTGAAAACATTCGAGTAATTTCAATTAGAGTGAAAGTCATAGATCCGCCCCGAACTATCGAGTGCAACGTTACTCGAAGATACGAGTGAACTAAAAGTTTGCTCTAAGAATAATTACATTTTTCTAATTCTTAATTTAAGAATGAAATCTCAGTTCGAATGGCATTGATTATTATTACTCAAAGTGCCTTAATGGATTATGTTGAGTTTTTCTTAAAATTCTATATTGCAATATTTAGATGGTGGTCATATTTGATCTTGTTATTATATACATATTGTCACGTGTGAAGACTTACATAATTTTACATTATAAAATTGTATAAAATCGAACCAAATCAAGGCAGATTTTTAGTGGAATTACACGTTTATTATTGCATATCTATACCAATAGTATAGTTATATTAGAGCTGTTTACAAGGGCAATGTCATTGTCGTGGTTATACTCGCGGTTCATGAACTTTACTGCTCTCGTACAGTTAACATCTTTTGTCCGAATCAAAAATTTTTCCACGTGCCAACATTCCATGAAATTCTATAACTATGAATATTGAAAGAAAGCCAAACTTAACTAATATTCTTTTAAAAATGTATAAACTATTCTGCCTTTGGTTGATAGCATAAGAGGATGGCAATACCAGAATAAACCTAGAATGTAAATTGACTCGCTTAGAGTGGTTGGTCACTCTAAAAATTTAAGCGTGTAGGAGGTGCCAAATGTTGACCTTAAATTTAACTCTGTCCTTCGAGGTCAAGTAATTTTTTTCAAATTGTACCTATATTTTGGACTCTGAATGGCACTAGGAGAAAATAGGAACATACCGAATTGCATTTGGAGGATGGAGCTACCAGAAACTAGATCCAGTGCGTTGAAAGCAAATCCAAGGACAGAATAGTACGTAGACCCTCCATTTTTTTTAAATCGCAAAAAATCGCCCTCAAATACAGAATTACGCGTTTTTTTGAGAGTGAGCATTAGTTATACGACTTGATAGTATTTGAAAATTTCTGTAAATGTTATACATGTATTTTGATGCACTAAAACCGAATCGTTAGAAACATCCCAGCACCCTCCATTTTATTTTTAAAAAGCGAAAAAACCACCCTTGAATACCGGATTGGCGATTTCGGCCATGCGCCACCTGGCGACTGGACTCGGAACTACCGGCGTCAGATCGAAGTCCATGTATGCCAGGTTAACCGGATTCATGCGCGAATTGTGGGAAGTGTGCGAGAGAGTCTCTGGGTGGATTACAACTAGAGGACGACGCAGTGGTCGACGCAAAAGACATCAATCGATCTTCGACATCGACCGAAGCCTCCCCGTCGAGAGAGACAGAGAGAGAGAGAGAGAGAGAGAGAGAGAGAAAGAAAAAGAGAGAGTGTCGTAAGCAGCATATCAAAATACATGTAGTAATTTTCGAATACTATTAAGTCGTATACCGAGCGCTCACTCTCAAAAAAGCGCGAAATTCCGTATTCGAGGATGGTTCTTTTTCGATTTAAAAAAAATGGAGAGTCTACGGGCTATTCTGCCCTTGGATTCGGTTTCAGCGCATCAAAATACATAGGAATCAATGGATCTAGTTTCTGGTACAGATAACTTTGTTTTCTTTTGTTTGCCTGTATAATAATATTAGAAATTTTGAAAATGAGTGAGGAAAGATGGCAAAAAATATGCTTAAGGGAGAAGATAAGAAATATAGTGAATAAATATCCGACCGTATGGGGAAATAAACTACAAAAGGCTTTTAAGGAAGTAGGGGACGGAGAGGGGCTAAGATGGATTCAAGAAAGGAGGGAGATAGGAGAAATCAGAGATAAGCTGAAAGAGGGTAGAAAGGTAAAAATTGATCAAGAGATACAGGGAAACTAAAGTAGAATAGAAAAATCAAACTATTGTAGAGAATATGGAGGCTGGAAAACAGACTTAGAAAGTGAGGGATATTAGCAAGATAGAAAATGGAAAGCAGGAATTAAGGAGCAACGGGCAAGGTTAAGATGTGGAAGTGTAGGGAGAGCATTAGCGAATGGGTATGAAAATGGCACTTGCCGGGTATGTTGTAAGGGTAGAGAAGGCAAAAGAGAGAATGAAACAGGAGTGGGTACACGAATTAGAGGATATAAGGTTGAAAGGGGAGGAGGAATCGATTAGAGAGAGGTTAACAGAGTTAATGAAGTGAGAGATTAGGGAAGAAATGTGTAGGTATAGTAGGCAATTTGAGGAGATAGCCAAGTCAAGCACTGAGATGGGAAAAGGAAAAATATAAAGCGAGAATCAAAAATATAAAAAACGAGCGATTAATGTAATGCGGATGTGTAAATTTTGCAAATAAAATGTAAAATCGAATATAAAAATGTAAAAAATGTAGAAAGATTTAAGCAGCGATCTAAGCGGTGAATATGGTATAAGAAAGTAGAAAGTGGATCTATCCGTGGAAAAATAAACGAAATATATATTAAACATTCAGTTTATTACAATTGATATTTCATAATACAAATAAAAGAAAATGAATTCAAGTAAATATGATTATATATAATGTCTTTCATACTATTGATTGAATTGCGATAATAAAAAAGTTATATTATAAACTTAGTAATCCTTGGCGAAAAAATAAAAATATATACATATATGAGCGTTTATATTATACATTAAATTACTAATGTTTATTAATTAAAATACGATAACTAAATAAAAAATTGTTAAATTAAGCTATTGGTTGTTATTTCATCAAAACTGTTGAGAAATACGTGTACGAGCACGGTTTATATTTTGAGTAGTTAGCTATTAAGAGAAAAACCCAGGTAATGCCATAAAACCTTCTAGCGCGATCATGCGAAGCCCACCGATGGACAAATGCCTCCAGATGTGGCACAGAATGTTTCAAGCCCCTTTTTTATTACATGCGAAAGATGCGCCCAACTGCAGTCTGCTGTAACTGCAGCCCTCTGAAACTGTAGGGTCAGTTCAGTCCTAGCACTCGGAAAGGTAACAGCGCTTACTCTCGAGTTTTGCTCTGCCTTTTATTTTATTCTGTATAACTATTTGACCTTTTTATATCAATAAATACTGACTACATTATTCTACCAAACTGATTGAGTTTATTCTACCTAATAAATTCAATAGGTTATGGGCCCAGTACGCTTCTACTGCGCAATCAGTATTTATTGACAAGCCACGCTGGCTTAGCGAATAAAAAGTGTTACAGTTTTTAGTGTACTTGTGTCTCCGTTTAAGTGCAAGAATCTCTTTGCAGTCACGATGTCTGAAAAAGAGAGTCTAGAAATCACAAAGCTGGAAGGTTCGAACAACTACTCGCAGTGGAAGTTCGAACTGCAGATCGCTCTAGAAGGAAAAGATCTGTTCGGTTTTGTAGATGAGACGGAGGAGAAGCCAGCAGCAACGAAAATGGCGGAACTCAAAGTCTACAACAAGTCAGTTTCACGCGCAAAAACGATCATATTGTGCTCCATTAATCAGAAGCTGCGATGTAACTTGATAAACTGCACGTCTGCGAAGGAAATGTGGAAGAAGCTGAGTGAATTATACGGCGATACGAGTGCTGATGCAATTCAAGCTGCATGGAAAAAGTTCTATGCATTCCATATTACCGAGGACGAAGCAGTGCGAGTATAATTAGAAAGATTTGAGAGCATTTTGAAGAAGTTAGAGGACGTCGATAAAAAGCCCACCGACGAGGCCATAGTCTCAAAATTGCTCACCAGCTTGCCAGAAAAGTTTGAACTGTTCACGATAGCCTGGGAATGCACGCCCAAGGCTGATCGCACGCAAAAGACCCTAATAGCCAGATTGATTAAAGAGGACAGTCGGCTTGGTGAAAAAGAAGCGACAACGCTTGCGCTTCGTGTGAAAAACGCATCACTAAACGACGCAAAAAGTGATGCGAAGAAGAAACGCTCCAAGAGAGATATCGAGGAGTTAAAAAAGAAAACTCGCTGCGGAGTGTGTAAAGAAAAAGGCCATTAAACACGCGAGTGTCCTAAGTGCAGAAAGTGGCCAAGACTATTTTATCGCGGACACTGGTGCCGGAAGGCACATGACTTTTAGGAAAGAATTTTTTTCCGAATTTCGACCGAACCCAGCAGGCAGTGTAGTGAAACTGGCTGATAATCGCTGTATCGATGCGCCCGGGGTCGGAACAGTCATAATCCAAGAAAAGCTCGATGGAGTTTTGTATGAGCGTGAAATAAAAGACGTGCTCTACGTGCCTGATCTTGGTTGCAATCAGTTCTCTGTTGGATCAGCGAACAGAAAAGGCTTCATATTTTCTTGTGACAAAAAAGGATGCGAGATTCGTGATAAGCAGGGAAATCTCGTCGCACGGGGAGTTCCTCAAGGCAACATTTTCCGCATGTTATTTACAGTAAAAGTGTCCACTCAATGTAATGCTGTACGAGCAGATGGACAAGGCATGCTGAACCTCTGGCATGCGCGGATGGGCCACGTCAACGTGCGAGCTGTAAAGCAAACGTGCGAACGGCTTGGAATTGACGGAATTTCCCAAGAAAATTTAGAGTTTTGTGAAAGGTGCGTAATGGGCAAGCAGACCCGAAGATCGCACCCGAGCTGCGCATCTGAAAGCAATTACGGGCCAGAAGAAAAAATACATAGCGATGTATGCGGGCCCATAAATGTGCAGTCCCCAAGCGGCACACGATTTTTTGTCGTGTTCAAAGACGAGAATACGGATTTCAGGAAGGTTTATTTTCTGCGCAATAAATCAGAAGTGTTCGACCGCTTCAAGATATTCGAGGCGTTCGTGTCCACGCAGCTGGGAGCGAAAATAAAAGTACTCCGTACGGATAATGGTACCGAGTATACATGCGAGAAAATGCAGAGCTTCCTAAAAGGGAAAGGTATCATTAATGAATTTTTGGCTCCCTATATACACGAACAGAACGGACGCGCCGAGCGAGAGATCCGTACACTTGTCGAGAGCGCACGTTCGATGCTGCATGCAAAGAACGTGAATATTAAGCTATGGTCCGAAGCTATAAACGCAGCCTGTTACCTGCTTAACAGGGTAATCATGAAGCCCGGAGAGACGCACACTCCGTTCGAGAAGTGGTTCAAGCGGCCACCCGCAATAAAACACTTAAGAGTATTTGGGTCCGCCGCGTACCTGAACGTACCCAAAGAGAAACGCCACAAGTTCGACCGTAAGAGCAAGCCGGTCACCTTTGTTGGTTATGACAATGAGTCGTCGAATTACCGCCTTTGGAACGAAACGTCGCAGAAAATTATGATTAGCAGCGATGTAACTTTCAACGAAAGTGATATACCAAGGCCCGTGGACGATGTTGAGCCAGGTACGCTCAAGATTGTTTTTGGTCTTGAAGACGAAGACGAAGAAGAGCCGGTGATTCACGCTGAACCACAGGCTCAAGAAAATTAAGTGCAAATTGATGACAACGCAGTTCAAATCGCGCCAGAGATTGAGCCTGCAGCGGCCGTAGAAGATGCTCAAGAAGGACGACAGCTGCGCGACAGACGCCAAATTTAAGCTCCAGATCGATATAGCGTACCCATCGCTTACCTCGCCGATGTAAAAGATATGACCTACAGCGAAGCCACATCAAGCGAAAATGCTAGCAAGTGGGAGCGTGCCATGGACGAAGAAATGCGATCCCTCCGTGAAAATCACACATGGACGATGTGCACACTACCCAAAGGTAAGCAAGCAATTGGTTGCGAATGGGTGTATACTATTAAGCACGATGCAGCTGGAAATCAAATCAGGTACAAAGCTAGATTGGTAGCTAAAGGGTTCCGACAGCGCGAGGGAATAGACTTCATCGACACATTCGCGCTCGTTGTACGCTACGAATCGATCAGGATTCTGCTTGCAATAGCTGCAAAAAGAAACTACGAAATAATGAAGTTCGATGTCAAAACGGCGTTTTTGTACGGAGAATTAAAAGAAGAGATTTACCTGGAATAGCCTCCAGGTTACATCGAAGCCTCTATGGGCTAAAGCAAGCGCCGAAGTGTTGGAACAAGAAATTCACGAGATTTCTGAAAGTATTTAATCTCGTGAATATCCCAAGTGATAAGTGTGTGTTCGTGGGACGTGTTCAAAATTTCGAAGTGTATCTCGCTGTGTATGTTGATGATGGTTTGTTGATGAGTGAGAGCGAGAATGCAATTTCGAGTGTGTTAATTTATTTAGAGAGTAATTTAAAAATCACTTTTGGCCGCGAAAATGAATTTCTCGGGTTCGAAATTAGACGCGATCGCGAACGCGGGTTACTTAAAATCGCTCAGTCAGGTTACATTGGAAAAATTCTAAAAAGATTTAATATGCATGAAGTGAACTCTTCCAGTGTACCTGCTGAACCAGGTATGTTTTTGCAAAAACATACAGGACCAATTGATCCTAAGATACCTTATAGAGAGGCAATAAGATCGTTATTATTCGCTGCGCGAGTATGCCGTCCGGACATAGAATATGCAGTTAATTACGCGAGCAAATTTCTCAGCTGTTACGGGGAATTGCACTGGCAAGCAGTAAAGAAAATCATGCGGTATATAGTGGAAACGCGTGACTACGGATTGGTTTTCGGAGACAGTGGGAGCTCACTAAAAATTACGGTTTTTACTGACGCTGACTCTGCCGGATGTATAGATACTCGTAGATCGCGAAGCGGTTATGTCTTTATATTGAATGGTGCGCCAATATCACGGTGTAGTCAACTACAGAAGCTCGTGACGCTATCGACTGCCGAATCGGAGTATGTTGCCCTATCGCATGGTGTAAGAGAAGCTATTTGGCTGACCCGAATGATGAACGAGTTAAATAAAGAATGTAAGAAAATACCTATGTTAGCTGATAATCAAGCAGCAATCAAAATTGCAAACAACACTGATTGTAATGATCACAAGCAATCAAAACATATAGACCTTAAGTTTCATTATACGCGTGATGCTGTAAATCTAGGCGAAATAGATGTCATATATGTAAAGTCGAAAGATCAGCTTGCTGATATTTTCACTAAGCCATTGACAAAGCAACTGTTTTGTAATTTGCGTCAAGAACTACATATAATCGAATGCTCAAAATAAGTGGGAGTGTTGAGAAATACTTGTACGAGCACGTTTTATATTTTGAGTATTTAGCTATTAAGAGAAAAACCCAGGTAATGCCATAAAACCTTCTAGCGCGATCATGCGAAGCCCACCGATGGACAAATGCCTCCAGATGTGGCATAGAATGTTTCAGGCCCCTTTGTCATTACATGCGAAAGATGCGCCCAACTGCAGTCTGCTGTAACTGCAGCCCTCTGAGACAGAAGCCCTCTGAAACTGTAGGGTCAGTTCAGTCCTAGCACTCGGAGAGGTAACAACGCTTACTCTCGAGTTTTGCTCTGCCTTTTATTTTATTCTGTATAACTATTTGACCTTTTTATATCAATAAATACTGACTACATTATTCTGCCAAACTGATTGAGTTTATTCTACCTAATAAATTCAATAAAAACAAATTATGAAATTCACATTAGCTTAGGGTGCGTGATTGTAGGGGTCGCGGGATTTCATACAACATTCATATATTATGACGCATATTCCGTCAATGCCTCGGAATATGCGCGCTGCATTCTGGCAGACTTTAACATAATTTTATAATGAAGAATTAATAGGATGTAACTCTAATATATAAAGTGAAAACACTAATTAATAATGTGTATAATATATTTACATCAGTTTACATGATTACATTACATGATTATATTAATAATTAAGTTATTCTACTTGGGCGCCAGCTACAGTTGTAGCACGAATACAATTTAATAACCCGGAGATTCGAATTCGAACAAGATTTACTACTCGCGTGGTATCGCACAATGAATAAGTGAGACTTACAATTCGCAATCTCGATGTTCCAACAGGATGCTCTCCCTTTTCCAAACGTAGCTTGGTTGCTCTCGGTGTGCGACACAAGGTTTCGATAATAGCCGAGTACACTGATAATTACTATGGCGAGTGCGAAGTCAACAGAGTGATGTGAATAATAGTCCGGGACAGAATGTTGAATGCGATGTCTAAGCGAGTACTTCGAGTGCTATCCCAGAACAGAGTGAAAATGTTGAGTGCGATGTCTAAGCGAGTAATTCGATTGCTATCCCAGGACAGAGTGAACGAGGCTATGGGGATTCGGCAGCGGCGAGGTTCGACTGATAAGTTACTATCTTTTCTATTTACAGAGGACTAGGTGGGATGGTGACTGGCCTCCCAACAACTCAACGCCTGCCAGGGCATTGAAGAAAGGAAGGTGTAAAGGGGGATATGGGTAGAGCGTAGGGTAGCATGTGAGGGGATAGGGTAGTTTAGGTAGTTGCATTTTAGTTAGGTAGGATTTAGCATGTGAGGGGTTAGGTGTTGGGGAGGTTTTGAGGCATTGGTTGCATAGAGCCTTTCCTAAATCTATGCACTCTGTTCGCTAGTTAGGTTTTTCTTTGTCAGCATGAGCAGGACTGGTGATTGCACCATCGCATCCTGCTCTGCTATGTAACACACACAAAGTGTGGCGTTACAATATATATATATATATATACATATATACATATCAACACCTGAGACGAATTTCATTTCTCAAAATTTGTAGTGGCAGTCCTGTAAGATTTAATAACCAATATAGAGTAAACATAGTAATTCGCATTTTTTCGGGAATTTCGCGCTCGTTTATTAGCACGATGGAGTAGATGGACAAGGGGTGAAATCAATTTTTGAATTTCATCCCCTAAACCATCCCTACACGCTAAAAAATAGTAATCCGCGCTTTTTCGGGAATCGCGCGCTTGTTTGAGAACACGATGGAGTTGGTGAAATTCATTTTCGAATTTCATCCCCTAAACCTCCCCTACGCGCTAAAAAATAGTAATTCGCGCTTTGTCGGGAATCGCGTGCTAGTTTGAGAACACGTTAGGGATGATGGACAAGGGGTGAAATCAATTTTTCAATTTTATCCCATATATGGGATGGGAAAAGTTGCAATTTTGTCTTCTAAACAATGGGGCGAAATCTATTTTAAAAAATGTAATAATATTCAAATTATTACATACATTTTTAGAATAGTTCCAAAATTTAAAACATTTTAATTATATTAAGGGGGGCTTCAGCGCTACGAGGGCTAGTAACAGCGATGCCTTCGGGGCACCAACGCAGTACCTTATTATACTTTAATATATCGTTTAAGTGATAACTTATTAAAAAAAAGAAATAGTTGATCAATATAGAAGCAATAAATATTAAAAACCATTGCCACAGGCTAATAATAAGCGGGTATTTGCCTGACTTTCACTTTTAAAAGGTTTGTTATTAATTTTTCAACATTGTATTATAGAAAAATTAATATTTCTTTTCCGCAGAGAGAATCGTAGTTTACAGAACAAAAATCATTGATATTATAATTTAGGAGTTTATAAAATTTTCGTTCAGTGTTTATCGACATCACAATAAGCAAACACATGATTTAACCATTTTTTTGATGATACATTTGCAATGTGCAGATAATATGTTATTAACTATTTTATTTCTTATTATTTTTAAATTTTGTCTGCGTGTGCGTGATACATGCGCATATATCCGAATTAAATTCGAAAATCGATTTCATCCCATGTCCATCAACCCTATCGCATTCGTAAATGTGCGCGCGATACCCGAAAAAGCGGGAATTACTATTTTTTAGCATATAGGGTTGGTTTAGGGGATGGATTTCAAAAATTGATTTCACCCTTTGTCCATCTACTCCATCGTGCTAATAAACGAGGGCGCAATTCTCGAAAAACTGCGAATTACTATGTTTACTCTGTATTGGTATTTAAATCTTGCAGGGCTGCCAAACAAATTTTGAGAAATGAAATACGCTCCCAAGATAGTGGGTTCTTGAATCGGGCTCCAAGATAGAGTGTTATCGAACCGGGCTCCGAGATAGGGGGTTCTTGAATCGGGCTCGGGGATAGAGGATTACTGAAACGAGCCCGGAGATAGGGTCTTATTCCTCTCAGGCATCGATATATAGGGTGTTATATTTTAAATAAGCCACTCAAATATCTTAAAAAGAACACGTTCTGAGAAAAAATGTTTCAGACAAAGTTGTCGGATATTAAGGGGGAGGTCGTATGGTGACCTTAGATTTGATCTTTAACTAAAATTTCAAGTTTATTTAAAGGTTAACTTTGATTTTTTAAATAGGAACCCTATTTTTTATTGCGGGAGTGAAAAGAGTGGAACATTTGACGTTCAAGATGATAGAGATACATTAGTTGTCAACAAAGTGCCGAATGTTGACTTTAAATTTAACTCTGTCCTTCAAGGTCAAATAAATTTTTTCAAATTGCACCTATATTTTCGACTCCGAATTCTGAAAGCGCGTAAAATTCTGCGTTTAGAACAAAGTAGATAATTTAGAACCAAAGAAAAGATTTGTAACATCTAGCGCCTGGAATACCATTTCCTGCCTTGAATCATCATTATAAAACTTAATGTCCGGAACAAGGAATCCATGATGAGGACGTATCAGGGTAGATTTTTAGGTTCGCATGGATCCTACCTATGAGCAAGACCCAAAAGATCCCGGCCTACAATAAAGGCAAGGCAAGAATCAGAGCCCGGCCGATGAAGATAAGGTGGGAATGTCCAACCGGTCAAGGCATGACGTTGACTACCACAGCTCATCGACGAACTATCAGCGAACGATGACATCGACTACCCAGCACATCGATGAACCACCTTGCCTTCATCGGGCGGGCTCTGATTCTTGCCTTCTAGAGAGACGTCAAGAATCTATTGTAGGCCGGGATCTTTTGGGTCATGCCATCATGGGTAGGATCCACGCGGGACCTGAAAATCCACCCTGATACGTCCTCCGCGTAGGTTTCTCGTTCTGGACATTAAGTTTTATAATATGACTAAATGCAGGAAATGGTATTGGTTTTAAATTATCTATTTTGTTTTAAACGCAGAATTTTACGCGCTTTCAGAATTCGGAGTCGAAAATATGGGTACAATTTGAAAAAAAATGATTTGACCTTAAAGGACAGACTTAAATTTAAGGTCAACATTCGGCACCTCCTTGACAACTAGTGTGTCTCTACCATCTTGAACGTCAAATATTCCGCTATTTTCATTCCCGTAATAAAAAAATACGGTTCCTATTAAAAAAATCAAAGTTGACCTTCAAATGACCTTGAAATTTGAGTTCGATATCAAATTCAAGGTCATCATCCGACAACTTTTGTCTAGTTGCTATTAGAGTGGCTTATTTAAAATGGGATACCCTTGTCACATCCCGCGTATTTTTCAAAATTTTTGCCCCTACATAATACTATCCCACCTAACTTTGAGCCCGATTTAATGAGTTTCTGGGCGCACGCCGCTCAGTTAATCAGTACCGACGCCGACCCCACCTATACACTCTCTCGTACATGTGCATGTATATAGATATACAAATCCATACAATACCTTTCATTTGCATATCAAAGCCATAGAAGCTCGAAGTCAAACATAATAGCATCAGGTTTATACATGCGCGCGCATATTTGCGATAATTTTAAACATTTACTAGTTTAAGTTTATGTAACTACGAATAATATTTTTATAATAACTTATTAGAATAAGCCTAGACACATATACTATATCATAAGGAAACCCTACCCTAAACATTATTCTCAGCATATGCGTTATCTAAAAACAAATATTCAAAGATAGAATTTTCCAGAAAAGAGAGAGTTGTATCATGTGTATATTTTTCCACGGATGCACGCTAGAGATAAGCACATCGGCAGACGCTTAATGTTCAGGGGGAGGTAAAGCACGCCAACATATACACCATAGCGTCACGCATACGCACACACACAAATTCACGTTAAAACAAGGAAATAAGTATAAATATATGAGCCAAATATAAACCAATTAGTATACAATTTACCCCCGTTTCAAACAACAAAGAAAACTATCCAAAATCTATTAAAAAACATCGATTAATTAGTAAATAATCTGAAATACAATAAGCTATAATAAATTGTCAAGGGCTCGTATGCTTATATTCATTCTTGTGACACCAGTGAATACATAGACATTACACAATTTTACAATTATAATTAGTTTATATGTATATAAAGTATAGTTTATATTTATATAATAAGTTCTATATGTTTAATCGTATATAAGTAAATTATAACCCTAAAATATAAGAAATAGTAATAAGTAACGACATCTACTGTTTGTGCGTCACATTTAGGAATAAGTATTAAATATAAAATTGTAAAATACACAATAAGTTTTTAAATAAACGGAAAGCTTGAGTATGAGAGAGATAGTATAAGTCCCCTCCAGTATGGATTCGGCCCATGCTAGATGGCGTTAGCATCGCCCACCCTTCAAAAAGCCACGCACACAGCCCTCCGCAGCACTGTCTCGGCAGCGTTCTCCACAGCATTTTCTACGCTTCCATTCGACTGCAAGGTCCTACCAATTCAAGTTCCTAGCATCAAGCCAAGGAGTTCAAAATCAGCACTGAGGAGTGGCCAAATCTGTAAGTTAAAAGCTGCATCTTCTTTACATCACGCCAGACACACACACACTCTCTCTCTCCCTCTCTCTCTCTCTCTCTCTCTTTCTCTCTCTTTTTCTCTCTCTTTCTCTCTCTTTTTCTCTCTCATCTAGTTGTTTAATTTATTTCTCGTCCCTAAGCATTTCATGGTCAAGACTGTCCGATCTGCTGCGAATCATATATAAAGTAAAATCATTTTTCCTATTTTATACATTACACGATCAGGACTCATCCGACCTGGTGTTTATTATAAATTAAGTCAAAGCCACGCCTTTATAACCCATATTTTCTAATCCATTTTTACTATAATAAACATTTCACGGCCAGGATAAATATACGGCCTGGTGTTTATTTCTATCGAAACAAATTAGCATTACACGGCCTGGTCTTGTATCTGGCCTGATGCTGGTTTATTTTCTACCGTAACAAACATTACACGACCAGGATAGATATCCGGCCTGGTGTTTATTAATATCGGCGCAAGTTAGCATTTCACGGACTGGACTTATGTCTGGTCTAGTGCTAATTTGTTTATTACCATAATTAACACTTCACGGCCTGGATAAATATCCGGCCTGGTGTTAATAGAATCGGCACAGGTAAGCACTCCACGGCCTGGACAAATATGTGGTCTGGTGCTCATAAACCATTATTGCAGTTTGTACTTCACGGTCAAGATCCTTTCCGACCTGGTATAAATTGTAATAAATTGTTAAATTTCTAATAAGCCCGTGACCCTTTTCTAAATTATCAGTGAGGTGGTCTAGGCACGAAATACATCCTTCCCTAACCCTTTGTCATTTATACGTGACACCCTGTATATATATATATATATATATATATATATATATATATATATATATATATATATATATATATATATCATTTATACGTGACACCCTGTATATATATATATATATATATATATATATATATTGTAACGATTGACCCAGCATATGGTAACGCTGGGTTTTTGTCCAGTGGCGTTACCGATTCAATCCTCCGTCTCCTACTCTCGCTTCAATACATACGAGACGGCGGGCCGCCTCGGCCCTGGCGCCAGGAATCCCGCGATCCCCTTACCTTGAGACGCCGCCTTGTGTCAAAACATCACTTCGTCCACCTGCTCGGCTAGCCAGTATACGAATTAATACACATGGAGAATGAGACAATCACACAAGGTCGTGGGTAATAGTATGGAATGAATGGTCAGGATTTAGCTTTGACTAGCTCTGTATTTCAGTTAACAATCTTTCGTCGTTATTCATTTACATTCTGGCGATCTCCAGTCGCGCGCCTTACTAAACTACGACATTCCCGTCGATCGCACACATACTCACACTGTGACTCGCATGTCACTGCGCCGATGTTCGAGCGAGGAAATACCGACGCACGCCCTGAGCGCGTATCCGGTCGTCTCGAAATTCTGTTCACTGATCCGGCGCCGAACTCGCTCGTGCCCGCCGGTGTAACCTCCTAGCCGCGGCGTGTTCGTCAACACCTACAACCTACAACTTAGCTACAACTTCCCATGGCCCATGGATCTTCCGTTTAGCCATTAGTCCAGCTGACAACATCTGTTCTACCTTACATTGTTGGCAAACTGCACAGGCGCGTACAAAATTACTGACATCTCTGTACATGTTCTTCTAATAATAATACCTCGTGATCCGCTCATAAGTTTTGCGTCTCCCGAAGTGTCCCGCTGTGGGCTCATAATGCTATTCTCGCAAAACCAGTGGAACCTTATCCGCTTGTCGGACCATTTTCCAAGTATCTTGGTCGTCTATAATATCTTCGAGCGTTGGGTCAATACGATAATGATATAGCTGGCCTGCTATAACCTTATAATACGGGTGCTCGGTAGGTTTTTCTAAGACTTGAGCAATCAGCGTATCGTACCAGTTGTCTTTGCAAGTCTAACTATTGGGCTGAATTGAGGATATGGGCGTTTTGTCGCTTTCTTCATTCCCATACATCCTCGATAATGCGTCAGAAACGCAGTTGAGCGAGCCCTTTCTATGGACTATGTCGTAGTCGTACGCTTGGAGCTCGAGAGCCCATCTAGCAAGACGTCCATTTGGGTTGCGCATGTTGCATAGCCATTTCGGACTACTATGGTCTGTGATGACTTGGAAGTGATAACCTTCCACATAAGGACGAAATTTCCGGATCACCCATACGACAGCTAGGCACTCACGCTCAGTAACAGAATAATTGCGCTCCGCTTTCGATAGCGTGCGGCTTGCAAAACTCACGACTCTCTCGTCTCCATCAATGGTCTGAGTCAGTATAGCCCCAATGCCTGTGTAACTCGCGTCAGTTTGGATGACAAACAAGTCATTAAAAGATGGACGATGCAGTACGCGAGCAGAAGCGAGTTTATCTGCTCGAACGCTACGTTTTGCGAGTCGCCCCAATGGTACTTGCCGCCTTTCCTCGTCAGAGAGGTCAATGGGTCGACGATGGTTGCAAAATCATCCAAAAATGTCCAGTACCACGAAGCCATCCCGCGGAATCGGCTTAGCTGTTTCAGATTCTTGGGTGCCGGATATGCCATGATAGGTTCAATTTTACTGGGGTCGGGGAGAAAGCCATTGTGATTAACAACGACGCCCAGATATTTGACCTCACTGCAACAGAATTTACTCTTCTTACTTTTGATTGTTAGACCAACCTCTCGAATTCTCTTGAGTACTACATCAAGCAAATGCAGATGCTCTTCGAAGCTGTCCATCGTAATTATTATGTCATCCAAGTAGGAGAAAGCATGCGGCTCCAACTCCGGCCCCATGACTATATCGGCTAGTTGTTGGAAGGTCATTGGCCCACCGACTACCCCATACGGCATCCTAGTAAATTCAAACAGACCTAAACCAGGTACTGTAAAAGCAGTTGGGTGCACGTCTTCTTCCTTCATCGGAAACTGATGGTATGCTAAGCTGAGGTCGATGGTCGAAATATAGCGAGCATGCTGTAGCTTACTTAAGATGTCATCCATGTATGCAAGCGGGTACGCACTTGCTTTAGAGACAGCATTGAGTTTCCGGTAGTCGATACAGAATCTGTAGGTACCATCGGATTTCTGTACCATGACTACTGGGCTCGACCAGTCACTATTCGATCGCCGTATTATTCCTGTTTCCTCCATTCCTAATTTCCTCGGCACTGGGTAGTATTGCTGCTTGATGGGCATTGCGGACCCTACATCTATAGCATGCTGTATTAGAGTTGTGCAACCCAATATGGTTTCCCCTTCTGGAGGCCAATTATTCAAAACTTCTTCTAAGCGAGTGCGCTGTGAAGGGGTGACATCGGCCAAACCGATGGCCGCAAGGAAATTGGCTCCTATCTGTCATAGAGATGGGTTTGAGGTCCTTCGAGTGTCGTCGGGAAACGTAGAGACCCCGTCTACTATTTTCCTTAGCCATTTCCCTTCTTGAGCGAACATTCTGGGTAGAACTTTCTATAATAGTCGGGCCAACCACAACCATAACACTTGATCGGGGGCTTTGCTCGCCCATGACTTGCTTGACCCGCGTTGTGATTGCTCGTGGGCTCTCTTCGCGGCTTGTACCTCTCCAATGGCAATCGAAGAGGTACTTTTCGACTGATTTTTCCTGTCACTCGGCTTACTACCTCCAGCTTTTATTGCCAGTTGGAGTCGAGAGCCGTGCGAACTCGCATTGCCAGGAACGCTAAGTTGCGCTAGCGCTTCTTTGAAAACTGTAGCCACCTACGCGGCCGCTGCGGGTATTTCTGTCACTTCGGCGACTACTGGAACACCCTTTGGCATAACCTTTTGCCTCAGTGCGTCTGCTTCTTCCTTGTAAGCCACTTGTGGCATCAGGCACACTTTAGTTGGCGGTGGCGCTTTATAGTAATCTCTATTGTGGATCAATTTCTCAGCTGCTCTGGTGTGCATTATCAGCGCATCTAGATTAATTTATTAATCTAGATTAATTACCTTCGATTTTGGCATAAGCATTTTGATCTCAGCCAGCATATTATCGTAAATTTAGGATGGTCAGTAGAGCAAAGATGTAGTCTCTGACCTCGTCTTTTTTCCCTTAAGTGCAAGCTTGCGCTTCCGCATATAGTTGCATCTGTATGTCTTGATCCACACCGTAACTTCTTCTAGCTGCTTGACAGAAATCACTCCATGTGACCTAATAACCCAATAACCCATATGCGACGCAGCTGTCTACACCAGACTAATGCTGGCCCTGTCAGTATATGCAATAAGGCATTCAAAGAATTTTCTTCGTTGAGATGCTATGACATTCTACATTCGTTTACACGTTGAATGAATTCTTCAATGCAGCTACTCTTATGCCCGTCGAACTTGATGTTCCACTCCCTAGCTATCTTTTCAATATCTCGGCGCGAGCTATTATTACTCCCCGGAAACGGATAAGAGTACCCGGTTATAAATGGGTTGCTAGAGTAGACTGGAGTCTGTCCTGCTTCGAGGAATGGGTTCTCATTATCCTAGGGTAATTCTGCCCCCTTCCTAGAACCCCCATGCAGGTGTTGTTGCTGTTAACGAGCCGCTGTTTGCATATCTCTGCTGCGGGTAGAAAGGCACTTGCTGCTGGAATGATTCCCGAATTACGGGTGCTGTGTGCATTCGGCGCAATATGCCTGATATCGAATGTGTCCTGAAAGTGCACCTGTTTGCTCGGTTGCGTATTCGCTTGCAGTAGTGAGGCGGTGGTCTCTTGGCTGGTTTCAACTAATTCTTGCATAAGATATTTCAAATTCTTGATACTGTTCTTGAGCCTCTCATTTTCTGCTGCAACTTCTGCCTGCTGTTGTTGGGTACTGATATTTGTCGCCTGGTCTGCTCTTTGCGCTGCCGCTATTGTTATCACCGATGTACTAATTGTAGTCGTGGCGGTGGTACTCGTACTCCTAGTTACTGCTGCCGATACGTTGCGATTGTCGCTCAGCATATTCATTGCTTTTGCTGCCACTGCTATCATACTCATTGCTGATATAGGCGTTGTCATGTCACCATTTTGAGTCCTGTTGCCAGGAGGATTATTACTCTCTAGCCACTGTCTGGGTGACCTATGGTATACGGTGCTCCTGTTGCCATATTTGTAAGTTCCATATAGGAACTGCGCTCGTGATATGGGCACTGGCACTCAAGAATTTGACTTTTTGTCACGGTGGATAATCGCGAGAACGCTTTATTTGTTAGCAGCGCTTTCTGCAATTTTGCTGCTCTTCTTGAGGTTGCTATGTCTTCTAGAACGGTAGACTATACGAATTCTGCTGCAGTGTAGTCGCCGCATAATCGCCTGATTAACCTATCTATGTTCGGAGATTGATCGCTTTCTACTCTTAATTTTAAATTCGCAAGAACATCTAGTATACTTTCATCTGGCATTTCGTATGCCCATGTTGCTATTTGTTGTGCCATGTTGAAGTCAACCATTTTCTTCTTTATTGTTCGTTTATGCATCGTAATCAATTCTATAACGCTAACCGAAATTCGAAGAAATATATATATATATACTTTTCGATCGTGAACGAGATAGAAAAGGAAAAGAAAAAAAAACAATCTAATCGCTTGTTTGGCGAAGAAACATTCTTAATCCTTTTGATTGTTAAAAGAAAAGAAACAATATTCAATTGTTTTTATTTATTTTATAAGTGGTCTCAGGATATAATCACCACCAAATGTGTACTTGACTTGTACAAGGTAAATTAGTGATTTAAGTGTCACAAAAAAAAACAATTCCAACCGTAAAATGCACGGAAATAATAAAAAAAAATTCTTTGATTTCCTTTGATAATGCCTCTATAATAGTAGAAAAAAACCTATTCTCGTATTCAACCGGAGAAAACAGAAAAAGAAACGAGAGCAAAAAAACAATCGTAAATTTTAAGCGGAGTGATGCCTGCGTTAATTTTAATGTACACTGTTTATAAAAAAAATTCAATCTCAGAACACTAGATAAATACGTATGCGAATTCGCAATTATTTGAATTTGCAATTACAGTGTTCGAATTTTAATATGCGGAGTATTTCTATATAGTCTACACTATTGCGACTACAGTGCGTGCTCGCAAGTATCTCAGCGGTTCACCGGGCGGTTTCGCGCCGTGCGCGAGTTAGTCTCTACTGTGCGTGTGACGTCACACAGTAGGCTAAGTTGCTGGCGTCGACTCTCGCCTTCAATTTTCGGCGTGCGGCAGCTACACTGCTCTCCCGCTACTTATTATAGGTGCTACAGTATTATATTTAGCGAGCGATCTACTCGACATGTACTGTATGCTACCTTCTCGTGAGATTTGCTTCAAAATTCCGCGGCGCCGTAATAATAATCGAAGTATTCGAAATATAATCGCGCCGTGACTATGATTATGCTTTGGCAACTCGGAGTGTTTACAACTGCGCTTCTACCTTCTATTTCTACTTTGACAAACTTCCTCGAATTCGAGCGTTTCGCTCCTTTGTTTTCCTCGAAGAATAAGTGCGCATTTCGCTAAATAATCCGTACTCTAATAAACAAAAAGCCACTAACGGTTGAGCGCCAATATAACCAGGTAATGTTTACTGGTATGCATAGCAGGTCCCACAGAAGCTGGCATTTACTCCGTGGATACGGACAAGAAGAAACTATTGATTCTCCACGATCTGATGCGGGAACCATCGAACAATATAAATCTTGATTTTTTGACGTTCATCTCACCATTTAAACCTATCGGTATTCTTGGTGAAGCAAAATATTTTTCACCAAGGAAAGTTGCAGCGCGATATAATTTTGAATTTAAAGTATCTGGTTATATTTAAAAATGTACGTGATAGAGCTCAAATTTATCACCTAGCGCGACAATTCTATCCAGAAGATCCAAAGTTTCTGCAAGAGTAGTACATCGACGCTACGCGAGGACCACACTCGTTTTTCTTTCTCGATCTGACTCAAGCGGCACTGGACGAGTACAGAAGTACGCACGTGTATAGTCCCTAGCGACAAGGTACAGTACACGTACTTGCCGAAATACGCTAAATCACGCTAAACACGAAAATGCAAAAGGTGGGCACAGGAGTCTACAATTACCCAGTAGGCGAGAAGCTATGGCAGCAGCTAAAAGGTTCTGGATGCTGTATACCCACGGGTAAGCATTTCAACAAAAAACGCGGACGGTCAACAACGTACAGCACTTACCAACCGATAAAAAACTTGTGCGTTGTATATGTGAGTGTGCTTTGAACGTTTTGCAAGGTGTAATAAAAATCAAAGACTTACATAAACGACATCTTAAAAAGCACAAAAGTGTATTGAGAAAATTTACGACGACAATACCTGCAACGGGGTCTGTTAAGAACAATAATAAGAAAATCGAGGACTGGCAAAAAAAGAAACGAGCTCTTACCACGTTTACTTGCACCTATCATTGGAACACTTTTATCAAAATTATTCAATAACAAATCAGACTAGTTGATACTAGAATGGATCGCGCAAGAAAAATGATTATCATGCCTAAAGATATGTAATCGCGCATGCAAAGTGTTGAAAACTGAAAACTTGTTCAAACGTGCGGCGACAATCTCTCGAACCTCGATTCTGCACTCGAGTAAATTTAGTGACGAACGCGAAAAATGTAAAAATTATTTATAAATATTACGACGATATCTGTTTTTTTAAAGATTCCGAACACATCGCCGAATACGAATATGACAGATGAAATTATATTCGACAGTGTGCCCAAGAGTTACGCTCAAAGAGCCCGTCTTTTGTTAAAACACTGGAAAACAATTGCCGCTGATAGTCTCAAGTGGGTTGGGATAGTACAGGTAGAGTCCTATATAGGTAGGGATAGTATATAGATGGCCACCCCATACAAGATCCCAACATTATAGACCTGATTAGCGACGTTGTGGCATGCAAGAAAAAAACACTGAATTCGTCGGAAGTGCCTGTTGGACGGGTACCTTTCGCTAAATTCATCAAAACGTCTGACGTACCTATCAATTTGATTGATAATCCTGAAATATTAAAATTCGGCAAAATTTTGACATCACCGAAAAAACAGCAAAACGACGGATATTAAATAAAACGAGCATTGACGCTCTAATGTATATTAATAGCAGCGGCAACAACAAAGAAATCAAGCGAAGAAAAAGTGGCTGAATCTAGACTTGTAAGCGTAAACTAACCGACGAACATGTCGTACGAAAAACTACGACGTCTCGCATGAAGCGGGCTACGCGGGAGAGCGTAATCCTGTGTATGTAAATCGGAAATGTCCGCCTTTGAGTTACAACGTGACCAATATCGACGACGTGTGGAAGTGCGATTTGCTTCAGCTAACCACAATAAAAGAGCACAACGACGGATAATGCTAGTTATTGGTAATTGTCGATGTGTTGAGTAAACAAGCATGGATAGAGCCGGTGCGCGACAAGACAGGTTGCAACATTACCGCAGCGTTCACCCGGATACTCGATCGTAGCAAGGGCTGCGTTCCGGTGCTCTTATAAACCGACAAGGACTCTGAGTTTGTAAACTCAAGATTTCTGGAATTTTTGAAAACAAGCAATATCCAGTTCCACACAGCGCTAAATCCCGATATAAAGGCTGCCGTAGTTGAAAGACTGAATTGCACTATATACGAACGCATGCTGCGATATTTTACTCCCAAAAATATGAAACGTTACATCGAAGTAGTGCAAAAAAACATCGAAGCTCATAATCACACGCGACATAGCGATACAAAGATGCGACCATGCAACGTGAATATCTACAACGTTGTAAAAGCGCAAGAAAATTTAGAAAAAATAACTCGCCTGCAATCAACTTACAAATATCACTAAAAGATGGCATCCGGAGCTGCGAATAAATACAAACCGGACTCCTACGTACGCATCAGTCGCACGAAAAATACTTTCAAAAAGGGTTACAAGAAAAACTGTAGCGAGGAAATTTTCAAAATTAAACGTGTATCAAAAAGACAGGATTTACCACGTTTATTTTGGAAGATTTGAACGGCGAAAAGATAGACGGCTTTTTTTATCTCCAGGAGCTGGCACACGTTGGTACGAAGCGCAAAAAAATTTTAAAATGAATACCAGCGATTTTTATCTAGTTTTGCCGAGCAACAGTAGCATGATGCACTACAATGACCATGACACCAGTGATATAAGCGGGTCTAATGGGATGGGCGAAAGCAGAGGAGAGCAAGAACGCTCTCTCGGCAGACGCCTGAAGACTGCTCCCACATTGGGCGCCACTTGATATAAGGGGGCCTGTTGAGGTGGGCGAAAGCGGAAGAGAGCGAGAGCGCTCTTTCGGTAGACGCCTGAAGTCTGCCCCACGTTAGGCGCTATATGCTGCCTGTAGGGGTGTAAGAAAAATGGGCGCTAGCGAGCGCGCTAAGGAGCGCTCACGGCGGAGGTGCGGGCTGTTTGTGGGAGTGGCCGGGTACAGACAGGCTGATACTGCCTGTGGTGATGCCCTGGTGCCGCTCCTGATTTCTTGTTAAAGCTTCCACGTTGCCTAGAGAGGACACAGCTCGGACGTCTCCAGGTCGACTCTTGGAGCGAGTCTGGACGAGGGAAGGCCGCCCAACCAGGTGAAGGCTTCGCCATCCAGTTCTTCTAAAGGGGGAAGAGGGGGGGAAGCTCTGAGGAGCCTTAGTTCGTACCAAAACTCTTGCCCCGTGGACTTGAGTGAGGTAGAGCCGAGTGAGCTCCAGTTTGGCCCGCAGGGCTACGTAGGAGAGTCTCGGCATGCGAGAAGGAGTGGAAGGTAAAATAATTACAAAGTAATTATCTTGAAACAAAAATCAGATTTATTCCGCGTTCCGGTAGCTGTACAAGTTGCCTAGGTACGAGCTCTCGTTACCAGATTCGGCATCTGAGTGAAGAGGGGAAGATAGAGCCTGGCGCCTTTATATCCCCTTCCGGGACGCACTCCTACTGTGGGGAGCGCAAACTGGTGGTGTTGCCGCCTGGCAGCCGAGTGTGGAACTACTGGCGCGGTACGCTGTCGCGCCGGTGTGCCGGATTGCGCGCGTTCAGGAGCTTGTGCAAGAGAGCCTGCGGGTGGGTTATAATACCAGCTTTCACAATATAACTCTCGCGCGAGGTTAGACTGAGCATAAATTGGGCCGCTGCTCTCGTTGAGATGCTCGTTCCGAGAACTGTCACTCATATTCATGAATCGGATGCGTTTTACACGTTTAAATCGAAGGAAAATGATGATCCAGAGACGTACTTATTTGCGCACGGAATTTTACGACAAGATCGAACAGCTAGCCAACGAAATAATTAGATCCAAAGTCTTTAAAGACCACTTACGTCTCGAGGCTTCTACTTTTCAACGTAAATGCTATAACGTACATACAGTTGCGTGGAACTACATTTCACAACATTCAACGAAAAAATACGTCGTATTTTGGATTTCGAGGATTCGGAGATACGGAGATACGTCGACGAAACGGCACTTTTGTCGTTTTTGGAAACAGACCAGCACCGTTCTCTCTCGAACTATACCCGACCAGCTGTACGTGTACACCGATATATGTGAAGTCAGCGCAAAGTACAAATTTGGCAGCAACATTGTGAGAAATTTTGCTTCACCTCCTTACATTCTACTTTTACAACACAGTATACGCTCGATGGTCATAAATATAAGGGATCAGCATGGGGTACGAATACGGAACGGGTCGAATCAAAAAGGGTTATACAATAAGAATGTAGAAACGGAAAGGAAGAGATTCTTCATAAATTAATATCTATTATATATCCTTTTTAATCTTAAAATTAATATTTTAACATGAACTTCGTCAATTTTGTCAAAGTTTTACAAAAATCAAACACCGAAAAGCACTGTCCACACGATTCCAAGACAATGTACAACCCAATCGGACTGAAAATTTTTTGACATACTCTTAAAAGCTATAATTTTGGTATGAATGGATAAAATTTAATTTAAACGAATAGAATACTTTTTAATAATAAAACAAGTAAAAAATTTAGTTATTTTAGCTTATTTTTCATTACTTCTGACTTGTTTTATTTTTTAAAAGTTTTCTATTCATTTTAATTAAATTTCCTCCATTCATACCAAAACTTGTGCTTTTAAGAGTATGTCAAAAAATTGTCTACTCAATTGTGCCGTACATTGTCCTGAATCGTGTGGACAGTGCTTTTCGGTGTTTGATTTTTCGTTAGGGCACATTATGACTAAATAGGGCAAACAAATTCTCAAATAAAGATAAAGTTGTCTTGCGTACTATACAAAATTTCAAATCAATCCAACATATCTGTGTGAAAATAAAAATAATTATTTTTTCGAGTTTTAAAGATGGTTTGTCCCTTTAATTGTTTTTTTACATAATAAGATATTCTAATTATTTGTTTACAAGATAATGGTCAAGGTCGCACACCAGAAATAATAATATCATTTTTAATTTATAGTAAGCAATCCATTATAAATACATGTCAACAATTTTATGTTAACTGTTTTGTATTTTTACTGGTTTGATTATTATAAACAAATAAATAACAAATGTATTCACAATTTGGTATACCATGGTATGCCACCTCGACCCCTAGTTTGTAAAATATTTAAGATATCATGTTTTATAAATAAACTAATAAGATAGCTGATCTTGTAAGTAACAAACAATAAAGATGAACCAATGATACATCATAATGTTAGTGACCAGCCATAACAACCCGTAAAAATATAGAAGTCAGCTGTGTGCTACTATAAAAGTGTGACATCAGCCAAACAGCCTGCTATGCTATCAGCTGATGTAATATAGTTCGCATCACGGCATCATGCTTTCTCCCGCATTCAATTTTAATTTAAAAATATAAATTTGTATGAATTATAATTAATAATAAATTTTTACCTTTGTTTTATACGCCGTATCACCTAAATTTTTACTTAAAGAATTTTAATTGTCACTTGAACTATTTTGAAAATTGTCACTTAAAAACTACACTATTTGAAATTATTTTAGTTTAAAATTTCAATGTCGTCGTCGTCCTCCGAACACCATTCTATTTTAAGAACTATCTTTTGTTCAATGGTGCAAAACTCTTCTTCTGCTGGCGACCGTTGCTCTGACGATGAGTAGGCCAGATATAAGTCCTCCTTCTCCCCAGCTACCCAAAGTATACGGAGTTTCACTCCTACCTCCACCATTTTGATATCACCTGAGCAGGAGAACTCAGTCTGCGCTGCATCAGCTGAAAGAGGTGGAGGCGGTGGCTGCTGTAGTAAAGAATGTCCCACAATTTGTATCGCTTCGTATGATGGAGATGCTGGCGATGGACATTCACAGCTATTGGATGATCCGCAAATTACGCATAAATATCCCGGTGAAGGCGGCTGATGATGTACAAGAGAGAGTAGTCATCTTCCAGCCCTGTATAATACCAAACTTGATATTTAGGCTTTAGCGATAAGGACACGTGCGTCTTTTAATCAACCGTTTCGGACGTACATCCGATACTCTTGCGACAAGCAAAAATCATAAAAGATGTTTACGATACGTCTTGACTCAAGAGAGCGAGAAAAGAACAGTTATCTACCAGCCCTGTATAATTTCGAACTCGATATTTAAGGTTTGGCGATGCGGGCATGTGTGTTTTCAATAAGCGGCTTCAATCGCATATCCGTTACTCTTGCGACGAGCGAAAATCACAAAGGATGTTTAGACAATTCAGGATTCGTCTTACCTCGAGAGAGGAACCGTTGCTTATCGCAGGATGTTTTGTCTCTCAGCGAATCTTAATTTGCGTGCTATACCACTTGCGTCTTGATTTCATACTGTATACAAGATAAGCGCTGCTTATCACAGGATGTAGTGTCTAATTTTTATGCAACTGTCGCTCCTGTTACTTTGGTTAAAAAATAAGTTGATATCGTTTTCTCTTCTTTCCGTACGAATATCTTTTCATACAAAATTAAACAGGTTGTTTCATATGAAAACTTATTCAAGAAAACCCCCTCTACCATAATTTTTGAAGAATATATAAGTGTGACAGTGATCACCTTATGGCATTAGTAGTCATGAGGATTGCAGAGTAGTAAGTAGCCATGGCACCCTTATACAACGAGACTGAAGAGGGATTACGCGTTGCATTGCTACGTATTGCGCTAAAGCTCTCTAACGAAAGTGTTTTAGTACGCCGTCGGTGTAATTTATTCTGGCGACGTCATGTACAACGAAAGGCTCCCGTAGAACTCAAGAGAGAATTTTGGACGTTGTTAAAGTGCTGCGGACCTTGAAAAATATCGGGGCTTTACACAACCATTTTTCGTAAATCAACCTTTGCAGTTAGATGTGCAGAATGTGCTATAAGTCAGAAGATCGATCATCTACCTGTGCTGCAACGTATGATGGATTCATACGAGTAATGGTTAGTGCACATTGACTTCTTACGCTACGTTTCACAGTTCAATCCGAACCAAAGTCATTCTTATCTGAGAATGAGGAATAGCAGCAGCAACAACCAGAGGAGCAACAGGAGCAGCAGCAGCAGCTATCAGATGAGCAACAGGAGCAGCAGCAGCAGCAAGTTGGAGCATCTGAGGGAAATGCAGCAGCAGTAGCAGCAGAAGAGCAAGCTCAGATGGAAGAGGAGGAGGAGGAGGATGTGGAGGAGGAGGAGGAAACGAGTGATTCTGACGATGAAGACGAAAGAGGCATGTCAAACATCGATCATCTGCTCGCCACCTGTAAAGAGCCCAAGGAGACTGTGTCAGCTGTTATAATACCTTGGTGACCCGCGCGTACGCAGAAATTGCGAACACGCGTGAATACAGCAACAATCGATATGCTGTAAGGAGGCAATAAATAATCGACTTTATGTCACGAGAGATAGAACCGACGAACGGTTTTGCGAGAGACCGACAAATAAACGAACGTAAGTCAATTAAGCATAGAAATAATTCTTTTTTTGTTCAAAAAAATTTATATTTATTTTTATAAAAATTCAAGTTATCCGGTGTAGTGGTGATTCTCTCGGTAATCTCTTGAGTGAAATACTTAGGGATATAAGCTAAATAATATACGTGAGAAGTGCTCAAAAAATCAGGTGGCTTTATGATATTTGCGCCGATCCAAATTCCATTATTTATGAAGAGCCTGATTTGCCAGATCTATTCTCATGTTTCGGAAAAAGCTTTGCTGGGCCACCGGAATCATAGAAATTTTAAAAAACGTACGAAATTTGTAAAAATGTTTTTATTTTTAATGAAATTTCAGAAAACTATAAATTTCACGCCGCTTCCTGTATTTACAAATTTTTTTGCAATGACCTATGGGGTTTAATTAGTGGATTATCTCAAAGGAATGAAAATTTTGAAATACATGAAAGTTTTATATTAACTGTAACTTTAGTTAACGTACAGAACGGTGAGCCAGGTAAAAAATTGACTATTAATTCAATAGGAAAAAGATCGATTGTTTCAATTTATAATAATTATAATCTGTGTTTGCATAGAGCCCTAGTTGCCGTGGTGGCATTTATAGCCTATAAAAAATCAAGTACGCCAGAAGAGTGTAAAATTTGGAAAACTTTAACTGTAAGCGCAAACGTAATGATCCCTTTAGACGAAAGTGGAATACCCGAGATAGAAACTTTTCAACATTATTATATTGAGTGGAATATTGCAATTATAATTTATGATTGTGTATCTTTCGGAAATGGTGAAGCGCCTTTTTATGACGGTAGACAATTGCTAAATACATTTGTTTATGATATTATATATCTTTTATATGATTCATGCGCGAGGCATTTTAATACGATATTAAACTTGACTGGTGCAGTTGGTAACAGATTTTTCTGCGAACAATGCCATAAGAGTTATCGCTACGTAGATGAGCATAGATGCGCAGCAGTATTTGCGCAGCAGTATTTGAGCAATAAATGCTCAATGTACTTTTATGCGCCACCGTGCAATTCCGATGTAGATTTAATAAATAAAAATAAAAAAGTATGTGACTTTGTGAAAGTGTGTACTAGGTGTTGTAACGATTTAATCTGTATAAATCAAAGCATGAGTGTGGAATTAATAGGTGTAATTTATGTCACAAAAAATATAATGTAAATCAGTTATGCTACATCCAACCTATTGGACGTAAATTTAACGCTACTATTCCTCATAAAGCCCCGAAGAAAAACTTATTTATTTTCTATGACTTGGAGACTCGTCAAGATTCATCTTATCGCGATCATGCTAGTATAAAAATACATGTTTCAAATCTTTGTATCGTACAGCAGGTTTGTGATGACTGTATGTTAGAAGAAAATATAAATATAATTTGTCATACGTGTGGTGTACGCGAACATATATTTCGAAACGATCCCGTGAGAGAAATGATAGGTTT
Organism: Muscidifurax raptorellus; assembly: GCA_020010945.3. Classification (NCBI taxonomy): domain Eukaryota; kingdom Metazoa; phylum Arthropoda; class Insecta; order Hymenoptera; family Pteromalidae; genus Muscidifurax; species Muscidifurax raptorellus. The sequence goes on from JAHUUD020000054.1 coordinate 52,286, forward strand.
GACAGTTCGTGAAAAAACATCGTTTTGTCAAATCATTTGCATTGCTCATAACTCGCGCGGATTCGATGCACAATTTATTTTGCGAGAGATCGTAGAAAATACAAAAATAGTCCCAAATGTAATTTTGAACGGTCAAAATATAATTATACTTCAATGCGGTTAAACAAAATTTATTGATAGCTTAAATTATTTTATTAATTATTATGCATATGATAATAAGTGCTTTATCTCAAGCGATTGCCCTACCTCCAGCTAGTAAAAAAGGTTATCTCCCGCATCTCTTTAATACTGTAGATAATCAAAATTATATTGGACCGTTAGCCGATGCATCATTCTACGCGCCTAATTCAATATCTACCACTCATGTGTAATGCAAGTTTTGATCGAATCTTACTGTATTACGCTGAATGGTAACCTACTTAAGAGACAGAGTTCGCTCCAGGAAGTAGTAGTAGTAGCAGCGGTGGTGATAAGAAAATTGTTGAATTTCACGAGGGATTAACTCAACCTTCAGACTACTCACAAGACAAGAAAAAGAAAAAACTATTAATTATTGATGATTTAATGAAAGAATCTTCGAACAATGTGATTCTTGATCTATTTACAAAGGGAAGCCATCATAAAAATTTAAGTGTAACTTTTATTACAGAAAATCTTTTTCATAAGGGAGCTGGTCAGCGTGATATTTCATTAAATGCTAATTATCTTGTCATTTTTAAAAATCTACGCGATTGTTCACAAATCCAGTATCTCGCACATCAAGTCTATCCTGAAGATCCTAAATTTTTGCAAGAAGCATATCTCGACAGTACATCAACTGCTCATGGTTATCTACTGTTAGATTTGAAACAGTCCACTAGAGAAGAATTTCGTTTTAGAACATGTGTTTTTTCAGATGATAGGTTGCGCCACGTATATGTACCAAAGAACAAATTCCGATAAAAGTAGAGTATAGAACGGTTGAGGCTTCAGTCTGAGTGTAACGATGGCAGGAAAAGCATCATCATCATCATCATCATCATCATCAGTGCAGAAAAGTATGAGGAAGAGGAGGATGAGGATTAGGAGACAATGGGGTGGCAGTGCTGCTGCTGCTGACGATACAGAGTGCGGATGTTTACCAAAACATTTTTCGAAAAAGTGTGTAGCAATACTAAATGCTTTTTGTCATGCGGACGGAGAACAACGTTTAGCTTTAATTCGCTCGGCTAACAAGAAACTCATTAAAAGTATATGTGAGTGTGCGTTGAACGTATTATGGGGTATTGTGAAAATTAAAAATTCTCACAAGTCAAGATTGAAGAAATATAAAAACGTTTTGCGAAAATTATTGAGTAAGAGTAGTGGTAATAATAATAATAATAATAGTGACAAGGAGTGAAAAAAGAAAAACAGGTAATTATACAAGATGGTGGTGCTTTTTTGCCTATGCTTCTTGCACCTACTACTGGTGCGTTAGTATCGAAGATATTTGATAATTCTGGAAATTAAATATGGAGCATGCTCGTAAAATGATTATTGTGCCTGAAGAGACATGTGATCGTGTAATGAAACAGAAGCAGCAGTAGCAGCAGCAAGAACCAGACGAATCGAGTAATGCTTTGATGGAACCCACTACACAGACTAAAGATGATAATGCTGAGATGCATGATATACTTTTTTCAAAAAGTGTTACAGATGAGAGAGAAAAATATCATAAGTATTTACAAATTTTAAGAAGAGTTCTACATTTCAAAAATTTAGAACGTCAAGAAGTTGTATCCGATGGTAATGCCGTTTTTGGTGCAGAGATTGAAAATGAGGACGCACTGAGTCCCGAGTCCCTTGTCTGATGAGTCAATTCTTATGAGTATGCCCAAGGGCTCTGTAAGAAAAGCTCGATTATTGCTTAACCATTGGAAATCAAGCGCACCTCACCGCATCAGATGGTATAATTCAGGCAGAGTCAGTATTGACAACAAAGTTATACATCGGACAAATATTATAGATTTGGTGGAGGATGTTGTTCAGAGTAAAACATCGGAGGAAGAAGCTGTTGGCAGATTTCAACTTGCTAATTTTATAGCTACAACTGAGACCCCATCTAAGCTTATAGGTAACCCCATTGTATTGTCAATAAGTGGAAATTTTAAACGTGCTTTGAAAAAAATATCTACAACTAAGAGAAATAATACAGAGAGCGTTGAGACTTTTGAGCAAGGTACGAGACTTGCTGCTGCAAAGCGTTATAGCGAGCGTTTGAACAAAAAAAATCCACAATGAGAAGGTCAGGTTAGGAGATGAGTGTATGAGTTATAATATTTAAACATGACTTATGAAAAACAATATTTTGATACTAGACATAAGGCTGGGTACGCAGGTGCACGTAATCTGCTTCGTGTCAATGATAAAAAGAAGGGAAATGACATTAACAAGTGGTTAAGAAATCAGGACGTAAACACTCTTCACAAACTGATTAGACGAAAATTTCCTAGATTGATGTACAATGTTAGCAATGTGGATGATTGTTGGGAAATGGATTTATGTGACATGCAGTCTCTCAAAACTTACAATGATAATTATGCATATGTGCTTGTCGTAATAGATATTCTCAGTAAATATGCGTGAGTTGAGCCACTGCGCGATAAAAGTGTCAAGAGTGTCGTGACAGCTTCTGACAAAATTTTGAAAAGAGCTGATGGACGATGCCCTATTATCGTTCAATCGGACAGAGGTAAAGAGTTTGTTGGATCAGATTTTTAAAAATATCTAAAACAACATGATATCAATTTTCGAGTGGCACGTAATCCTGATGTCAAAGCAGCAGTGGTGGAACGATTAAATCGAACGCTCAAAGAACGTATGTTTAGATATTTTACTCATAAAAATACTCATAGATATATCGATGTTATTCAAAATATTGTTCATGCTTACAATCATACGGTACACAGTGGTATTAAAATGCTTCCAGCCATGGTAATCAGCGAAAACCATCTAGAGCAGGTATATACAGAGTGGGTGAGCATGTTCGTACCAGTCAAACAAAAGGCACCTTCGACAAAGGATACGAGAAGAACTACAGCGAAGAGATCTTTAAAGTACATCGGATTTTATGTCGTCAGAATCTTTACACCTACGAATTGACTGATCTAGAAGGAGAGGTAATTGATTTTTTTTTTATCCAGAAGAACTTGTACGTGTCGGCGCTGATCGCGTAACACAAAATAAGGAATTTAAAGTTGAACATGTAATCAAGAGTAAAGGACGCAGAGTAAAGAAACAAATATTTGTAAAGTAGCTTGGATATTTAGATAAATTCAATTCTTGTATTAAAGCAGGTGATATCGTAGACATTTAAAAATGACAAACGATGAATTTTATCTGGTTCTACCAAGCAACAGTAGCATAAAATATTTTCCTGATAACACTAAAACTTGCTTCAACACACAACTATCTCATGAAGTTCGCTTATTCGGCAACTGGAGTGTCGCACTTACGGAAATTCATATACCATGCACGGTGATGCATATTCAAAAAGATGAATGTGAAATAATATTTTCTAAAGTAAGTAGCGATAGTGTAGATAATGAGAAGAAGAAGAAGAATGAGACAGAGGCCTTGGCTGAATCACCAATCGAGTATACCAATGCTTTTTTTCCGTCTGGTATTTACGATAATCTGAAAGATCTTGCGGATACTATAAATAATATACCTAAAAAGAAAAGGTTACTATCATCTACGAAAAATCTGTGAATGTAAGGAGACTCATAACTATAGTTTTAGTGAAAAGGTTAAACGTATATTTGGCTTTGGAAAATGAAAAATATAGGCTGGGCGATTTTATAGTCTTGACTCCACCACCACCAGAGTAGAGTTATTCCACAGTCACCGGTAGCAGGCCTGCTTGTTTAGGAAGAGCTATAACAGATCAATTTTTCGTCTACTCTGATATTTGTATTTCGTACACTGTCGGCGATACTCAAGTATCTCTCTTACGTATAGTGGCATTTGATAATTCCAAGTATAAGCTGGGTGTAACTATCGTCAAACAGTTTGCACCACCGAATTACATACCACTGCTAAACAATACATTTCAAAATATCATAATAGATATAAGAGATAAACACGTTAATCATTCGAGTACGGTACGTTGACGGTTACACTTCACTTCAAACGCAATCATTAAAAAAGCAAAAATGAATTACTACGCCGAATACTATGATGAACAAATTGCTGGAGGAGGAGGAGAAGGAAGAGGAGTGCGACGTGTGTTTGCAGGATAAAGTTATCAGCGAGGACATGGTGGAATAGGACATTTTTTGAGCGGCTTAGTTCGATGGGTCTGGCCATATCTTACCAGTGGTGCCAGAGAGCAGGAATGAATGTGTTAGATGATGTTGGAAATCACGGAATTAGTTTTAAACCAGCTGTAAATACGCGTGCGCAAGAGTCTAGTCGAAATCTTAAACATAAAGCCGCAGCTAAAATAGCTGAGGTTATGAAGGGTAGTATATAAGCAGCGAGGCAAGAAGCGAAAGCGACAGTCACGCAAAAGTCGTTTAACTGTGGACGTAGCAGTCACAGTAAAAGTGGTGGTGTGAAGAAAAGACACATCAGGAAAAGTAAGGTTAGAAGACCGAAGAAAAGGAAAGTGATTAAGAAGCAGAAAAAGAAGAAGGGAAAACATCGTAGTGTCTCTGATATTTTTAGATCCGCATAGACATAATTACCATGACTTTTCTACATTCCGATTCATGCGAATGCATGAAATCAGAATTAGATTTATTTACTTTATTACCTACAGAGACTTCAGTAGGAAATTCTCAATTCATACATTACAAGCCAGTTTCACCTCTCACTGACGATGGACCATTGGAATTTGTCGTTCCAGGGGGCGCTGATTATCTCGATCTTGCGCATACAATGCAGTATACGTGTGCAAATATTGCCGAATGTTGAAATTACTGCTGCTGAGTCCAAAGCAAAATACTCTAAGGTAGCACCAGACAATAACTTTTTACACTCACTCTTTAATCAAAAACTGGTCTCACCGCCAAACAATACGTACCCATATCGAGCATACATCGAAATACTGTTAAATTATTCAACAGCAGCCATGAATTCTCATCTTACAACTGCTCTTTGGTATTTAGATACTTCTGGACTAATGGAGACAGCGCCCGATGTCATAAGCAGTGATGTAACAGGGAATAAGGGCAATGCTAATCGTCAATATTATACTTTTAATGGTCAAACTGTTGATCTAATAGGTCATTTACATTGTGATGTTTTATAATCAAAATAATTTAGTTTTATAGTTTTAAAGTTCTATAAGCAAAAAGTTTTTGCTGAATGGTGTTCAACTACGATTACGATTGGTGCGAAGTAAGGATGCCTTCTGCTTGATGGGTGGTGCAGATAATGATAAATTTAACGTATGCGCGTCGCGTTAAAGTAAGTCCATCAATTGTGCTAGCACACGCGAATACACTTGCAAAAGCAACGGCTAAAACGGTCCGATCAATCGTGTAGAAGTAAAGACATTTACATTGCATAACGGTATTCATGGAGATACACTTGACAATGTTATTCTAGGCCAGATACCGAAAAGAATAATCATAGGGTACGTAGATAATAGAGCATTCAATGGAAATGCAAAGTACAATCCTTTTAATTTCCAACATTTTAACATAAAAGCCACTACAACATTATATATGAAATGCTATCATACAATATTCTCTGGTACTGGAATACATTTTCTAAATGAATATTTGGCGATTTCCCGAACGGATTATAGGAAAGGCTTTTGCTTTTTCGATTTTGATCTAACACCCGATTTATCTACAAACTCATCATTTCATTGAAATCTTATCAAGCATGGTAGTGTTTGCGTCGAAGTGAAATTCGAGGAAGCACTTGCAACAACAATCAATTGTATAATTTACGCCGAGTACGATAACGTCTTGGAAATAGATTCGAGCCGACAAATCATAACGGATTTCAATGTATACGACTGACAATGAGTGGGGGAGGGTGAAGAAGCAACAGCAGCGCCTTTATAATATCAACGGTGAGTTCATGTGACATCATAGGCTCAGTCTTATTTGGGAGATTATCCAGTGCAGGCCAGTTGCTGCTGCTGCCGTTGCTAAAGTATCATGGATTTCATTATTAGTATTCAGGGTCTGGGAGACTATAAGAACAAGTTTATTCCGAAAGAAGTAGCTGTGCTTGGTTTAAAAAATAGAGTTATCGAGAATTGGATCATAAAGGCACCCCATAATTTTGCAGAACTACCTGATGTTAGATCTTTTGTTGGAATCAAAAGATCTAACGAGTACATATCTAATCAATTTCACGGTATCAGATGGCATAAAGGTGATATTAGTTTTGAACAACTGGAATTTCATTGACAACAAGAGGCAAAAGTGGCTATACATGTTTTCACTTATAGACACGATAATTGGCGACATTTAGAGACTGTAATATCTCGCAAAGTTGTGAATGTGGAAGAAATGTACGCCCCAACGTTCGTAGAATTAAAAAAGAATTATCCAAGCAGTTTTATGTGTTTAAATCATAGTATTTAGGATATAAACAACATTCGTTATTGTGCTCTCAACCAGACATATTTGTTGAGAAAGTGGTTGCATCACATAGCAGAATATGTAACTCATGATTCAGCGCGGAAATTCAATGATGCGTTATACTCTAAGTTACACTCTCGTGTGCAAATAGCCCCTTCTATCTACGCTACTTACATAAATAACGACGACGAGGACGTAGTCGATCATAGTTAAAACAATGAATACACGTCAGTTGCTACGAGCTCTCGAGCCATTGAGTGCAAAGACAGTTGGAGTATACGCTGCAGATAGAATCCCTAACATTATGGAACATCCAACAGCTATAATTGGAAATACAGATGATCACACAAAGAGAGGGACAGATTGGATTGCTAGTTACATAGATTCAAGTGGTTATGGAACATACTTTGACAGTTATGGACTACCACCAATCTTACAACATCATGTTCAACAACTCAAGAGAAATTGTAAACGATATCAGTGGAATAAGCAAAAATTACAAAGTATCGATTTGAAAGTGTGTGATCCATACTGTATTATGTTTCCTTATCATATGGTTAATTTACCTAACTCACGTACGTTTTGTCATAAGATTTCACGAGATTCCCGAAAAAATGATGCGCTAGCGGTAGGGTTTTATAAAAAAACTTTTACGAAATAAAAATATTCATGTACGCTCAAGAAATGTTAAAAGATTTGGAACTGAATGGTCTCTTGGTTCTGGCTTATGTAATCAAACATGTACTTCGAGAATTTCTTTAAATTATTAAAAATTTGTCATTTACCATGTGAATAAATTTGTAATCTTTCATAACTAAAATATTATCATTTACATCACCTTACTCTCTCAAGCAATCCTTTCTCATTACCATTGTTGTAAACAGTTTAAGATAGATTATTTGTTTGTCTTTGTTTGAAAATTATCATTTCTTTTCAAGGTTGCGTTAATATTTTTGTAAAGTTCAAGGTTTAAAGTTTTTTTTTATTGTTTATCGCTGCTTGATTTAAACTGCATATTTGAAACTAAGAAATTATTGACGGACTCGTCGCGATATTATTGCACAAACTGAGAAAATTTAAAATATATATATATATTTCTTCTATTATTATTGTGAATATTCGGACAAACGCGTTGCATTAAAGCGTGTCGATGACCCGATAAATAATTTCGACTTTTCTACCGTGTACGAAATCATTTGTAAAAGTGAAATAAGAAAAAGTTCAGTTTCCCGCCAAAAACCGCTTGGCGCGCCGGAAAACACTCGGAGTGCGGGAAGACGCGAGAAAATCCCATTACGAATTAAATTAGAAAATAATTGTTAATGTCAATGACCTCGACGTGCACGGGTGCCGGCAGGTAGCCCGGGGCCGTGTAGCCGACGACCAAGGATCTTAGGATTGACCTGGGTTGACGTTCGATCTCTCTACGAAAGTTTCTTCCGGGTGTTGTTAGATCACTCTTTCGGGACGGGTCAAATTAGATTGATCCGGGACCGACTGGCAAACGAGCGAGACAATAAGAGTTTTGTATGCGAAAGATATACCGAAAATTTAACACAAATATTGGAGATGAACAAATGGGGTTGATGGTCGCATGATTATAGCGATTGATGTTTATTAGGATAATATAAGTTATATTCGATTAAAATGTTGTACTTCGAAAGAAAGAATCTGCATTAAATAACGTGCGTTTGTAAAATTCCACTGCGTAGTTTCTGGAATATGTAAGCGTAACTACTAGCGCACAATGGGCGGGGCCAGCGGCTATATAAGCGCGACCAGCTCAGCGGAATGAGTCTTAGTCTATTTTCAGAGTCCGAGCGAGCAACATTCGACGACTATACCAAATAAAATAATATGAAATAAAATACAAAATTTGATTTATAATTTAAAAACTTCTAACTCCTTGACTTATTAATCACAACCATTGTACTGTAATCTAAGAATGATTATCACTAAAACCGTTAATGGAAGTCGGTGAAATATAACCTTAGGCTTTCTGACGGTTGACACGAATACGATATGTCTTTTCGGCTGCGTCATCAGCATACTCTTTCTGTAACTAGAATCCTATAAAGGCTAACGTAGTCTAAACATGTTGTTCTTGGAAGTCAACGAAATGTATTCGGTTAGCTTTAACGGTTAACGAACATAATATGTTCTTTCCTGTTGCGTCAGACTCCTTTACATAGTTTCGAAAATACACGCGTAGGAATTCATCTCCCACTCCTCTCAACGTTATAGTAGGAGATTCATTCAGGCAGAGAATATAAAGAGCAACCTCAGACTGAAACACCATCAGTATTCAATCGTGGAGTTCATAAAACGTTTCTCCAGTGTAAATCTTTTGTCTGTTCTCGTTATCTAAAGCCTTCGCCATGGCTCAACCAAATGTTAGTGCTCAAGCTCGTTTGCTGAATATTCTCCTCAACATGCTGCTGTCTACAACCTACGCAATTAATAAGTCAAACTCCAAACGGGTTTCTCTTGGATTAGAATGCCACCAGGGTAGCTTTCGTCTAGTCGTAAAGGTGTCCACGTTTACAGCCTGTTTCAAAGCTATCAAATTCGATGTGGGGAACTGGGAGGTTTTCAAGAATTACTTTGATCTTATAAACACTTATTTTCAAGATGCGTACAGATTCCAAAGTGAGTTCGTTCGACCAATGAAGGTGTACATGAACAATCACGACATGCTGTTTACTACAGCTTACAATACAAAGTCCATATTGATAGGAAAGACTTGTTGGAACACCACTCTTTCCAAATCTTTTCATAGACTAAGAGCGCGCAGATGAGGAGGAAGTCAGTGTTGTTACTTCTGTTGCCGAGCGTCATCAGCCCCCACGGACAAAAGAACAGAAAATACCACCTATTTAAGCAGCTATTTGCATGCAAAAAGTTACTTTCGATGAATTGAAGACTGTCCTACCATGTATCGATGAACGTCTCAATAAACTTGAAACTTATGCTAGTAAAGTAAAAGAAATTGTAGCTTGCATTAAAGAATTTGTAATTGAATGCATTAAAAATGATACGCACAATGTCGTTGAGAGTGCCAAGTCTACTATGATGAAAAGCAAGACGAGACATTTCTACAATACTATACTTTATACCACAATAATATTAAAATTAGAGTTAGTGATAAGTTTAAGGACGATATTGAAGAGTCAATATTAAATATAATGGTTTGTAAAATAGCTGGTTTTAGATTGTTTGATATCTATAAAGACATATACGGTAGTATAATCAAACCGTAAAAATTGATCATGTTATTCTTTGTTATTCAAAGAATAACATGATCAATTTTTACGTTCAGTACCTTTTTTATTTGTAATAAACCAGAAAATATAGATGTATTCTTTCTTGTTACGTCATTTAAATTTATTTTCCCCTTCCATTATCCTTTCATATCACTATAAATATCAACACACTGCGTTAAACTACTCATTCTTACGTATATAGTCTTTGAAAGAACATTGCACGATGGATAAAGTAAAAAATATATTTACATCAGGCAAGAAGGAGGGGGATCGAAAATCTCGTATCGAAAAAGATAAATCGCAGGAATCAACCTTTAACAAGTGTTATTCTCAATAATCTACAAACACTTGTTCGATTGCGAAACAACAAGATTATAGGAGTATTAAAGAATAAACCTTGAATTTATAAATTTAAGGGTTATTCAATCGGGTCAATATATTACAATCGGTCCTTTTAAGGACCACCATATTTTTACAAACGTAGTACAAGCTAATAATAAAAATACACACATTCCTTATTCTTCACACAAACCATTGAAATATACAATACAGATTACTCATCACGCAAAAAAATGAAGGCGTCAGTGATGATGCCTTATCATAATTATTTGTTATATGTAAACAAACATGATATCTTAATTATTTGTTATATGTAACGATAAGTGTGCGACATTGCTTATGAAAATAAGATATATATGAGAAAATGTCTACTCTTATTACATTAACACATTCCTTATATTATAGAATATAGGATTTATAGAATAACCATTGAGATACCTTATCTGGTAAATAAGCCATAAAGATAAACATACAATCAAATGTATTAAATACTCTCTACTATACGACCTCAAGCTTGACCCTTATCATATTAACAAACAATTATGATACCTTATCTTGTAAACATGCAATTAAGATATCTTCTCTTGTAAATAAATCATTAATATATATTATCAGGTAAATAAACAATTAAGATAACTTATCTTGTAAACAAGTGATTAAGATATCTTATCGTGTAAAAAAACAATTAAAATAAGATATCCTATAAACAAAATTTTAGATACCTTATTTTGTAAACAATAACTAAGATATCTTTATCATTTGCTTATATTGATAACATAACGGGTGCCAGTGAAGACGTCATTTGTTATGTCTTACCATAACAGCCTGTATACTACTAGTAATTATCGTATAATTTTGAAAAACAAATGTTTTATCGCAATTAGGAGAACGGGAGCATGTTCTATGAATCAAGCCCTATTAAAATAACAAATAAAGAAGAAATCGATTTTTTTCGTCATTTTAAAAGTGTGGTGCCCCCCTTGAAGTGTAAATTTTAAAAACACACACAAAAAAGATCATTTTACGCAACTTAGCTCCGATAAGTTTAAAAAAATATATAAAATTAATAATAATAATATGGGAACTAATGTCCAATTATGATCGTAAAAAATCGAGATATTTATCATTTATATTATAATAATTTTTATTGTTACATCAAAATGAGATTATCTCCAAATTACAGGTCTACAAGTAGTCAAAATATTTTTCCAAATACATTCAATTTCAAACATTTTGAGATTAAATCAAAAGAATATACCTTAAATTTAATATTCAAGTACATTAAATTGGGGTTAAAGTATATTACATTGATTTTCAAGTACAGGTGTGTTTTCAAGAACATGAAAACTAATATTATTTTTAACAGTGCATAGTATATCAAATGTGTATATACGCAAACTTTTAAGAGAATAAATTCGCAGTCTTTTTACTGTTAAACGCAGTATTGATACTACGAAGAACAAATAAATAACTGCATGAAAAAAGACATTTATCCTAATATGCAAAAGTACGGTTATGCCAGGCAGCCGTACTACTAGAAATCGTATTGTAGAAGTGTCCAGCATTACATATCTTACAATTAGGTCTGCCATTCTGCTCAGTGCTGTCCCACGTAGGCGCTCAGCTAGTGTTCTGATGAACAGCTCCGAGTCCCAACTTGAATCGGATCAGATTTCTCTCGAACTGCGGGTCTACAAGTAGTCCAAATTATTTTACGTGGGGAATTCGCTAAGAAATACAAAACAGTAATTCTCCTATCTGCAGGACTGCCTAAGACCCACAGTCAGGAGAACGGTAGCTCCATGGCTAGGAGAGTAAAGGTCCGCCACGAAGTGGAACTAGCGCAGAATAAATACAATGAATAAATAAAAGTATAAAATATTAAATATTATATTCAATATCTCATAGGTTATATATTTCTAAATTATGGTTATATAGTTCTAAATAATACATTTTTTCACGTTAATAAACTGATCATTAACTACTTTCTTTCAATATAATTCTTTGAACAAAAATGATAAATTGACCAAATTGGGTGGTTGAGTGAATCCAAGCTATTCTACAAGATTCGGAATAGCTCACCGAATTCGAGTTACTCGACTATGTACAAGTAGCTCGATCAGTTCAAGTTACTGGACTAGATTCGAGTAGTTTGAATAATCTCGAATACTTGAAATATTCGAGTACACAAACTCGAGGTAAAAATCTCGACTCGACTAGAATTCGATATTTTGGGTACTTGCACACACCTAAACTATTCTACACTCCGATAATTTTGTTTTGTTTTATAGAGAATTATGTGTACTGTTAGAGAAAAATGATGCCCAACAGCTGCGAAATAATGCCACATTGCTATGTCTGAATCAGGCCTATTAACTTTTTTGGCCTATTAACTTTGATATAAGCGGGCCTGATGGGAGGAGGAGAAGGCGCTCGATGGCGCGGGGAAGTCGGCTGAGGGTCGGTTGGACCCGCTTAATCCTTCCTGCTCCTTGGCAGGGAAAGGGGTAGGCGAAGCGATCCCTTCCTGCCGGTTCGATGATCAGGGAGCGCCCGTTGAGGCGCCCTTGATGAGTCCTTCGTCGGCTGCTGCTGTGCTCATTTCGGGTTGGGCAGTAAGCGCCCGCTGAGGCGCCCTCGGTGCAGTCACTGCTGGACTGAATCCCTCGACGGTGCTTCCAGTTGTCTAGACAGCGGACACGGCTCGGACCTCTCTAGGTCGGCTCTGTGGGAGAGCCTGGACGAGGGTGGGCCGCCCAACCCGGTGAGATATCACCACAGCTAATGGGGCAAAGGGAAAAGAGAAATTTATCTTTCTTTTATTACGGGCCAGCCCCAATGAAGGAACCGACCACACAAAAATGACTAGAGGACGCGAAGCGCCTTAGTCGTCGAGCGTCAGGTCGACTTGCTCCTCAGCCGCTGGCTTCAGAGCCGTCTTCCGTACCGCCAGGAGGAGGGGAGGTATCACGGGAGCGATGCGAACCAGCTTGGGCTTGCCTCGTGGTGGAGGACCGGTGGACTTGCGCTTGAGCAGAGGAGTGGGCTTCGCCGCTCTCTTGGCTCCGATCTTCCGCGAGATGATCTCGAGCCGGGGTGTGGACGGCTTCAGGAGGTCCCGGAGATTCGGCGAGGGCTGGCGGCTCGGGAGGTCGATCAGCTTTAGGTGCTCTGGCCACTCTGCGCACAGCGCTCCGTCATCCAGCGAAGGCGAATCCGAAGCGTCGGTGAGAGCGAGCGGTGAAGTCTGCTCATTGGTCTGGGTGCTGCTATCTCGGTGAGATCGCTCAGTCTGGGTGGCGGCGTCGGCTAGGCTGGCTCTGTGTTGTAGGCGCTCCAGGATGGTGATCCGCCGGTTGGCTGTGGCCAGGTAGCCGTGAAGAAGTTCCAGTTCGGCTCGGTAAGCCGCTCTCTTTCATGGAAGTGGGAGTGGAGGAGGGGGAGTTGAAAAGAAAAGGTTAAATAATTACAATAGTAATTATTCAGATCAAAAAACGGTTTATTCCTTAATTGACTAGTACTTGCATCCGCCTAGGCTCGGCTTTCTTAGGTCTAAGGACCGTTGGAGGAGGGGTGAGAATGCTTGGGCCGTCTCGGCCGGCCTCTTTATGTGCCCCTCGCGGTGCTGCTTTACTGGTGGGCAGCGCGCCGGAGGAGCGTAGCCGCCTACCGTCGGCGCGCGATACTAGCGGCGCGGTGTTCGGGGCTAGAGAGGATGCCGGCGCGTGACGGGTTGCGCGCGTTTAAAGGGCTTGTCGCGAGAGAGCCTGTGGGTGCGTTATTGCAACTTTTTTGTTCTTAAAAAACGCAATAGTGTGCAGGTTTACCTGGATTATCAAAAATTTTTTTTCTAAAACAATAAATACCATATTAAAGTACACTATTCAACGAGTATTTAAAAAAAGTTTACCTTCTACGATATTTTTTTGACCGAGTTATACCGTTTTAAAGATCTTCCTATGTTTTAGCCAAATACTGCCAGCATCATCATTACCCGATGCGTACCGCGATGAGGTTGTCGGTCGGATTTACGCATCATTGTGCCCCCGAAAAGAGCCGATTGTGCGGACCATTTCTTACATTAGGGACCCCGCGGCTCGTCACTTCCGCAGTATGTTTTGACTCCAACTCTATGCACCTGGGGTTTTTAATACCGTGTATTGCCACCTCGCTGACGAATTACCTCTCCTAATGGTTCCTGCATATTAATGCATACTCATATTGAATCTTGAAGTATTTCATACCGAATTTCATGAAGAATGCTCTCTAGCTCTCTAAGTTACGTTATCGCCTACCCATCATGTCCCACACATGCTCTATAGGATTGAGGTCTGGGCTATTAGCAGGATGAAGCAATACCTCTACGTTTTTTCTTCCAAGTAAGTACGAGTTATCCTTGCAGTATGGGGGCGTGCATTATTCTGCATCAAAATCAAATCACAGCCCATTTGCCAGCCCAATGGAATTACGTGAGGGCATAAAGCTTCGTTTATGTAACGTTCCGCTGTTCATCCTAGAGATGGGATAATCACTAAGACTGATCGATGGTTCATTGATATTCCACCCCTTACCATAACGAATCATCCACCAAACGCTCGAGTTGGATCAACGTGATTTGATGCAAAACATTCTCGTCTACGACACCAAATTCTGATACTAGCATCGTTTCCACAAATACAAAATCGAGATTCATTTGTGAAAAACACATGTCTCCACTCTCAAGGTATCCAATGTCGATAATTAAATTGCTTCTAAATTAGACACTCTAGCATGAATTCGTGATCTCAAACCCCTTTTGTGAAGGCGTCTCCTTATCGTCTAAGCGCTAATTCGTCTTCCTGGTAAAAAATAACGAATAGCAATGTGGTTTCTTTATATTGTATGATCGTATAGGATAGCTCCCTGGGCACGAAGCAAGGTGGCAATACACGGTATTAAAGGCCCTAGGAGCATAGGGTTTGGAGTCAATGATGCGTAAGTGCGGCCAACATTACGCCCGTAATTATCGACATTGGACACCTAGAGAGTGGAGGCATGTATTTTTTACAGATGAATCTCGATTTTGTCTTTACGGAAACGATGCTTGATTTTTGATAATCCAGGTGAACACTCACACTATTGCGTTTTTAAGAAAAAAAGTTGATAGAAAAAAGTTGGCCTGATTAAGACATAGGAATGTGGCATTATCGCAAAACTATTCGACATCATTTTTTTACGAAAGTACACATAATTCCCTACAAAACAAAACAAAAATCTCAATACGATGAAAATTTACTTAGTTCCAAGCATTTGAAAAATGACCATTTTTTGGTGAAAAATTTTGTTGTGGAGTATACATTAAATTACATTATTCATGCTTAGAACCGTACGTGTAACCATGTTCACTTAAATACTCTCTCATGAGCATTTATTGCCACACACTGTACAGTATATTCCCTGTGTATACTTTTAATTATACAGTGTGGCGTGCACGCTTTCGGCAAATGCGGGGTTTTCCCATTTCCGCACGAGGATTATATTAGACTCGGGTTTTTCGACAGCCTAGCGGTCCCTCGGTTTATTGAGCATCATCTCAATAAAACGATTCACCGCGTGCACTCGAAAATCTTCGTCGCGATCCAGCGATACATCTTTTATCGCACTCGTGGCAATGAAATGATTTTCCGCGCGCGATCGATAATGCTCTCGGTTACCAAGCGGCTCATTGTTTATTACACCCACCGTAATGAACCGATTTGCCGCGCGTGACCGGTAATCCCTCCGTTTGAGGATAAGCACGTATGCTACTGACCCTCTCGATTGCCCCAGCTATCCCTTTCCTTCGGACCTTGTGGGTGGGACCCATGTTGTTCCTCCGAGGTCTGAGGGGAGGCTTCGCTGGGGGTTTTTGTCACTCTCGCTCTGACTAGAGACTCGACCCGATCTGTTGTCTACGTCGCCGAGTCTGTAGCACTGTGTATTTGGAAGTTTACCACAATAAAGCTACTCCTACGCAAACCACGTACCATCATTCTTGCTACACCCGTTACCCTTCCGTACAGTATAACTACAACAGTATTAGTTGCACTAGCAGCCATCAAACAATACTTAAATAAAATATATTCTCAAAATATTATTATAACTAATAATTTTTATTTAAAAGTAACTTTAATATACTTTTTTGCATATATTTAAAAAAAATTAATTGGGATATAAAATTGACCACAAGCTAGCTTGTGTTATTTCGCAGCGAAAAAGCTGGATGTGAAAGTAATGGAGCACGTTCTTGCCCTGCTTCAGGTAATGCCGCAATATTTTGGAGTACATTACGCTGCCGTACATTTTTATTTACTGCCTCACGATGACCTTGCCTACGAATCTGAAAAAAAAGAAATAAAGGCTTTGAGTAATAAATAAAATAATACAAAACTGAGGATAAAATTGTAAACAAGGATACAAATTTAGTTGCCCATAAGAAATAAAAGTAAAATATATTGAGATACAAATCGAAGATTGTTGTTTTGTGGAGGGTAAATTGGTTCAATAAATGGTAGACAGTTGAAAATAACACTTAGTGTTTTCAAATAATAGATAAAGAAAGATAGTTAAAAATACAAAATATATCGAGACCAAACTCCAACACGTTGCACGATGGAGATGTTGCTCCGTTGGAGGGCCACATAAACCTAACGCTATCGCCGACAACACCTCTCTTCAGAAGGCTGACCTTTTCTCCCCACTCATACCTATTCCTAAATTTGCAGTCCCGTCTCCTGCCGTTTTACCTGGCCCAGATTAGGCCCGAGTTTTCCGGCTGCCGGACGTATCTTCGCAAGGGACCACGTAAACCTTTTCATTGTCTACTCAGCGCAAGTAAGGACTGTTTACAGCGGTCTGGGTTTTTCCCGCCATATATTTTTATAGTATCAATGTTTTTATACTTTTATAATTATCCCCAGAACGCTGTTTGTCTCACTTGCGCATACAATATTTGTATACTACGCTACCTACATTTGACATCCTCCCACCATCGAGATGATGAAACATCTCGATCTACACGCTTTCACAAGAATCCAACACTCAAGATATTATAAAATTAAAAGGTTACAAAATCGATCTTAATATACTACAATTACGTGTGAATGAAACAAATACATAATAAAAGCAGTACGTAACTTAGTTTAGTCTAAAACACTACTATCAATTTATCGGTACTCCAAAGGGATGTTTAACACTTCTCTGTCCACTTCGAGTCATTACAATTTCCTTCCTAACTTCCTAGTCTAACCTTTTATCATACAGTTCGTCCTTAGATGGGGTACTGAGCTATCACTCTTAGCCTCACTTGCTTTATATTTGTTTACTACAAATTCCTGATGATTCTGCGTACGTGGCCATCTTGGCCTCTGATCAGTTTAATAGCGCGCGCTAAAGGCCAATACATTCGCTTCGCGTTCTCGTTTTGTACAAACAAAATATCGACGACATTTATAATAAAATTTTGCTTGCGATTTTTATTATTATGCACTCAGGCCCCTAAATATTCGCCCTTACATCGACACCTCAACGCGTCTTTGACCTTTTGTCGATATACATATCGCTTTTCAAATTTGTTCGATTCTATCATATCTAGGTCTAATACGCCTATTTCTTTCACCGCTTGCATAAACATCGTAGTAGGTCAGCGGAATCGCCTCTTGCGCACTATCGGAGATGAAGGTTGATGGCTTTGAGTTTATAACTGCTTCACAAGTTCTGCGTAATTAATATTTTAAAACACCAATTAAGCGTTCCTAAAAGCCACCCTACCACGCTGCTGTCGGGGGTTGAAAAGCAACAGTTGAAAATTACCAAAACATTAGGTATTCAGGGTGGTAAGGATAAACAAAAAAAGAAGCGTGCTCAAACAAATGAGTACCCAGGCAGGCTTTACTAATCCAGCTGTCGATTCCGATCAATACCAGCCCCGTTGGTCGACGCTCGCCTCCTTGGGGATAAACCCCTTGGATCTGGGAGAAGCGAAAGTACGCTGTCTAATAACACTATAACCAGCCCCGTTGTAGGTAACCTGGCACGGGAAAGTAATGGTAATGCATCAGGAAATAAACTAAATATAGATAGTGAAGGTAAAACAACAGTACCCCAAACGGGCAGCCTAATCCCGCCGTCGGTACCGATCGGGTGAAAGCCCCGGTGGCCGAGGTTGGCTCCATGGGTTTGAAGGGGAGCCAAACTCACGACACCAGAATGGAGGTATCTAGTCTGGAACCAGTATCTGCCACTGGATTAGGAGCTGCGTCAGGAGATTTCAACTAGAATAGCTGCGTTCAACGCAAGCAAGACCAGCTTGATCGCCTGGGCGCAAAAATCGATGAGCTTATCGATTCTGTAAGGGACAAACACAACGTCCACCAACATATAATGGACCTTGCCCGCAGCATAAGGGCCTTGTTCAGAACGGTGTGCGCGAGAAAAAGACTACGCAGACCACGCCGAGTCAGCGAAGTAGAAAAGAACAGGATGGCTCTACGGAGGCTCCGATAACCCCTGAAACAAAAAAAGCAAAAAAAAATCCAAATACAGAGACGACAAGCCGCTGGAAGGGCAACAGGACAGGAGGAAAGTACCAATAAGAGAGGGTCGCAAGAAGATGAGTGGCGCAAGGTTGCAAAGAAGACGGTAAAAAGAGATAAGACACCTTGGGAAAGGAAGCCTCCAAGTAGGGTTAGACCGATCTCCATCGTAATAAAAGTTAAATATGGGGTGTCCTACGCTGACATCTCACAGAGATTAAAAGCGACCCGGAGCTCACAGACCTTAAAAAAGAGGTCACCAAAATTAGGAGAAATGCTGGGGGAGTCCTAATATTGGAGCTAGACAGCAAAAGCACGAAGGCGCAGGAATTTGTCCACAAGGTAGAGAGAAAGGTAAAGGAGAAGGCATTTGCCACGACAAGGTGCCAGTAAATTACTCTGGAGATCAAGGACATCGACAAAGTCACTACAGAGGAAGAACGCAGATAGCAGTCATAAGTGCTCCACTTAATTCGGCAGCAAATCTGATAAGGGAAGGCAGAATCCGCATTGGATGGGTAAACTGCCGGGTCCAAAGAAAAATAGAAATAAGGCGCAGTTATAGATGTTGGCGAATTGTCCATACTGCAGCTATGTGTGGAGGAACGGACAGGTCAAAAGCCTGCAGACGTTGTAGTGGCTCAGACCACGAAGCCATATCGTGCACGAGGGATCCGTGCTGTTTGCTGTGTCAAGAGGCTGGAAAATCTCAGACGAAGCATGCATCATACAGTTATGCATGCCCGCTTACCCAGGAGTACATCAAAAAGTTTAGAAGTTGAGAATACTGCAGCTCAACCTATACCACTGCGAAGTTGCACAGGATCTTCTGGAACAGATCGCTCGTAAATCTTTTATAGATGTTGCTAACAACTCAGAGCAATACAAAGACAGAAACGCCACACAACAATAATTCACCGATTGCAGCAGTAGGGCAGCAATCTGGGTTAACGCGTACAATCACATACAGGAACGCCCACACCATCCAAGCGAGCTTTTTACCTGGGTAAAGGTGAGCGGAATATGCATTTTCAGTGTGTATGCCCCTCCAAGTCTCACGGAAGAAGTCCCTGGGGTCGACCGTATAAAATAGTAATGAAGAAAATTAAGGGAAGCTATGTTCCCCCTCCCAAGTGCCTGGAATTATTATACAGGGTCGTGGTCACGCTACTCTCCAGACAACTGGAAGAGCAGTGTGTTATTGAAGCTGGGATGAATGATGAAGTCATTCCTCAAATCACGTGGGAGGAGCTTCCAGCTGCCTGCAAAAGGGTAGGAAAGGAGGAAGTATTCCCATCCAATTGGAAGAAACAGCGCTTGGTGCTGTTGCCAAAAGAAAAGAAGTCACCTGATCATCCAGCGTCATACAGACCACTCTGCATGCTGGACACACCGGGAAAGATCCTAGAACGCATAATCTGGGTTAGAATGGATCAGGCTATAGAAAACTCAGGAGGACTTGCTGAGCACCAGTATAGATTTCAGAAGGAGCGTTTTACCCTGGACGCAGTTGGCCTGGTAATTGATACTGCACGATCAGCCGTACAAGGAAAAATATGGAAAAGAGGAAAGAAGAAGTACTGCGCCATTGTTACAGTCGATGTTAAGAATGCATTTAACTCAGCCAAATGGAGTAACATACACGAAGCACTTCGAAGGCAAAATATGCTTCTATACATAAGAAGGATGATGTCCGACTATTTGAAGGACAGAATCTTACTATATGACACCGACAATGGTACCAAGACCTATGAAGTCACAGGAGGTGTTCCCCAAGGTTCAGTACTTGGCCCGCCGACATGGAACCTAATGTACGATGAAGTACTACGACTACGACTACCTGAAGGGGCAACCATAATAGGATTTGCGAACGACATAGTGGTAGTGGTGATAGCGAAACATAGAAGATTTTTAAAAAATAGCAGACGAGGCAATCCATATAATACACGAATAGCTAACAGAAACAGGTCTGAAACTAACTAGCCACAAGACGGAAGCTCTCCTCATTTCCAGCAGGAAGAAATTGGAGACGATAGCACTGACGGTGGATGGACATGAGATTATCTCTCAACCAACCATCAAGTACTTAGGTATCACCATTGATGCCAGACTGACTTTCAAGCAGCACTCAGAGATGGTGAGCGATAGAGCAGCAAAAGTGGGCGCTGCTTTGTCACGACTGGCGAGCATAGCCACATGGATTATGTTGCACGAAGCACCCATATGGGCGGACGCCATGCTGGTGCAAACATACGCGCGAAATCTATCGTCAGTGTACAGAAGAAGTGCATTAAGGGTTGCTTCTGCTTACCGTACGGTTTCTTACGACCCCGTTTGCATAATAGTAGGTATGCCGCCAATTGACCTCCTAGCATCGGAGTAACGACAACACTCCGTTTTCACACTTCCGCAAGAGAACAGACAATGACTGAGTGGGAACAGACAATGGCTGAGTGGGAACAAAGATGGGACGCCAGCAGCAAGGGGCGATGGACACATCGCCTCATACCGAGGATAGAAGACTGCATGAATAGAACACACGGAGAATTCAATTACTACCTCACGCAGTATTTGACTGGACATAGATACTTTCGGGCTTACCTGCACCGGTTCAAACTAGATGACAGTCCGAACTACCCAGTATGTTCGAACGCAACGGAGGATGCGGAGCATGTCATTTGCGACTGCTCGAGGTATCAGCAGGAGCGACAAGAACTTGGGATACCTTCAAACGAGGGTAACCCCTGAGGCGATAATGACGGCTATGCTGACTTCGGAAGATGGATGGTGCGCAGTCAGCAACTATGCAGCAGACATTCTTAAGAAGGTCAGTAAAGACAAGGAAGAAAGAAGAAGAGGAAAGGCCGATCAAACGCGTGTTTCTATGCTGGGTTCGTGAGTGTGCAAGGGTATCTGAGGGTGTGTGTGTGTATGTGTGTGTGCGTGTGTGTGTGTGTGCGCGCGTGCGCGTGTTAGTGTTTGTAATTTTGGTAGTGTTGTGTGTTCGATGGGCAGACTTTGGGCGCAGACAATGGACGACGAATACAGAGATGACGAGCCTTACATTCCCCGCGAAGCATTGCTCAAAGGTAGTACCGCGGGGTTAAGGGGCACGGAAGATGGAGCCAGATGCGCCTTTACTAAAAGTTGGTAAACGCAAAATGGGGCGTTTCGGATTTTGGTTAGGAGGATAACCTAGCCAAAAAACGAATAGGTTTAGTCGGTGAAAGTCCGACACATGACTGGTATTGAGGATGGGGCTGTCACGACGACCTCATCAACAATGTCATGTTATGGACTTTAAAAGATTTACTTTAATACCTCCTTCATCAAAAGAAAATAAAAAAAAAATAAAACAATCACACACACACACATACACACACGCACACACACACATATATAGATGGGTCATCGGAAACACAATAGCAAATCATCCCGATCATGTCCACTGGGAAGTGAGAGAGAAGGTAGCCGTACACTTGGGGATTATAACCTCTCTTGTCATAGCAAGAGGTCACCGCTGGCTAGCCTTCTTTGAAGGGAGAGGCATTACGTTCCGCGAAGACAGCACTCCCAAGTGTCTGGACAAACTAACATACTCACACACGCGCACACGTAGCCGGACCGATAATGGTCCCCTGGTGAGCGCAACAGGATATACCGAATAGTCGCAAAGGAGAAAATGGAGATGCTGTCACGGTTGATAAGAGGCGATTTGTGACACCTAACACACTATTCGCGCAGCCAGATGCTAGTAAAGTGGAACGCACAAGATCGGAAGAGGGAAAACGGCAACACGAGCAAGAATACTGAGAGAGACTAGCGCGCGCGAGAGCGACAGAAAGAGAGGGGGAGGGAGGGAGACTCAATTAACATCTCGAGTGTTCTACTTTTCTAGCTTAAAATATTAAATCATGAGTACTCCAATGTCAATCATTTGAATTCTGGGAAATCATTGTACTCGGGTCTCAACTCGAAGAGGGTTCAAGAATATAGCGACTCTTAATTTATAAATAACCATTATCTCTTTATTAGGTTTCAAAATGATAATTCTATTACTCTGTTCTTTAAAATTTGGAAGGTAATAATCTTCACGAGTAGTCAATTTCTGTGGTATTGGCTAACGTTTTGGAGGCTCTTGAATTTTTATTTAACCTCATCCACGCCAGGTCTAACGTATTTCGTCTTAATTCGTGTCCCCCTTTGAGATCGCAAGAAAGTCATTTAAAAATCACATTTAAAAAAAACCGGTATTTGTATCGATTTTCAACTTAAAATCTAATTACGATATGGGGAAATTACAAGAATACTTTAGTTTCTAAATATTTTTAACTTGAAATTTTTTTGCAATCCTTCAACTTTGAATTTTTTTTCTTCAGCCCCTTGGTTGGTTTTATTCAGGAAAAACAAGGCGAGTGACATTCTCAAACTACCACGAAATTTGTATCCATATCCAAGCTATCTTCATAATTTTTTGCAGATTTGAACTCGTGATCGAATTTTACAAAATCCTAGTTTCAAAGTTTATCTGGTATAAAACACACTCAAGCACACACACACGCGCACGTACGCATGCACGCATGCGCGCATATATACATAGGCAACAACAAAACCCATCGGCGTAGCAACAGAGTTCGAGAGGCGGGATGTTTATAAGCATCATAAAAGCAGGCCGACACTGAAGCCGGCTCACGCAGTAAACAGCGCGTCATATGTGGTCCTAACGCTCAAAATCCGAGAGGGCACTTTCCATCAATAGGCGCAACTAATAAACACCTCAAGAGCCGCCTTTTCATAAACACGTGGAGCTGCTTATACCGACTTCCAAGTGGTGGAGGGACAAAGCGGCGACTCTTTACTTCGCACGTTTGAACTTGATCCTCCATAATAACCGCTTAGACTTACAAGCGTCGTCGTAAATACAACATTTTAAGTATATAACATAAGAAAAGAAACTGTGTAAGGTCCCTTAAATAATATTACTATGACATCCGAGGCCTCAATAAATGATTGGATTGTTGAATTATCGGGCGATGAGTTATGTCAGAAATTGTCAGGCAGGGGATTAAACACGGCTGGTAATAAGGCGGTGTTACAAAGCCGTTGAGCTAACGAAATACACCTCTGACGAGAAGAGTCATACGCGACGCCTCGTGAAGATCGAGTCCTTTAGATGCCAACCGTGGCGTTGATATAGAAGAGCAAGGGAGATCGCATATATAGTCAAGGGCTATATCAGGAACGACAGGTAGACAGAGCTCAGGACTTACAGCAGCAGTGACCACTCTCGCAAACGCGTATAGAATCTCGCTCGATCCATCAGAATCAGGTTATCTTTCACAAACTAATGTAAACTCCCTTTCGCAAAATACTACTGGCTACCTCGGCCAAACAGACAGGCTATCTTTGGGAAACGGGGAAAGACATGCAAAACAGCAACGTGACAGGTCCGTCGAGTCAAAGTTTTATGGCATCTACGGATATCTCAAATTCGCGTAATGCGCCTCTCCAGGTGACACGCCCACGTTCTAAAAAGGAGATGCAGAGTCATTCATAGACTTGACATTTGTCAGTAACTGCCTCGTAAGACAGGAAGACAAATGGATCGTGAGTGATAACTACACAAATAGTGATCACCTAGCTATATTAATGAAGCTAGGCGGACTAAATAAGAAATTCTGTACAAATTCCAGTAGTACAAGAATTGAATGGAAAACCACAGAGTATGACAAGGAGTTATTCTTGACGATGTTTGACAATATTCAATTGAGGGGATCAGCAGACGACAAGGTTGCACAAATGACGGGCCAACTGACCAAAGCGTGTGACGCGGTAATGCCGAGAAAAGTGCCCAGTCAAAGATGGCTATCAGCATATTGGTGGAATGACAAGATCAAACAAGTGCGCAGCGTTTGCCATTGAGCTAGAAGATTGGAACAACGGGCAAGGAGGAAATTCTACCGAACCGGTAGAGGAATGGATGCGGTGGAGAACTGCAGCGAAAAAATGAAGGAAGCTAAGCGCAACCTTAAAAGGTGTATAAGAGAGAGTAAACAAGGATGTCTAAGAGAGCTGCAAGATGAGGTCAATGAAGACCCTTGGGGCCGACCTTATAAAATTGTCATGAAGAAGATCAAGGGAAGTTACATACCCCCACCAAAATGCCCAGAGGTACTAAGCAGGGTGGTAACAACAATCTTCCCAAATCAGCCGGACATTCCATGTGCTATGGTAGAAGAAATAGATGTAGATAATATACCCTTAATTACGGAGGAGGAGCTACTATCAGCCTGCAGGAGGGTTGGAAACAATAAGGCTCCAGGACTTGATGGCATACCCAATATTGCATTGAAACATGCCATCCAGGCTCACCCAGCAGAGTTTATAGACTTGTACAACACTTGTCTCACAGAAGGAACGTTTCCACGAAACTGGAAAAAGCAAAGGCTTGTGTTGCTACCAAAGGGCAGCAAACCACCTGGAGAAGGGTCGTCATACAGACCGCTCTGCATGCTCGATACACAGGGCAAAGTATTAGAGCGCATAATCTTCGTTAGGATGGAAGACAAAACCGAGGGGCCAGAGGGGCTTGCGGAACACCAGTATGGTTTCCGTAAGTGCCGCTCAACATTAGACGCTATCAGCTTAGTGGTGAATACAGCACGGACAGCCATAAGCGGGAAAAGACGGAAAGGCGGGACGAAAAAGTACTGTGCGGTGGTTACACTTGACGTTAAAAATGCATTTAACTCTGTAAATTGGTGCAAAATTCACGATGCACTAGTGAGACTAGGAGTTCCTCCGTATATAAGAAGAATAATGTCTGACTACCTCAAGGACAGAACTCTCTTATACGAGACCGAGGAGGGCACGGTGAATTATAAGGTTACCGGGGGAGTTCCATAGGGGTCTGTACTGGGCCCAATCGTTGTGGAACATTATGTACGATGGCGTACTCAAGCTAAAATTACCAGAAGGAGCAATGATCGTAGGATTTGCAGACGACATAGCTTTGGTGTTGGTAGCAAAAGAGAAAGAAGAGGTAGCTGAAATTGCTAGTGAAGCTATCATTAAAATACAGAAGGGGCTAAATAATGCGAATCTGGAGCTTGCAAGCCATAAAATGGAGGCTATCCTAATATCTAGCAGAAAGAAGACGGAGATAATCACCTTGAGAATAGGCGGTCATGAAATTACTTCTAAACCGACTATTAAATATTTAGGTATAACGTTAGACGCAAAGCTGACCTTTAAACAGCACTTGGAAGCAGCAGGAGAGAAAGCCGCAAAAACTACCGCAGTGTTGGCGCGGCTGATGCCAAATGTGGGTGGTCCCACACAGAATCGCAGAACGCTACTGGCAAGCGTTAGTACATCAATCATGTTGTATGGAGCCCCGATATGGGCAGACGCTGTACTGGTGAAGGCATATGGACGAAAGCTCTCCTCAGTGCACAGGCGAAATGCACTTAGGGTCGCGTCTGCTTACCGTACGGTATCGGACGAGGCGGTCTGCGTTATTGCCGGCCTCCCGCCAATAGACCTACTAGCAAGGGAGAGAAAATCAATCGACGAAGGAAAAAGACGAGACAGCGACAAAACCAAGATAGAAATTTGGGATGCCGCTAGGAAAGTAACAATGACGGAGTGGCAAAAGCGATGGGACTCTAGTAGTAAGGGTCGGTGGACACACCGCCTCATACCAAGTGTAGAAGACTGGACAAAAAGAAGACATGGGGAAATAAATTTCTACCTAACGCAGTTTCTGAGTGGACATGGATGCTACCGGGCGTATCTGCACCGATTTAAATTGGAGGATTGCCCGGATTGCCCGACGTGCTTGAATGTAATCGAGGACGCTGAGCATGTATTCAGTGAATGTCCACGCTATGAACAGGAACGAGAAGAACTTGAGTGCTACCTACAGACCAGAGTAACGCCTGAGTCTATTATGGTAGCCATGATGACTTCGGCCGACGGATGGAGCGCAATAAACAATTTTGTTGCAGACATCCTTAAGAAGGTCCGAAAGGACGAAGAAAAAAGAAGAAGAAGACGTGAGATGCAGCAAGAAACAGACGACCGGACGATGCGGTAAGAAGTAGGCGGCAGCGGAAAACGTGATGACGACCACATCAACAGACGAGGGCGGTAGCCCAAAGTTCCCCCGCGAAGCAATACTCAAACGGTGTTACCGCGGGGGGGTTTATTGGAGAAAGAGCCAGGTCCAACTTACTTAGGGTCGGTAAGGAGGACGGAGAGGATTCGGTTGCTGTTGGAACTCAAAAGCTAACGGTAAACGAAAGGTTTAATGGGTGAGAGTCCCACACAGGTGGTACCAGACGGTGCCATATCGTCTATAATGGATTTGGCCTTAACCTCTCACTCTATAAGGGAAAATAAAAAAAAAAAAAAAAAAAACCACATATATATATATATATATATATATATATATATATGTGTCTGTGTGTGTGTGTATGTATATATATATATATATATATATATATATATATATATATATATATACCCAGAAAACATCGCTCGGCAAATTGTAAGCAACATACAGCCAATACGACGTTCTGCACGACGCGTTCGCGCGGGCAAGTAGCCCCGGCGTTTTGACGCATAATGGTGGTCAATTTGATAGTCAATTTGACAGATTTATTTCTGCCATGCGCATTCGGCGAGCGTTCCTAACCTATAAATTACAGGCGCGCAAATTAAAAATAATACAATTAGTTTTTAAAATATTTTTTTATTTAAATACAATGGCATTAATTATTACAAAAAAAAATAAATTTCATATATAATTATTTGTTGATGGATAACGTTTCTTCAAGCAGTATTCAGCAAACCTGCAAAACAAATAATAAATAAATATAATACTAAAATTGTTATAAGATTACCATAATTAATATATTCAATAAATATTACCTAATATATAGAATGCTAGTACGCAAACGGACTGCGGATGGACTGCAAAAGGAAATCCTGAAATAAATTAAGCATTTGAAATTAAATGTTTATTTTTAAGGTTTGAAAATAAAGTGCAATATGTCAAAATTGTACTGTGCAAAAATATAAAGTATTATGCAATTCTGAGTGTAAAAATAGCCTAGAATGTAGCTGTATAACTTAAAACAGCAAGCTAATTGTCTCTTATGATGTGTATCAAAAATATTACTCGACCAATTGAGGTACGAGTAAAAATTTTGATCTAGTTATTCAAAGACAATGAGATAACTGTTGCAAGCAATTTCTCTTGATTCTAGTTCATTTTTATATCCAGAAAGTTAGCATACTTTATCAATTTCCATAATACATTTGGAAAAAATTTTGGCTTTAAGATTTGAAAATAAATTGCAATATATCAAAATTGTAAGGTGCAAAAATATAAAGTGTTATAGCTTTCTGAATGTAAAAATAGCCTAGAATGTAGCTGTATAACTTAGAACAGCAAACTAATTGTCTCTTATGATGTGTATCAAAAAAATTACTCGACCAATTGAGGTACGAGTAAAAATTTTAATCCAGGATTTTAAAGACAATGAGATAACTGTTGCAAGCAATTTCTCTTGATTCTAGTCCATTTTTATATCCAGAAAGTTATCATACTTTGTCAATTTCCATAATGCATTTGGAAAAAATTTTTGTTTTAAGATTTGAAAATAAATTGCAAAATGTCAAAATTGTATTGTGCAAAAATATAAAGTATTATAGATTTCTGAATGTAAAAATAGCCTAGAATGTAGCTGTATAAATTAGAACAGCAAGCTGATTGTCTCTTATGACGTGTATCAAAAATATTACTCGGTCAATTGAGGTACGAGTAAAAATTTTGATCTAGTTATTCAAAGACAATGAGATAACTGTTGCAAGCAATTTCTCTTGATTCTAGTTCATTTGTATGTCCAGAAATGTATCATACTTTGTCAATTTGCATAATACATTTGGAAAAAATTTTGAATTTAAGATTTGAAAATAAATTGCAAAATGTTAAAATTCTATTGTGCAAAAATATAAAGTATTATAGATTTCTGAATGTAAAAATAGCCTAGAATGTAGCTGTATAAATTAGAACAGCAAGCTGATTGTCTCTTATGACGTGTATCAAAAAAATTACTCGATCAATTGAGGTACGAGTACAAATTTTGATCCAGTTATTCAAACACAATGAGATAACTTTTGCATACAATTTCTCTTGATTCTAGTTCATTTGTATGTCCAGAAAGTTATCATACTTTGTCAATTTGCATAATACATTTGGAAAAAATTTTGGTTTTAAGATTTGAAAATAAATTGCAAAATGTTAAAATTCTATTGTGCAAAAATATAAAGTATTTTAGATTTCTGAATGTAAAAATAGCCTAGAATGTAGCTGTATAAATTAGAACAGCAAGCTGATTGTCTCTTATGACGTGTATCAAAAAAATTACTCGATCAATTGAGGTACGAGTACAAATTTTGATCCAGTTATTCAAAGACAATGAGATAACTTTTGCATACAGTTTCTCTTGATTCTAGTCCATTTTTATATCCAGAAAGTTATCATACTTTGTCAATTTGCACAATAGACTTGAAAAAATATTCAAATTGAAGTATTGGTTTATACATACATATGGTCTATGGTGCAAAAAGGCAAAGAATGATAGCTTTCTGAATATGAAAATACTGTAGACTCCACAAACCTTGCAGCGAAAGGTTAACTCATTATCTCTTATATTCTGTATTATTTTTTTACTCAAAATTTAATTGATCGAGTAATATTTTAATACATTCCACAAGAGACATTTATCTATCTATACAAGTTATACTGCTTGAAGTGAATGATGGAAGTCAATATTTACCTGAAACTAGAATGCAATGTAACCAGTAGCAGTTGTCGATCTATCTTCCAGAAAATCTTGCAAACTCCGAACAGCTGGGACTTCACTGCACTAACTCACTGCAGTGCACTAACTCGGCAGAAATAAAACTCGGTAGAACTGCATTAAAAAAAGTACTTCGTGAACAACAAAAACACTTTCTAATATTATAATTATTGTCGAACGACACAGCGTACTGACAAATTGCAGACAAATTACTGGCTCAAAATTTTCTGCAATTTTGTTCTGCAACATCATCTGCAACTTACTTGCTTTACAGTGCGCCTGACAAAAACTAATATCAAAATGACGGATAAATGACGTCAACCGCGCCGAGCCAACGTTGCGCCGATATTGCTCAGCATGCGATGTTTTCTGGGTATATATATCAAAAATGATATTAATCTAAAATCATTATTATTAATATAAAAGCTTATGAATGTTTATCAAGTCTAAAATTTACAAGTTTATATTTTTTTAAAATCTGAACTATCATAAAATTTATCAATTTAAATCCACCCAACTTAACTAATCGTATCTCAAATGTACACTAGGAGAATATGAATATTAATACAATGACTAAAACGAAAAATTAGGATGAATTGTAAAAAATATAAACGACAATAACATTAGATATTTATACGTATATAGAAAAATACGTAAAAAAACGCAAAATACGTAAAAAAATCAAGTTTATTTGATAAATGAGATTAATGTAAATAATACAAAGAAAGTTAGTAATTATAATCAAAATATATTTAACGATTAAAAACTACTAAAATTAGGAAAATATGGAAATAAACAAATAGAAACGAATAAGAAATTCAATAAAAAAATGTAAAGAATGTTATTAGAATAAAAAGCAAAGGAAACATTAAGATTGCGTAAAAATAGAGCAAATGCAACAGCCATTTTCAAAGCAAATGAAGCAAACCGATTATCTGAATATAGGAAAAATTTGCCATTATAAAATAAAATTATTAAAAAATGAACTATAACGAGTCGTCGTCTACAGGGAAGAGCACCAAGTGGACGTCAAAGATACTGAAAAAAAACCCGTGACTTCCTGTAGACGATGTCTAGATGTCAGAATGACCTCCAGGTCCACGAGACGTCGTCTACAGGGAAGAGCACCAAGTGAACGTAAAAGATACCCAAAAAAAATCTGTGACTTCCTGTAGACGATGTCTAGGTGTCAGGATGACTACCAGGTCGACGAGACGTCGTCTATAGGGAAGTGCACCAAGTGTGTATGAAATGTTCCAAAAAAACTCGAAACATTTAATCCAATTCAAAAATATTGCTACATATATGTCATATACAATGTGAATATTTCATATTTTGATTTTTCCCAGCATCATTTTATCTGGACCACATATTATCATTGTTATGTAGCATGTGTATGCAAACAACCTGCATTATTAATGCACAAGAAAAACCGTTGCCAATTCATTGGCACGTAGCTTCCTGCAAAGAAATCTATTGTGCCTTGTTCGTATGCATCGATCAAGTATATTAATTTAATAATGCACATGCAACAATTCCCTCGCTCGCTAACGCTCGCTCGGATGTATATCTTTGCTGCATTGTTTAAAGATACATTATAAATTAGTAACTTTTATAATTGTAATTTGTTTGATATGTTTGTATTATTTCATTTAAATGAACATCTTTAAATAATTATGATTTTTTTAAAGATTTTCATTGAGATGGAAAATTTTTAATTCAGATAAGTATTGTATGTGTGTTAACTTGTATATTTGTAACGAAGGTAATAGTGGTGTGTATGGGTATACAGGTGTGTTATTGGACGAGAGAGAGTCGTATATGTTAATATGGCCGAGTTTTTTGTATCTGTTTGTGTTTTAATGTAAGAAAATAAATAATTTTATTCATTTTTAATAATACATTTAATTTAAAATGTCTTTTACAACTAGTTATCTTGCATACGTGTTTTTTTTTGGGACTTCTCTATTTATAATTGTGTTTATTTATGTGTATGAGTTTGTCTGTGTGTGAGTTTGTTTGTCTGTGTCTGTTCAAAGAAAGTGAAAGACTTGGCTCTCATTTGAAGTCTATTGTAACTGGAGGGCTGAAATTTTGCAGGATGATTTATGAAAATTTAGCTAGAAAAACCATGAAGATTATTGTTGAAATGCAAACCAAGGCAATCAGGTAAAACTGCTATTACAGCCTGTTTCTACAGAATCCTACATATTTGAGTACATAAATTAGATATCTCATCACAATACAGTGCGTATAACAGCATATAATTACAAATAATTGATGTATCGCCTTCTAATTAGATCACACTTATTGAACTGTCACTGTTTATTTTAACACACACACACTCGCACATACACTGATATATTTCTGAGTGATTTGACATTAAAAGTTATATCAGAGAAGTGGTAGTAAATTTTGAGTAGTTAGTCATTGATAATCATGAATTATAAATTTTTATTTTAGCCCTGGCTTGTAAGTAACGTTGTAAGTAACATTAAGATATAAACGTATCTTACATGTACAGTTTCAATTTAAAAATCTTAAGTAGGGTCTACCGATTTGTTTGCAAATACCAGCAGATTTCGCATATCTTTTTTAGGTCTTTCCTACCAGGGGTAGTCAATGTCGGAAATTAAATATAATAATAATTAATGTGGTGTATTTATCTTGGTATATTGAAACATGTAGAACTATTGGCAATTTTTTTTTCATTTCTTGATTCTTTTCTTTGAAGTTCTACAGTACTATCTTTTCTTTAGAGTTCTCTTGGTAGTTCGTTGAAGGCTTTAATGCCATCCATATAGCTGATTTTAGAATTGATAGTTTTATATCTTTTTGAAATAATAAATATATTTTTAAAATATGGTATTAACCAATAAACAAAAATTAGTCGTGAAAAGATTTCCACCATATTATGGTGATGCTTTTATGTTGAATGATATTCATATTTCCGAATTTAATGAAATACTTAAATCATGTTCATATTTTAACACGCAGTCACCACTACTAATTCAAAGACCTAGTAATATAATTCCAATTTCTGTCGATTCTGAACATATTCAATTATTATTTTCTGGGAGTTCAGAGAAAGGCCACTGGATTTGTATGTTTTAAAAAATAAAAATATACTTGTTTACGATAGTACTAATTCTAAATGCTTACAAAGTGATCATAAAACATTTATTAATAGATTATTTTCAAATAATCTCGATTTAGCAATAACTTTTGAGTCAGTACAATAACAAACTAATAATTATGGTTGTGGAATTTTTGCAATAGCTTTTGCTGTTTCTATTCTGTTTAATATATGCTCATGTAACATTAGTTATGATATTGTTAAAATGCTTCCACATTTATTAAAAATATATGAAACTTGAAATATAACAATGTTTCCTATTTTAGAACATCACGGATACGAAAGCATGTCATATGATTTGAGTAAAATACCAATGAAAGAAATCTTTTTCACAAATTTTATTTTAAAGCAGACAAGTTAATTTTGAATGCAAAAGACATTGAATTAATAGAAAAACATGCTCAGGAAAAATTAATATTTTAGCAACAGGAAATGCTTATTTCGTATAGTAGCAATATCTTTAGAATAATAATTAATACAATAATTGAAAAAAAAATTGAGCAAAATTATAGATTTGAAGGAAAGAAATTTAATAGACTACAATCTAAAATAAAAATTTTCATAAAAATAAAGCCCATATTGAAAGTAAAAAGGATGATAAAAGAGAAGATATAAAATAAAATGTTGAAAAAGTGAAGTTGTTGAAAATTAAAAAACTAAATATATCGGAAAAAGGAGTTAAAACAGCGACAATATAGAAAGCGAAAAATGGAAAAAATGAATAGTAATGAGTTGCAACAATATCTTATTGGACTTATTGGAAAAATAAAACTGAACAAATAAATCATTTGGAAGATAAAAAGATAAAACAGCAGCAATAATAAAAACGAAAATTAGAACAAATGAATAGTGATGAATTGAAAGAAGATCGCAAAAATGAAGTAATACGCAAAAGAGTAACCTATAATAAATCAAAAGAAGTTAAAATAAGTTTTTATCGTATGCAAAAGATTAAAACTTAATGATGAAAAAAACTATTATAATAAAGGTAATGATAAAAAAAAATGCAAGAAATTGTAAAAATGATGAAGTAAAATAATATCCTATTTTGAAAATGAATGAAAATTGTTTAAAGTATATTAGTAAATCGAACATTATAAGTCGAATAGCAAATACAGATTTTGATGAAAATTTAATTACAGAAAACTATTTAGGATCTATGACGGAAATTTGTAGACATTGTAATCCTGAACATTTCACTTTTGAATATGTCGCAGGTAAATTATTTTCCAACTGTTGTCAAAAAGGAAAAGTAGAATTAGCGGAAAATCCTTCTTATCCAAATGAATAAAAAGCTTTAGCTACAGGGTCATCAACTGATAGCATACATTTTCGCAATAATATACGATTATATAATAGTGCTTTAGCATTCGCAAGTTTCGGAGCTAATTTTGACAAAAATATGACTACTGGACTACAAATAATTCGAATTTGTGGTCAACTATATCATAATGTTTATGCTTTGCATCCAAATGAAAACCAAAGACGAAAATTTCGACAGTTATATGTTTTAGATAATGAATTAGCAACAATTGAAAGACAACGGTTAAAGTCAGATTCCAATCTGAATTTAGAATTATTAAAGCAATCAGATAATTTATTAAGAAATATAAACCCTTATGCCAAATCTTATAAAATGATGTATAAAGTGGATAAAGAAGAAATTGAACGATGCACCAAAATTGGTTGCAATCCAAGAACAATTATCATGTTCATAAAACGAAATGATAATTTTGATAAAAACAGATACAACGAAGCTGTGATGAAGTTGCAATGGTTTTTGTTGGTAAAGATGGTCATCCACCTATTGAACATGATATTGTACTATATTCGAAATCTGAAAAACCGATAAGTATTCCTCAGATAAGTAAGCACACTGACCCTATGACGTATCCTCTTATTTATCCAAACGGAGGTTTTGGATGGATGCCTAATATAGAAAGTAAATCAGGCACTAAAAATATTTCAAATTTGCAATTTTATAAATATAGATTGAGTATAAGAGATGAATTTAATCCATATCTTAATTTAGGAAAAATTTCTCTACAGACAATAATTGATGAATTCGTTAAAGTAGAAAGTTCAAAATTGTATTTTATAAGAAAAAACCAAAATATTTTAAGAAGTGATTGTTACAAGGGCATAATGAACTATTTACATAAAAAGAAAGAATCTAAAATATAACAATAGGAAAAATGGTTATATTGCCCTCAAATTTTACAGGAAGTCCAAGAAATTTGAAACAAAATTATATTGATTAAATGACTATTGTCAATTGTTATGGAAAACCTGACTTATTCATTACTATGACATGCAATCCAAACTGGAAGGAAATAAGTGAAAATCTAAAAAAATACGATACGGCGATTGGTAGACCAGATATAGTTGTTAAAGTTTTTTATCAAAAAGTAAAGGAATTCAAAGAATTGGCGGTTAAGCAAGGAGTTTTAGAAGAAAGTATAGCTTATACTTATGTCATTGAATTTAAAAAACGAGGACTTCCTCACATGCACATGTGCATGTGAGGAAGTCCTCGTTTTTGAAATTCAATGACATAAGTATAAGCTATACTTTCTTCTATATCATTTAGACAAAAATGATAAACCAGATACAACTGAAAAAATTGATGATTTAATATGTGCGAAAATTCCAAATGTAGACATTTATCCAAAACTATTTAATATTGTAAAACAATCTATGATTCATGGTCCTTGCGGAAGCTAAAACATTTATTCACCTTGTATGGATAAAAATAAAGAAAAATGTACAAAAAGCTTTCCTAAAAATTTTAACGGTAATACGGTTTTCCAAACAAATGGTTATCCAATCTATAAACGAAGAAATGATGGTAGAAAAATAACATATAAAAATCATAATCAAGGTAGAGTAGCTGATAATTGGTTTGTAGTCCCATATAATCCGTATTTGTTGTTAAAATTCAATTGTCATATTAATGTAGAACTATGGTCAACTGTACAATGTATCAAATATTTATTTAAACATTACTATAAAAGACAAGATTGTGCATATATTGAAATACGAAATGCTGATATCCATGGTATACCGTTAAAGTTGAATGCTTAAGCGAAAAAATTAGTCAAAACCGCAAAACATAAATAGAACTCTGTTGCATAGGTCTTTCGAAGATAAAAGGGTTCGTTACAGAAGAAAAAAGAAGTAAATTTCTAAATCTTATGTTTTTAGTTTTCACAAATGTTTAAATCTAGTTGTTATGCCATTTCTACCAAATAACCAAATTTCTAACAATTTCTAAAATAAGGTTAAAATTTGATCTATGCCAGATTGTAAAATTCTCCGTTATTTTAAAATCTGCAGTCAGAAATAAATTTGTTTGAAAAATATACATGTTTGACCTTAAAATTACCTTGATCTTGATCCCACAGGGACAAATGGACCCCGGAATGGGATTTAACGATCCTCAAAACCATAAAAATGCTAGTCATCTCATCACAAAAGAAATGTTTTAAACTTTGACCTTCAAATTCTCTCAAAGGCTACGTGGTGAGGTCAAACAGGCTTCGGAATCGTATTCAGCGCGTCAAGATACATAGGAATATATGTATCTCGATTCTGATACAGTCCATTTTTTGTGTGCCTGTGTAATCATTCTGTTTACAATTGCATGTATTTTAGAATATAATTAATTTTTTACAATAACCATAGTTTTATATAATTTGATCATGTCATGAAATTATATGAAGTTATTGGTAATATTTATTCAATAAAATAAAAAAAAATCAACGCGCCTAAGTAAGTACATTGTATTATGACTCTAATATTGTGAACTTTTGACAGTATCTCTTGGGTGGTGGGAAAACTGTCATCCGAACTTTTGAACTTTAAACAAATGTACTAATTACGCATTTAGTAAAGTTCTACTTAATTTAATTTAATTCCATCTATACATAGAATTTTATAAAGTGTTCAATCACCATCTTCCGTGTTACAAAACTTATTGTGATGTTTCACTTATGAGAGTACAATAGCAATCATGGTGTCGCAAATGACATATGAAAAAAGAACAATGTAAAGAGAATGTGAAAGGGCAAGTGGAAGAGAGTAAGGAAGAATGGAGGTGAATTTATATTAACAATAGCGTTTATTACGTATTTTGATATTAACGTTAAAATACAAATAACGATTAAATATTATTTTGTGAAGGGAATGTGGAGGGGCTGAAGGAAAGGGTGGAGAATCGGGGAGAGGACGTGCAAAACAAGCGGATGTAGAGGGGATATGTAGTGGAAGTAGAGAGATGTGAAGGAAAGTGGAAGAAAAAAGGGGGAAATGCATACAAAAATAACGTAATTTTCCACCAATTTTACTTTTTCTTTGTGAAGGGAGTGGAGGTGGTATGGTAGAGAGGTAGAGGGGAAGTGGTGGGGTAGGAAAGGAGATGTAGAGAGGAAATATAGGAATTTGAAGGAAAATGGAGGAGGGTAGAGAATTGAATACATATGTAACGGTTGCGTCCCCCCTGCCCCGGATTTCGTCGGTTGGGATTCAGGATTCGGAAAGGGGGGGGGGGGGTGAGGTTAGAAACAACTCCGTTTGGTTAAGTTTAAATATTTGGTATATTTAATATTTCTTAAGGCGCGTCATCACTCGCCACCTGTAACCAAACAAAAGTACGCTTTTAAAAGACATATCTCTTACCACTATTTCTTATTATCTAAACAGTGATTACGGTACTTATAAACTATCGGCGCGATCCTTAATATCTAAACGGTATGACGCTTAACATTAGTCGTCGCTTAACATTTGTTTCTGGTACGTAACGCTTATTCGGTACGGTCACCGGTACGCTTCGCTTACAGCTACTTATACAGATTACGCCTCGAGCACGGCCGATGGCTATCCCCTGGTGAAATACCAGGCGTGTAATTCGCTATCGCGGAGTCCTTGCGAGAACGTGTGCGCACGATCTTGTGCGGACTCCGCGCCGGTTCCCAATTTCCTCCTACCCTGTGTGCGCACAGTGGTAGGTGGAACGGAGGAACGTCGGCGTGATGTTTAGTGTATAGGTGGGAGTCCCACAGGTCCTGATTGAGACGTGTGCGCACGACTCAATCCGGTACAGTGGCTGTCTCTCGCGGCTTCCTTTGCCCTGTGTGCGCACAGCGGCAAGTGAAGCGGCGGAGCGGTGAGTGAATGTGTGTGCGTGAAGTGTTGTTGACCACAGGATCCGATAAAGACGAGTGCGCACGACTCAACCTGATACTGGAATCGCCCTCCGCGGTTTCTCTTACCCTGTGTGCGCACAGCGGCAAGTGAAACGGCGGAACGGTGGGGCTGTATGTGTGCGTGCAGAGTCTGACAGAGACGTGTGCGCACGACTCTGCAAGTTTCTGCAGTCAGTTTCGGGTTCCGGTTACCCTGTGTGCGCACAGCGGCAACAGGAACGGTAGAAACGGTGTGACGGTGAAGCGGAGTATGTATGGAGTATGAGCAGATTCTGACAGAGACGTGTGCGCACGACTCTGCCAGTATTTGCAGCTAGTTTCGGATTCCGATTGCCCTGTGTGCGCACAGTGGCAACAGGAACGGTCGAAACGGTGGGACGGTGGTTGGCGGTT
Organism: Muscidifurax raptorellus; assembly: GCA_020010945.3. NCBI lineage: Eukaryota > Metazoa > Arthropoda > Insecta > Hymenoptera > Pteromalidae > Muscidifurax > Muscidifurax raptorellus. Next base: position 90,610 of record JAHUUD020000054.1, read on the forward strand.
TAGTGCCTGTAGTGGCGCTACGTGTGCTCACGAGAGCGCCTCTCCAGGTACTTGGTGGGTCTGAATTACCCTGTGTGCGCACAGTGGTAATTCAGATAGTGCGGTAGTTTCGGTATCTGTGCCGTTACGTGTGCGCACGAAAACGGTCAGATATCGGCAGTTCCTCTAGGGCCCTCCTAGCGGTGTCGTGTGCTCACGGTAACGCTCGGATCGGGAGCTCCGATCGAACTGCCGCCGTGCTGTCGCGGCTGGGCTTATATATCCCCAGTCGCTGACGCCAACGCCCTCTGGTGGTGATTGGGTCGAGTGTTGTTTGTGTATCTGTGTGGTGCTTACTCGGCTTGTGCTCATGTTGTTGTCGTGCGGGTCTGCCTTTCGCTCGCTTTGTTTGTGTGCCCGCTTGTACGTATTCTGCACGAGACTGATGTCTCGTTGCACATAAAAAAACGTAATTTTTTAAACAATTGTAGGGGTATGTGGAGGGGCATGAAGAAGAGATGTAGAGAAAAGTGGAAGAGATAAAGAACTTAAAAATACACGATTTTTCAAACGATTTCACGTTATTTTGTAGAGGGATTGAGAAGGGAAACTGGAGGGAAATAATGGAAGTGGAGGAGGGTGAAGGGTATAAATATATACAAAAAAAAGTAATTCGAGATATAGAGTGGAAATGGAGGGAAAGTGTAAGGATGTATAGGGAAGAAAAGGAAATAATGACTAATTTTTTAATCAATTTTACGTTTTTATGTGGAGAAGATATGGAGGCGATGTTCAGGGGCGTGTAGAAGAGATGTGGACGGGAAGTGGAGAGAAGAGGAGGGAAGTGGAGAGGCTATAGAACGTAAAATACATGATTTTTTAAACGATTTCATGTTTTCTTTCGTGGAGTGGATGGAGGGACCATTAATGGTCAATCACGTATACAACTACATAATATAAGGAGGTATAGAACATGTTCGTTTTGAAATTCTGTGAGTTTTAGCCCCACCTCGCACCTCCACCCTCAGCCCCTATCAATCTCATCTCAAACATCAGAGCACACCTTAAATGTCAAACTCACAAGACGCAAACTTACAAATAAGCACAACTACAATCCTGAAACCCACAAACCTTAAACCCACAAACAATAAATCCACAAATCTCAAACCTCAAATCCACAAACGACAAATTTAAGAATTAGGATTTATGGGTTTAGAAATTATAGGTTTAGAGTTTATGGGTTTAGAAGTTATGGGTTTAGGATTTATGGGTTTAGAGTGTATGGGTTTAGGATTTATGGGTTTGGGATTTATGATAGGACTTAAGATTTAGGATTCTTGGTTCGGATTCGCTGGTTTAAGATTAGTTCGTTTCAGGAATGTGAGTCTCGAGTTCAATGTTCAGGGTTTTCGAATGTGATTTCATAATTTTTTAAATTAAAAAGAATTTATTTTGAAATTTATGTGCATTACTTAGTCATCCCGCGTATAGAATGCAACTTGATCGGCTTGGAATACGCCCTTTGCTAGAGTTTAAAAGTGAAAGACTATTATTTTTATCTTTCAAACTATAAAAATAAGCATCACACTTAATTTCACCTGAGATTATGAATATGTTTTCTCAATTTTTCGCGTGTTGATGTGGGTAAAAGAAATAGTTTGTTATGTATTTCAGATGGAAGAAGATATTTTTGCACATTTTAAGTTCAAAATGATGGGTAGTTCGCAATTTTCATTCAAGAGGATGTGTTTTTTTATTTCTTTTATACTCGACGAAAATTGCAACCTTCCAGCAACCCCAAAGTTGTAGATCTGAATTGAAGACGATGATTTTATTGTTAGAAATTATTTGAATAATGTATGCTTCAAAAATAAAATGGGAGGAAATGGTGTTGATATCTGTTGCTGCCTCCTGGACTGTATTTGGTAGTAGGCGAAAATGACGCCCCGCTGCTCTGAAACGCTTGCAAGACTCAATTTTCACTCCACTTATCAGGTAGTGAAAAGAACCTTTTTGATGCACGTTATGAAAAATTGTTTAAAAATCATAAAAGCCTACCTGCCTGTGATGAATTTCATGGAGATATAATGTTGATAAAGACATATCAACTGCGGTCAGTTCTGGTGGTAAAGAATATTTCGTAGGATGCCCCGAGCTAAATGCAGATGTATCTAAAGATTGATGAGATACATTAATAACTTGTTGTAAACTGTATAATAAGCCTTTTTCACCAATATGTAATGGGCCTTCAGCTCTGTTAACATTACGCCGGATAGTAGTATTACCACTTATTAAAGATAAGTTTTGCCCGTTAACAGAGGTATGTGACGATTCTCCTGCAGCTTGATGAGTATAGTTACAAAAATTATAATTCGTAGTTGGCATACTAACTTGATTTATTATGGGACTTCTCAGAATATTTGACACTATATCATTGTACTGAAAACAGTATTTTAATTAATAATTTAAAACATAATATTAATTGACATGGAACACTAAAATACATTATTCTATAACTTAACTAAAATATAGACGTATATAAATTTTTTTTATTGTTCAATATTTCTGAAACCTAATAAGCTTGTTTGTGCTTATAGAAATAATAGCACCTCTTACAGATGTATTATACTTAATGCAGAATACGTTTGACTGAAGCTGATGCTATGATTTCTTAATGTGTTCCAACATACCGATATACGTAAATAAAGCGGTAATAGCCCTAATTTAATTATAAGCAAGTAAAGAGATGCGCTAACTGAAAGAGGAGATAAGAGTAAGTATATAAAAATGTAACGAATCCAAAGCATGTAGTCGGACATTCCATAAGAAGTTATCATATCAAAAATATTTTGTGATTAACATTGGTGGGAGGATAGAGGAGACAAGTTTTCATAGACGGGCGAGGGGTAATTATCGGAGACACTACGGGAGCACCCGGGGTTTATCCGTGATATGTTCGAGGCCGAGCGGACGTTCGTTTACAGTGGAGGAGCACTATATGTTTGAACCTCGGAAACTGTGATTCAGACTCGTAGGTGGAAAATAGAACACTATTTATTATCATAAATTTACTCGTAATTTATAACTGGATATGATTTTACTTCTTCTTGCATTATGCGAAGTGAAGCTAAACTACGTGGCTCACCATGCGATAGAGCTCGGTTCTCGCTCGGAGAAACCATTGTTGCAAATGCGAAGCTCGAGGATCCGCTTCAGCGAGCTTAGCTGCTCGCTCGTGTGGCTTTGATATGAGACTTGATTTCGTGTCAAAGTGCGCAGATCATATCCTTGCTGAAATGCCTGCGGAAGTGGTGGTATTCGCAGGAGGGAGTAAAGAATAAGAGAGAATGTACACAGCAAAAATAAAGACGCAAATAAAAGGACTAGGTTATCTCCAATGCAGGGTTGTAAATAATTAATTAATTTTTCTATTTGATTACTATAGAATTAACGACTAAGCGTTATAAATTAATTAATAGGAATTGAATTAAAAATTAAACGGTTAATTCTTAATTAGTGCAGAAACAATTGAGAATGAAATTTTAATTTTAATTACAACTCGTCCAATAGACAATTAGACGATTCATTTTTAATTAGAGCAGGGATAATTGAGAATTAAATTTTAATTCTCAATTACTACTCGTCTAATTGACAACCAGGCGATTAATTTTTAATTAGAGCAGGACCAATTGAGAATTAAATTTTAATTCACAATTACGACTCGTCTAATTGATAATTAGATAATTAATTATTAATTCAAACATATGAATACATAACGCATAACGAATTCGGTGAAAACAACATTGCTGATAACCACTTAGTTATTTCGTTTTCGTTTCATTAATTTTATTTTTAGGTCTCCTCAACAAAACTTTAGTCCCCTGGTATAAATCCAAATATTAATAATTATTTCAAAACAGAGGTATGGCTCTGCAAAATTGTCAGTTCTCGACAATTTTCTTTATTTTTCTGTATATTAGTTATTCAGTTACTGATTGTTTAAATAAAGATATGCTGTTTTCAAGTAATTTTTATGTTGATAAATAACAATGCAAGTCAATAAAGTGTGTCTCAAGTCATTTTATACAATTTTAGCGATCCATATATTTATTTATTTATTTATGTAATAGAAGATACGGGCTAAAAGCCCTTTAAATGCAAAAAATTGACATGATAGAGCTATAATTAACAATATCAGTACTATAAATATACAGGATAATAGCACAAAATTAAAAGGTAAAAATAAAAAGTTTTAAACGAGAATTAAACTTCGTGACACCGTCAATACTGGTAATACTATCAGGCAAGCAATTCCATGCCTTCTTTATTATAAAACCGAAATTAGATGAGCACTGACTCTCCTGGAGAGCCCTATGATTGCGCAAATTGTATGACAATATTCTCTTGTGGATAATACAGGAAGGCGAGTTGCACATTAAAAGCCTACACACAAGTTTGAACGCCAAAAGGCCATCGTGATAGCAATGTACAGAAGCTATAGTCGGGATACCCAGTTGCGCAGCAACAGGGGTATAATCATGGTCCGTAAAAGCCATGGGCTGGCGAGACCTATAAGCTAGGTATCGAATAAACTTATGTTGTACCCTCTCTAAGGAGTAGGTAGCAACCTTGGTATACGGAGACCAGATTTGCGAACAGTATATGAAATGAGGCATGACCAAAGCATTATATAGATAACAAATAGCGGAAATATCCATACAATCAAAAGTAGTCCGTTTTATAAAGCCCACTAGTCCAGGGCACCTCGAAACCACACTCTCAATATGAGGACGGAAGGTCATTATCGAATCAAACAGTACCCGCAGATCACGCACAACATCAACCCGATCAGTACTGAGCTACTGAGCGCATAATTGAAGAATGGCAAGCCAAATCTGCCTTTGAAAAAAGAGATAACGTGACATTTGCTACGATTAACGCTTAGACCATTCTCATGCACCCAGTCGCCTATGGCCGCCACATCCGCATTCAGTTTGGCACAATCATCGTCCTGCATACGGATATATAATTTAACATCATCAGCGTACAAAAGAATATTACTAAATTTAATACGCGTAACTAAATCATTAACATAAATTGTAAAAAGAAAAGGCTCGAGATGCGAGCCCTGAGGAACCCCAGATTTCGCATGAACCATCGGAGAGACGCAGTCATTGATCCGTACCGCCTGATAACGATCAGAGAGGTAGGATGATAAGATCTTAAAAGCTGTACCCCTAACACCGTAATTCCATAACTTGGACAATAACCTACCGTGGTCAAATCTGTCAAAAGCCTTAGAGAAATCTATCTAAATAGCGTCAACTTGGTCAGAGGCTTCTAAAGATTCAGAAATAAAATCATTGAATATCAGTGATCAAACAAAGTAATTTGTCGGATAACACGGAGGTCAAAAACGCGTCAAGAAGTTTGGGGATACAGCTTATAAGAGAGATCGGACGATAATTACTAATATCACGCTTGCACCCATTCTTGAAAATCGGATAAATATAAGATAACTTCCACGTTCTAGGGAAGTAACCAGAATTCAAAACCCTATTAAAGACCGATAAAATAAAATTCTCCATGGCCGACCACGAATTCTTAATAAAAATGTTCGGGATACAACCAGGGCCCGGGCTGGAGGAGTTTTTATGTCACGTACAAGAGGACGTAGATCTTCTGCGGTAACACGAATATCGAAGATCAAGTCATCAGAGCCCAAGAGCCGAGCGATCGGAGGGATAGACTGGTTAGAGTAAACCGATTCAAAATATGTAGAAAAGAGATCAGCCGTCTCATTTTCGTTGGACGCATTCGTATCACCAAGAAAAGTAGACTTAGGGATACCGGATTCCCTGTTCAAAGATTTAACATACGACCAGAAAGAGCAGATGTTACGTTTTAAGCTGCATTCAATAGAAACAATATAAGACCGGTATTTTTACGTGACAGGCGGATACACTTGGCTCTTAGTTTCTTGAACTCAATCTCATTCTTGGTATCTCTAGTGGACTTCCAAGAAGCGTGGGCACATTTCTTATCGATTATCGCATTAATCAGTGCATGATTATACCATATGGGGTAAGAACTGGGATTGGTCCTGGAGATAGGTACGTAGTTTCCAATACAACCGTTAAGAACCCTATAAAATCCCTGCAGATTAACATTAATGCAGTCACTAGATAGAACAGAATCCCAGTTCACAACCTTGAGGTGATCAACAATAAGACTCTAATTAGCCGAGTAAAATTTTCGCTGAACGACAGGTACAAGATTACGTGCACAAGAAACATTAACTTTATATTATAGAACGTTGGCACATGGTGGGAGTCTGTAGGCAGCAGTTGTTCACGAAGATCCAGGGGCGTCACAAGCCCAGACGGAGCGAACAGAAGATCTAGAGAATAGCCCTTCCCAGGATGAGGCGGAATATGCTGCGGAATAGCAGGATGAGCAAATCGTTTCGACATAAGAACGGTGATTAGGATCCACATATCCTGTTTGACTGAACGGCAGAGAGAACGAATTCCAGGTTATACCGGGAATATTAAAATCACCGATCAGCATGAATCTGCAGTCCTCGTTGCCCGTTAGAATGGAATCCAGGGTGTTAGCGGACTCTTGCTAGCGTTGCTTCTAACCGCCGCCAACACTCCGCCACCCCTTGTAACAGCAAGAAAACGCAGATCACGGTCTCGCCTGAAAATGCTGTAGCTCTCCAGTCCCAGCGCAAGCGAACGAATCCCAGGCTGTTGCCAAGTCTCTGTGAGAATGTCGATTTCTGATAAATAAGAGAGTTGAACAAGGTTAGATTTAAGATAAGTATCTTATTTACCAGGGAGTGAGCGTTCAGATAGTAGAGAGAAAATTTGAAGTTATTCTCTCCGTGTCGATCCTCTATCGAGAAAAGACTGCTGGCGCCTCCTCCCATCAACAAGGGTAAGTCGGCCTGGAACAAACTTAACCACCTTGGGTCTATCCGGGTGCTCCGCATTGTGTCTATTGGCTGTGTCCAAGAGCTACCTCCTGCGAGTCCTCTGCGAAAGCGTGTATAAATACATGTGTGGATCTGTATGTATCGGTTTTTCTGTGAACTTGGTATATTTACTTGGTTCCATGTAACACCACTAGATTAATTTGATTCTATATAGCGAGCAGTAATATCTAATAATTCAGTCCCTTCGTTTCATTCACGTAGCTAACAGCTACATTTTGAAAATGTTCCCAAGTGATTTGCAAAATGTGCCACGTGTGCCACTAACAGGACGTGAACTATGGACAATTAAAATAAATATAATACCTGTAATTGAAGAAGAATTGAAGAATTTTTTTATATGGGCGTACCTGCTGAAGAAGTTAAGACACAGAAAGCGATTCTACTTTTTGTAAAGATCACACAAAAATTGTTATTTAAAAAGAAGTTCACAAATTTCCAATGCCGTAAGTAAATTTTAATTATTTTTAATACAAATAGTTCGTGTTTGTAATAATTGTATATGTAGTATATATAAAAATATTAAATTTTATATTTTTTTCAGGGGTGGTATTAATGAGAATTTATTGTCAATTAATAAAAGATTTCTTCGACGTTGAAAGACGTTGATGTTAAAATTTTCATCGGATATGGTGACTGAGGGTCAACGGATTTTTTATAATAAATTGAAAAAACTGCCATTGCTGTCATTTGAATAAATAAAAAAGAAATCAACATAATATTTAGTGAATTTATTGTTCCGATGACAGTTTACACCAAGATACCAATCCCTTTTACGTAAAAAATTCCTTTTAATTTATTTCCTAAATAATTTATTTTTATAAAAAATATAATCCTTTTTATAGAAACGGAATTGAAAAGGCTTCAAAATTCTGCGATTATACTGAAATAGTAGTCAGCTCGCATAAGACATGAGGTAATCATATAAGCACGGTCGAAAACAACCCAAGCTATAACTATGCTATATACTGCGTAGTCAAAACCAAAACAAAGCACATACAGACGTAAATGTCTATACAAGTATTATTCCAAATTTCTGAATACTTGACTACAACAGGAAGAACACTCTATTAGTTTTCATTTTGCCGTGCTTAAGATCACACGTGTTTCGCATGGTCACATTAAAACCCAACTATTTGTTACTGGATCCGCAATGTACTATTTCTATATTCATTTTAATTCTACAGAAATGGAAGAAATTGAGATCAATGAAGCCATTGCATCTACGTCCTCTAGCATTATACTTGAGTCTCAAGGGACCAAAAGCGGTGTTGTTAACGATGAATCCATGAACATTGATGATATAATCGAAGAAGACACTGATGAAGAAAGTGATAATGACAGTGAATCAAATTATTATTTTGAGAATGAAGACGATGTTAATTTTTCAGAATTTATTGACAAAAATAAGATTTTGCCCCATCATTTCCATTGCTTGAGCCTTACTTTAAATCTTATAGCGACGACAGATATTGCAAACTGAATAAAACAGAATGCATTTATCAATAAACTGCATGTCTCAGTAACGAAAAAGTGTCAAGAGTTTTACAAGTGCTTGAAGTAGACCTAAAAAGCGTAAACGGTTGACGCAAGAATCATATAAAGGATCGAATCCTTTTTGTTTGTCAAGAACTTTTAGAGAATCGGATTTTAAATATATTTAAGAGTACTTAGACGTTACAAACCCACTCGCAATAGCGATAGATAAATTACAAGGAGAAAGAAATTGTTATTACGGACATCTCTTAGCAACTTTATTGATGATTAAAAAAAATGGGTTGATTTAAAAAGTGGAACCAATATTAGAAAGAATTAGAAAGAAGATTAAAGTCATTTTTCAATGTGACACATAACTGTGAAATTGCTGCTGTATCTGCCTTTTTACATCCTCAATTTAAATTAGCATGGATTAGTTGTTTAAGTATAGAGGCTCAAGATAAAATCAAAGCACTGGTGCAAAAGTTCTATACATCACCAAATAAAGATAAGCCTTCTACAGAAGAAATAGAAAAAGATGATTTTTATGACTTTCGAAATATTAGTAATGATAGTTTCCAAGATGTGTTTTTCTTTCAAGGACAAGAAGAAAATGAACTGTTAAGGTATCTTTTTTTACTTTTGTTTCATTGTCTCATTTTTTCCTACTTTTGTTATATTTTCTACTTTTTATCTTTACGGTATCTTGCTGAACCTTGTACAAAAATGGATAAATAGAAAAATAGAATTTGCCAAAATAGTAATAAAAATAATAAATATAATAAGTGTGTTACGTAATTTAAATATTAAATAATATTTTAATTAAATTTAAATTAATTAAAATTTATTTCTCTCTTATTACTGCCATAATTAAAAATTAATCGTCTAATTGTAAATTAAAAATTACAATTTAATTCTCAATTGTTCCTGCTCTAATTAAAGATTAATCATTTAATTTTTAATTAAATTCGATTTAATTGAGAATCACATACTTAATTATTTAATTCTTATTTAATTACCATTTTTACAACCCTGCTCTAATAGCACCAAACCATGAGATTATAAAAGATAAAAATGAATCTGCGAGTCACGCCCAACTGTAACATAAAGCAAGAATCACGGTGTAAGGAAGATATCGAAAGTGGATCGACTAGCCTACCCCCACTACCGAAAAGCTGTGATCTTATTGAAGTTCTTCGCTTCGTCTCAGCGTAGCTGAGCCACAAAAACAGTGTACTAGATAATACAGCTCCCTATAGTCAACCCATTAACACGTGCAGTACGTCATATTTGTGTGAGTGTGAATATGCTACATTTTCTGTCGCGTCGTTCGCGAGTGTTTGCGTACAGAAATACATCTATATTTTATACAATAACTGTAATTTATTACAATAACCTCAGAGGAAATGTGCATATCTAATGGGTTGAATGGATATCGTATTGATATATCTACATTATATTAAAATTCTATAAGTTACTAGAACTGTAAAAACCCCATAATACTAGTAAATTATTCCATAAATATTTTTATTTTATGGTAAGAATGTAAAACAGAATTTAATTTATCATATCCAAAAATTAAAAAGTGTTGAATTCAATATAGTTTTATCAAAAAACAAAGCCATGAAACAGTGGCTGTCCGTCCGCCCGTCCGCCTGCAACGCTCAGAAATTACAAATGTGTATTTATGTTATATAAATTTTATATATTTTAATTATTTTTTGATACCGAATTAGTAAAGAGCCATACGTATAGATATGCCGTATAAAAAAATCTAGATTGGTCCAAGTGAAATGGATACCACGAATCATTTTTGTACGAATATTAATTTTTCTCCGAAATTATGAACTAAAGAATACATTGTTATTAATACTATATCTATTCATAAATATTATAAGATGTGTACCACATATTTGGCCCAGATATAATCGATGCTGTAAATGATTTGTTTATGAATTTTAATTTTTCTTCACAATCATGGATCAATGAATGTATTGTCACTGATACTATATGTATTCATGCATATTACAAGATACACATTAGATTTATTATGAACACTTATTTTTACAAATAATTTTTTTTGTACGATCAATCGATAGAGCCCGATATAGACGGGCTTCTTATTTCGGATCTCGCACAGGGTCGTACGGTAAGTGAAATGTTTATATTATTGATACAAAAAAATACTTAAAGGGTTTCAAATAAAATTTCCTTCGTTCATGCAAAAACTAGTACTATACAGAGTGTGTAAAAAAAATGTCCCCATAACTCCTAACCTTAAGGTGGTGCCGTAACAGAAGAGAAAGAGTTTTGCAGCTCAGTAGGTAACCATGCGCGTGGTAATATAGTTTTAAAATTAAAGTAAAATAAAAACTGCTTTACCGACTTTATCTATTCTCACGGAACACACATAGAATGAACATGTCACACCCTTTGTATTATCGATGTTTTGAAGTAACGCTTGGCGAACGCTTCAAAGCCAATGTATTAGATAATATTTTTATACCTTTGCCGTAAAATTAGATTTTCAACCTAGTTTTTAAATAAAGAGAAGTAATTTCTTACTGATACAGTGGTTATGGGCACATGATGCCATCGGATTAGCGGTTTATTGGGTTGCTGGGTCATAAAGATATAGGGTTAGGGGTTCATAGCATTATGTGATCATACGGTTATAGGCTTATGGGGTCATACGGTTATAGGATTATGGGTTCATACAGTCATAAGGTTTTAAGGTGAGGAGTTATGGGGATATAAGTGTATAAATTATGAGACTTATGGGACATAAGTGTATAGGTTATGGGAGTATATTGGGTTTATAAGGTTATGGGGTTCTAAGATTTCAGGGTTAGTAGTTATGGGCACATCAGGTCACAGGTTTAGGGGTTTATAGGGTTACTAGGTCATACAGTTATAGGGTTTAGGGATTTATAGGATCATTGGGTCATAAGATTATAGGGCTAGGGCTTTATAGGTTTATCGTTTTACGAATTTAGATCAAAAGTCGACGGGTTACTGGCTTTTAGTTATAAAATCGTTTGGGATTATCAGGTCTAACGAATTTAGTAGATTTTGGAGTGCTCGGATTCGGATTCAGCGACTCCAAAAACATATAGTATACATAATCAAATACCAAAGCCAAAAAATTTTGTTTGTGCGGCTGTGTAATTTTTCCTTTAAAAGGAACATTATTTTTACATACATCTTAGAAAAATTTGTAAATCGTTTCGAAAGCGTATCTTGAAACCACTGATATTTAATCCCAAATAATAATTTTAACTTTTTTTAAATAAACAACATAATTTAAATCAGGAGAAATATTACATGTTGTTTGGTCATTTATTATAATATTCAATGGTATTTTAAAAACACTATGAACAATTTTACCATCAATTAATAAATTAGCAACAATGCCAGTACATTCATTGAAATTAGGTATTTAATAATGACATTATGTAAATAATTTTTACCACTACCACTAGAATCATCAATAAAATAATATTTATTTCGGATATTATTAATCGTAGCATTTATGATCTGGTCGTATACGCGTTTTTGATCAGCAATGAATGAATTAATCAAAATTTCAATGGTTTCATTGTCATTATTTATTTGTAATTCATTATTATATTCTACATCTTCATAATTACTATTAATATCAAAAATATTAAAATCATTTACTCTTAACTCATGTAATAATAAGATAATTTCAATATTTTTCAAAGCTTTCTTCTCTGTTCAGATTGCTGACAATTTAATATCCATAAAAACAATTTTATTTATATTATGTAAATCTAATTAATTAATTACGTTTTGGAGAATGATGCAAATAATTCACACATGAATTTAGGAACTTTAAATAATACTGCTTCTGTTAAACATTTATCCCATTTTTCATTGGTACTAATAAAACCTCTTGATAAACAAACATTTACGAAATACATTATATTTATTATAGGTTTGTGAAGCCTTTTCATAATACTCCAATCTTTCTTATATAAAAATTCTTATGAATCATTTCATTTTCATCTCCTTCTTGATAATAGACAAATTGTCCAACTTGTTTGTAAACGGATAATCTTTTAAGTATTCAAGATTATTCATGTTATTTATATTCTAAAATGTGATACATATATTTAGGTGGGCATAAATATCCAGTGGATACGTGTTGCGATAATTCATCATAATTATATGTCATTATTTTCATTTATAACAATTTCATCGACAGTATTCTGTTCTCTTGTAAATTTAACAAGAGTAGTAACAGGACCTTTATGAAAATATTTAAATAAATATTTTATAGCTTTTATCTTACTACATATTTCTACATTTATGCAGCATTCTAATAATAACAATAAATATGGATTATATGGCACAACAAACCTATCATCTAAAATTCTATTTTTTTAATATATTATTTAATTGCCACTATTTCTTCTGCGATAAGTTGGATACCCATCAGGATTGTAATGAGTTTGATCAATATATGGTTTAGGAAAGTTGTTATAACGTGTTTTGTCTTCACCCATACATACACTATTTTTGTTTTGTGATCAATATATCGATGATATTAATTTGCATCAGGTATTTCAGTACTTATAATATGATCAATTTGATCAGTATTTCGAAATTTATCATGTCCTTGTAACCACACTAACATATGAATATGTGATAATCCACGTTTCTGAAATTCTATTACATAAACAAATCCTTTAACCCTACCAATATTTTTTTTTATAAGTTCATTTTTCAAAACTTTTGCTTCCTCCTGAAGGAAGTGTTACGTCCGATAGTCGGCGCACAATGTAATACTTCTCCGTTTTGAGTCAGCTTCCGCTGAACTCGGGATGGAGTCGTTCCTTATTTTATCTTAAAAATCCGCGAGAGTTGAAACTAAAAATCCCTTCGAATATTAATGAGCAAATCTAGTTAATTTGTAAGTCAAAGGGCCTTCGACAACCAAAGTCCAATTAACCCACCAAACACCAACCAAGATTTTTCTAAATATTTGTAACAATTTGTGCAGCGTCCGAACCCTGCTCATTATAGAAATAACTAACCTTAAATAAAATTACTTGAAAATACTTACTGCTTTTTTGGATGACGAGTGAAAATCAAAGTTTACAGGATTGTAAACTTCTTCCTTCTTATTTTTAACTAAATATAATATTCTTATAATGATTGTTTTAAATTCAAAAATAAATGACACAATCACACTTTCTTCAATTATGTTTTGTAAGTATATATATATTTGGAAACTTTGAAAAATACTTCACACACTTTAGCCACCACGGCTTAGATACAATATTTGAAACTTTTACAATTTTTCGGGAGCAGCCACCTCGACTGAACTCCTCAACAAGACTCAAATTTTCCTCGCTCGCAATTTCTCGTTTCACCCTCGCGTCGCGTCTTTTTCCCTCTCCAACCCGATTTTTCCTCAGGCCCATCCCTTTGGGTCTGCATTAGCGCCCTCTATATCGGTCATTGACCTATAGCGTCGCATCTTTCCGCTTTGGTGCCGCCTCTTCCGGTCCTCTTCCGCTCTATCTTTGGTCCCACCCACGCTATTCTCCTAGTCTTGCCGATTTCCGTTAGATGTCCCTACATGTATGATTTCTGATTTTCTGAATTGTTGTTTTATAATAATTGGTAGATTTTACATTTTTTTCTTGTATAATATAATATTTGTAAACTATGTTTATTTATCTATTGCAATCAATTTAAACTATTGATAACTTAATATTTTAAAACTTCAAAACTGTATTTTCTATTATTATTACTTAAACTCGTTATTTTGTTACTTATTATAATAACTTAAATTTTATTTCTAACTTCTTTCTATAATAAACTATCTAATTAAAATTATAAATAAATCGTAAAATCTGCACGAGCAAAATTTTATCTCTATGTCACGAATACGAGTTCTTTATTTTAATATAAATAAAAAATATGCACAGTTCTATTTTTTTGTTATTGTTTAACTGTTCATACTTTTTATGAATCTAATTTTATATTTGTTTCGTCATAAATATTCCATTTTAAATATAAATTTTCCTTTACGCAGCCTCGTATTCTGCGGTATAGCACATAAAAATTTTAGGCGCCAGATTGTCGCACGCAAATTTTTCTAATGGTTGGGTTTTCCCTGTCTGCGCACAAATTTTACGATAGGGCCGCTGCCCGTTGTATACCGATCCCAATCGCTATACCTACGCTTGCTTCTAATTGCTATTTTTCCAGACGGCCTAATTGCTCTGTCTGAACGCTCGCTTGCTCCTAAGCCCTACGGTACATATTTTTTTTTTGGGACGCAGCTGCGTCTATATTTTCAAAATTTTTTATATTTTTCTTACATATCTATTTTATCTATGACGTAACACCCCCACCCTTAAACTATTACTAGGGTCTAAAAGACCATAGTAATTATTACTCTCCTGAGTAATGATAAACAAACGGATATTAATTTGAAACCTTAAATATAATTTTTACTTAATCTAATAAAGAATAATAAAATTTTGTGCGTTGCGTTGTAATTTACTACGCAGACCTTTTCACTCCACAGTACTTTCATGAGTTTGTTAACACCTTGAGAAAAATCCTTCACTTTTCATCTTGTCGTCTACTTGATTTATTTGCTGAGATGTTGATGGTTCTTGATTCAATGGTGCTTATAATTCTATTTCTTGGTTTTCGTCCTGTTTTTGATTTGTTTTGGTTTTATTCAAATGTAGTAATAGGTATGTTATTGAGCCCCAAATTGCACCTAACAGATGTATAGACCATCCGTATACTGCATGTAGAGTATATCCTTGAATGCAGATGTCAACTATTGTTTTTATTAAATGAAATATTAAAAATACTCCAATCACTCCAGCACTTACTGTCCCGAATGTTAGGAACTTCACCCAGACTTTGTCCCAAGTTGACGTAATTATCTTTTCTACTGCATCTGCATTAAGTAGTTTTGTTAATGTGCCTTCTTTGTCTGTCACAGTGTGTCCATGCATCTCTCGAGCAAAATCGTTTAGTAAGGCTGGTTTTTCAATTGGAAACATGATCCTTTCTCTTAATTCGTCTAAATCCTTTTCTGTATAAATGCCAGATGTTGCTAAAGATTCTGGGCTTTTATATTCCCAACTATTTTTCGAATTTGGATGTATAGTAATTGGATCTTTTGTATCTGTTGGTTTTGGGAGTATTTTATACCATGTTCCTTCTATTGAATAATATGCTGGTAAAAGATGGTTGCATGAAATTTGTGTTCCTCTTAATTTTAGTATATGTGTTCTTGGTGTAAGGTACATAGTCTTATTTCCCTTTGTGACTTCTAATTCTGAATAGCAATTATCACCGTGTTTTACTTTTACTTCTACTGGTATGCATTTGATCACGTGTACTACTTCCCCTGCTACTAGTGCCATGTATCCAGGACCCTTCATCAAGTGATAAGCAAACTCATCAGGTGCCTGTGTAGCTATTGCCAACGCATTCTTCAAGGTCTGTCGTTCTATATTACAACGCTGTACAACGACGTCTCTATATAATTGCTTAATTTGATGTCTAATATGTTTCTCTACAAATACAAATTTTGAATTTACATACGCGAAAATATCTAAATTTGAAACCGAAATTTTACTTCTGCTTGCAAATGTCTGTCCTCTAATTGTTTCAAAAATTACTAATTTTGGATGTTCTGTTCTGATAATAGTATAACCGCATAAATACTCTCTACTCTTGCTAGTTAATGCAAAAGTTATATCATTTGTCGCAAGTGAATATATGATCTGTTCTTTATTATATTCTAAGTCTACCATTTTGTTTGCAAAACCTTCATATAGAACGCCGTACTGATCAAATTTACAACTATTTCGCGGGATCGCGCTCCAAAATGTATGTCCGCCTTCTACATCAATGCAGCTCTCTTCTGAAAGATCACAAACTGTCCCTGATCTCAAAAATATTTTATTGTTGTTAATATCAATTTTTGCTGAATATTCCTTTAAACTGATTTTCATTACTCCTTGAACTACTACATTTTCCCAGGTTCCGTAAGGATCAGAATACGCACCTCCGTTGCACGATCCCTCACTATTTACAAAACCTGCGAATTGCATACTATGTGTTATTGTTCTATTAACTTTTACGCCTGCTATTACATGAACGTTTGCAAACAAAAATGTGCCTGATCTATGTAATTCTTGACATGCCTTTCTGCTTACATCGTATAAATATTCGCTTTGCCCGTTATTAACAATTGAAATGTGCGAATGCATCCCGCAATAATATACTGTTCTCTTAATTTCTAATTTACATTGTATTACAGTTGCTTCGGAATACTCATTTATCTGCAGCAACTGTACGTACTCGCGCGTTACATTAATTGTATTTTGTGGCGCTTCGCATGGCCCCACATCTAATAAGGATAATGTTGATATATTTAGCGATCGGGATCCGCAATCATAACCTACTATTCCTAAAACTACTGGCAAGACTAAGACTCCCCACACAACTAATTTCTCCTTCGTCATATTTTTTTTTTCTGTAATCAAAAATTCAAATTTATTAATCGCTATCTCGGTGTAGTAATGGTTTTTTTATTTTTGCCTGAATTTTAATTTTAGATATTCTTAATCGATTTACGTGAACTATTTTGTCTCCCTTTTCTGTTTTTATACGAACGTTATTTTTATTTAAAACTTCTATGATTCTATATGGTCCAGAATAGTGATTTTTTAATTTTTTTGGTTTATGTCCTGATTTTAAAAATACGAAATCTCCTACATTAAAATTCTTAGGATTAATATGCTTATCATAATATTTTTTTGATTTTATTTTTGCATCTACTAAATTATCGTGTACTAATTTCCTAATTTCATGTAATCTACTAACTAAATCTACAATATAACCCTTATATGTTGGACACACATCACCTTCTCGTAATGGTTCGCTAGAAGGCATTCTTGCTAGTCGACCAAAAACTACCTCAAACGGCGTGTGTTTTGTCCCTTCATGAATTCCAGTATTATAATTTAGAGTCGCTACATCAATCCATTCATCCCAATCATCATCACAGTCAGCATATTGCTTTAAAAACTCGCTCAACGCATGATGTGAACGTTCTAATGACCCGTTCGATTGTGGATGAAAAGCAGTAGTTCTAACTTTCTTTATTTTAAAACGTTTTGCCACTCTTGTCATTAGTTTACTTAAAAAATTGCTTCCCTGATCTGTTAAAACTACTCGCGGTGCTCCAAAGATACATATTACCTTTTTTACAAACACGTCAGCAATAGTCGCTGCATATGTGTCTTTTATAGGTATCGCTATACAAAATTTTGAAAGCTGATCTTGTAAAGTTAAAATATATTCATTCCCATTTTTAGTTTTTGGTAAAGGTCCTACTATATCCATTGCTATTTTATCAAAAGTTGTTCCCGGCGTATCTGTAATTATCATTGGTTGTTTGGTATTTAATCTAACTAGTTTTTTTAATTGACAATCTAAACACATTTGAATTCTTTTCTGTATATCTTCTTTTAAATTTTCCCAATAATAATCTTCTTTAATTCGCTTATAAGTTTTTGTAACACCTCTATGCCCTCCTATTGCTGATGTGTGTAATTCGTTAAATATTAAGTCTCTTTTTTCTATTGGCACATACTTTAAAGTTCCTTTACAAATTATTATCTTAATACTAGAATCCTCAAAAACTTTGCTAATTAAATTTAAAATCTCATTCCACTCTAAATTTTCAATTTCTTTACTTTTTGCAAAACTACAATCTTTCTGATTTAATTTTTCTAAATTTTCTTTTAATGCAATTAATACTGTTTCTATATTTATTTTAATTTGTGATATTGACTCTCGTTTTTCTTCTTTAATGCACATTGGAAAATAATATTTATTGTTTGATCTTTTATTGCTTTTAACTTCATTTATTTGTAATTTTGTATTTGGATCTATTTTTTTATATTTAATCAACTCTATCGCACCAAAATCACAAGGTTTTCCAACACTATCTATAAAATAAGCTACATTACTTTTCCTATACTGAATTAATTCTTTACTATAAACGATCTTTAAATTATGAACTTCATCTTGTGATTTTGTTTCAACTTCGTCACCTGAAATATCATTATTTAAAACATCATCTTTATTGCTATTTAAAAGTTCTTTGTCATTTAAATCGTCAGTCTTATCATTGAAATTTTCTCCGTCAGAGGACGACGATAAACTATCCTCATCTTTATCATTAGCTTGTTTTAAAGGTTTTGGTTTTATTTTATTTAATTTAAGTAAATTTTCTATTTCAGCTTCAATATCACCGTCACTCTCCTCACTCTCTTCGTAGTTAATTTTATTTTTATTTCTCTTTGGGTACCGATCTTTAAGTGGTCTTTGATCTAATTTTTTTGTTACATTCCGGTTTTTATATTTCACTAATCTCTTAACGTTTGGTTTTCGAATTTTAGTTACTTCATTTTTATCTTGATCAATCAAATTTTTCTTCATTTTAGTCCTTGCTCTTGTCATAACGTTTAACTCCACGGGATTTCTAGACAAAGCATCTGCGTTACAGTTTTGCTTGCCTGGCTTATATTCAATCGTGTAGTCATATTCAGATAATTTAAATCGCCACTTTTGAACTCGAGTGTTTAAATCAGCAGATTTGAACCATAATAAAGGCTTGTGATCTGTGATTATTGTAAATCGACGTCCAAAAACATAAGGTCTAAATGTTTTAACGCTATGTATCATGGCGAGTGCTTCTTTTTCATATACATCGTACTGTAACTCCGGTCCTCTCAGTACTCTCGAAGTGTATGCTATGGGCCGGTCCTTTCCAATAGTCCCTTGAGATAAAATCCCTCCCAAAGCATATCCCGATGTATCAGTTGTTATAAGAAATGGTTTTGTGAAATCTGGATATTGCAACAATGGAGCATTGCACAATATCTCTTTAAGTTTCACAAAAGATTCTTCACATTCTTTATTCCAGTCAAATTCTGTTTCCTTTTCTAACAGTTTTGTCAAAGGTTTTGCTATCTTTGCAAAATCTTTAATAAATCGCCTATAATACCCAGCTAAACCTAAAAATTGCCTAATTCCCTTAACATCTATTGGCTGTGGAAACTTGGAAACTGCTTCAATCTTACCTAAATCAGGTTGAATCCCTTTTTCGCTTAACCTATGTCCTAAATATACAACTTCTCGTCTTAAAAATTCACACTTATCCGGCTGTAGTTTTAAATTAGCTTTTCTTAATCTATTCATTACTTCATCAATTAACGTATTATGCTCTTCAATATTTTTCGCGTAAACTACAATGTCATCAATATATACGAAAACCCCTTTACCAATTAAATCGCCTAAAACTATATTCATTAACCTCTGATACTCCGCTGCAGCGTTTTTTAATCCAAACGGCATTCTTAAATATTCAAAGTGTCCTAAAGGTGTTGAAAAAGCTGTTTTATGTCTATCTTTTGGATCTAACATTATTTGATGAAATCCTGATACGCAATCTAAAATTGTAAAATACTTCGCCCCTCCCACTTGATCAAAAATATCAGCTATATTAGGAATAGGATATTTATCCGGTATTGTCTTTTCATTTAATTCTCTGAAGTCTAAAACTATTCTCCATCTTATTTTTCCTGTCGAATCTGGTTTTTTTGGTACTACCCAAATTGAACTATTAAATGCTGAATTTGAATGTTGAATAATCCTTTTTCTTAATAACTCTTTAATCTGTGCCTCTATCTCTAGTTTTAATGAATGCGGTAACCTATATTGTCTAACGTAAATTGGTATATCATCGGTAGTATTAATTCTATGTGTCAAAACATTAGTAGCTTCTAAATCTTCCCCTTGTAATTGGATTCTATCAGCATGTTTCCTAATCAAAGCGTCTATTTGCTCTACCTCTTCTTCTGTAAGCCCATCTAACCTTAAAATTCCCATCACCTCATCTGCTCTAGCATTTAATACTTCCGCATCTATACTTGGCTGTTCCGCTGGCTCTATACAATGCTCTTCTCTAATTGCATTAAAAATATTACATAATCTACTTTCTAAAATATCTGCGTCTTGCTTTATTTCAAGTTCGTTAAAAGTTTCTTCTTTTGAAACACAAAAACTATAAATTTGTCCCATATTTGAAAATTCGTTTGAATAATAATCATTTTCCTCGTCATGAACCGAATAATTATTGTACATTGAATCGACAATATTTTCTTCCTCTGACACTGAATCATAATCTTCCTCGTTAATTGGCATTTTATCATCTACTGTTAAATCTATGAGTTTTCTATCTTTAAATGGTGAATATTTATTATGTACTCTTAAACATTTGGTTTTGAAATTCAAAATCGTGTCATGCTTACTTAAATAATCGACTCCTATTACTCCCTCAGCTGGTATAGGAAAATCATCCGGTACGACTTGTATTCTGTGTTCAATTCCAAAAATACCTATAATAGTTGATCCTTCAGTTTTTATTATTTCGCCATCTATACCTCTCAAATACATCTTATCTTCGTTATCTATTTTACAATAATCTGGCACTAACATTCTTTTTATTAAACTACATTCTGCTCCTGTATCTAGTAAAAATTGCGTGATCTTTTGCGTAGGAGAATTTAACACATCTATAAAAGGTAACTTAATATCTGCATTTGAAACTTCATAATTTACGAATTTATTCTGTTTATTTATTTCATTATCCTGTTTGAATTTAATTAAATTTCCGTTTACTTCTAAAGTTTTACTATCAAAATTTATTTTACAATAATTTTTGTATAAAAATTCACAACCTAAAATTCCATTATACGGCATCTGAAAATCGTCATCAACTACAAAAAGTCTAGTACTACTACCTATAACTTTCATCTCAATTACCCCTAAACTCTCTACTGGTTTGTCAGAAATTCCTTTTAAATTAAAAATTGTTGTTGTATCAATCTCTACTGTACTTGGAACTGAGCTAATTTTAATAATATTACTTTGAGCCCCTGTATCTATCATAAATTTAATATTGAATGTTTTATTTTTGTCTCCTAACTCTACATACGGTATTCCTGCATTTTTATTTATATTGGTATTAGCTCCGATAAATCTGGTAAATTTTCCATCTGACGCTGTTCTTGACTTTGGTTCTTCGGACTCGCGCCTGTTTTCTGAAGAACTCTGGAGTTTTCCGACTCTCTTACTGGGCATTCCCTAATAAAATGTCCTGGTTGTTTACAATAAAAACACATAAATTGATTACTATTATTCTCTTTACTTGCGTACGCTACAGTTTTTGCATAGCACCTAGCTGCCGTGTGTCCATTACGATTGCATTTTTCGCAATGTAGCTTTGATCTATTTACCACTTGTTCTTGATTTAAGATACTGCTCTGATTATTTAACCTACTACACGTATTTGCCTTGTGCCCCGTCATTCCACATAATTGACATTGAATACCATTTCTTACTGTTCTACAAGTATTAGCGCCATGACCCCTAATCCCACAAATTTGACATATAATATTTAATTTTCCCCCTGTGCATTGCTTAGCCTGATGTCCGGCAACTCCGCATAATTGGCATGCTTCATTACTATTACTTCCAAATCTACACTTACTAGTCGGATGTCCCATGCGATTACAAATACTACAAATATCATTACCTTTTTTATTACAATTTTGTGTATCGTGTTCATTATTTCTACAAATTTTACAAAAATATACTCTTTTCTTCTCAATTGATTTACTATTTCCGCTTTGATTTATTCCACGCAAGGCGTTTTGTGCATTTAAAAGTCTCTCCGCGGTAATCGCATTTTTCACAATGTCTAATACAGTATCGGCCACAATCATTTTTCTCTCGATTTCCGGTTTTAATCCGTTTTTAAAACATTCAATTATATTGTCCGTTGTCGCTTTTTTAAATTCGTCAGTTACCTCCGCGTTCGTTGCAACTCGCTTAGCTTCTAATATTCTAGTTCCCAAATCTCTCATTCTATTTGCAAATACTATAACACTCTCATTTTCCTTTTGATATGAACTACCTAACTCTCCTTGTAATTGATGCACTGTTTTAGCAGGTAAATATATGTCGCGAATATAATTAGTCAACTCATCTACTTTTTTAAACTTTTCTCCTAATATGGCTTTCCTAGCCTCGCCTACAAGCTTACCTCTCAGAACTTTTGTAAGATTTTCCTCTGCTGTGGTAGGAATCATTTCCTTTGCCTCCTGACATCCTTCTAAAAAATTTGATAACTCCGACAAATCTCCATCAAATTCTGGCACTACTTTAAGCGCGTCTTTTAAACTAATATTAGTCCCTGCTGTCGACATGTTGTCTTCGTCTTCCACTGAATTTGTGCTATCGTCTAAAGTAATTTGGTCTATTATCGTTTTTTCCCCGGTCGTATTATTTTCCGTTTCGTCAAAAAAGTCTGTGTTCAAAGTACTATTGTGTGATGTCGCTGAATTAAAAGTATCTGACAGTTCAGATTCGTTTCCAAGATCTTCGTCTTCTACTTGTCTAAATTGTCTAAATTTATCTATCTCTTTTTGCAACTCTGGATCATTTTTTGATTGGTTCCGCGTAACCCGTTTATCACTCATGTATACGTTTAATTTTTAAAATGTCTTTAATATTTTTAAATAATAATTTCCCTCAAATTCAATTCAACTAAAACTGCTCGTGGCAAATTGTTTCTACCAAGATTCACATATAATTTTCCATATAAATTTCCAAAATTCCATTTATTTTTATTCTTTAGTTATTCTTTAACCAATTTTCATTTTATTTATTTATTTTTTTAAAAACATCAGTTTCCTTTATTTTAATTACCTTAGTTTTCTTGATTTCAAATCCTTTAGTTTCCCGTTTATTTATAATCTTCTTTTTAAATATATTCTTTCATAAAATTCATTTAAACCTTATTTTCAAATATTTACGATTTTCTTCTCTTTTAAACTGACAATATAACCTTTATATTTTATATTTTATTCAAACACATCAACTTTAAATTTTCTTATTTTGTTCACTTAAAACTTTGAAGTATATTATTTTGATATAAAAATTTCTCGCTAAAACTTCAAACTAAATTTCAAGTATTTTATTCTCAAATAAACCATTTAAACACTTTTTCATTATAAAAATTTCACTTAAGACCATATAGAAATCACCAACACAAATTTTCAATAAAAACCGAATAAAACTGAACAAACTCTACGCGTGTTTTTTTTTTTAAATAAAATATTAGAAACGTTATTATCCCGGCTGAACCCCCAAAAATTTGTTACGTCCGATAGTCGGCGCACAATGTAATACTTCTCCGTTTTGAGTCAGCTTCCGCTGAACTCGGGATGGAGTCGTTCCTTATTTTATCTTAAAAATCCGCGAGAGTTGAAACTAAAAATCCCTTCGAATATTAATGAGCAAATCTAGTTAATTTGTAAGTCAAAGGGCCTTCGACAACCAAAGTCCAATTAACCCACCAAACACCAACCAAGATTTTTCTAAATATTTGTAACAATTTGTGCAGCGTCCGAACCCTGCTCATTATAGAAATAACTAACCTTAAATAAAATTACTTGAAAATACTTACTGCTTTTTTGGATGACGAGTGAAAATCAAAGTTTACAGGATTGTAAACTTCTTCCTTCTTATTTTTAACTAAATATAATATTCTTATAATGATTGTTTTAAATTCAAAAATAAATGACACAATCACACTTTCTTCAATTATGTTTTGTAAGTATATATATATTTGGAAACTTTGAAAAATACTTCACACACTTTAGCCACCACGGCTTAGATACAATATTTGAAACTTTTACAATTTTTCGGGAGCAGCCACCTCGACTGAACTCCTCAACAAGACTCAAATTTTCCTCGCTCGCAATTTCTCGTTTCACCCTCGCGTCGCGTCTTTTTCCCTCTCCAACCCGATTTTTCCTCAGGCCCATCCCTTTGGGTCTGCATTAGCGCCCTCTATATCGGTCATTGACCTATAGCGTCGCATCTTTCCGCTTTGGTGCCGCCTCTTCCGGTCCTCTTCCGCTCTATCTTTGGTCCCACCCACGCTATTCTCCTAGTCTTGCCGATTTCCGTTAGATGTCCCTACATGTATGATTTCTGATTTTCTGAATTGTTGTTTTATAATAATTGGTAGATTTTACATTTTTTTCTTGTATAATATAATATTTGTAAACTATGTTTATTTATCTATTGCAATCAATTTAAACTATTGATAACTTAATATTTTAAAACTTCAAAACTGTATTTTCTATTATTATTACTTAAACTCGTTATTTTGTTACTTATTATAATAACTTAAATTTTATTTCTAACTTCTTTCTATAATAAACTATCTAATTAAAATTATAAATAAATCGTAAAATCTGCACGAGCAAAATTTTATCTCTATGTCACGAATACGAGTTCTTTATTTTAATATAAATAAAAAATATGCACAGTTCTATTTTTTTGTTATTGTTTAACTGTTCATACTTTTTATGAATCTAATTTTATATTTGTTTCGTCATAAATATTCCATTTTAAATATAAATTTTCCTTTACGCAGCCTCGTATTCTGCGGTATAGCACATAAAAATTTTAGGCGCCAGATTGTCGCACGCAAATTTTTCTAATGGTTGGGTTTTCCCTGTCTGCGCACAAATTTTACGATAGGGCCGCTGCCCGTTGTATACCGATCCCAATCGCTATACCTACGCTTGCTTCTAATTGCTATTTTTCCAGACGGCCTAATTGCTCTGTCTGAACGCTCGCTTGCTCCTAAGCCCTACGGTACATATTTTTTTTTTGGGACGCAGCTGCGTCTATATTTTCAAAATTTTTTATATTTTTCTTACATATCTATTTTATCTATGACGTAACAGAAGCTTTGTAATAGTAAAATTTTCAGTTTCGCTAAAACTTCATAGAAACATGTTTTTAGATGTTAGAAGTTCGAATTACGTGTTTTTAGGAAATGTCCATATGGATGTGTGTGTGTGTGTGTGTATGTATACCGTGATATTTCTGAAACAACTCAGTCAATATCAATCAAATTTGACATGCATATCTATTTTTGGATTCTTAATTCGGAAAAAACATATATTTTTTAATTTATTTAATTACTTTTTTTTATGGCCATCATTTGATTTTTGAAAAATATTATTTTTCTTTTTCTTAATTATTCCATTGTTACAAACAATGCAGCTGCAATGCATTTAAAAGATAATAAAATGGCCTATTTTTCCTCGTTTGGTCCTCGTGGTTAACCGCTCCGTTCGACAGATAAAATGAAAAAGGTGATTGTTTTTTTAAAATTCATATCTCTAAAACTAAACATCAAAACCTCTAGAGCTAGACGGGTTCTGGGCCGCTTACCTACAGTCGGTAAGGTAGATCGCTAACCCAAGTGGTTCATGCCTCGACTAACCCAGTCGGCAAACCAAAGTTACCGACCGAGCTGATGACATCGGGGAATCCCCAGGCTAATCCAGGTTACCGACGGAGCTCTAGTTTATCGACCGAGCTGATTACATCGGGGAATCCCCGAGCTAACCCAGATTACCGACGGAGCCCCAGGTTACCGATTGAGCTGGTGACATCGGGGAATTCCTGAGGGGGTATAACTCAAGTTGTAGATGTGGTAAGGCAAAAATCAAATCCTAACCTCAAATTCGAATTTTTTTTTTCACTATTAGGTAGAGATTACAAAGTTGGAACCCCACTAAATAGGGTGAAAATTTCGTCCGCTTTTCACGAAAACGCTTCCCTAACGAGATATTGACAAAAAATGCATTTCTAATCTCAAAATTGATATTTTCACCAAGTCTAGCATCAATCGATAAAGGGGTGTAAATACGCATCGATACCACTTATCATAGCTATTACATATAGCGAGATACAAAATTGATGACGTCATACACAGGTACGGGACTGCTTGTCGATCTCTCGAAGTATCTGGCATTGCCAATGCAGGTTCGAGGTATTGGCTTGCTCGTCGTACTCGCAACATTCGATATCGCTATGCAAGTTCGAACTGCGTTTCCTACAGAATGACCTGTATGTATATCCGAAGCTGCCGTGCAGGTTCGAGGCTGCTCGTCGTACTCGTAGCATCCGATATCGCTATGCAAGTTTGAACTGCATCACCCATCGTCCCTATAAAGGAGATTACGGAGCGGGGAGCCGTCATTATTTACACGACTTGCCTCAGAGTTAGAGCTAAGGAATGTTTTGTTTCTGTGGCCTACCAGACCATTTTAACGATCCTCGTCTGCAGAGGGCTAGGATCGCGATGGAGCTACCTCTGTCACCATTTGCCGTAAGTATCAATACGTAGATCGTTTTGTCAATAATTAAATAATTTTTCACATTTGTCCATAGTTTGAACATGACGAGACCATGGCCGCGATGAGCTTGGAGGAAGGCTCTCCTCTCTCTTGGTCTCCCCTAGCACACAGCACTGGCCTCTTCGAAATGGAGGAGAGCTTGGTGGCGGCGGCTTCTCTACTGGAGAAGGCGTTGCTGGAGGAGGGCTCAGTCCCTCGACTTCCATCATCGAAGAGGGAGGTTCCAGGGAAGTACGCTCTCCTGAAACATGAGCTGTTTCTCTCCAGCAGCAGCAGCGGCGAGCTCACCATGCAGGAGTTCGCGAAGGTGTGCCCTCCTGTCAGCAGAACGTATCGGAGAGTGATGAAGAGGAGAAAGAAAATTCTCCTGTGCGCTTTCCGGTACGCTCTGCCGATAAGAAGTGTGCACCGCGTAAGCGCTCCCCCGAGGACCCCTGCGAGCGCAGGGCCACCAGGCCGTCGCAGGTGGTTGGCGTTAAGCGCCGAAGATTAGATTTTAAGAAATTTTTATTGTTTTAAATAGTGTTTGAAAAAAAGGAAGTCAATAGAGAGGTAGAATTAAATGGCTGTGCCTCACAGGTGAGAGCAAAGGTTAGAGCTCTCACCACTTCCTTAAAAAAAAAAAAAAAAAAAAAACTCGAATCTGGTTGCTTTTACTGTACACTTGTATTTTTTTTTGAGAGAAGATGAGAGCCCTCACCTTTGCTCTCACCTGTGAGGTACTTCCAGTTCAACGTCACTAATGAGCTTCTTACCACGAGTGGTTAGAAGCGCATGCGTGATTTGTATACCTCTCCGTTTATCTCTCTTTTTTAACTTTATTCAAACGTATTATCTACATAATTGTAATAGTTTCCGAGTGGTGACATGGAGGTAAGACATTCAGTGCTCCATCCGCAGTCGACTTCGTCAATCCCACGGTTGTCGAGCAACCATTGTTTCAGTATCTTGGCGTTATGCACAGCACAGATCGGAACCTGGAGCGACGTATGATGCGAACGGATGGTGCTGGTGCGGATCCAGGTCGCAGATGTTGTAATTCATTGTTACTCCATCAGCCACTTCTTCTTCTCTCGCTCCTCGACATATATTTTGCTCGCATTTCGCAGCACATTTTGAATAGTGGAGGCGACCTCGTCGTAGCAGATGTCACCCGAGCTCCAGCGTATCCCGTGGTAGTTATATTCCAACCATCGGCTCTCGCTCTTATACTTGGCAGGTAAGTAGTCCCAACATGATGGTGGCTGGAAGAGGTAGACGGATGGCACAGAGTCTTCTTGGAGAGGAATCGTGGCCACCTCCTTGAAGACAAAGTCATTCACCGGTCTCTTAAAGCCTTATACGTCCACTACGAACTCCATCTCGATGACAACTGATTCGCTAGGCTGCTCTCAACGCTTTTATACCCTTCTTTGAGGCTTACCCCCACCATGTTTACTATAACGAGTCGATGCAAGTCCTCGAGAATCTGTTCTGACTTGTAGGTTTCTGCGAGCGTCGATGAGAATTTTCTTCAAGTCGATACAAGCCTCGGAAAACCTGTTTTGACTTGTAGGTTTCCCAATATCTGTCTCAACGTGTAGCTCTCTCAGGTGTATAAAAGCAGCCAGGGATTTACGGTTTCTTCAGTACCAAAAAGTTTTCGATGAGTGAACAACTCTTTCAAATACCTAGAAGAAGACTCTTTCGACGAACAAGACACTCTTTAGGATCATCGTCATGACTTCTGCCGAGGAGTGCAGAGAGGCCGTCGCTATGATGCAAGAGGCAGTGAGTCTCATGGTTGATGGTGCCATCGACGATGCATCCGTGGAACGCTGGACCAACGTCATTGTTCCCAATTACATCACTACCTTCGAGCGCCTCTTGGTGACACCAAGGCTTATTGTGCCAGAGAGACAAAAATACCACTCTACAGTGGCACTCCTGCATACCATGCGACACAGAATGAGCTGTTGTTTCAAACGTGGTGGAAACCTTCAACAGCAGTCAAGTGTAGCTTGGAACGAAGTGAAGTCGGCTTTTGTAAGTCGTATCAGATCAGTTGTGATTGCGAACATGAGACTGGACATATCCACGTTCATGGATGACGCTAGAGCTCTCTTCACCTCGAAGATCGAGTTGGCGCTCCGCGAACACAATGCTGTGAAAGCGAATACTCTGCTGGCAGCTAAGTACATGATCGTGAAGAATGACGAAGAAACCAAGGACATCAAGTACTTCAACACGAAGAGTGCGTCGATTTACCAGACCATTGACTTGAATGAGTGGTTCACTGCGAACGTCTAACAGCCCATACAACGCGACATGGAAGAATTCCAAGAACGAGACTCTGGCTGGACCCTACATTCCATTATGAACTTGACAGTGAACGTGAATAAGTTGAATACGTTGAGAGGAAGTTCCTACATCGAATTACCACCCCTCATTAAGTCGAAGCATGCCTGTATCAACGTGAAAAACAACGACAACCAGTGTTCCAAGTGGGCTGTGCTATCCGCGCTGCATCCTCCATTACATAACGCAGATAGAGTTTCAAAGTGCGAGGAATTCGCGGTTGAACTGAACTTCCAGGGTATCGACATGCCAGTGTCTCCGAAACACATCGTCAAGTTTGAAAAGCAGAACAATGTGTCGGTGAACTTGTACATTCTCAAAAAGAGGGGTGTGAAATACGAAGTGTCCCAATGTCATGTGACGGCTTTGAAGAAAATCAAACACGTCAACCTTCTTCTAGAGTAAGATTACTACGTAGACGAGGAGGATGATGAAGAGAAGGATGATGACAAGGTCGAGCTATTGCCGAAATTCCACTATGTGTGGATAGAAAATCTGTCCAGGCTAGTAGGTGTGCAGTTGTCCTAAGATAAACGTAAAAAATACATCTGTAAGAGATGTCTATACTACTTCTGTGATCAAAGAAAACTGAGAGCTCACGAGATCGACTGCGCACAAGCCAATCAGTGCAAAGTGAAACTGCCCACGAAACACGACAACATCCTAATGTACAAGAACTTTGGTCACAGAGAGCGAGTGTCTTTCGTCGTCTACGCCGACTTCGAGTGCCTGTTGCGACCCATCGAAGACGACGAACGTACGTACCAACAGCATGAGCCATTCAGTGTTGGCTACTATCTCAAATATAGCTACGACAATGCTTGTTCAGAGTACAAATGCTACAGACAGAAGAATGAAAAGTTGCAAGGTTCAGCCGAATGGTTTGTCAAGAGCCTGCAAACTTTGGCCGAGGAACTGGGTGAAACTACAAGAATCCAAAACCAATGACTGCTCTTACAGCTTTGGAGACAGAGGAGTTCGAGAGAGCGAGAGTCTGCCACATCTGCCGAAAGCCATTCTCAGCTGAGGATAGGAAGATCAAGGATCATTGCCATCTCACGGGAAGGTATGTGTACTCAATTACGTATGTATACAATAATCATAATTGTTCATTTCTAACCTCACATTGTTTAATGTTTTAGGTACCGTGGTACAGCGCACAGCAAGTGTAACATCAACTACAACGACTCATCTCTTTATCAAGGAGATAGCAACCTGTTACAAGGGCCGAGTGTCACTTATACCGCAGACCAAGGAGCGATATATCTCCTTCTTCAAGTTTGTTAGGGATACGGAGTTCAACTTTGCCATCCAGTCTGGAGAAGCTTGCCTCCTATCTCGAGAAACTGAGCATTGTCGAGGGAGAGTTCCTACTGGACTATACAGCTGATCAGATTGAGTTGTTGAAGAGAAAGGGGGTGTTCCCTTACGACTACATCAGCTGCTTCGACAAGCTCCAAGACACTGAGCTGCCTACCAAAGAGCAGTTCTACAGCAAACTGAATGATAGCAACATCTCCGATGAGAATTACGAACACGCCAAGATTGTGTGGTGAGCCTTCGACATTCAGACTCTCGGAGAATACTAAGACCTATATCTCAAGACGGACGTGCTCCTTCTTGCCGACATCTTCGAGATCGTCAGGGACAACTGTCTGGAAGCCTACGGTCTCAATCCCGTACACTACTACACTACCCCTGGCCTCACGTAGGACGCCATGATCAAGTATACGAACATTGAGCTCGAGTTGTTGACCGACGTCGACATGCTGCTGTTTGTTGAACGGGATTTATATCCCCCTTATGGGGTGGTATTAGTCAGTGCTCCAACCGTTACGCCAAGGCCAACAACCGATACATGAGAGAGGCCTACAACGAGGCCGAGGTGTCCAAGTACCTCGTCTACTACGACGTCAACAATCTATACGGCTGGGCGATGCGGGAGTGTCTGCCATACGGTGGCTTCAAGTGGGTTAACGTCGACGTTGAGACACTCCACTTTTTCCAAGTGCCAGACGATCATTTCGTGGGCTACATTCTCGAGGTTGACCTCGAGTATCCTGTGGCACTTCACGATGCCTACAAAGACCTGCCCCTGTGTCCTGAGGACACGGTAGCCTCAGGCACTCGCGAAGAGAAGCTGACGACGACTCTGAACGACAAGGAGAGATACGTCATCCACTATCGCAACCTCAAATAAGCTTTCAAGCATGGAGTACGTTTGAAGAAGATTCACAGAGCATTGAAATTTGACCAGAGAGTGTGGCTACGACCGTACATCGATCTCAACAGCGAGAAGAGAAAGCAGGCAAAGAATGAATTCGAGAAGCTCCTCTACAAGCTCTTCAACAACGCCGTATACGGAAAAACGATGGAGAACGAGCGCAAGCGAATAGACGTGAAGCTCGTCACAAAATGGGGTGACCGATACGGTGCAGAAACACTCATAGCTAAGCCCAACTTTCATAGCTGCTCCATTTACGAGGAGAATCTCGTTGCCGTGGAACTTGCACGCACCGAGATCACCGTGACAAAACCCATTTACATCGGTCTCTGTGTGCTCGACTTATCGAAAACGCTCGCTTATAGTTTCCACTACGAGTATATGCGAGACCGAGTGGGTGACCGTTGCAAGCTCCTGTACACCGACACGGACAGCCTCGTGTACGAGGTAACGGATATCGACATGTACGAAGTCATAAGGCGGGATATAGACCACTTCTAAGGAGCTTTTGCTAAATCTTGTCGGGGCAGCGGCTTGCGCGAACCCGCCGGCTCTTGTCGGATCACCGGTGTGCGCGGATTCGCCGGCCGAAACACGCGCGGACCCGCCAACCGAAGAAATGGTGGGGACAGCTCTACATAAGGTGGCGTACCGCGGAGCTGGATTCATTGAATCGGTTGAGGAGCCAGAGAGAAAGAGGTCTCGAAAGAAGCAGTGAGAATCAGAAGCGTATATGAGTTTAATCAGAGGTAAGTGTTTGTGCTAGATGACTATCGTAGACAATCTCAACGACAATAACGATTAGTTTATTTTAGCGATGGACATCACCAAGCTGAATCAGATTGCACGTGGAGGCTTTTTGCCCACGAAGATGTTATCCGAGTGTGCAAAGAAACAGCAATTCTTGGCGACCGCACTGAGGAAGGTCAGCACCAGGTATGGCAAAAGAGTTGTCGCGGAGCTAAACAACGAGTTCAACTACTACACTCTTGTGTTCTATCTTTAGATGTTTACTAACTGGAGTTCGATGAGTGAATGTTTTGAGATATGAGGAGTATTACCTCTTTTATAGTCCTTATTTCGTTATCTAAACTTCTCAGTTTGACATCTATTTCATCTCTGAGAATCCCTACTATCTTATCCAAATGTTTCAGATCAGTTGTGAATGGTGTTGTGACATCGAGCACTCGATCGATTTCTATTCTAATAGCACGTTGAAGGTTAGCAAGATCAACAGCTTCATTCAGTTGGTATGGTGGTACGAGGTTACAGAGTCTCTTGTTCTCCATGTCGTACTGACCATCAGTTGTGATTTTAGAGCCGATGCCAGGAGGACCACGATCGCCCTCGCTCTTTTTCAAATTACGTCCGAACACGTCAACGCTCATGATTGAAATGACTAGAATGTTCGCATGCAGCTCAATATATATAGCCAGCCTCGCGAATTTCCTCTATGATCGAATAAATCTCATTGGTGTGACTAGAATTACCAGCTGTTGTCTCAGCCTTTAATAGACGAAGTGTATCCACGAGTTCGTTCGGATCATCCCAGTAGACGTAATCCATCTTCGTGTCTCGTCTTGCGATTTTGTATGGAGGGAGTTGATGTCACAGTAGTCCACCTGTTTTCGAAGTAGATTTTCGTTTTCTCGATTCATCCACCAGCGTGAAAAGAGGGGCAATATAGTCACTGTATTTCTTTCTATTGTGCACGCGAATAGATTCGTTGGGGTTGAATTGCTTTTTGTGCGCACTGGATGCTTGAAGAATTTCTCGTTAATTCTTAAAGTCATCGCTAGTAATCGACTGTCTATTGGGATACTTAGATATAAGCAAGTACAATAATCCTTGAGTTTTAGCATAACTTTTGTCGTTTACTTTCACATGAAGATCTTCGAAAAGTATCGGAGAATTTCCAATCATATATGCACCTTTCTCCTTGTACACTCCATAAATTTTGTCCATATTCTTGCTATATCTTGGGTCAAGCATGAATGTATGTTTATTTTGACGATCTTCTTTATCAGGTACTTAATTTTTCGAATGATTAGCTTCCTCGTTATCTTCTTCAGCTGCTTTTTCAAACGATGTGTCAGCTTCCTTAAAGATCTGCGTTGCATCATGCTCACTGTTAACTTTATAAGTATCATCAAGGCTACCAATCGATAAAACACTTTTATCATCATCATTGAATGATTTCGATTTCTTTTTAATCTTCGATGAATTCACTGCCGGCAGATTTCTTTCGGTTGTCTCGGTAACGAGTACTTGAAGAGGATCAATGATTGGTTTGAATGTTTTACCCACGGCTTTCCCAAAGTTCTCTTCTCCAAATTTCAGTAAATTATACTTGCGTTGACAGCGTTTTGACCTTTGACCAGCGGATGAAGAATGTTCTTTCTTCGCTGCAAGTCAGACATGTTGACGCTTCAAAGGTTGTCAACACATTGTTAAAGTACCGCTATATATGCCGATATTTATAGCAAACGTGTCAAAACCTTTTCTGTATCGACCGTCATTGATTGGACTGTCGATCATCAAGAATGCATGCTTATCGTCCGACCAACATTTCGAGCACAGGTCTTTGAATTGAGCATAGGTCATATATATTGCATAGATATTGACGTGGTCGCCATACAGATGATGCATATTCACATTATCTCGGACGAGGTGTTTAGGAATGTGGGCGTACGATTGACACAGATAGAAGCAATCGACGTTCTTGTGTCTTCCCATGCAGAAATAGGCTCTGACATTGTTTTGCTTTTCACAGGCCTCATCGTCGAATATCATGATGGAATTGGGTAATGCTTTCTTAGGAGCTACAACCTCGTCGTGCTCGCTAAAAGTAAAATACTGTATGCCCTCCAACGGTTTCAAGAGCTCCTTAAGGAATCGATATTTCGAGTGATCTAGCGACTTCGAATAGACGTAAATGTTTTCGAATCGGAGCCCATTGGGGTGCGTTATGAGTGCGAACAGACTTTCAGTTTTACCAACGGTTCGATGGACCGCAGAATACTGCACGAATGCTGTCTGGAAGCAGTCGTCCATGACACTTCATCTTTTTTCTCTGCTCCTCCTTTGTAGTGTCAAAATTCACTATAGGAAATTTAACGGATTGCTCCTTGAAGTTCATGTGTTCACCACGAGAGCTCGTTTACGACTGAGAGCAAGACTATAAATACCGTCCTTATATAGCTTGCGTCTCAGTCGTAATCAAACCTTCGAGATGTGATGATCGTACATAAAGGCTCTCGACGAGGTCACGGTATATTGAACACTCTGATCAATAAACTTCCGTTCGAATTGCATATACCCGGATATCAGTATTGCGGAACAGGTACCAAGTTAGCCAAACGCTTACCTCGCGGTGATCCAGGAATCAATCCTCTCGACAGAGCCTGCAAAGAGCACGACATAGCCTACTCGCAGAATCGCGCAAACATCGAAGCCAGACACGCAGCGGACAAAGTCTTAGCTGATCGAGCTTGGCAAAGAGTCTTGGCCAAAGACTCGGGTATCGGTGAAAAAGCCGCAGCTTACTCAATAGCAGACGTCATGAAGATGAAGTCAAAACTCGGAATGGGTGTGAGAAAGAAGAAGAGTCCTACGAGGTTAGCAAACATCTTCAAGGCTGCTTCCAATTCCTTGATGTCTAGCAAAAATTCTCGCGAAACAATTCTTGCGGCCTTGAAAGGTGCTCGGGAGGCTGTCAAGAAGGCTGGTGGTAAGCGCAATATAATTGTACCACGTGTCTTACCTGTGCCATCGAAGGTAGGAGGATTTCTACCATTTCCCGTGCCCGTTTTCGCTGGATTGAGTGCAGCTGGCGCCATTGCTGGAAATGCGGCCGGTATAGCGAAAGCAGTCAACGACGCTAACGCTGCCAAGTTGCAATTGGAGGAGAGCCGTCGTCATAATAAAAAGATGGAGGAAATCGCTGTTAACAAAGGATTGTTCTTGAAACCTCACAAAACGGGACTGGGTTTTCGTCTCAAGCCTTACCGAGGTAGTGGACTGAAGAAGAAGAAAAAAAAGATCCTCAAAGTGAGCAGCTTACCACACAGAGCACGCACCGACATCGCTATTTCCTAGTATGCTAAACTATTGAGAATTCCCCACTTCCGAGGTGTATTCATGAGAAATGCATTGCCCGCTGATGGTCCACGTCGAACCGATCACCTCGACGATGCGGATGGTCCGGGAACTCATTGGGTAGCGTATCGCAAGCGAGGCAATGATGTGATATATTTCGATAGTTTCGGTGATCTACAGCCTCCACTAGATCTAATGTTATACTTAGGGGTAGACGAAGTGAAGTACAATCACGAGAGATATCAAGACTACAACACCTTAAACTGCGGTCATCTCTGTCTCGAGTTTCTGACTAACAGACTTCGCGTATATAAGGCGTAAACGTGCGGGCAATCAGTCATTATACAACAAACTGTCATGGAGAATGAATCACTGACAATCAGTCTGTCAGACACATCTTCTGTACTAGAAACTCAGTTCTTTCCTTCAATCGAGCTATCATCACATAAAAACTACGTTCTCGGCTTAGTCGAGCTCTTAACCTTCAATTCTATACCCAATATCGACACAGGTGCTAACAAACAAGTTGTCGTGTTACCAACCGGAAGTTCTGAAATTAAAGATATAAATACTTATCTGCGAAAATTTCTGGAGCAGAAGAGCATTTCTTTCAGTCTAAAGCTTAACAATAATACATTTCGCAGTATCATCAAGTGCAGTCACAACATCGATTTTCGTCCGCGAGATTCCATAGGTGCACTGCTCGGCTTTGCTCAAAGATTTCTCCCAGCGAATCTAACTCACAGCTCGGATCTACCCGTTGCTATTCTCAAGGTCAACGCTCTTCGAGTGGAGTGCAGCATAACAACTGGAGCCTACATAACGGTCAGCAAGTTCACACCATAGACGAATTCTTTCCTGCAGTACCACCAGGATATAAGATCATCGAGGTGCCATCGCAGGTCATTTACCTTCCGGTCACAGTCCAGAGCATTAGTCATCTTCAATTACGTATAGTCGATCAAGACGGAAATCTAGTCTACTTTCGTGGAGAAATCATTACCATCAGATTACATATCAAACGAGTATAAGATTAAAATCGTTTACAACTTTAAAGTCGGCATAGGCTATATGAGGCAAGCTAGATGCCGACCACCCATCAGTCTTCAACGGACTTCCATTGTAAGAATAGTTACAATTACTACATGTAAGAACGTCGGTTTGACAACTATCATGAAAGGATGGCTGTCACTCAATCCGAGTCAGAGTGTGCTCGTGAAAAATGCTGGTTGGCTCGACGTTGCAGAGACGTAAAGTCTGACCAACGACCAAGGCTACTTTGATGTCGTCATCCCACTGAGTATGATTCTCAGATTCGCCGAAGACTATCGAAAGATCGTAGCGAATGTCATGCACGATCTCATACTCACCAGATCGAGAAACGATTTGAATGCAGTTATTCAGACAGGTGGTCAAGGTTGTCAACAAGGTACGGGCAATGTTATAACTTACGAAGAATTCAAGATAACATTGACGAGAATCGAGTGGTTGATGCCATACATCGTAACATCCAACGTCGACAAAATTCGTCTGCTGAATTACATAGAGAAGAACAGACCCATCAGTATGAGTTTCAGGAGTTGGGATCTTTACGAGTATCCGGTACTGCCGAGCTCCACGAGACACGTCTGGACAGTCAACACATCCAATCAACTGGAGAAGCCGAGATTCGTCGTTTTGGGCTTTTAA
This sequence comes from Muscidifurax raptorellus, assembly GCA_020010945.3. NCBI lineage: Eukaryota > Metazoa > Arthropoda > Insecta > Hymenoptera > Pteromalidae > Muscidifurax > Muscidifurax raptorellus. The sequence goes on from JAHUUD020000054.1 coordinate 127,778, forward strand.
ACGAATCGAAAGAACAACAGTACTTTCAGACTGGGTACTATGACAAAAACGCCGAACCTTTGCTTAGAAAGGGGATTTCATCACTCACGTTCCCCTCTACGAGCCAATTTTCCCGCAAATACCTCGGCTTACTGTCTCATCCTGCATGACCGCATAGTCCAGTACAATCCTGTCAGCGGGGACGTGAAGAAACTTGTCTAGAGAAGTGGAAGCCTATAAAAGTGCTCGCTCTACCGTAGAGAAATCAACCGTCGAGATGGAGTACGTAGTGGACATGCAAGGATACAAGCAGTCGTACAACGAGGAGTTAGCCATCCTCAAGGAGTTAGCCATTGAAATATTCGATGAATACAAAATCTTTTCCAGAGCGCAACAAATACGAGAGACTTGATGATAAGAATAAACGTTAAGTGTAAATAACAGTGTTGAAGGCGCCCGTGCATATTTTGGTATTCAATTTATAAAATAAACAGCTAAATAAAAAAAATTTTTTTCTTTTCAAATACTCGTATTTATTTCCTACCTTTCTACTACGCCATCTAGAGCTGGGGTCTGACTTTGTACTCTATACCTAAAAGTGCATAATTCTTTTGAGCTAAAAAAGTATCTGATTTTAAGGTTATATATGTAACAGCAACTGTGTGACATAAAGCATTATTGCACAAGCATATCAAACTTTCAACTATTTCATTCAATTCGATTATTTGAGACATGACTAATTACATCATTATGTAATACCTTACATGAGGAATCTAGCCTTTACAATTTACAGCAAGCTTCTTATTACTTATAAAAATATTGCAAATAAAAAATAATCCAATTATTAGAAGAATTTTCTGTATTAGAGTACAGATGCTACAACACATGGCCATTACTGGTCGCCACAACTTTAGTCTACAATTTTCCTCTTTATATTACCAGAAAATAGATCAACTGGCAATATATTATAGTAATACTATCAATAAAAATAGTGAATCTTTTACTACAAGAAGTAATGCAACTAAAATTCTACACATAGTTTATGTCTACCAAAAACTAATAACTGGTGTAAATAACAGACAGCCAAACTAAATTAGAAATTTATCTTTATACATTTCCTATTATTATCACAGTAAGACTTGCTTGAGAAGTACATTAGGAACTTTACACAAAATAATAATAAGAGCATGGACAAGTCTTTTTAGAAATATGTCGTTGACAGAATTTAGGTGGCATCACAATTTTGAAAATTGGCGTCAACATAATACATTGCATAAAGGACAGGAAAGTAATGATTCTTGAGATGCCACAAAAATTCGACATTATTATCAGAATTTCCTCCAGTGTGATTATTTGAAACACAATTAATTACATCATTATGTAATACTCTATCATTTATATCAATGTATATATACATGTATGTTACGTCGTACGGCGTATGCCCACTATTAGTAATACTTTACTATTAGTCATTATTCTTCACAATTAAATAATTCGATGATGCCTAAATTAAATAAAAACTGCTGAGTCTCAATTTCCCAATGCGCCGGTGTCGCTTATGAGTTGAGTTCGCAAAATATCAACTAATCACTTCTGTAATACGATTTCGATTTACCTTGAGAAACAAATGACCAAATTTTGGAAGGATGCGAAGGCTTAAATAAGCTTTGTACGATTTTGTTTGTCAGTCACGAACTCCGTATCGCGCCGGTCCGACAATCGGTGACAATTACTTTAAAAACTTAAAGACGGCTAGCTGCAATCACACATTTTTTACAAAGTCTAAATATACAGATTTTATAAACTACAAGGCTTAACACTTTTCAATTAAGTGAGAATATTATTTTACATTGTAACGAGATTGATTATTTACTTTCACTTCTATAAATGATCTGATTAAAAGGGATCTTGTGAGTTATATTCATTTACGAGAAAATCCAAATCACCCAATACGAGCCAATAGCTGCAATCTATTCAACTTGTACCAGGTTCAACGTAGAAGTAAGTTTCACATTTATTATACTAACAGTGAGAGTGTTAGGCGCAATTTCTTATAACCTCGCCACTACACATATCATTACGTTCCTATAGGCATGAAAAAATATTAAATTTCAGATTGACAGATATTTATGATTTATTATGACAACGTTGCCAAGATATAAATATGGTAAAGAAAATGAAAAATGCACAAATTTTACCATTATAAATATTGCTATCTAATTATTACTCTACATCTACATGTATTACTAAAATAAAAGTTGATGAATTGTATAAGTAATTAAACCATTACTGAATATATTTTTTCAATTGGCCCTCAGTTAAAATTTTGACATATTATGCAAATTAGTTGATAACTAGACTAATTGTATATATAAACAATATCATATTGGAAAATAAAAGAATTAATTCACGAAGTGAATTTGAGGTTCTTTCGTAAAAGCGAAAGAGTAGTTGAGGAAATATGTAGGTGTGTCTTTTAGAGTAGGGATAAAGTTGTGAGAAGAGGTAGAAGGAGTGAAAAAAGACGAGGGTGTACGGAGGTTTGAAGTGCTATCTAAAGTCTATAAAAAGGGTAAGAGAGAATACATCAAAGAAGGAGAACTGAGGGTAGCGGAGTAAGAGGTTAGAAAAAATAAGAAAAGGATAGAGATAAGTGTGAATTAAGTCGAGTATGAACGACAGCCAGAGCCAGGTTAGTGAAACCATGCTAGGGACTTCAGGTAGAGACACCAGTGGAGCAGCAAACAAGCCTTTGATTTTCCTGTGCTGGATATATATTATATATCCATAGTATAAATAGATTACTTAAAAGATCTTACAATGGGCGTTAAGTTGTACGAGATAAAGCCGAAATCTTTGAATTAGACGAGCACAGATACGAACCTGGTTTCATCAGAGTCAGATAATATTCTAGAGTTCGAAACAGCAGGAGATACTAGTTATGGATAACATATACGGTAGATAACAAAGTAAATAATGAACCTATAACCAGTTATTACTGTCAGTGTTTTTCGGTATCCCAAACCGTAGGTTTTTGTGCGTACATCGCTAGCGTCTTAGGTTACGCACGGCACCAAGCAAATGTACGATATCTAAGCGATGTACTACTACACACAGTTATCGATGCAGGAGGGAGAAATAACAATAACGCACATAACTAACGTAATAACTTGCATAAGCACCTAAGTTTCAGTCTAGTGCAAAAATAGGATACAAAATTATGTATTTATTTTATTATATTTTTGATAATACATACATAGTACACATACACATCCATAACTACAAGCGCACGCGCACACAAATTGACGCAGGCACGGATCAACACACACACTCACACACTCACACACACACACACACACACCACGAGGGGGAGCTGTACCCCATGTGGCGCGTCCTCGGGTGGCGGATAGAGGAACGCTTGCTGTAAGCGCATAGTACTACGTACGTAGTGCTGCAAACAGAGAGTAGGAGAGAAATAAAATATCTCCCGCGGACCAAGCAGCTTATTGAAGATCTGTCACTACCGGAAACAAGGTTTGATCTTAGGGTTATGACTAAGCAGGCACTCGCCAATTGCCGCAGCCCGACTCGACTTCGGCTGCTGAAGGGAAAGGATACGAGACAAACTGGGTTCTGACACTCCCAGGCTGCCGGAAAGTACAGGGGCCCGGGGATGTTTCGCCGACACGTCCTAGCTGCCCTATCATCCGGCAAAAATCTCAATGATCTCAATAGTGCCGGGTGGCGCCCGGAATGGGCCCTATTGTGGTCAGAGGGGGCCTCGTTACCCTTTCCCGGAGGCTTTCTAAGGAAGACTTGCGCTGGGGCATGAGGCCAGAATTCAGACCTGTGAAGCATAGCTTCGCGGAGAGAGCTCAGTGGAAGGTAGGTGACTAAAGTTGGAAGAGGAGGATAAATAAAAATAAAAATGCATAGTACATCAAAGAAATCAAACTTAGGGACTTCGGATACCCCAAAAAGTGTCTTAGCAACTGGGTTCCCTACCCAGAGATCGGACGATAACAGCAGTCTGAGTAGAGAAACGATTGCCATGGAGTGTAGTCCAATAAAGACTATTTCTGAAAGGGCAATACGGACGGAACGAGAGCAGGTAAATCAAGGAGGTAGTAACTCAAACTGGGACTACAACCTTGAAAGAAGAAATGACCAGCTGGAGCGTCTAGGAGAAAAGATCCAGGAACTAAGAGAGTTTGTAAGAGACAAAAATAACGTCCATAAAACTATCAAGGACATGGCACGAAGCATTAGTGTCATGTATAAAAGTTTGTGCAGCGCGGAGGATGATCTGCTACAGTGCCAACGTCCAGGAACGGACGGCAAGGAAACTCAGACAACACCAAGTCTGAAACCGAAAAAGGCGGGTAAACCAAGGGAAGCCTTAAATACTCCTCAGGATAGGAGTAACAAAGAGGAGAAAGAGAGTAAAAGACCTAAAGAGGCAACTTGGCAAGAGGTCGTTACAAGAAAGGCAAAAAAAAGGAGAAACAGTCAAGTAAGGAGAACAACAAGGCTCCTGGCGTTAACAACCAGAGTAGGACCAGTAGAGACAAAACACAGCGGGCAAGACCGACCAGACCGGACGCTCTTATCATTAAGGCGCCGGAAGGAAGGAGCTACGTGGACATTTTGTCAACATTGAGAACTGCTCCTTCACTGAATGCCATAGGAGATAGCGTAAATAAAATACGCAAAACGGTGGCGGGAGATCTCCTCATAGAGCTCAAACGCACAAAAGAAGTTAAAACCACAGACTTCCAAGAAGCGGTTAAAGCAGTACTAGTGGAGGGAACCACAATAAAAACACTGCAGCAAGAAGAGACCTTTGAAATAAGGGACCTCGACATACTTACTTCAAAAGAGGAGGTACTGGAGGCCTTGCAAAGGGAAATAGGAGAAAGAGATGTGATTGAGATCACTGCCGTAAAATCGCTGAGAAAAGCGTACGGAGATACGCAAATAGCTGCTGTGCAATTGTCGAAAGAAATAGCGACCAAGTTCACAAAGCTAGAGAAAATTAAAATTGGATGGGTCAACTGTAGGATCCGTTCATCGAACCGCAGTAAGGGGCCGCTTAGGTGTTATAGTGTGTGTGTCGTACTGATAAGTAAGGAAGCACTAATTCATCGCTCTGCTTTCTTTGCACATTACTAATATTCTGTTCACTCCTCGGAGTATTTTCTTACAGCGGAAAGGACCCCCCGATTGTCTCTCATGCTGACGCTAAAAAATCGGTGTTTTTTTTATGAGCCTGGAGGGAATTTTCCGCGATGTACCGACAACATATCCTATAATTTTCGCCGCATCTATCGAGAGTCCAACTACGGAGAGTCCAGCACATCGGGGAAGATCAACACTCGTCTTCCAGAGGGGACTTCTGGTCAGTGGCACATCGCAGTCAACGCAACTCCTCGTTCTGCGTTCATGGTTTTTTTTTTTTTTTTTTTTTTGTACTGCAACTTGAGGTCAGGCCTATGTCCATATATATATATATATCTACCTCGCCGATAAGCGTCGTTATACGCGCATGCGTTGGGCCCGCGCAATACGCGCTGCGCGCGTGTTTTGAATATAGGAGCGCGCGAAATTTAAATTTTAAATTAATTTGGAACTTTAAATTTTGAATTCCAAATTGATCTAGTCACACTCTTAGTAGTGATTTGATTGCGCGTATATTATATTACATTATTATTATTCTAGTCTAACCTACAGTATTATTTGCACTCGTTTTTGTATTATTATTTTTATATTTTTATATTATTATTTTTACCAAAGATGTCGCGCACGTCATGCAAAAAGTGCAATAAAATTCTTCGGCTGAATGCCAAGATGCGCAGATGTAAGGATTGTGACTTGCCCTATCATGATATTTGTCATGACTGGGTAACTCTGACAAGTGGCAAATTTGCGTGTCCGGAGTGTAGGACAAGAAAACTGCAAAAGAAGAAAAGCGATGCAGTTACTACTAGTATAGCTCCCATGTCGCAAAATAAGTCCACAAACACGATCAAAGTACGCAGTCCGCTCATAAGAGGTACTATAAATAGTACTAGTAATACTAGTAATAATAGTGCAAATGATACTGCTGGTGTTAGTAACATTGGTACCGGTGACCCGGATATTATGGTTGTGAACACTCCCGATAGAGTGCCCGACATGGATACTGCGAGCTGCAATGTTTCCGCGCCGATTATTAATGTACAAAGTGATGTATCTGCGAAGCTAACAGCCTCAACACCATCCTTGAGCGCCATTTCTAGGAGTGGTTCAGTTGTGGATTCTGGTGGCATTCGGTATTGATCACTGCCATCCTCCATGCTGGACCTTTTTGGTAATAGGTTTGACTTGCTGGAGAATGCGATCGACGGTCTGAAAGCTCTTCTCGTGGGGAAGCTCAGGGCCGCTAGTGTAGATTCGGCACCCTCCACAGCATTGGAGGAGTCGATCAACTGTCTGATCGCCAGGGTTTCCTCGCAGGAGAAAACGATTGCTGAGCAGTCGTCTATGCTGGAGAGACTGCGCGGTGACCGTCTGTTGCTTCTACAGGAAAACTCAATCCTTAAACAGGACATTAAAAGCCTTATGTCCAAAATAACATCTATCGTTGTCAGCGCGGATGGTGGTGGCGCTGCCGAGAGTTGCCAGCGTGGCCTCAGTGTTGCGGAAGACTCGCAAATCTTTGTCTCTCTTAGAGATCATGATAGGACCGTATGCCCGAACACGGCAGATATTAGTGTTAATAGAAATAGTAGTGTTTGTTTAATTGACGGTAACAACAATACAGATGCTGAGCAAATCTGCGATATTGCTTCTGACCTTGATGGGTCTCGATTGCGACATGACAAGCGGCGTCGGACTCGGGGTCCCCGACCCGCGAAAGTTACCGCTCCGGAGCTGAGTGGAGGCGTCTCCGTGGAGGGGACACTGGCTTGTGGTGGGGATTCAGCGGAAATAGTTATGACAAATATTAGTGATGGTTCCGATGCAATGTGTGCAGACATAGTGTTGGCTGTCCTCACCAAGGTCGTCCCTTCAATAGTGAGAGGAGATATTGTATCCACGCGTCTGCTCAGACCTGGAGCGAGGCTGAAGGGCGGCGCGGGGGCACCGGATTCGACGTATCGGCGTTCACCATGGGTAGTTTGTCTCTCTCATCGTGAGCTTGTGGATAAGATCATGCGTTCGAAGGGGAGATTTACAGCAATGAACACGAGGCACATCAACGTAACCTCTTTTAGTGAAGAAACGCGTGAAAGCCTTATTCAGAGTAGGATTTTTATTAATGAATATTTAAGCAAAGAGAATTTCAGTTGTTTTAACAATCTAAAACAGATTGCGCGCGGTTTGGAATTCAAATACACTTGGCATAGAGGCGGGCGATTCCTTACTAAGAGACAAGACGGTGGAAAAACGCACGAGTTTACTTCGGCAGCAGACCTGCATGCGCTGGCGGCTTCCTATGGGGAGATTGTTAAGACGGACGGAACTGTCGAGTCTGCACCCAGAGAGGTTGCAAGGGCTACTGATGATGTACCCAAGCGGCCTACAGTACAAGGTCCGGCCTTAGACCCAGCTGGTCAGGCGTGACTAGGTCAGGTTAAGAGAGAGACGAACAGGGAAGTGCTTTGAGCGGGGTTCCTCAATGCAACCTCGCTGTATGCGCATATGGGCATGTTTCGACAGTTTCTGGAGGGTGCTCGCCCATCATATCACTTGTTTGGCGTGGCGGAGACGCGATTTGGTTCTGAGGTTGACGACGTGTCTATCCAGGTTGATGGGTACTCCATTATGAGACAGGATAGGAATAAGCGTGGGGGTGGAGTCGCCCTTTGCATCCGTAACGACTACAAAGCCACTCTACTGTGTTCCTCGCCAACGGAGGCGGAAGGAAAGCTGGGAACTCCGGAGTACTTAATCTGCAATGTGCGACAGGGTACCATGCCACCTGTATTTGTTGCGCTAATTTACCGTCCACCGGGTATCCCAGTCTCGGATGACTCTGATCTTATTAATGATCTACGCAGATACTCAATGGACTACGAATGCAGAATTGTAATGGGGGACATCAACGCAAACATGCTGTCGAGCTCTCACGATGCAGAATTTTTTCGGGAAATTGCGCGAGAGTTGAATCTCAAATTTGTAGATCATGGCGCGACGTATCATGTAGGAGATTCTCACACCTGGATTGATGTGATCCTAACCGACGAAGACAATGTGGTGCTGAATGCGAGCAACTCGCTGGCGACCTTTCCAAGTAGGCATGATGTAATTGATGTTGAGATTGACTATCACACGGTTAAACCTCCAACTCTCAACGGGTTTGAATATAGGGATTTCAAGGGTATTAAAACGGAGGAACTTCTGTCCCTATTAGCCGCTTGTGATTGGTCGCCAGTTGGTTGCACTGAAAGTGGAGTTGACACACGACTAGAAAATCTTAGTCACATTATCATGAATGTCATTGACCAACTTGCTCCACTCAAACAATTTAGACCCAGAGGAAAAATGCTTCCTCCGTGGGTAGACTCAGACTTACGAGACTTGTACAATCGACGAGACGCAACACATAGACGGTATAAACGTACGAAACGGACACACCTATGGACGGAATATCAGACGTTAGCACAGGAGGCTGAAGAACGTACTGCGCTCGCGCGTGAGGCTTTTATTCAGAGCAGAAAGCTATGAACGACCTACACGGCTTCACACCAAACGAATTAAACAGTCATTTCGCTGGAGTGTCCATATCGAACTCTGAAGGCGAGGCAGACCTGGATGACATTGTATCGATGGCTGGCAAGGGAGGATTCACTTTTCGTGACGTTACCCTTGCAGACGTCGTGCTTGCTGTCGCTCATTTCTCGTCTCAAGCAAAGGGGGAAGATAGTATTACGCAGAACATCATTGCGAAATCGTTACCCATTATAGGCCAACATTTAGTGACACTGTTTAATACATCGCTATCAACGGGGACTTTTCCGACGGCTTGGAAGAGAGCACACCTTGTGCCGCTTAAGAAGACACCAACTCCATCAGCAGTCTCGGACTTTCGTCCAATAGCCCTGTTGTGTTTTCTCTCCAAGATTCTGGAAAAGTTGGTACACGACCAGATTGTTGAATTCTTGGAAGAGCAAAAAGTTCTTGATCCTCACCAGACTGGTTTTCGACGCAATAATTCAACGCAAACAGCACTGCTTAAACTCACAGAAGACATTAGGACGGGTATTGACAGTGATAAGCCCCTCCTGACAATCTTGCTACTGTTTGATTTCAGTAAAGCCTTTGACACTATTTCACCATCTAAACTCCTTCGCAAGCTGCTTGGAATGGGTTTCTCTAGGTTGACGGTCATGTGGGTTCGATCATTCATAACCGGACGTAATCAGAGAGTAGTTACCAGAACAGACAGGGAATCTGATTGGTTAACGACCAACCTTGGTGTCCGGCAGGGCTCGATACTGGGGCCTCTTCTTTTCAGCTTGTACATCAATGATTTAAAAGATGTTTTGTATAAATTTAAAAGCCCACGGGGGTATTCGGATGGGGATGTCACGCACCTGCTATACGCGGATGACCTGCAGGTATATACTCAGGTCACGAGGGATGATCTAGTTGGGATGGGGGTGGGTCGCATGTCGGCTGTGGCGGCATGGGCATCTGAGAATGCGTTGCACCTCAACACAAAGAAAACGCAGGCAATTGTTTTCGGTTCCGAGCATAACATTAATCAGCTTCAGAGGCTAAACCTGCAGCGTGTTGAGGTTCAGGAGGGTGTTTTCGTGCCCTTTGTCGATGTAGTAAAGAACCTTGGTGTGATCATGGACTCTAAACTTACATGTAAGCCACAGGTGGATGCTGTTAGCCCCCAGGTTAACAGAGCCCTTTATGGGCTGAGATCTTTTAGGTCCTGCACCACTGAGGTTCTGCGCAAGTAGCTGGCCAGCGTCCTTGCCGTTTTTCACCTGGACTATTGCTCGGTGGTTTACCTAGATGTGTCGGAAGAGCTTCAGACGAGACTGCAGAGGTTACAGAATTCATGTGTGAGATATATTACGGGTGTTGGACGGGGCGAGCGCATCACCCCTCACCGCAGCGAGCTGAACTGGTTGGACGATAGTGATCGAAGAGCCTATTTCGCGGCGGTATTTGTATACAAGGCTTATTCTATGGGGCAGCCGCCATATCTTTCTGCCCTCTTCGAAAAAAACCAGTGCAGATCCTCGGCGAGGGTATCCAGGGAACTGGCCATACCGAAGTCGCGCACAGAGGTGGGCCTATAATCGTTTCGAGTTTTTGGGGCGAGGCTGTCGAATTCGCTGCCAGACAGCATAAGAACCTTGGCCTCGCTCTCGAGATTCAAAGTGGCTCTGCGTAGCCATCTAGTGAATTTAAGTGAAAATCGAGCCTTACGACGAATTTGTATATAAGGCTGCAATAGCTCTGTAAACATTGTATTAGATGAATGACTGATATGAATGATGAATTGACTGTGATATTGGCTGTGATAATGTAAATCACTGTGATTGACTAGAAAAGAATAAGTGCCTAGCGCGCAACTTGCTCTCTACAAGTGCCGCTAAGAGCCAAAAAACTGTACTGAGTGAACTGTGTAATGACTTATATTTTTTTACTTGCTCAAATAAAATTTATTATATTCTATTCTATTCTATAAATGCCTCGATTTCAGCATTGTAGCAAATGCTGCTACAAATGCGGTAAGACGGGGCATAAAGCAAATAGCTGCCATGATGAACCGTGTTGTTTACTGTGCCGAAAAAAAGGCGACAACATACCGACGAACCATGTCACTGGTAGCTACTTGTGCCCAGCCTACCAAGCAGCGGTTAATAAAATCAGGAAAGGGTAATGAGAATAGTCCAGGGCAAGATGGTAAACAAGGAAAATGGCTTCGTAAGAGCGAAAATAGGCGGCATACATGTATACAGTTGTTACGTCCCGCCTAGCACATCAATAGAGCAGTTTCAGCAACTACTGGACCGGCTGGTGCAAGACGCTACGAATGAAAAACCAGCTAGAATAGCAGGAAATTTTAACGCATGGGCGATTGAGTGGGGTAGTAGCAGAACCAATAAACGGGGACGAGTGCTACTGGAGGCATTCACGCTACTAGACTTGGTGTTGCTGAATCAAGGCGACACCCCCACGTTCAAAAAACAAGATGCAGAGTCATTCATAGACTTGAAATTTGTCAGTAACTGCCTCGTAAGGCAGGTAAGCAAATGGATCGAGAGTGATCACTACACAAATAGTGATCACCTAGCTATAATAACGGAGCTAGGCGGACCAAATAGGAAATTCTGTACAAATCTCAGTAGTACAAGAACTGAATGGAAAACCAAAGAGTATGACAAAGAGTTATTCTTGACGATGTTTGACAATATTCAATTGACGGGATCAGTAGACGACAAGGCTGCACAAATAACGGGCCAGCTCACCAAAGCGTGCGACGCGGTAATGCCGAGAAAAAAGTCCAGTCAAAGATGGCTACCAGCATATTGGTGGAATGACAAGATCAAACAAGCGCGCAGCGTTTGCCATCGAGCTAGAAGATTGGAACAACGGGCAAGGAAGAAATTCTACCGGACCGGTAGAGGAATGGATACGGTGGAGAACTGCAACGAAAAAATGAAAGAAGCTAAGCGCTACCTTAAAAGGTGTATAAGAGAGAGTAAACAAAGATGTCTAAGAGAGCTGCAGGATGAGGTCAATGAAGACCCTTGGGGCCAACCTTATAAAATTGTCATGATGAAGATCAAGGGAAGTTACATACCCCCACCAAAGTGCCCAGAGGTACTAAGCAGGGTGGTAACAACACTCTTCCCAAATCAGCCGGACATTCCATGTGCTATGGTAGAAGAAATAGATGTAGATAAGATACCCTTAATTACGGAGGACGAGCTACTATCAGCCTGCAGGAGGGTTGGAAACAATAAGGCTCCAGGACTTGATGGCATACCCAATATTGCATTGAAACATGCCATCCAGGCTCACCTAGCAGAGTTTATAGACTTGTACAACACTTGTCTCAAAGAAGGAACGTTTCCACAAAACTGGAAAAAGCAAAGGCTTGTGTTGATACCAAAGGATAGCACAACCACCTGGAGAAGGGTCGTCATACAGACCGCTCTGCATGCTCGATACACACGGCAAAGTATTAGAGCGCATAATCTTCGTTAGGATGGAAGACAAAACCGAGGGGCCAGAGGGGCTTGCGGAACACCAGTATGGTTTCCGTAAGTGCTGCTCAACATTAGACGCTATCGGCTTAGTGGTGAATACAGCACGGACAGCCATAAGCGGGAAAAGATGGAAAGGCGGGGCGAAAAAGTACTGCGCGGTGGTTACACTTGACGTTAAAAATGCATTTAACTCTGCAAATTGGTGCAAAATTCACGAAGCACTAGTGAGACTAGGAGTCCCTCCGTATATAAGAAGAATAATGTCTGACTACCTCAAGGACAGAAATCTCTTATACGAGACCGAGGAGGGCACGGTGAATTATAAGGTTACCGGGGGAGTTCCACAGGGGTCTGTACTGGGCCCATCGTTGCGGAACATTATGTACGATGGCGTACTCAAGCTAGAATTACCAGAAGGAGCAATGATCGTAGGATTCGCAGACGACATAGCTTTGGTGTTGGTAGCAAAAGAGAAATTGCTAGTGAAGCTATCATTAAAATACAGAAGTGGCTAAATAATGCGAATCTGGAGCTTGCAAGCCATAAAACGGAGGCAATCCTAATATCTAGCAGAAAGAAGACGGAGACAATCACCTTGAGAATAGGCGGTCATGAAATTACTTCTAAACCGACTATTAAATATTTAGGTATAACGTTAGACGCAAAGCTGACCTTTAAACAGCACTTGGAAGCAGCAGGAGAGAAAGCCGCAAAAACTACGGCAGTGTTGACGCGGCTGATGCCAATTGTGGATGGTCCCACACAGAATTGCAGAACGCTACTGGCAAGCGTTAGTACATCAATCATGTTGTATGGAGCCCCGATATGGGCAGATGCTGTACTGGTAAAGGCATATGAATGAAAGCTCTCCTCAGTGCAAGGCGAAATGCACTTAGGGTCGCATCTGCTTACCGTACGGTATCGGACGAGGCGGTCTGCGTTATTGCCGGTCTCCCGCCAATAGACCTATTAGCAAGGGAGAGAAAATCAATCGACGAAGGAAAAAGACGAGACAGCGGCAAAACCAATATAGAAATTTGGGATGCCGCTAGGAAAGTAACAATGACGGAGTGGCAAAAGCGATGGGATCCTAGTAGTAAGGGACGGTGAACACACCGCCTCATACCAAGTGTAGAAGACTGGACAAAAAGAAACATAGGGAAGTAAATTTCTACCTAACGCAGTTGCTGAGTGGACATGGATGCTACCGGGCGTATCTGTACCGATTTGAATTGGAGGATTGCCCGGATTGCCCGACGTGCTTGAATGTAATCGAGGATGCTGAGCTTCTGTATTCAGTGAATGTCCACGCTATGAATAGGAACGAGAAGAACTTGAGTGCTACCTACAGACGAGAGCAACGCCTGAGTCCATTATGGTAGCCATGATGACTTCGGCCGACGGATGGAGCGCAATAAACAATTTTGTTGCAGATATCCTTAAGAAGTTCCGAAAACACGAAGAAAAAAGAAGAAGAAGACGTGAGATGCAGCAAGAAACAGACGACTGGACGATGCGGTAAGAAGTAGATGGCAGCGGAAAACGTGATGACGACCACATCAACAGACGAGGGCGGTAGCCCAAAGTTCCCCCGTGAAGCAATACTCAAACGGTGTTACCGCGGGGGGGCTTATTGGAGAAAGAGCCAGGTCCAACTTACTTAGGGTCGGTCAGGAGAACGGAGAGGATTCGGTTGCTGTTGGAACTCAAAAGCTAACGGTAAACGAAGGGTTTAGTGGGTGAAAGTCCCACACAGGTGGTACCAGTCGGTGCCATATCGTCCATAATGGATTTGCCCTTAACCTCTCACTCTATAAGGAAAAAAAAACACACACACATAGGGGTTGCAAGGTCCCAGACCTCCACGCGGTCAACCCTGGATTGCGCTAACGTCCAACATACACACGTGCACACACGCATGTACGCACGCGCGGATTTTGTACCTTTGAATTATATTCCGCAAATTTTGAAAAACCCTTATAAATATTTGTTAGCTTTTCTTTTAATTCAACCTCAATATCTATGGTTTAACGATGTACGTGTACAAATATTTCTAACAAACATAAAATTTTGTAAGTTTTTCTTAATTATTAAGTATATTTAATTTTAAGATGTACTGTGATCTTGCTGATAATTTTTATATGTGTTTTTTTAATAAAGAAGCCTGAAAAAGGGAGGATGAAGCCTCCGAAACGTCGGCGGAGTTAATTAAAATATACTCGTACCGATTATTCTATTCCATAATTAAATTATTGTTTAAGTACTTTTTTATTAATTTTTATTTTATTTATACATATCTGTGCAGGAAGCGAAATCCGGTCTGGCAATGTAGAAACATTTTTAAATTTATTTATATAACTATCAACTTTGAATACTAATTTAATAATTAAAATATGTGATATGAGTCACTTATTCTTTTTTTTTAATATTTATAATCCAAGAAAATATGCCAGACTATAGTCGAAGTGAAATTATTGATATTTTATTGATTTTGGGAGAGTGTGAAAGAAATTATAATGCAGCAGTCGATCACCAACATCAATAGAGTCTTATACTACGGTGTGGTATCGTTAATGGTTATCTAATTGGGCCTTATTTTTTGACGATAATGTTAACAGAGATAGATACCTCAATTTTCTGTCAAATGAATTAACAAATCTGTTAGAAGATGTTGATATACAAACCACTTATTACATTTATTTGTACTTTACTGCACTTATCATAATCACTTATCAAACTACGCATACACCGTATTTGTAATATAAACAAATTTTGTTCCAGATAAGAAGAGACCTAAACTTTCTACTTCCTCAAAAGAACTTGATGTAGCATCTGCCCATGAAATAAGTGAAATAAACAAGGTAATAGACATTCATATTTTACTACACAGTCACTGCGGGAAACAAGGGTGGACTCTTAGTGTCTTGGCCAAACAGACACTCGCCGATTGCCGCAGTGAGACTTTGTTTCGACCGCCGAAGGGAGAGAACTGGGTTCTGACACTCCCGGGATGCCGGATAGTACAATGGCCCTGGACGGTTGAGCCGACACGTCCTGGCTGCCCTATCAACCGGCGAAAATCCTGATGACCGCGATGGTGCCGGGTGGGGCCCCATCGTGGCCTGAGGGGGAGCCTCGCTACCATTTCCCGGATGCTGTTGAGGTTTACTTGCGCTGGGACATGAGGCTAGACCACGACTGCGAGGCTGGGACTCGAGTGGAAAATAGAGTGGAATGTTGGAGACATTTTAAGAGAAGGGAGGGAAAGAAAAAAAATGACAAGTACACCCAACGGAAAAAATGTGGGGCTTCAGAAATCCCCAAAAGTGCCGATTGAACTGGGCCCCCGACCCAGAAAATACCAGGCAGTAACAACAATCAGGAAAGCGTGCTAAATGCAGGGCAGACGGAAGCTGCCACTCATATAGATGGGTAATTAAGGAAGTTGCGAAATACTGAGGCTATGGACGTCCAAACAGAACTACAAATCACTGCAATGAACAACATATTAAGTGATGAAGACGAGAGCAGGACAGTAATCGATGTCTGGAATAAAATCCAGACAGTAGAAAAAACGGAGCAATGATTACTGGAAAAAATCTACGAAAATCTGGAAAAGAGGATATAATAAGGGTCATGTCACTCTGGAAGCGACTAGTTAGTCTAAGAGAGTCAACGAAGAAGACCAACTCAACGGTTGAACTGATGGTGAGCGCGCCACAAAGCCCGATGAGACCGGAACAGACGCCAAGGAAGAGGAAAGAACGGTCGCCTACACATGTTAAGTTAACTAAGATGAAGAAAGAAGAGGAGGAGTACAAACATCTCCATAGGATGGCTCTATACTCCCAGTACGTCTTACCATCAAAATCCGCCAGGAACAGCTTGGCAAGCGGTGGAAACAAAGAAGGTAAAGAGAAAGAAGGAAAATGAAAGTGGTGAGGATGGCACTAGTGACTTAACCCAAAAAGGCACTAAAAAAAAGCAAGCTACCACGAGCAAGAACAACCCGACCGGAGGCCCTTATCATAAAGGCTGCCGACGGACAGTCATACGCTGATATTTTGAAAAAGATGAAGGCAGATCCCAAACTGAAGATATTAGATAACAAAAGACCAGAACAACGGGCAAGGAAGAAATACTATAAAACGCGAAGAGGACAGGAAATAGTAGATGCCCGCGGACAGGAAATGAAGGACGCTAAAAGGATCCTAAAGAAGACAATTTGCGAAAACAAGCGACGGTGCCTTAAAGAACTACTAGATAAGGTGGACCTAGACCGTTGGGGTCGCCCTTACAAAATAGTCATGAAGAAAATTAAAGGAAGCTTTCTACCCACTACAAAATGCCCGGAACTATTACACAGGGTAGTCAGCACACTGTTATCTAGTCAACTGGAAGAAGCAAGGGTCATTGACAAAGGAGTGAACGAAGAGGCTATTCCTCCGATAACGAAGGAGGAAGTGTTAGCCGCCGGCCAAAGGGTAGGAAATAACAAGGTCCCAGGGCTGGACGGCACACCCAATATTGCATTGACGAATGCCATTCACGCTCAGCCAGACGTTTTTGTAGACTTGTACAATTCATGTCTACAAGAGGGAACATTTCCTGCAGATTGGAAAAAACAGCGACTCGTGCTCCTACCAAAATGAGAGAAGCCACCCCAAGAGTCCTCATCATACAGACCGCTCTGCATGTTGGATACCTCAGGCAAGATCCTGGAACGCATAATTTGTGTAAGAATGGATCATTTCCTAGATGAACGAGGTGGACTGGCGGAACATCAATACGGCTTTCGGAAGAATCGTTCAACCCTGGATTCGTTTAACCTTGTGATTCACACGGCACAAGCAGTGATAAAAGGAAAAAGATGGAAAGTAGGAAAAAAGAAGTACGGCGCCATAGTTAGATTGGACGAGAAAATTTATTCAATTCGGCCAAATGAAGTGAAATACATGAGGTACTACGGAAGCAAACTGTGCCTTTATATCTAAGAAGGATGACCGACTATTTGAAAGACAGAATCCTATTATATGAAACTGAGGGTGGTTCTAAGACCTATGAAGTTACAGGAGGCGTCCCCCAAGGGTC
The DNA here is from genome assembly GCA_020010945.3 of Muscidifurax raptorellus. NCBI lineage: Eukaryota > Metazoa > Arthropoda > Insecta > Hymenoptera > Pteromalidae > Muscidifurax > Muscidifurax raptorellus. The sequence goes on from JAHUUD020000054.1 coordinate 145,069, forward strand.
AGTGCTTGGCCCACCGATTTGAAACATCATGTACAATGGTGTACTAAGACTACAATAACCTAAAGGAGCTACAGTCGTGGGATTCGTTGACGACATTGCAGTAGTAAAAGTAGCGAAGCATAAAGAAGAAGTTACAGAAATAGCTAAATAGGCGACCCGTATAATATATGAATGGCTAACGGAGACGAGTCTGGAACTTGCCAGCCACAAAACGGAAGTTATCCTTATTTCTATTAGGAAGATGATGGAAGAAACAACATTGACTATCGATGGACATGAGATTATCTCTCAACCAACCATCAAGTACTTGGGCATCACCATCGATACAAGACTGAGTTTCAAACAACACGTGGAAATAGTCAGCAATAAAGCAGTAGAAGTTGGCGCTGCTTTATCACGAATGATGCCAAATGTAGGAGAACCAACTAAGAAGCATAGGTTACTCTTAGCTAGTGTATCCATACCGATTATACTACACTAGTGGAAAAAATTAAAGGATCAAAAAAAAATTCTGAATTTTTAGGGGTTTTTTAAATGGCTGTATTTCCCTTAAAAATGGTCGTATCATGATTTTAAAAACAGCATTTTAAAGCTTGATGTATCTAGTTCTCAGATCTTACAATGATACAATTTTTCAAGCATCACGTACCGCGCAATCCTAAGAAATACTAAAAAAATTTTTTCTCAAAATTTTTTCGATTCTTTTTTATGGTCCACCAACTTGGGAAAAATTTTATTAAGTATTCGACAAATATGGTGGTTAAATTCGAAAAATTTTTCCCAAGTTGGTGGACCATAAAAAAGAATCGAAAAAATTTTGAGAAAATTTTTTTTTTAGTATTTTTTAGGATTGCGCGGTACGTGATGCTTGAAAAATTGTATCATTGTAAGATCTGAGAACTAGATACATCAAGCTTTAAAATGCTGTTTTTAAAATCATGATATGACCATTTTTAAGGGAAATACAGCCATTTAAAAAAACCCTAAAAATTCAGAATTTTTTTTTGATCCTTCAATTTTTTCCACTAGTGTATATGGAACCCCAAAATGGGCAGAGGCGATGCGGGTGAAATCATATGCATAAAATTTAACTACCGTATACAGTCGAAGTGCACTAAGAGTGGTGTCCGCCAACCGTACGGTATCGGATGACGCGGTGTGCATTATAGCAGGTACGAGTATGCCACCGATTGACTTATTAGCGATGGACAGGAAATACATATACGATACATGCAAGGAGAAGTGGAACTGGCAATACTCAGATGGAAATCTGGGATGCCTCGAAACAAATGACAATGGCTGAATGGCAAGCAAGATGAGATGCTAGTGACAAGGGGTGATGGACACATCGCCTTATACCAAAAATAGAGGATTGGATTTGTAGAAGACATAGGGAAATCAACTACTCTCCGCAGTTCTTAACCGGCACGGATACATTCTGGCTTACCTACACGGGTTCAAACTAGACGACACTCCGAACTGCCCAGTATGTTCGGATGCAACGGAGGATGCCGAGCATGTCTTTGCAAGTGCACATGGTATGATCAGAAGCCAGAAGAACTTCAGGGGTAGATACACACCAGAGTAACCCCTGAATCGATGATGGAGACGATGTTGAGCTCAGAAGAAGGATGGATAGCGGTTTGCAACTATACTGCGAACATCCTTAACCCATTAGCGCCCCAACGGACGCTCGACGGACGCTTTTTGAGCAACAGATTTCATCTGTTTATAGGTGTTAAAAAATTTTGGAAAAAGTTTTTCCTGTGCCAAATTCTATCACCTTTCCGATCCCGTTATTTGTTTTTCGATTAAATGAACGCCCTAATTGTTATAAACAATTAATTGAAAAAAATCATTAAATTTCGAGTCAATTTTTTTATGTGTCGACTGTAAAATGTGGAAACCCTTCGCAACGAACCCCGGGAAGTGAATTTCTAGCGTCCACGATGTTTGAACTAAAAGTTGACATGGTTGTATATGTTTGTATTATTTTTGGAACATCGAAAATAGCGGCTGAAAGGAAAAATTCTAGCTTCAATTTTGACAATTTTTTTTTTTTTAAAACTATAGAGTAAATCAAAAAATTCCTAAGAACAAAAAAGTCTTAAATTACTCAAAGAACACTCTCAAATTTTTGCAGAATTTTTTGATAACATTTTTTAATGTTTTGATTTTTTAAATTTTCAAAAAAAAAATTACTTTAAAAATTCTGAAAAAATTTGAGAGTGTTCTTTGAGTTATTTTAAGACTTTTTTGTTCTTATAAATTTTTTTATTTTTTTATTATAATGAAATTATTTTCAAAAAATTTTCCTGTACGTCTCTTAGCCGGCAAAAGTATGGCCGTTGCCCGAATCTACCACGTAGAGGTGAACGTAAACTCAGAGTCATTTTGTTTTTTTCATCTTTTTTTTGTTTTTTTTTAATTAAAAAACAAACATTTTTATATATTTTTGTTGTTTTTTTTTTGTATTTTATTATTTTTTTAAATAACATTATTTACTCATACAATGTAAATTACAGATTTAGTTATGAAAAATAGGAAAACAGTTGGAATAAGAGTATACGTTGCACGTTACACACATTTTTTGGGATCTTGACCCGCAATTTTTTATATTCTCACAGTTTCTCTTACTATCAGCAACACTTTTATGAATTTTTGAAGGAAATGTTTTTAGTTCCTTTCTTAGTGGTATGTAATAAATTATATAATACGGTTGCGTTTGTTATAGATGATTGTATAAATATGCATAGCATCGCCCATGCCTACTTTTTAGCTCTAATACCTGGAAGAAAATTGCTGCAGTGTGCATCGTGAAGATCAACTCCATCCATATTGCGATTGTACAAAGAAAATGCCATGAGAAACCATATGTTATTTTTATTCTGATTTTCTTTTGAATAACGACTGACAGGTTGCAAGGGAGTAACACCTGCAGCTGTGGAAATAATGAAAACGAATTTTGAGTCCATGATTGTAATGAAATTCCTACCTGAATTCTTTTCGTGTTTGACAATGTAAGTCCCTCGTTCAGCTTTTTTTCGAGAATATTTTTTTCCTTTACTCTATCCGTTCTTATGGTGCTCGTCACCATCAAGCCCAATTTCTTCAGATGAATCATTACTAAAATAATTATCAAAGTAAATATGATAATCAAGGATTTCTTTTAAGCAGACCGAAGTAAGAAGTTTTTGTATCATAAGCATTACGCATTAGAAGGTTTGTGTCATAAGCATTACGCGACTACCCACCGAACACTTACCCAACTACATTTTGCCATCCGCAGAAAAAATGTTGGAGCCCTGTCCACAATATATGTCACAATCAAACAAAAAACCTTCAATACTACAGATACCCCACATTTTTATCCCAAACCTCTCCGGTTTGTTGGGCATGAATTGTAGAGCAGGTGCTCTCCCATATAATTTTACCATCATCTCGTCAATAGCTAAAGCTGTGCAAAAAAACCAAACTGAGCTATGTATTTCCGGAAAATCTCCAAAACTTTTCTTACTCTCCAAACGTTATCTTGATTATTAGCATCCTCAGGTTTGTTCATTTTTATATAACGGTTTATTTTTAGAAAATCATTTCTACTCATCGCTGATGCGATTGGTTCGCAACGAAGAAGTTTATTAGTCCTCCAGTAATCTCTCTCTGATTTTCGACCATTGACAATAGAAGTGATAACTATTCCCAAAAACATTTGTAACTCATTCAAAGTTATATCAACTCCGTTACTGCGTGTATTATCAAGAATATATGTTTGCAATTCGAGAGAGAAAAATAATTTAAATAATTCAACAGCTGACAGTTTTTGCAATTTTTTTTTCGAAGCATCTGAAAGAATTAACTTATTACAAGGCGCTTCATACTGTAACTCTGTTTCGGGATTTGTCCAGCACTATCTACGAAAAAATCAAGTTCTGCAGCCGATTCGCTATCTGAACTTCCCGAATCATCAGAGGTAGGAAAATAGCTTGAGATGTTCCATCTTCCACTTCTTATACTTCGAACATGTCATCACAATTTCGTTTTGGTCTTTTTGATCTTGACATACTTTTGCACTTAATGATAAGGATGAAAAAGGAATATACTTACCGTTTCAGAGAAAAAAATTACTGAAAAGAAGATAAACTATAGCGTTTGAAAACAATTACGTATCACAATAATTATGATTACAGGTTTATAGCCTGTACAATGTTTTCCTCTTGGAAGTTATCCTAGTAATAAATTAAAAAATTGTATTATAATATGTAGGGATATGACATAATACGTATGTCACACATTCACTGTCAGAAATAAAACTTTTTTCACTTTTATGAAAATCGTTTGAATGGTTTTCATTGAAAATCATTCATTGCTATCGCTTATTATTCTTGGAATCTAGAAATTCACTTGTCGGGTTTTATTTGATCGACTTCCGTATTTTACAGTCGACACTAAATGAAGTGATTCAAAATTTCTAAAAAATAATTTCATTTTTTTTCTCAAAAACTATAGTTTAAATCAAAAAATTTAAAAGAACAAAAAAGTTCTAAAATCACTCAAATAACATCCTCAAATTTTTTCAGAATTTTAAAGCAATTTTTGTTTTTTTGAAAATTAAAAAAATCAAATTTTTAAAAAATTTTATCAAAAAATTCTGAAAAAATTTGAGAGAGTTCTTTGAGTGATTTTAAGACTTTTTTTTCTTAGGCATTTTTTAATTTACTCTATAGTTTTCAAAAAAAAATGGTCAAAATTAAAGCTAGAATTTTTCTTTTAGCCACCATTTTGGATGTTCCAAAAATAATTCAAACAAATACAACCATGTCAACTTTTAGTTCAAACATCATGGACGCTAGAAATTCACTTCCCGGGGTTCGTTGCGAACGATTTCCATATTTTACAGTCGACACATCAAAAAATTTGACTCGAAATTTAATGATTTTTTTCAATTAATTGTTTATAACAATTAGGGAGTGCATTTAATCGAAAAACAAATAACGGGATCGGAAAGGTGATGGAATTTGGCGCCAGAAAAACTTTTTTCCAAAATTTTTAACACCTATAAACAGATGAAATCTGTTGCTCAAAAAGCGTCCGTCGAGCGTCCGTTTGGGCGCTAATGGGTTAAGAAGGTTAGAAGAGATGAAGAAGAAAGAGGAAGACGAGTGATACTATATTAAACTGACGATCGGACGATGCGGTAAAAAGGAGACGGTAGATGGAAAATAATTATGCTGGCTCAGATCACAGACAGTAAATGGCGAGTATGGAGATGACGACCACATCGATTGGAGGCGGGCGAAAGCCGTGCATGCCCCGCGAAGCATTGCTTGACAGCAGTACCGCGGGGACTGAGCATAGAAGATGGAGAATGGTGCCCTTACTAAGGGTCAGTAAAGGCACACGGGGTGTACCGGAAGCGGTCAGGGTCAAACCTGACATTGACTGGTTAGGTTTAGTCGGTAAGAACCTTGCCTTAAACCCCTTTCCAACAAGGAGAAAAATACATACATACATGCATACATACATTTATACTGTAACGTGGCATTTTGACTGCACGTTACAAACCGAGCGAGTGACGCCGCGCCGGTAAAAAAGCGAGCGACTCTCACGGCGGAACGAGCCAGCTCGCGAGTGGGCACGAGGGGGGAGTAGTTCGCTCGGTAGGCGCGCGCGGCACTGACTCGCGGGCCTCGAGTGCCGACCAGCGCGCAGACGATTTGGTCTCTTCCATTTCCATCTCGGCTCTCGTCGGAACAGGTCTTCGTTAGGCAGGCCGGGAGCGTTGGAGGCAAACCGGCGTTGCGCCGAGGATAGCACTTGAGTCGCCAAGTTACAATCACGAGTAAGTACGGTCAACTCAGTGAGCTGTATCGGTTTGTGGGCAGTACTGTTGGCGAGTGCTTAATTGCGCGATATTCCACGGCCACGTGCCCGTTGCAGTGCCTTTGTTTCCAGCTACTGTTCGCGGCCGCGTTGTAGTTTTCGCTCCTTTACTCTTGCTTATGTTCACTCTCGTCCAGTGTTGAGCTATCATCTCCTTAAATAAGCTATCATTTCCTCTCAGCTCTCGTGGAAACCCGTAAGCTATGGTCTTCTCATAAGTTATCGCCTTCTCTCTCCAGCTACCGCCTTATCATAAGCTATCGTTTTCCTTTAAATAAACTATCGTTTTACAGAAACAGGAAAAATGGGTTCGCATGAAGAAAATCTAATTGAAATAGTGAAGGAATTGAATGAAAGATTGAGTAAGCTGGAAAGTGTAGTTAATGGGAAAATAAAGTTGGAAAATATATAGATAAATAAAAAAGCAAGAGAACAAAGCCAAAGTTGGGAATATGAAAGAAATGAATGTAAGGAGGAAATAGGAATGTTAAAGTTAACAGTGCAGATATGGATAATAGAAGAAAAAAAGGAAAGCCAGCTGAAGATAGCGAGAAGAAAGGAAGAGTGTGCGAGGAGGAAGAAAATGGCCTAGGAAGAGAAGAGGCGCGGGAGCAATAGAAAAGGACACGAATAATAATTGAAACAATGTAATACTTTTTCTTTCTTTCATGCGAAAATGAAAGGAAGAAAAGAAAGAAATAAAAACATAATGGTATGAGGAGTAAGAACGATAGGAAAAGACCTGAAAAAAGAAGTTAAAGAAATCGTGAAGAACAAGATTGAAATAATGAGGAGAAATTCAAGACCGGTTGGAGAAATTGAAGAAATCAGAAACTGGACTAGGAATGTATGTAAGGACATGATACATGAAGGTAAACGTGGATGGAGAATTGTATGCCTGAAATGAGAAAGAAGGGGGCTGGTGGAGATGAAGACATTTCGAAAATAAGCAGATAACATGAGAGAAAAAAGAAGATTGTTTTAAGTGAATTTGATGGAATTCAGGGGGATTGAATAAAATTTGGAATGTATGGGACTTGGGAAACGCACGAGGTAATAATATTGTAGGAAACTTGGTAAGAAAAAAACAGAGAAAAAAAATGTATTAATAGGCTAAATAAAAAGTATGTATGGTCATCAAAAACAGCGGTTAGAGAAAATGTAAAGGGAAGAGCAAAAGGAGGAATAGCAGTAGGGATAAGGGAAAAAGATTGCATTAAATGTTGAAACAGAGGAGGGAAAAAATAAAATGTGCATACAAAATTTAAAATGAAATAAAGAAGAGAGACTGAGAATAATTATATGCTATAATAATAAAGGAAAAAATAGAGGAGAGGTAAAGGACAAACAAGTAGGACTTAGATATGGAAATTGGGATAGGAGAAATGAAAATAGCAATAAATAGAATGAAAAATAATAAAGCAGATGGGGAGGATATATTAACCATAGAATTTATCAAAGGACGCGAATAGAGGGATGGAAAGTAGCTAGTATATATCCAATATTTAAGGCAGGAGCGAAGAATGATACAGCAAACTATAGAGGGGTATCTTTACTGGACGTGGGATATAAGGTATTAACGAATATAATCACGACTAGAATTAGATGCTGGCTAGAAAAAAATAAATTAATAAAGGAAAGTCAGGCAGGGATTAGGGGGAAAAGGGGTATAAGGGACCATATATTCGTCCTTCATAGTATCATAGGGAATGGAATAAATAATAGATTTTAAAACAGCTTTTGACTTGCTCAATGGGCTAAGGTTATTCCAAAACTTATAAAGGATAGGAATAAAAGGAAAGATGCTAAGAGTGATAAAAGGAATTTGCCAGGAAACTAAAAATAAGGTAATCACGGGGGAGGGGAAAACGGAAAGTTTCAAATCAAGTAGAGGGGTGAGGCATCAACGGGTGTCCGTTGAGTCCACCTTTGCTTAACATATACATAGAAAATCTGGAAGAACAATGGATAAGAAATAATGAGGGGGGGTTTAGTAATAGGTAAGCTGAAAATATTTTGTGTGAAATTTGTGAATTACGTAGTGATTTTAGGGGATACGAAGAAGGAATTGCAGGGTATGCTGAGGAAATATTATAAAAATATTGAAAAAAAAACGAATCAATAGTAAATACAAATAAAACTAAAGTAATAATATGGAAAAACAAAGGGAAAAGAAGCCTAAAAGAGAAATAGTTTTATGGAGGGGAGGAATTGGAGGTAGTCAGGGAATACAAGTATTTGGGATTCTGATTAACGTCTTCATACTCTATACAGCTACATATAAGGAAAATGGAGGTTAAAGCGAGAAAAGTAATAAACATGATTTGGGGAACATGCAAGAGGGCAATCATAGGATAATAATGAAGCAAAAGAATTTATTTAGCAGAGGCAATAGCTAGATCAAGCTGTATGTACGGGTTAGAAATTTGGGGGTAGGAGAAGAGAGAAGAAATAGGAAACGTGTAGAATAGGTATATGAAAATGGCTTTAGGGGCGAGAAGTAACATGTCAAATTACAGAGTAAGGATGTAGGCCGGAATAAATAGTCTAGAAATGATTACAAAGTAAAAAGCGAGGTAATATATCTTAGAGGTATTGAACATGGAAAAGGAAAGATGACCAAATACACTAGTGGAAAAAATTGAAGGATCAAAAAAAAATTCTGAATTTTTAGGGTTTTTTTAAATGGCTGTATTTCCCTTAAAAATGGTCATATCATGATTTTAAAAACAGCATTTTAAAGCTTGATGTATCTAGCTTCAAGATCTTATAATGATACAATTTTTCAAGCATCACGTACCGCGCAATCCTAAGAAATACTAAAAAATATGTTTTCTCAAAATTTTTTCGATTCTTTTTTATGGTCCACCAACTTGGGAAAAATTTTTCGAATTTAACCACCATATTTGTCGAATAACTTGTTTATTCAGCTTCAATTTGCTTTCTTTAAAACTTCGATTCGACCACTTCTCGCTGAGATATCGAGCTTTGAATGGAAAGATCTTTTTTCTCTTTAATCATCAATATCTCAGCAACCGCTTATTGTACAAGAAAATGAAGGAGGGTTTTGAAATCTTGAATAAATTTACCACAAAAATCAGCGATAGTTTTTGCAAAAAAAATTTTTCTTTAGTCTTTACATTAATTTGAAAAAGCAAGAAAAAAATGGCCTTTGGTGGCTTTTCGGATAATCAGGCGTTTAGTTGTAAATATCGCGTAAACCTGTAATGTTAAGTGTGCCTTTTACAGTTCAATATGCCTACAAAAATCTCACAAAGTTTCAATTTGATCCATCAAACCGTTTTTTTGTTTCTTTCGATCGAATTTTAAAAGAAATTAAAGGATCACGACTTTGACGGTAAATGATCATAATCTTTACCAAAATGAAAAAAAAATGTTTTTTTCGGTCTTTGACTGCAGTTTTATAGATAGAAGTGTTCAAATTTATTGGAAAAAAAACATTTAAAAAAAAAAAAAATTTTTTTTTTTAACTGCAGAAAATTTTACTCAAAAACAACAGCCGGCATTCGCATGACCCAAAGCGTACCACGTGGAGATTGCCCGGTCGGATTTACGCTTCTTGCGTGTTTGTCTGCGTATGTGTGTCTGTATGTGTGTTAGTGTGTTTCTTTAGGAGAAATGAGACTCAGAGGCTCGTCAGTTCCTTCGTCATGCCGTTCAAAAAAGCGTCTGGTGATGTTGGCCGTATATGCACGTGCGTTATCTTGCATTAGAATAAATGCCCTCTGTCGTTGCCGTCTACGCAGTACAACTGGCCTCAAAATTTGGTCGATATAGCGTCTAGCTGTTAAGTTTTCACGCACAATCAGCAGAGGTGTTCTCCAATTTCGCGAAACGCCGCCCCAGACCATGACTGATACACCACCGTAGGCAACAATCGGACGGACAAAGTTCTGGCGAAAACGTTCTCCACGACGACGCCAAACAAGGGGACGTCAGTCGCTCCCGTGAAGGTTGAACCGGGATTCGTCGGTGAATAAAACGTTTCTCCATTATCTTAATGTCCAGGCTCGATGTGCGTTTACATACGCTAAACGAGCTCGGCGATGTCTTGCTGTCAACAGTGGTACACGATTAGGATGGCGTGCATTTAACCCAGTTTCACGAAGACGGTTAATGACTGTCCGGGAAGAAATAATACGGAATTGGTGTCGCTGTCGCTGTCGCTGTCTTTGTCGCTGTCGCTGTTGCTGCTGTTGTACCCGATTTGGGAAATTTCTTGCCACGATGTTCGCATTGATGAAAGGCTCATGTCGAACTTGTCGGACAATTGCCCGATCATCACGAACAGTCGTGACACGATAACGACCTTGTCCAGGACGACGAGTGTATTGGTTCATCTCCTGGTATCGAGCATTCATTCGGGATACGACAGATTGACTAACACCCATCCGATTGGCAACATCAGGTTGATTGTAACCCTCTTCAAGCAGAGTGATTAAGCGAGCAACCTCCGGCTCTGTTAAATGCCGTCTTACCATGATAAGAAATCAAAATAAAGTTTTGATTTACGGAAATTTATTAAATTTTTGTTTGATGCAAAAGGAGTAGTTTTGAAAAAAAACTGTTCTTTTTAGCGTTGTAAGAACTCACGAAAATTGAGCAATTTCTGAAAAATGTGTAGATCGAGTTCGAAATACGATTGGGAATATATAAACTTCATTTTAAATTGAATTAAATGTTTGAGTCAATTCAGTTTACAAATCAGAAAAATCATGGAATGCAACAACAGAATCATGTTGAGAATGATAAAATATTGTTCTTTTAAATTTTGTAAAGTTAAGAAAAAAAAAATTTCAAAAAAAATTTTTATTTTATTTTTGAAAAAAAATTTTTTTTAAATGTTTTTTTTCCAATAAATTTGAACACTTCTATCGATAAAACTGCAGTCAAAGACCGAAAAAAACATTTTTTTTCATTTTGGTAAAGATTATGATCATTTACCGTCAAAGTCGTGATCCTTTAATTTCTTTTAAAATTCGATCGAAAGAAACAAAAAAACGGTTTGATGGATCAAATTGAAACTTTGTGAGATTTTTGTGGTCATATTGAACTGTAAAAGGCACACTTAACATTACAGGTTTACGCGATATTTACAACTAAACGCCTGATTATCCGAAAAGCCACCAAAAAACATTTTTTTTTCATTTTGGTAAAGATTATGATCATTCACCGTCAAAGTCGTGATCCTTTAATTTTTTTTTAAATTCGATCGAAAGAAATAAAAAAACGGTTTGATGGATCAAATTGAAACTTTGTGAGATTTTTGTGGGCATATTGAACTGTAAAAGGCACACTTAACATTACAGGTTTACGCGATATTTACAACTAAACGCCTGATTATCCGAAAAGCCACCAAAGGCCATTTTTTTCTTGCTTTTTCAAATTAATGTAAAGACTAAAGAAAAATTTTTTTTTGAAAAAACTATTGCTGATTTTTGTGGTACATTTATTCAAGATTCCAAAATCCTCCTTCATTTTCTTGTACAATAAGCGGTTGCTGAGATATTGATGATTAAAGAGAAAAAAGATCTTTCCATTCAAAGCTCGATATCTCAGCGAGAAGTGGTCGAATCGAAGTTTTAAAAAAAGCAAATTGAAGCTGAATAAACAAGTTATTCGACACATATGGTGGTTAAATTCGAAAAATTTTTCCCAAGTTGGTGGACCATAAAAAAGAATCGAAAAAATTTTGAGAAAAAATTTTTTTAGTATTTCTTAGGATTGCGCGGTACGTGATGCTTGAAAAATTGTATCATTGTAAGATCTGAGAACTAGATACATCAAGCTTTAAAATGCTGTTTTTAAAATCATGATACGACCATTTTTAAGGGAAATACAGCCATTTAAAAAACCCCTAAAAATTCAGAATTTTTTTTTGATCCTTTAATTTTTTCCACTAGTGTAGTATAATCGGTATGGATACACTAGCTAAGAGTAACCTATGCTTCTTAGTTGGTTCTCCTACATTTGGCATCATTCGTGATAAAGCAGCGCCAACTTCTACTGCTTTATTGCTGACTATTTCCACGTGTTGTTTGAAACTCAGTCTTGTATCGATGGTGATGCCCAAGTACTTGATGGTTGGTTGAGAGATAATCTCATATCCATCGATAGTCAATGTTGTTTCTTCCATCTTCTTCCTACTAGAAATAAGGATAACTTCCGTTTTGTGGCTGGCAAGTTCCAGACTCGTCTCCGTTAGCCATTCATATATTATACGGGTCGCCTATTTAGCTATTTCTGTAACTTCTTCTTTATGCTTCGCTACTTTTACTACTGCAATGTCGTCAACGAATCCCACGACTGTAGCTCCTTTAGGTTATTGTAGTCTTAGTACACCATTGTACATGATGTTTCAAATCGGTGGGCCAAGCACCGACCCTTGGGGGACGCCTCCTGTAACTTCATAGGTCTTAGAACCACCCTCAGTTTCATATAATAGGATTCTGTCTTTCAAATAGTCGGTCATCCTTCTTAGATATAAAGGCACAGTTTGCTTCCGTAGTACCTCATGTATTTCACTTCATTTGGCCGAATTGAATGAAGTTTCTCGTCCAATCTAACTATGGCGCCGTACTTCTTTTTTCCTACTTTCCATCTTTTTCCTTTTATCGCTGCTTGTGCCGTGTGAATCACAAGGTTAAACGAATCCAGGGTTGAACGATTCTTCCGAAAGCCGTATTGATGTTCCGCCAGTCCACCTCGTTCATCTAGGAAATGATCCATTCTTACACAAATTATGCGTTCCAGGATCTTGCCTGAGGTATCCAACATGCAGAACGGTCTGTATGATGAGGACTCTTGGGGTGGCTTCTCTCATTTTGGTAGGAGCACGAGTCGCTGTTTTTTCCAATCTGCAGGAAATATTCCCTCTTGTAGACATGAATTGTACAAGTCTACAAAAACGTCTGGCTGAGCGTGAATGGCATTCGTCAATGCAATATTGGGTGTGCCGTCCAGCCCTGGGACCTTGTTATTTCCTACCCTTTGGCCGGCGGCTAACACTTCCTCCTTCGTTATCGGTGGAATAGCCTCTTCGTTCACTCCTTTGTCAATGACCCTTGCTTCTTCCAGTTGACTAGATAACAGTGTGCTGACTACCCTGTGCAATAGTTCCGGGCATTTTGTAGTGGGTAGAAAGCTTCCTTTAATTTTCTTCATGACTATTTTGTAAGGGCAACCCCAACGGTCTAGGTCCACCTTATCTAGTAGTTCTTTAAGGCACCGTCGCTTGTTTTCGCAAATTGTCTTCTTTAGGATCCTTTTAGCGACCTTCATTTCATGTCCGCGGGCATCTACTATTTCCTGTCCTCTTCGCGTTTTAGAGTATTTCTTCCTTGCCCGTTGTTCTAGTCTTTTGGTCCTGTGACACTTGCTACGTGCCCTGGCAACCTCTTTGTCCCACCAGTATACTGGTTTATTAACTATACGGATGGACGGACAGACGAACAGACGTCAACATACACAGACACCCACACACTCTTTGGAGAATGAGTTTGGAGTCATTAAATACGGAGGAACTGACGAGCCTCTGGGTCTCATTTCTGCTACAGAAACACACTAACACACACAGTCACCCACACACTCTTTGTAGAATGAGTTTGGAGTCATTAAATACGAAGGAACTGACGAGCCTCTGGGTCTCATTTCTCCTAAAGAAACACACTAACACACATACAGACACACAGACGCAGTCAAACACGCAAGAAGCGTAAATCCGACCGGGCAATCTCCACGTGGTACGCTTTGGGTAATGCGAATGCCGGCTGTTGTTTTTGAGTAAAATTTTCTGCAGTTAAGAAAAAAAAATTTCTTTTTTTTTTGAAAGGTTTTTTTCCAATAAATTTGAACACTTCTATCTATAAAACTGCAGTCAAAGACCGAAAAAAACATTTTTTTTCATTTTGGTAAAGATTATGATCATTTACCGTCAAAGTCGTGATCCTTTAATTTCTTTTAAAATTCGATCGAAAGAAACAAAAAAACGGTTTGATGGATCAAATTGAAACTTTGTGAGATTTTTGTGGGCATATTGAACTGTAAAAGGCACACTTAACATTACAGGTTTACGCGATATTTACAACTAAACGCCTGATTATCCGAAAAGCCACCAAAGGCCATTTTTTTCTTGCTTTTTCAAATTAATGTAAAGACTAAAGAAAATTTTTTTTTGAAAAAACTATCGCTGATTTTTGTGGTAACTTTATTCAAGATTTCAAAACCCTCCTTCATTTTCTTGTACAATAAGCGGTTGCTGAGATATTGATGATTAAAGAGAAAAAAGATCTTTCCATTCAAAGCTCGATATCTCAGCGAGAAGTGGTCGAATCGAAGTTTTAAAAAAAGCAAATTGAAGTTGAATAAACAAGTTATTCGATAAATATGGTGGTTAAATTCGAAAAAATTTTCCCAAGTTGGTGGACCATAAAAAAGAATCGAAAAAATTTTGAGAAAAAATTTTTTTTAGTATTTCTTAGGATTGCGCGATACGTGATTCTTGAAAAATTGTATCATTGTAAGATCTTAAAACTAGATACATCAAGCTTTAAAATGCTGTTTTTAAAATCATGATACGACCATTTTTAAGGGAAATACAGCCATTTAAAAAACCCCTAAAAATTCAGAATTTTTTTTGATCCTTTAATTTTTTCCACTAGTGTATATATTTAAGGCAGGAAGGAATTGAAGGAAGCTGTCGAGGACGTGAGAGAGGGAACAGGGGTCTATTAGTAGAAAACAGGAGTAAGGAGAAAATGAAGAGAAGGCTAGAAGAACACGTAAAAACTAGGATAGAACAAGAAATACAAAGAGACTGGGGGAGATAGACAAATAGAGTTATTGTAAGATTTATAAGGAATGGGAAATAGAATTAGGAAGAGAAAAATATTGGGAAAGCAATAAATAGAATGGTTTCTACACACAATAATGGGCAAAAATGAGATTTGGGAGTATAGGACGAGAGGGGAGTAAAGGGTTCAAAAATAGTAAATGTAGAGTATGCGGTAGGGAGGAAGAAACGTACCCACGTATATGGGTATGTGAAATAGCAAAAGAAAAGTAAGGAGAAAAAGAAATGATTGGCAGAGGAGATAGAAGAGGAAGAACTGATCGGCAGAGACAAGGAAGTAGAGGAGAAATTGAAAAGCATATTAAGAGAAGAAATTGAAAAAATAGCTGGGGAAATAACCGAGGAGGGGTAAAGAAAGATTGTAAATGGATTAGAGAAGGTAAATAGCGAGGATAAAGAACATAGGTTGTAACAAGAGACTATGTAAATAATGAAAGATACCATGTAAACATGTAAATATATAACGAAATGTACAATGCGATAGAAATAAGTTTATTAATACGTGTAACGGGGTGAGACTGTCTTCGAGAGGAGCAAAACACAAAAGGAGACGCCGGGACCGAGAATCGATCCGGCGCTCCCAAGATCTCTAAGCGCGCGCTTTATCCATTGAGCCAATGCCGCCTTGGACAGACTTCAACGATTGTGGGTACATTAGACCTAACGTTTGAAGTTGAGGGAGTCCATAGAGAAGTGAAGTGTAGCCATAATGGCAGATGCTGCCGAGAGCTGCCTAGTAGGGGCAAACTTTGGCAGATTCTTCGATGCAGTACACGACCCAAACGAGGGAGTGTTATATTTGAAGCGCGACAAGAAAATAGTGCAGCTTCAATTGGCAATTCTCGGAGTTACGGGAGTGCTCAACATAGCCTCAGTAGATTTAGCGGAGATTAAGGAGGAAGAACGCGCTAGGCTGAGCAGACTTTTGGCTAGGGTGAAACCGGCCCAGCCGAATGTGCTAGGTCTCACTCAGTTGATTGAGCATGACATCGCCATTGGCACTACTAGGCCCATAAAGCAGAAGTACTACCCATTGTCGAGGGTGATGGAGGAAGAAATGAACAGCCAGGAACATGAGATACTGGAGGCGGGCATTATCGAACCATCGACAAGTGGTTGGTCTAACCGAGTGGTTGTGGTGCGCAAAGCGAACGGGAAATTTTGTTTCTGCGTCGACTTTCGGAAAGTTAATGTGCTGTCAAAAGCTGATGCTTATCCTTTGCAGAATATGGACGATATACTGCGTGAACGGCAGAAAGCGGAAGTATATCTCAACACTGGATCTCAGTAATGTGTATCACCAGATAACGCTTAAGAAGAAAGCAAGACCAATCACGGCGTTTACGGTGCCAGGTCTGTGATTGTTCCAGTTGAAGCGCATGCGTTTTGGTTTAGCCTATGCTGGAGCATCGTTTCAGAGGCTAATCGATGGAGTAATCGGATCAGAACTTCAACCATACGGTTATTCGTACCTCAATGACATAATTATTGTCACAGAGACATTCGAGGAACATCTCAAGTACCTAGAAAAGGTCTTGACAAGGGTGAAAGATGCAGGCCTTACATCAATCATGAGAAAAGTGTCTTTCGCCAAAATGAGGTCAAGTAACTAGGCGTCCTAGTCAACCAGGACGGGTTTCGGCCTGATCCAAGTAAGATAGCTCCAGTGGTGGACTATCTGGCACCCAAAAACTTGATACAGCTAAGACAATTCTTAGGAATGGCATCATGGTATCGCAAGTTTTTAAAGGACTTTGCGAGCATCTCTAAACCTCTTTTTGCATTAACCAAGAAGGGAAGGAAGTATGAGTGGAGTGAAGCAAAACAAGATGCTTTTATGAAGATTAATACGCTGATGGCGACAGAGCCAGTCTTACTTCGACCAGACTTCGACGCACAGTTCGTCGTGCAAACGGATGAAAGCGATACTGGCTTAGGAGCCGTATTGACGCAAATAATAGACGGCGAGGAGAAAGTATTACAGTTTGCTAGCCGTACCCTTTCTCCGCCTGAGCGAAACTACTCACTAACTGAGCGTGAATGACTAGCTGTGATATGGGCGATAAGAAAGCTTTGACCTTACAAGGATATGAGTTTAAAGTCAGAATAGACTATAGTAGTCTGCGCTAGCTACGTAATCTGCGAAATCCAACGGGGAGATTAGCCCGGTGGGCTTTGGAAATGCAAGGACATAGTTATACAGTGGAGCATAGGACGGACTCACCGAACGCCGTACCAGATGCCTTATCAAGGATGTACCAAGACAGCGCAGCACCAATTTGTGTGGTCAAATGGGCCAATGAAACACAAGACGAATGGTATCAGGAAAAAGTCAAGAAGGTACAAACTAGACCACAAGATGAACCTCGATTCAAACTACATGGAGGACAGTTGTACACTTATCGTCCGGATAGAAACTTGCCCATCATCAATTGAAGGTGATGAGGCATGGAAAATTGTCGTCCCGCGCGAAAAGCGCGAAGAGGTGTTATACGAGTGCCATGATGAACCATCAGCTGGTCACCAAGGACGTCAGAAGACGAATGCTCGAGTAGCCATGTATGATTACTGGCCGAAAATGTATAGTAACGTCGAGCAATATGTACGACAGTGCATAGTCTGCCAGCAGAGCAAGGTAGAGCAGCGTCCTCCAACTGGACTTATGGGACGTAGGGTCATCACGAGGCCATGGCAAATAGTGGCTAGCGATATGATGGGTCCGAAACCAAAAACGGCACATGGTGCCGTTGGCTCCAGAAGTGCTTCTTTCAGATAATGGCACGGGGTTTAAAAATCGTGTCCTACACAAATACCTGGAGTCGCTCGGTGTCAAACATGAAACAACGCCGGTGTACCAAGCTCAGGCTAACCCAGTTGAGTGAGTCAATAAAACGGTAACCAGTATGATACAGGCGCTCATAGACGAAGACCATTCCAAATGGGATGATCACTTGAGCGAAATCTTTGGGTATAACATAGTTCCACATGCAGCGACAGGGGTTAATCCAGCGATGATGTTATACGGCAGGCAACCACCAAACCTATCGTCTTCGATGCGTAGCCAAGATATAGCAGCTGCAGAAAAATTGTAAAATAGTGCATACGCGGCTGCAGAAGAGTTGTAAAATAGTGCATACGACTGATTGAATCGCACGAAAGAGCGGAGCCAAGTGCATAAGAATGCAGCTGAACGAGCCATGTGCGAGCAGGAGCGTCAATGTGGATATTATGACGCTCGACGTAGGGAGGCAAAGTTCAAAATCGACGATTTGGTGTGGAAATCGCCATATGTTGGATCCTACAGAATTATAGATGTCTTGGGCACCAACACGTATCGTTTGAAGGACGAGGAGGGGCATGTGATAGATTTGGTCATGCGAACCAATTTAAACGATTTTATCCGGCAAGGACGATATTTCGAGAAGAGGATACCGAAACAGGAAATTCGGATTTCCCTAGCATCAACGCGACGACGCAGAAGACTCGACCCTGTCCCCTCGCAGGTTGCGAGGGCAACGCAACGCTGCGCAGCGGACAGAACAGTCAGTCTCAGGGCGGCCGGAGACCAGGCCGCGCGGTAGGCCTCGGGACGTCAGAGACACGCCTCTACCGGTGCCCGCACAGCCATCCATCGACAGAGGCTAGTGCGACAGGTACGATTAAGAGAAAACCTGGTCGGCCCAAGGGCTCACGCAACCGTGTGAAGTAGGCAGAATAATCTGAATTTTTGTTTCAGGATGGATTCGACGGCATGGGACGATGCCCTTATCGGCATTTTAGAGCAGGTCAGGTTACCAGCTCCTGCTTCCAATATTGCCTCCGGAGAGTCAACAGGGCTTTCCGCTGCCCCAACTACCCTCATTCGGGCGGTGCCAAGGGCGCCTCCCTTGACTGCATAACATTTTTTTAATATTTTATTGTTACAGATGAGGAGAGTTTTATTTGCCACCACCCTATTCCTATGCGAGGATAGATCCGAACTCGGGGCGATGTTCTGGTTCTAGAGGAGGGGGGGGGGGGGAGTATAACGGGCGGTGAGACGCGCACGTCGCATAGTGGGAACAAATTGGACTTTTTTTCAAAAGTCTGTCTACAACGCATACAAGTCAATGAACTACAGTCGACAACTTCGTAAAGAAATCTACTGTAGCATCACATTGCGGGAAAATTGCGAAACTGTTATTTTAACCTCCAAATGTCACACAAACTCAATGGCAATTTCTCAAGCCTACAAATCCACAATCTTAAAACCCGCAAATCTTGAACCTACCAACACAAAACAATAAACCCCAAATCTACAAACCCTAAACCCACAAATCCTAAACCCACATACGCTTAACCCACAAGTCCTAAATACACGAATCTTAAAACAATAAAATTAAATCCTAAAACTACTAAAGCAAAACAAACATACCCTAAGCCCTTAAACATCAATCCCACGAACATTAAACTTGTCAATCCACAAGCCCTAGTCACTGAAACTCTTAACTCATATACCCTTCACCCACAAAGCCTAAAGCCACATACATTAAGCCCATAAAACTTTAACCAACCCACCCACCACCACCAACCTGTACCCACAAATTCTAAGTCTTTAACCCCTAAACCCGCAAACTCTCAATTCACTAATCTTAAACCCACAATACCCTAATTCTATGAACCTTAAACTAACAAACCCTAAAGTCACAAACTGTCAATCTACAAACATGAAATCTGCAAAACATAATCCCATGAATCTTAAACCCTTAAAACCTAAACCCATAATCTCTAAACCTATACACTCTTAACCCTCAAACCGCAAATACTAAGAATCCATATACTCTTAACCCTCAAACCGCAAATCCAAAGAATCCATATACTCTTAAGCCACCAACCCCAAATCCACAAACTGTAGACCTAAAAAAGCTCAACCCCGTAACCCATATTACTTAATCTCACGAAACCTAAAACTTTACGCTACAAGCCCACACCAACTAAACCCATACATATATGAACTCAACTTTACAGTAAAGCCTTTTGTATACTCTGAACGCACTCATTCTAAACGTATATATTCTGTGACATTCAAATCACAAAGCTCTTCCCAGTACAAGTATAGCGAAACGTACAATCCTCATATTTCTAAATATATCCGGAAATCTCGAAAATTTGAAATTTATATATGCGCTATTTTTTGAAATTGTAATTAATATACTCGCTCTTTGCCTTTAAAATAATTTTTCAATTAAAAATTGCTGATATACCTACAAATAATCGAATATTATTTTAATAAATCATAAAAATTATCAAAATAAAAATTGATTACAGAAATCGGTTATATTTCGTAAATTGAAAGTGTTTTGAATTCAACATAGTACATTGATTCCAAATTGAACAGTTTAAGAAATTATTTTCTACATACTTGTACAGGTATACGAATAAAAAGAAATCTTTAAAAATATTTAAAAAATGTACTGTTAACAGTCATTCATTCATCAACTGATGAGATGAATCAGAAAAAGTTTAATGTTTAGTTTAAAGTATATTTACGAAACCTCAAGAAATAAAAAAATTCATTTGATGTAAACTTATGTTTTTCTGTTAGGCTATTTATTAAATTTGTACACAAAGTAAAACCTGCTCGCGTTTACTTTTCATTAGAATATTTTCAATAATTTTGTAACAAACTGTAAGAATTCTCTGCATCGTATTTTGTAAAGCAGTTCCTTATGCAATCATTCAAAATGTCATTAAGCTTTAAGTACTCGGATTTGTGTAATATGATTTGGAACAGAGTCTCACAAAAAAACAAGTTTTGCTCATGTACTTATGCAAAATATACAACCTAATAGATCGTTTACTGAGAATCAAATTAAAATTATCAGGTCTAAATTAGTAAAAAGTTTTATACCACAATTCAATAGAAACTGGCAAAAGGTTTCACGAAAATAGGTGAATTCAAAATGAAATATGCAAATTTTTTACAAAGAGATTTTCAGGTTGATTTGAATGACCAGTCTTCTAATAGTTTAAGAAATGGCCAAATAAATAATAATAAACGACTTAATCTCCATGCTAACAAAAGAGGTCGGCCATGTTTGGGGCTTGAAGATGGATCTTATAGTACAAAAAGAAGACGAATATATAAAAGTTAAGTCTACTTACAGCATAGAGGATTTGTCCAAAGCACTTAGTTTAAAAAGAAAGCTACCAATGACCGACCTTGAAAAAGTGAGGAAGCACAATGATCGGCTACATTTTGATGAAAATCACCCCTCCTACGAAAAACTTTCTGTAGCTAGGAAAGCTTGCTACCAAGAAAATATTGAAGTATCAGATACTGGTGCAAGGATGGGCTTCATATCAATGCTGATTCATTCAGTTACACGGATACTCATGATGTTGGGACATACAAAATTTGAAAGTTTACGAGGACAGAAATTAAAGTTGTTAAGAAAATTGGGATTAGATGGCGCTTCTGGAAAGCAGACAACCCGCCAAAAATGGAATAATGCGAATAGCAGTATCATGGAAATCAGTACAGAAAATGAAGAAAATATTAATGATAAAGATAAATCTGATGCTTCTGTTGTTGTACTCTGTTTTGTACCACTTCAGTTGATAGTTGATACTGAACTCATTCGGCAAAATGAAACCCCTAAGTCTCCACATTTCTGCCGAGTCTTCTAATTTTTGTTCGAGAAAGAAAATGATTTATTTGTGAAACAAAAGTATGACCATATCAATAACTTTTTACAAAACGTAAAAGTTTATGAATGAAGTATCGAAAACATGCAGTTTGATCTTAGTTTCGACGTTAAGTGCACTATGATAGATGGTAAGACATGCCATGTTCTTTCTGGTCAGAAAGCTTCTAATCGATGTAATATTTGCGATGTAGGACCAAAATTGATAAATGAATTAGATAAGATTAAAAATCTTCCATGTAAAGCAGACTGTTATCTATTTGGGCTATTAACGTTACATTGTTGGATACGATGCATGGAGTATCTATTACATATTGTATATAATATCAATATTAAGAATGGATCAGCAGTGAGTCAAGAACACAAGAAATTGAAAGAAATAAGGAAAAAAATGTTCAGAAATTATTGAAAAAAATATCTATTCCTGTTGATATAATAAAACAAGGAGCTGGAACGAGCAACACGGGGAATGTTGCTCGTTGCTTTTTTGCTAAAGCGCAATCAGTAGCAAAAGCTACTGGGTTAAACAAAACTATTATCAACAGATTGCATAATATTCTGCAAGTAATAACTTGTGGTAAATCTACTGACATCAAAAAGTTTCAAAGATACTGCAACGATACGATGAAACTGTGTGTTAAGGTATATCCTTGGTACAAATTGCCTCTCTCAGTTCATAAGCTTCTATACCACGGAAGCAAGATAGCCGAGACCTTAGAATTGCCTCTTGGTTGGCTATCTGAAGAACCATTAGAAGCGAATAATAAAATTTTAAGATGGGCTCGACTTCATAATTCAAGAATGTGCAACCGTATATCTACAAATCAATACGTTATTGATTATCTTTTAGTTGCGTCAGATCCCTTGATTAGTCCTCTTAGGATAAAAGAAACAAGAAAACTAGAACTAGACATTGTAAATTATTGTTTTTTTGTGTGTATATGTATATAGTAACAACAATTTGTATTTCTTCTGTAAATATAATTAAAAGGGTAAAAAAAATCGTGAAATCGGAATTTAAAATTATGACATTGTAAAATATTGATTTTTGATCCGTATACATGTTTATAATAAAAATAATTTGCTATTTATCTTATAAAAATAATTATAAGGTTCACAGAAAATCGTTTAGTCTGAAGTCCCCAACGTTATATTCCAACGAAAATAAAATAATTGTTGAAAACTGTTAAAAAAGCGATTTATATATGATCTTTTTATTCAGCAAATAGTTTCTTATTTTATTTTTTAAGTATAAAATGATTATTTCAACAACCACTTATGAAGCTCAAAACGAAAGTAATAAAGAATTTTTTTTTTCATTGGAAAATAACGTTGGAGACTTCTGACTCATGAAAATCGTGAATTCAGAATTTACAATAATGATATTGTAAATATTGATTTTTTGTTTATGTATATATATAAATAGTAACAGCAATTTGTTATTTATTCTATAAATATAATTATAAGGTTCACGGAAAATCATGAATTCGGAATTTAAAATTATAACATGTTGTATAATCTAAATGGAGACTAATACCGATATAGTTAGTTCACTAAAAAAATGTGAGTCTGAAGTTGCATTCAGTTTATGATTGTTGTTTGTATCACATAATATGGAAATCATATTTTTCGATATCATCGATTCTGTATAATGTAACCTGTTATAAAATAAATATTTATCTCTATAAAATTTACAAGGCTTTTTCTTTTTTTGTACCTCCTTGTATATTTAATATGATAATTTCAACTCATAATTTATATCACTGTTAAAAATGGTTGCATTAAATTTAAGGTAAAAGTACTAGAAGTTAATTTCATGTACTTTTACATTAAATTTAATGTGAGTCATTAAAATCATGTACATTTAATTTAATTTTTGGAGGATTCATCAATTAAATTTAATATAATTTAGTAATAAATATTTATATATAAAGTGTTCTTAAAACACTCAAATTAAATATTAGTATAGTACTATTTTCGCGTTTTCTGATATTCTAGGTTACACTGATTAAGCTAGAGGGCTCTAATTCCACATGTTTTAACAAAGTAAGATCCTCCCATACATTATAAATGAATTGACGTTACGATGATCAGCTTTCTCCATGGTGATTTTCCATGAATATTTTTTCATTCGGTTTTTGTGACATTTCAAGGTTAAAATAACAGTTTCGCAATTTGTCCGCAGTGCGATGCTAAAGTAGAATTCTTTACGAGTATTTTCCACTTTGGTTTATCTACTTCGTTTTAGAAATGTGTTGTAGGTAGATTTTTGAAAACTAACTCCCACTGTGCGTCGGCGCGGATAGCCAAAACGCGGGAAGGCCTATAGAGGGGACTCGTAATTAGAGTGAAATTCGAGTGTGTTAACTTTGGTTCGTGTGATTGAATAGTCGAGTTTTCACGCGTTTCCGGAGTATAATTAGTAGTGACAGCAGCAACATCAGCAACAGCAGCCACAGCAGCATAGCAGCAACCTCAGCAACTGCAGCAACAGCAATCCAGCATCAACAACAAGGTTGAGAGAGGAACTCCCTGGCCAGCAGAAAAGACAAGGATCGTCGCATAGAAAAAGTAGGGTCAAAGTTATATTTAATTACCCGCGATCGACTGGCGAGGCATTTGACCCCAGTCGCAGATCCGGACTTTGTTCTACAGCCTTCTCGAGACGCGAAATCACGGAACACGCGCATATACTTAACATTGAATAAACGCTATTCTCTACCTGAAACAATTTTCTGTAACTGTAACTAAGCCTTGGGAAGCATGTTCTCGCTCGGAGAGTAAACCTATCAGCGGGAGAAATCTCCTACTTTCGCCCCTTGTTGCATAAAGTACTATATCTGTATTGGCGGCTCACAGAATAATAATACTTTATTAGTTAACTACTTTGTTAGTAAAATACGAGATTTGCTATGAAAATATTATACTAAAAAGAAAAACAAGATGCTTATCATTCAATAACTTACCTCAGGTCCTAAGCTAGTTAGACTACTTAAACTGGCATAAAGTGGATTATTCTCTAATTGGACAGCTGTGACTTCCCTTTTAGCTCTTTCACGTAAAGCAGCAACAAAGTTTTCGGCATGACTAGGTGCTTTCCATTCTGGATTTGTTAGAGTGAAATGTATTAATGAGAGTTCAGTTTTTCCATCTTCAGCTTGAGTATATTGGTTGGAAAAAATGGGAATATTTGTATTTATTTTTCCTATTTCAAAATCACTACCTTCTTGTCTTCCAGGTTCTTTATGAATGGGACTTTGTGAAAGTGTTTGCCACATTGGATTTCCATGCTTTCTAACATCCATTTGAGCAAAACTACATATGTCGCCTACACCTGTTACTTCAATTGTAAAATTTCGATAAAAATCTACTATATCTAAGGCCTTATACCTCAAGTGAAAACATAAAATATATGGAGTTAAAAGTGGCGACATTAATTCTTCAACTAAATGAACTGCTCGATATTGAAAAAGTTGAGCTACTTGAGTTCGTGTAGTCTGTGTATGAGCTTGACCTTGCCAACTATCTGGACGATAATGTGTATGTGCAAGAACCGCCGTAAGCAAAGTTTCTGGACACCAAACAAGATTTTCGTCAGGTACAAGAGATCTACATATAGCTGCGACACTTCCGCTCACTGTCATCATGGTAAAAACATGTTCTACTGTTAAAAAATCTTCGTCATAAAATGTCAATATAAGAAATACAGCAAAAATACTGCCAAAAATGAAGGCAACATTCTTCGCAATAACCGTTACTATCGGTGATGTAAACATACTCATATATTTTGAGGCTGGACGGTATGCACGATTTAAGCGGGCATTTAATTCGTGATCTAATTCATTAAAATGACGTAAGTATAATTTTCCATACAGTGACCACATGCGAGTTCCAAGAGCTCCAGGTTCTCTTTTCAATAGCTGAAAAAAACAGACAAGTAACAAATGTATTTTTAAATATACGCAAAATAGTAAACATGAATTTAGGCCAGCATTTATTTTAATGAGGGGTCAATCTGTAGGCGCCTGAGACAGATAAAAATTTTGTACATTTCACAAAGTAATGATTCTTTTTAGGTGGGCACGGCACTTTAGTTTTCATTTTCCTTAATTCAGGCAGCTTTATAAATAAAACATGGTCATAAAAGTTCAAAAATTGTAACAACAATGAAATATTTTAAATTATGAGCTCTCTTTAAAGTTTTGGAGTCAAAAAGAAATATTTATCCTAGAGATGAAAAATTTGCATCACTGTTATTATTACATATGTTTAGCAAAAGGTAGAATTAATCCATTTGAAATACCAGATGTTTGGAAAACTAAAGATGTTTGTGTCAAAATTTATGTAAAGATAAATCGAAGTATTTCTTTTGATCCTATAATTTTGGCTTATCATAATAAAGATATAAATAAAATGCATAATAAAGTTTTAAAATTATTGTATGGTGACTCAAAAACATATTACAGCATAAATTAAGTAACCCACAAACGTATAGATCAGTCAGATGAAAATCAAAAATATCGTATTGAAATGTTAAACAATATTATGCAAGGTCTTTCACTTCATAAGCTAGAATTGAATTTAGCATTATTATTCATTTAATTAGATAACAATTTTAAATAGTTCTTATTGCATGTTATTTAATAATAATACAAAAATTAAAAACAATTTCAATTGTTGATTTATAAATATAGGAAAATAATGAAATTAAATATGTATAAGCATTATTCAAAAATGCACTGATTATCTATAAGAATAATAAAGATAATAATAGTTAAATAATGGATGTACTGAGTGTTGAATATTGTTAATTAAGGCGAACTTGTAGAACCGATCAAAGAAACTATCAAACTCTACGTTGCTTAAATTTCATTTAGTATATTTTCTAAATACTCCAAGTTGAGTAATTGTGTAATTAAATTATTACTTAAATAATTTAACATAAAACAAAGTGATAAATAATAATAGCCATAAAAAGTCGATATATTATATGACATCGCACAAAATAATGCAATTTTCAATATTTGGACAAAAACTACTTACACACACATGCACACACCCCACGAGGGGGAGCACTACCCCATGTGGCGCGTCCTCGGGTAGCAGATAGAGGAACGCTCGCTGTAAGCACATAGTACTACGTACGTAGTGCTGCAAACAGAGGGTTGGAGAGAAATAAAATATCTCCCGCGGACCAAACAGCTTAATAAAGATCTGTCACTACCGGAAATAAGGTTTGATCTTCTGGTTGTGTCTAAGCAGGCGCTCTGACCCTCGGCTGCTGAAGGGAAAGGATACGAGATAAACTGGGTTCTGACACTCCCAGGCTGCCGGAAAGTACAGGGGCCCGGGGATGTTTCGCCGACACGCCCTAGCTGCCCTATCATCCGGCAAAAATCCCAATGATCTCAATAGTGCCGGGTGGCGCCCAGAACGGGCCCTATTGTGGTCAGACGGGGGGCCTCGTTACCCTTTCTCGGAGGCTTTCTGAGGAAGACTTGCGCTGGGGCATGAGGCCAGAATTCACACCTGTGAAGCATAGCTTCGCGGAGGGAGCTCAGTGGAAGGTAGGTGACTAAAGTTGGAAGAGGAGGATAAATAAAAATAAAAATGCATAGTACATCAAAGAAATCAAACTTGGGGACTTCGGATACCCCAAAAAGTGTCTTAGCAACTGGGTTCCCTACCCAGAGATCGGACGATACCAGCAGTCTCAGTAGAGAAACGATTGCCATGGAGTGTAGTCCAATAAAGACTATTTCTGAAAGGGCAATACGGACGGAACGAGAGCAGGTAAATCAAGGAGGCAGTAACTCAAACTGGGACTACAACCTTGAAAGAAGAAATAACCAGCTGGAGCGTCTAGGAGAAAAGATCCAGGAACTAAGAGAGTTTGTAAGAGACAAAAATAACGTCCATAAAACTATCAAGGACATGGCACGAAGCATAAGTGTCATGTATAAAAGTTTGTGCAGCGCGGAGGATGACCTGCTACAGTGCCAACGTCCAGGAACGGACGACAAGGAAGCTCAGACAACACCAAGTCTGAAACCGAAAAAGGCGGGTAAACCAAGGGAAGCCTTAAATACTCCGCAGGATAGAAGTAACAAAGAGGAGAAAGAGAGTAAATGACTTAAAGAGGCAACCTGGCAAGAGGTCGTTACAAGAAAGGCAAAAAAAGGAGAAACAGTCAAGTAAGGAGAACAATAAGGTTCCTGGCGTTAACAATTAGAATAGGACCAGTAAAGACAAAACAAAGCGGGCAAGACCGACCAGACCGGACGCTCTTATCATTAAGGCGCCGGAAGGAATGAGCTACGTGGACATTTTGTCAGCATTGAGAACTGCTCCTTCACTGAATGCCATAAGAGATAAAGATAATTTTGCGTAAAATACGCAAAACGGTGGCGGGAGATCTCCTCATAGAGCTCAAACGCACAAAAGAAGTTAAAACCGCAGACTTCCAAGAAGCGGTTAAAGCAGTATTAGTGGAAGGAGACACAATAAAAACACTGCAAGAGGAGACCTTTGAAATAAGGGATCTCGACATACTTACTTCAAAAGAGGAGGTACTGGAGGCCTTGCAAAGGGAAATAGGAGAAAGAGATGCGAATGAGATCACTGCCGTATAATCGCTGAGAAAAACGTACGGAGGCACGCAAATAGCTGTTGTGCAATTGTCGAAAGAAATAGCAACCAAGTTCACAAAGCTAGAGAAAATTAAAATTGGATGGGTCAACTGTATGATTGGTTCATCAAACCGCAGTAAGGGGCCGCTTAGGTGTTATAAATGCCTTGGTTTTGGCCACGTCGCTATCAAGTGTACTGATCCGCAGGATAGAAGCAAATGCTGCTACAAATGCGGTAAGACGGGGCATAAAGCAAATAGCTGCCGTAATGAACCGTGTTGTTTACTGTGCCGAAAAAAAAGGCGACAATATACCGACGAACCATGTCACTGGTAGCTACTTGTGCCCAGTCTACCAAGCAGCGTTTAAATAAATCAGGAAAGGGTAATGAGAATTGTCCAGCTAAATCTCAACCATTGTGAGACTGCGCAAGACCTTCTCTGTCAGTTTGTACGAGAACACAAGTTCGATATCGCTCTCGTCAGTGAGCAGTACAAAGATCTGAATGAACCATCCTGGGAATCTGACGCCTCAGGTAAAGCCGCAATCTGGGCATGCACGTCAGATGACACATCAACAGATGAGGGCGGTAGCCCAATGTTCCCCCGCGAAGCAATACTCAAACGGTGCTACCGCGGGGGAGGACTTATTGCAGGAAGAGCCAGGTCCAACTTACTTAGGGTCGGTAAGGAGGACGGAGAGGATTTGGTTGCCGTTGGTATTCAAAAGCTAACGGTAAACGAAGGGTTTATTGGGTGAGAGTCCCACACAGGTGGTACCAGTCGATGCCATATCGTCCATAATGGATTTGCCCTTAACCTCTCACTCTATAAGGAAAAAACACACACACACACACACACACACACACGTGTATATATATATATATATATATACGCGCGCGCGCGCGTGTGTGTGTGTGTGTATATAGTAACGAGGTTCAAGTCCTCGCTATGCCGGTAATCAGAGCAGGAATCAGAGTGATGGAATACTGCGGCATTGGCTCAATGGCTAGAGCGTGCGCCTAGAGATCTCGGGAGCGCCGGATCGATTTTCGGTCCCGGCATCTCCTTTTGTATTTTCCTACTCTCTAAGGCAGTTTCACCCCGTTACATGGCGCCCAACGCGGGGGACCTCGAACGCACATCGGTCCGGGGTCGCCTGCACGCCCCTGGCCGGACCCCTCGGGGAACTTCGTTCAAGGCCATCAATCAGTCGCGCCGCCATAGGAGACGTAAGGGCCAAAGAGTGGGCCTGAAGGTAGGGCCCCATCCAGGAGCAATCGCGCGGGTGCGCGAGGAAGCTGGACGGCGGCGTGCTCAAGAGGAGCAGAGCCACGCAACCCGGGCCCTTTAAGAAGCCGAGGCGGCTTTGAAGAAGGTCCGGGCGTGGAAGTTGCTCGCCGACAAAAACGTGGCCAGAGGCGAAGTTCCCCGAGGGGTCCGGCCAGGGTCGTGCACACCACAACCAGAGAAGCCTATGCGCTTTGCAGATGGTGGCTCTACTCGGCTTGACTAGTCTGGGAATCGGGAGCTCGTCAGTAGTAGCTACTCACTTTGGGGCGCCAAGGCGCAGAAAGCGTAGTCAGCATATATATGCGTGTATGCGCTGTGTGATCCCCCACTCTACCGCTTATAGGCAGGTGGGTGACTGACTGACTTGCACTATGTCAGCATATAATTTTTTCAGCGTATGGGTTCGCGTGATTGAGATAATCTTCTATTATTATTTTAATGCATACATATAATAGATATATAATTATAATTTTTATCTATACATGTATTTCTATGTGTATTATATAGATATAACTTGAAAAATATTTAAATTGGAGTTTTGATTCTAATTATGTATATTATTATATGTTATTGAAATTAATATATATATATATATATATATATAATTAATATTTGTGAGTTTGATTTTAAGGGATGTAGGTTAAAGGTTTAGGTAAATAAATTTATGAACAAATATTTAAATTTCTCCCATTTATTAATTCTTATTCAATTAATTTTTTTGAATAAGAATGAAAAAATCCACTTTTACTCTAACATTGTAAACATATATAGTTCGTTGAAATTATTATTGAATAAATCTAAACTGTTTACAAGTTCATCGTTGCTTAAATTTAGATCGTTAATAATTTTTTCTTTTATAATTAACTTGTAGCCTTACAACTCATCATCCGCTAAACACCGTATTAATACATTTTTACAATTTTGTACACTTTTCACATTACTTTGTAAATAGGCAATTTTGATTTTAATTAAACTTGTTATTGCTACTAAATTATCAAAAGTTACTTGTTTAAAATATACGTATGGAATATATGTGTGCTGCTTCTTCTTGTCAGGCTCGGAAAAACTTTCACTTCTTATAGATGATTCAGAATTCGGTTTTTTCTCAATTATCATTGATTTCGAGTTGAACGATGTGGTGAAAATGACTTTGAGATTTTCGTTAATGTTAATGGGCATTTTCCTGCGTACGAGATCTTCGTTTTGAAAGAACAGGGAGATCTCTTCAAAATTCTCGACTAGACGAATCTACTCTTTTGCGGTTAATTCAATATTTTGTCCAATTCCTCCTAAGGTAATTATTGGTTTGAAATTTCCACCCAAGATACTTTTTTTAATCCAATGGAAATAATTTTGGAATTACTACTGTTTAAACTGTACATAGAGTTTATGACGGATTGACTTGGTAAGGCAGACATATTGATCAAAGTTGTTTAATGAAATACTACAATGTTACTAGACAGAGCGTTACTGCTAGAATGAG
The DNA here is from genome assembly GCA_020010945.3 of Muscidifurax raptorellus. Taxonomy (NCBI): domain Eukaryota; kingdom Metazoa; phylum Arthropoda; class Insecta; order Hymenoptera; family Pteromalidae; genus Muscidifurax; species Muscidifurax raptorellus. The sequence continues at coordinate 175,911 of JAHUUD020000054.1, forward strand.
ACTTGAGCACGTTAAAGAGGTGAACTCGTCAATTTCATCTGTATATGTGTGTGTGTGATTGCAGTAGCAGTTCAATGTCCTGAAAATTGCTTAGTAAGACAAGTTCCTCACGTGTGTGGAGTGAAATGCTGACAATGATCTTTACTGCGTATCAAATCAAGTTCACTCACGTTTTTAGCAAAATGCTGAGTAAAGATTTCCTATTCAACAGTATTATAATCTATGCAATGTGTTATAATTTCAATCAATTTCTACAACAATTATCCTTACAATTCCGTACACTCTTTTTTTTTAATTAAAACACGCACATTTTTTTTCTTCAGTACGCTTTTTATTTATAATAGTATTTTTTGTCTAATCAAATTATCATAAAATTCTTTGTCTATTTTATCATTTTTTTTATAATCCATAGTAAATACATTTTTGAAAGTATGCATCCCAAACCCATTTGATAAAAAATAAGAAAACATTACGCAAAACTGCCCGCATACATCAGAATTTTCACTCTTAATTCTCATAGTGTTCCATCTGAAATATTTACAATTTTGTCGAAGTCTATTTATATGATTCGGAATCAATGGAGGCGATCCGTAACTGTCGAAATAATATCCATTACCATACTGGTCTACATACATAGCTATCAAATACTTGCCGGTGTACTTTAGTATGATTTTGCGTATTACACACAATAATTTCAGGCCTTGTCCAAAATTTCGGAATCTGATCCGAGGGATAAACGCCGTACATGGAAACTGGTAGAGATCGAAGAGCAGCCAATATTTATTGACTGTTCATCTTCTTTTATACCTTCTTTTTGTACATTTTCCGTTGATAAATTAACAAGCCAACGTTTGAGTCTTTTAGCTTCGTTCAATGCACATTTATAATTCGCTGAAAAGTTTTTCGTATAATGAAGAATATGATATGCATGTGATGACGGTAGTTTATCAAATGACGGACACTGTATATCTTCAACCATATTTATAACTTCTCGAGCCATTACTTGTTGTAATAAATTAGCTTTTTTGGAGCCTTTTGTGTAGATTAATCTTGCATGTTTCGATAACTCACGAAGATTAGCAAAAAGATATTTTTCGGGCACATCTTCTTCGAACCACTCTATACCATGTTTGTACAACGTACGCCAGTTATTTTCTCTTCGAGCTGTTATAGACATCCAATTGCTTTCCATGCGATTTGAAATGTGTAGTAATGTCTGTGGATACTGAATTTGAACAAGAGCTACCTTCCACGATCCTTGCAGTTGAATCTCATAAGGTAGCCGCACCGTACAATTTGAAGGATTATTATCAGGAAAATATTTTATACTGTTATAACTTGATAAAGAAATATAACATTCGTATCTCATTTTATAATTTTTAAATTACTAGCAGGTATCCATGAATTGAATTTGTCAGGATATCCAGCCCAGCTGACAAAATATTGTTTATTGCGACCTTTTCCTGTACTGCAAATAACTTTCTTTATAATAAAAATATCTTTTGTTACATCTTTGCGAACACGAGACAGTTTTTTCTCGTAAAATATACTGATTTCTTCCTCAGCTAAATCCTGTAGTGTATATGCAAATGGTGCTCGCGTTTTTGAAATACGTATAATTTCAAAGATTTCCTCTGTATATGTTCCTTCATATATTTTCGAAAAGGCATTCTTAGCTGTACTAACGCGTACAAGGTCGTGTAGCTGGTATTTAGGCACTTGTTTTTTAAAATGTTGGGCATATCTATGCGTCAAATTCACTCGTGCCACGTAAGCATTTTGAATATTTACTGTACTTGGAGACATTCTAATACTAGAATGGTCTGTATTATTGTAAGATTTAACTAAATCTCGTAAAACATCTATATATCTTTTAGTATTAAAATTGGTAAAATATCGCCACATACGCTCTTTTATAGTGCGATTAAAACGTTCAGCTATCGCAGCTTTTACGTCAGGACTTCTTGCAACTCGAAAATTTATATTTCTTTCTTTTAAGAGACTTTGAAATTCTGAACCTGTAAATTCTTTTCGTTTATCTGATTGTAAAATAACTGGAATGCGATACTCACATCTGGCTAGAATTCGTTGGAATGTTGAAGTGACACTTGAACATCTTTTGTCATAAAGCGGTTCTAGCCAAACGAATTTACTGAAACAATCGATAACAACGAGAATATATGAATAATTATTGTTATAAGATTTTATCGACTTAAGATCTATTAGATCAGTTTCCCAAACATCATCAATGTTTGTTACATTATAATTCCCGCGTGAATATCGTAATTGTCGCTGCTTATGTAAGGTATAAGCATCTTGGGATTTCAGCCACTTAAGTATTTTATTTTTCGTAATTCTATGCTTTGACACGTTTAACGCTTGATAAAACTTGTTGACTCCGTAATAAGATGAACTCTTAGAAGGGTCGTACTAGGAATCGCTTATTTTTTTATCCATCGTTTCACAACTGTAGCGCATTCCAATGTTTTCTTTTATTTGCCTGTACAGGTGTCTGGATTATATCGTTGTATTATTATCGTCAGAGTTTGCGCTATCGTTATCATTCTCGTCATCTACTTCCTCATCTTGTTCTTTTTTCGATCACATTTTGAAATGAATCCTCAACAATATCCTGTGTTAGAGATTTATTTAAATTACGAGTGAGTTTACGAATTTTTCGATTATTCTCCGATATACTTTCGCCTATTTTCCATAAATCGTCATTACCAACAAATTCTTTAGGAACTCCTATATCTCGTAATAATTTTGCAAATTCTAAACGTCCTATCACGATATGATTTTTTCGTGCGCGCATAGCCTCATTGATCAAATCAATGATATTTGAGCTTTCAATAACTTCACCGTTTATAGAAACTTTGTCGTTTTCATCCCAAGATATATGCTCTGATCCAATACTTCGTAGGCGATTCAGTAGCTGAATTGCTTTACTGCGAAAAGTAACAGGTACACTTTCAATAATATGCAAATCATTTAATGAAAATTTTTTATTACTATTAGTAACAGTTTCTTCTTCTTGTGTTGTATTGTGCTCTCCGTTTGCGAGTTTTAAAATTCTGGAATCCCCGATAAAGTATAGGTAACGCTGTAACGCCTGACAATATAGATGCCACTTATCGTGTTCGTTTATGTTTTTAGAATTCAAATTTTACTCATCTCACCATCTAAACGCGAACATACGGTACCTGGTGTCTGAACAGATTTTATTGAAATTGCATCATCAAATTAATCGAAATTAACTTCAGGAACAAGAATCATTTTACGAGCATGCTCCATATTTAAGAAAAATAAACTGCTACAGGTGCTAATAATAGTGTCAAAATTTTTATTACATCTCTAAGAATGATCTTGTTCTTAGTACTCCAGGTACCGCTTTTATCAGCCAAACGGCGAAGTATTTTAGCGTGTCTTTTCAGCTTTGATTTTTGAGAATCTGTTATAGTAACGTTACCGTTTAGAATATTTAATGCGCATTCGCAGATACACTTGATGAGAGCCGGTCTAGCTTTCCGCAGAATTACAATTCTTTGATCTCTGCCAAGGTGATATAGAGCTTTAAGAATAGATATATATTTTTTCGGTAAAGACGAACGTCTTTCCTTAGCCATCATGCAAAACAGACTGAGCACAATTCAATTAAGCTCTTGTATTCATATTTTTCGCTTTGGTACGTAGAGGCATTCATTTTGATCAATTGGAAAAATGCATGTCCGAAACCGGAGCTCGTCACTAGTTGTTTGTGTTATATCGAAAAGCAGATAAGAATGGGGCTTAGAAGTAGCATCTCGAAAAATTTCTCTTATAAATAGAGGATTTTCAAGGTAAACTTGTCGTTCCAAATGCTGTATCTGTGCGCAATCCCGAGGATTTTTAAAAACTACAAGATAAGATACGTTTAAGAAGATATCTCTTTGCCCTTTGTAGAACAAATTTTGCGAGAGAAAAACATGGAAACCGATCTATGATGGCTTTTTATCACAAATAAATCGACGATAACGTTATTCGAAGATTAAAGCATAAAGTCGTCAATAACAATTAGTTTCGGATGTAAATCAATGTCAAAGTCCGTTGATTGCGGTAAACCCTCGCAAAACTCAACTTCTTTATCAAAATCTGTATAACCTGTCTGCCATTCTGAATAATAAAAAATTACTTTTGAAAATACAGTATCGCTCATTTGCTTTCTGTACTTAAGGAAATTTTTAAAAATGTAGTTTTTCCTGAGCTTGAAGGCCCACAACATAGATCTGTAAATGGATGTTTCCACCTTGTGTCCATTTTAAACAATGATGCTTACAAGATTTACAAGTATGTAATATACTCTTGGTTCAAAAGCATAATTATAGTGGGGCGGCGGCGGCGCCAAGTCTAGCAGCTCATAACTCGCAGGTTGAAAGCTTATAACCGTGGGTTGAAAGCTTATAATCGCGGATTGGAAGCGCATTACCGTGGATTGAAAGCTTATGAGTAGGTTTAAAAGCTTATGGTAGTCGGTAAAAAAAAAAATAAATAAATAAGCAAAAATCAAATTTGTTGAATAAATACTGTATTTTATTTACTATTTATTATTATAAATTTATACACATTTTATATACATATATTATTTATATAAATGCTATGTCTCGCTATAACCAAAAGGATAAGAAATTGTGTCGCTTTCAAACCAACTCTTCGCGTACACAGGCTTACATGATTTTATTTTTTTACCTGTAATGACATCATGAAACTCGATACGTCGGCTATCAAATTCTATTTGTAAAGGGTTCTCTGTTTTCTTTGTTATATATGATTTTATCCATTTATAATTTATTAATTTTTTCGTACAATAGTTAAGAGTTATACCTTTTACCTTGCAAACTTCTATCTAACTCCAGTTAGGTTTTTTTACAATATATGCATAAAATTTAGGACCTCCAGAAACGAAACCTTTTATAAAGCTGGATTCACCGTGGCATTCTAATTCGTCAGTAAAATCACCGAGCAAGGATCCTTCAGGAGGTTCATATTCTCCTATTTTACCGGTTAATATATATATATATGCATAAATTAGTATCATAATAGAGCACTCACTTATCAAATTTGTCTAAATAAGTATATAGTTTAAGACGTGCCTGAGCTGTAGTGTATGCAGCTACTATAACATTAATCATATCACCTAGATCATAAGAATCATCGCTATAGACCCATGGAACATAAATACTAGAATCGTTGATTGGTAATAAACCAATTATATCAATTTCAGGACTAGTCATCAATTGCATGAACGCGATTGAGTCTTTACAACCTCAGTTTTTGTAAGATTCCCTCGCTGTGCAAATTTACCCCAGAAAATATTTAACATTAATTTTGCTACAGATCGCAAGCCATGATTACTCTCGATCTTTTCATATTCTAATAATATGTTTTCTGATTTATGGTAATTTGTAATGTACTGATGTCTTGATTTTTCACTCTTACAATCTACACAGGCCAACTGCTAGATTCTGTTTTAAGTTTTAAAAAAGTATCTATAAAATTGGCAAATAAACCACCTGTTTTCGTTTCAGGATTATATTTTGTAATTGTGTACTGCAAAATTTCGTAAATTTCTAATACGAGTATTATGTAGGCTTTTTCTACAGCTTTTTGTAACTCATCGGATATCCAAGTTCCTTCAAACGATCGGTCGTCTGGTGGCTGATGCAAGCACATACTATTCACACTTTTTTCACAGCATGTTCTACATAATGGAAATAACAAACATCCATGCATTTTAACCGGTGACACTGGATGATATAATTTTTTGGAGGTAAAACTCTACATTTAATTACACCGTTAATCTGTGAGATATCGTTCTTCGGACCTGTTAAATTGGCACATTCTGTTCCAACGTAAATTTTAGGGCGACCTATCGGAAATTTGCCGTATTTACAAACATATGGATAAAGCAAACAGACATCGACATATTTAATTTTTTCACTTTCTTTTGTTTCGCACAATTTTACGATGTTTTCTGCCCGACCTCCAAAAAAACAATCGCGTGCTCTTAAAGGTTCGTTAGCAATCCATATATGAGTTTCTAAAAACGCATTGATCTGAGAATTACTCTGTCTCTCCCGATCGAAATCGCATTCCCATTTCTCTATCAACTCATATTTGAAACTTGTAATTTTGGCTGAAGTAGCTTCCGTTCGAGCTAAACGTGCATCTAGCGTATCCCAACTTTTTAATTTTTGATCACGATTTATACGGTAACACCTCGGGCACCCGTGCCAAAAGCATCCGTGAAATTGGAATACGTACTTTGCATTATCTGTTTCTAAATAACCATCTACAATTATCCCTTACCGAATTTTAAATTTACGTCCGTCGAACGCGTGTTTAATTTGTGCATTTCTTAAATGCTGTTCCCACGAAAGCCATTCTATGGCTTTTTTTGATTGATTATTACTTAGTCGATATCCATAAGGAGGTAAAATACCTATAGAGGACGGTTGTAAAAACTTTTTTCGGAAAACTTTCATACACGATGATGCTATGGTGACACATTCTAAGAAAGGATCTGTGTCGCCTGTTTTTATAAGTAATTCCCGAAATTTCAAACACGCTTTTCTTAAGATGTCAACATCTAATGTACAGTACGCTAGAATTTCTTTTTGAAAGTTGAATTGATATCCTGAGTTACAAATCTCTTCATGCCATATTAAAAATTTAACTCTATTCTCGCTGGACATTGTGTCTGGTGAATAATAATGTGCATCAGGTAATGGACCAACGTATAATTGATTTTGTGCTGTGTTAAATAAATGCGGGAAAATCCCTTTAGTCAAATCCGGTATACCAAAAGCTTTTGGGAGTGCATTGAGAGGCATTGGTAGATAATTTAAACTATCTAAAATCGAAGTTCAGCCAATTTTCATGCTCATTATTTTTGTACCGTTCATTATAATTGACGGGTGATTGTATAATTTTTCGTTTACTATGTGTTTTAAAATAAATTGTGCATCAAATCCTTTAGCGTTATGCGCGATACATATTATACGCAAGAAGTTCAAGGTTTCCCGATTCGTAAAATCTACGAACTCCTTAACAGGATTATTCTGAAAAATGAACTGTCGGATTTCGCATGTATCGCAATTTTCATTTAAATCATTATTATCTAGACAATCAGTACAAACCTGCTGCGCAACACATAACGTAGGGACGTGTGTAAAGTCTCTATCGCTTCCTGCAACAGGCTTGGCCTGTCTAGTTTCAAATAGAAAACAAATAATATTTTTTTCTCTTTTTCGATCATTACCTATCGCATATTTCTTTTTTATTTCTCGCAGTGGAGGTAAGTAACAAAAATGATTATATTCTTTATAGCATCTGCAAATGTTACAATATAAATAGCAGCAACGATGTTCTCGATTTTTTTCTCTACCTTTAACATTCATTAAACAATTTTTACAGATGAAAACGCTTTCGCAAACGCCCAGTTGCCTGTGTTTTGTAGAGACCTATGACCCTTCTTTCTTATGGTGGTCGTAATAATTCTGATTTTCATAAGTTCATAAACAATCATTACAATTTATACGGAAGCTACTTTCACACACAGGTTTTCTCAAGCAAGATTTATATTTCAAAGAACATCTATGCTCTTGTTCGTTTTTATACGATTTGTTACACGGGATACGAAACCCCTGACTACCACATACTTTGAGAATATTTAATATAGGTTGAAAATGGTTTCTCTTGCTATGGTACAATATTCTTAAAGTATATAAAATCTCACTTTTCAATGCTAACACTTCTGATGTCCCATCAAAAATAGGTTCCTTACCTTTTCCTAGAGTGCGAAATTTATATACTACTATAGCTATTGATTCTAAAGCCAGATGATTTTGAAACAATCTTATTTTACGAATCCCACATCTATTAGTAGGTATACAAACTTGAACTTTATGTAAGAGCTCTTCTGCTGGGCGTTTCTGTAACGAACCTCTCAGTCGTCTAATGCTATCCCATTTTTTCTGCAGGGCCCCAACACGAATATCACCTCTTTCTGCATATACGCGCGCCACAACCACAGATCTCGGGAAACAAATTATCGTTGCTTAAAATATTTAAAATGGATCTTTTAAAAATATTTTCATGCGTTAATTTTTTTCGCGCTCCATATGCCAATGGACGTACAATACATGCACTTAAATTCATTGGCTCCCGAACATCAAATCCAGCATTACTCTGGGTGATTTTGTGAATGAGTTCTAATAAATGTGAAAAATTATACTTATCGACCGGCGTAAACGGCATAAAAATATTACCTCGCGTTAATGATGGATTTTCTAACGTATATCCTATAATATCGTTACCAGCGCATCCATTTGTGAGATAAGTATTTATATCTCGCAAAGCCCCTTGCAACCATAGAATAGGATTTTCGTTATAATTTTCGGAAAATCTAAATGAAATCTGCGTTTTTATACCTGTAGTACGAAATCTTGGATAATATCGCGAATGCATCACAAGGATATTAAACCGTTCGCCCGGTGGTCTTACTTCTACAAAACCCTCTTCGTCGCTGTCTTCGCTAGAATCTTCGTCACCTCCCATGCCGAATCCGACTTGAACGGCAGCTTGCTGCTCTAAAAATTTAATATTCTCTAAATTTTTATTTTATCTATAATTTTTGAGTTTCTAAAGTATTTTAAATTATTTTATTGTTGCTCACTTTTTATATGATAACAGAAGAGCTGAATATATAATTTAAAAAGAACAATAATGTAAATATTCATGTTTATAGAAGCATTCAAAATAAAGTTTAATTTAACTCAATTTTTTGTATGATAATTAAAATAAGGAAGAAATAAAGTATGGGATAGAATAAATAAAATTTGTATGGCAAATTTGATATTTATCATTTTTTTTTTTTAAACAGGATACTACCACAATTTTTTAAAATGAAAAACAATTTCTTTGATATAAAAATCATAAATAAAACAGATTTATGGTTCTCTCTGGCTAATTGCATTTAAATAGTTTTCTGCTTCTTCAGTATTAAATGATCCTATATCCGGAATGTGTAGAATAGGCATGTTATCTAATGGAATAAATTAGAGGTTAGATGATTGCTATTTACCAATCTTAACGTATCTCTCTAAATTAAGTAAATAAATAAAAAATTACCTTCATTGTATACTACTTCGCACTGAAGCATGGATTCAGGTATCTCGAACCGTTGCCCCTCTTCAAACGGTGAATCAAATTACACGTCTTCGACCACTGGAGTATCCTGTTGCATTCTTGAGTGTTTTGTCGAATATTCTTCAGGCTGGTTAGCATCCTCCTTATCCGAGGATAGGAATACGCCTGAAAAATTAAACGTTTTATTTAAGGCTTGTTTGATTTAAGCAACTTATTTATTGTACAAATTTAAATAAAAGTAATAGAATATGTACATATAGACTCGTCGCCTGTATGTCCATAAATCGTAGGTTTATATTTTTTTGTTAGAGGCAATCATTTTCTTTGTCAAGTATAACATCGCTCGTCAAATTAATTTTTCTTTTGTTTGACTTATATATTGTCTTCAGCTCTGTAAATAAAATATTTTATTATATAAATATTTATTTAATTAATTCATAATAATTATTGAAGTATTTATTGAAGTATATGTGTAAATATCATACCGTCTTGGGAGTGCGTGTTATCCGAGGTAGTAGGACCGCTTGTACTAGCTACCGGTTCATCGTTATCGATCTTTGGAGATTCTTCATTTTTCCTGATTTCAGGATCCGCCCGCTCTGCTTTTAACGAAGCGATGAGAAGTAATCGTTCCGTTTTTCTTGTTTCATATTCCAATACTAGATTATAAAATGCATGTGAAAATTCTGATCAATATACGAAAATCTAGGCAAATAGTTTTACTTACATTTTTTGTCTAAACCTTCAAGTCTATCGAATTCGACTCGGTTTTCAAACCGACGTCTCTCGATGATACCCTCTTTTACTAATTTAATCACCTCCACGTTTTTAAAAATATCCATATTATACGCACTTAATAAGAATCCATAAGGAATCATCATTATAATGGCACTTAATTTAACAAGCAATGATTGCTTTGAAGCATCCTTTCACACGTAAAACTGATCTGCTTATCTATACCCACACTGTTTGATTTAGAATTTTATTTGAACTGATACCACTATGAGCTTCGAACGTGTACTAATAAAGGTAGATATTTTTTCGAAAAATCGCATGAGTATATTCTGCATAGTTGCAATTTACCCTACTAGTCTACAATGAAATCAGAGACATTTCAAGCAAACGAGCAATCGCTCGGTAGCTCTTTCATTCGCTCTCCGTCGTTGCCCTAAGTATTAGCTGTGATCAGCGTAAAATAGAATTAAATATTACATTTTATTGAATGGTGGTAAATATTATATTCTAAACGTATTGTATCACCTTCTCAATCATTGCAGACATGTATTGAGAGAGAGAGAGAGAGAGAGAGAGAGAGAGAGAGAGAGAGAGAGAGAGAGAGAGAGAGAGAGAGAGAGAGAGAGGGAGAGAGAGAGAGAGAGAGAGAGAGAGAGAGAGAGAGAGAGAGAGAGAGAGAGAGAGAGAGCTGGTAATTACGAGATTGCGAAGCACGTAGGAGTTCTGCAGGAGTCGCCAGGTCCTGCCGTGACAAGAGAGACGCAGTCGGTTTCTCGGGGTTGTATGGACCAGCGAGGACGCAGAAGCATGCATACACACTCACGCTGTCCTGTAGCCGAAACATATCTCCCGCACATGGCTTGAGCTGCGTGCCGTTAAAGCTCTGTCTCTCTCTTCCTCCCCCCACTCTACTTACCTAAATTCTCACGTCTTCCTTGTTGGTTGCCCGTAACAAAGGGTCTATACATAAGTGTATAATATAATATAATAATAGGAATCTGGCGAGCTACCCGCGCGTCTCAATTTGTAATCTCGTAAAAGATTATGATTAATAGAATGTATTACAATAATTCAGTTCAATTATTAGTTTTGTATATAAATAAACAAAAAATTAACTAATTTTGTTATTAAATCTGCGTACTAACTAATTAATATAATTGCAGAAGATACAAATTTATAAATATATAATATATACATTTATAAATTTGCAAATTAAATTTATATACTTGTAAATTTTTATCTTAAATATTATAACTTAATAATTATAAATAACATTTATATTTAATTTTATATTTAATTGAGTTCTGATATTAATTCGATTAACTATTTAAAATTTGTTCTTAAAAACGCTTGTACTTATTTAAAAATAGACCATATATTCATTCGTTGTGTGTGATTGTGACTTATTGATAGTCACTGCAAAAGCTAGTTTGACATATTCATTTTCCCAGTATAATCTAATACCTCCTGCTTTATCGCCAGTTAAAATCATACATTTTAAGAAATGATTAGAAAATTCTCTTATTCCTAATCTTGTGCCAGTGCACAAACCTTCACTAATACTTATAGTTCTAATAAGCATTATAATGCAATGTTTCCTTAAGCTTAATTTATAAGGAGGTAGACTGGATGGATTTAATGAATTTAAATATTCTGGCAAAATCATTTAAGGGGACAAACCACCTTTAAAATCTGAAACAATAAATTCAATATTAGATTTTAACTTTAAAATATAATTGAAAAAGAGTCTTTGTCTATAAAAGTACTTACGATAAACATTAAATATCTAAATTTTTATTATATTTCAACTTGAAATGCCTCCCTGGCAAAGTAGACTAGTTTTGATGACTTTTATCACTGTCCGTAAGATTCAAAGTGTACGCATGGTTGGATTGGGCTAAAATTTTATGGAGATAATCTTTATACGTGTACTTTCAGTATGAGCGGAGGAATTTTTATTTGAGCCAGTAGAAGTATATTTTTGTTTAAATAATTGCAATATACACCTATTTTGCAATAATTTTATCACTTTTATTGGTGTTGAATCAATTCTACTCGTTCAGTTCAAAATCCTTCCGCTCATACTGAAAGTACTCCTCTAACAAGTATCTCCACAAAATTTGAGCCCAATCCAATCATGCGTTCCCTTGGAATCCTACGGACAGTGAGCTAAAATTAAGAAAAACAATATTATGAGATATTTAACAATTAAGATTTCAATTATATTAGCTATAATTAATACTTATCTAATATGTTCATGATCTTATCTACTCTTTCTAATGCATTAGATAAGCGTATCCTCCAGTTGGCACCAATATTCCACGGTTGGCTTGGGCTGAACCGCTCTTTTGTTGCATAAGCTGAAATCAGAAAAAAACACAAAAATTAGAAATTTAAGTACACTGCACTTATTACACTTAACTCAGCTAATAATACTTATCTTTTTTTTTGTCACATAGACACAGCATTGTAGTCATTTATTGAGTCTGCTACACATTCATAACCTCACCTGTCACTTTTGACAGAGACGGTTGATGCCAGCTCTGCAAAGAATAAAATAAAAAATTTACATTTTAGAGGGAATAAATATAATTTAGGAACTAAATTATATTTATTTATTTATTTTATTAAATAAATTAAATAATAAATACAAATTAGTGTCGATAAAAATATAATCATTAGTTAAAATCATGATTTATAATAAATACATTTATAATAAATACCTTAGTATGTTCCTGCTGCATATGATTCCTCTGAGATTCCTTCTCGTATTCTTCTTCTGATAGTCCGGGCCTCTACGGTACTGCTTAATGTTTTTCTTTCTGCATGAAAGAGTCTGGCATCGTTGCTCGTATTGGTCTAATCCACTGCTGCACATCCTGGGCTGATATCAAACTTCCTCATAATATTCAGAAATCCTGTGCGTCCATCATTGAAACAGGTCACAGCTATATATACACAAATCTTGAGAACCAGCAAGCCACTCTTGGGCCAACTTTTTCACTTAAATTGATTGAAACAATCTGCTTACACTTTACACACACAATATCAACTTTGAACCCGAAGCCTTGTACATCAGACTCACTAAATGTCACTTTACCGTTGCACTTATTGCATGCTAAAATGTCCTGAAGTGCAGGGAATAGAATATTGATGTCAATAATTCTATTTCTTGCATCACTAATAGAATCTTTGACCACTGTTGCACTTTTAAGTTTTCTCGCACTGGTAGAGGGTCTTGGTCTTTTTGATTGATTTTCATTCTTCGTCAAAAATTCTCTTGGCCTCTTCTTAGATCTCCCTCAAGAATACTTACTGTCAGGATGAGTACTTTGAAGTCTTCCTTTCTTATCCCTCGAAGACATTTTGCACAAATTTTGCTGCACTACACACACACACACACACAAACACAAATTGTCAAGAAAAAAAAATTCACAAATGAATTTTAAAAACGGATATGTTTAAAATTTCCATCTTTTAAACAAACAAACATCGTATAATTTAAAATTTTTTTTAGCAATATTAGTATGTAAATATCAGCTGTGTTTATATACCAATAATCAGCATGTAAATATCAGCTGTGTTTATCTACACATACCAATAAGCTGTGTGAACATAGTCGAATTTGAGCTACGTGAAGGTAGTTCGAAAACTCTTTCGATCTCACCTGAAAGCGAGTTCCAATATCCGCCGATAAAGTGGTGGCGCGTCGAGCGTCAAGTTTCGAATCAATTCCTATTCCATTCAAACGTATTATGACCGTCATAACACGTTTCCATAAAATTGTCAGTGTTTGAACATTCATAATATGTTTTAAAATCGAATAAAATTATATATAAACAACTGTGTTATAAATCATTATAAACAATAACATATATCTATATAATGGTAAAAATGGCTACTTTTTATATTATTTAACAGAATCTATTTCACACTTGGTCTTAAAGAAGAAAAAATATAACAGAAATATAAAATCGAGAAAAACCAAATTTTATTGAAATTCAGTAAAAAGGTGGTATACAAATTTTGCTTAAAACTTTATCAACAAATTTCTTTTTGAAAAATTTGACTTCAGAATGGTATTCTACGGAAAATTTCCTATAAAAATAAGAAATAAAAAAAAATTCGATTTTTTGAAGATTCAAAGGTGGTTTGTCCCCTTAATCTACTTCGCCGTTATTGCAATTATCTGTGCTATCTATACCTGTGTATATATGTTCTGTTGATGCATCTAATAAATTTGTAACTTGATCATTAATTTCATTGACATCAACATTTGGAGCTGAAAGAATAGCACATTTACTGATATCTTCAAATCGGTTTTCCTGAAGTAATTTACCGAATGTATATCATTAATTTACTAAATGTATATCATTTATTGTCCCGTTGCCATCTTCTAGTAAATATTTAGCAAAATTTATTTCATTTGGATCTAGCCTCATATTTGTGGCAAGAATAAACTTTATAAAATATCTCCATGATGCGCTGTTTATTATACAAAGATTTAAAGTTTCAGATCTGGTTCTAAGGTCGACCGGGAGCTCGTGAACGCAGGGCCTGGAACACCCAAAAGGCGATAGAAGGCATAAGCGGGAACACCCCGGTCGAAAATAATAACAAGAAAAGCCCCCAAGAAACCGAGGGAGAGGGAAGCTGTGGTACAATCCCAGGCGAGCGAACTGGGTAGAATACAGGAAGGACCTAGAACGGAAACTAAAAAGAGGGTTCTCAAAGGAGATACACACGATAGGAGAGCTAAACACTGCGGCAGAATTGCTGCAGAGGGCCATCATCGATGCATATGAGTTCCAGTTAGGAGCAACGATAACCAGAAATGGATAACCTGGAGAAGTAAACAGAAGGAATATCGCCACGCAGTAAGGAAAGACCGGACTGAAAGCTGGAGAGAGTACTGCAGTAGCGTGGAAGCTGGTAAAGAAGCGGCTAGGCTTAACAAGATCTTAGCCCGCATTCCCGAAGCCTGGTTGGGAGCGGTTAAACTCCCAACTGGCAAGTATGCGGAATCGGACGAGGAGACGCTGGCGCACCTCATGGAGTCGAACTTCTCCGGCTTCACAATACATGCGAGACGGCGGAGGACCAGGTGGAAACCGGTGGCGAAGGATCGCGCCACATCAGTGGCTGCAGGGAACTTGCTAATATGATTGTCTCGCCGGCAAAACTGAGGTAGGCCATCAGCTCCTTTGATTCCTACAAATCACCGGGAGAGGATGGAATTCTCCCGATTTTGCTCAAAGAAGGAGTCGACATAATCGTCGGACCGTTGGTACGACTTACAAGGGCCAGCATTACAGACGGATATACGCCAAAATGCTGGAGGACAGCTAAGGTGGTTTTCATCCCGAAAGCGGGCAAAGGAAGCTACAACACCGCTAAGGATTTCGGGCCTATCTGCCTGACGTCATTCATGCTCAAAACTCTTGAGCGGCTGGTGGACAGGTATATAAAGGACTATATCTTGAAGAACAACCCATTGTGCAACGAGCAACACTTCCTACAGAGAGGGAAGATCAATAGAATCAGCCCTGCATGTGGCTGTCTCGCTCATCGAAGAACAGATTGACAGTGGAGGATATGACGTGGGAACCTTTCTCGATACAGAAGGGGCTTTTAACAACACGACCACAGATAGTATCTACAAAGCAGCCAAAGATAAGGGAATACCTGATCCGTTAATTAAATGGGTCACGAACATGCTAAGCAACCGGAAACTGACGGTTACAAGAGGTAGCACCACCGTCAAAGGCTCCGTCAACAACGGATGCCCACAAGGGGGGTTTCTTTCCTCAACTTTGTGGGGTATGGTGATAGACGGAGCACTAAAGATGCTTACCAACCTGGGAGTATCAGCAGTCGGCTACGCAGACGATATACTTATAATCACCAGAGGCTAACATCTAAACACCCTACTGGACATCGATCCCCGGAAAACGGAGGTTGTTGTCTTCACCAGAAAGTACAAAATAGGACCATTACGAACGCTAATGATGCGAGGACAGGAAATATAAATTAAGCAACAAGAAAAATACCTAGGTGTAATTTTAGATAAAAAACTGTACTGGAAACCTTAAGTAGATCAACAGTGCAAGAAATTCACATCAGCTTTCTGGATGTGTAGAAGAGCCATTGGGCAGAGCTGGGGCTTGAGCTACAAGACCGTCCTACGGATATACAATTGTATCCTGAAACTAAGACTGACCTACGCGGCAACAGTGTGGTGGAAAAGGACAGATCTCAAGACAGTACAAAAGAAACTCGAAGCGCTCAGGGGGTGGATCCTAAGGGCAGCAACAGGGGCTATGAAAACCACCCCAACGGCAGCCCTTTGAGCCATCACTGACGTTGAGCCCTTCCACAGAACAATCCAGGCGGCAGCCTTTATAGCAGCACACCGTCTGAAAAATCACGGACTGTG
This sequence comes from Muscidifurax raptorellus, assembly GCA_020010945.3. Classification (NCBI taxonomy): domain Eukaryota; kingdom Metazoa; phylum Arthropoda; class Insecta; order Hymenoptera; family Pteromalidae; genus Muscidifurax; species Muscidifurax raptorellus. Next base: position 192,268 of record JAHUUD020000054.1, read on the forward strand.
GAGAGAAAAAGGGGAACACACAAAGCGCAGATTAAAGGAAAAGACTATGCTGTATTGTCAATGAGACTTGACAAGGCAGTAAGTAGATACAACTTCGAGAAAGTATATCACATCCAAATCCCATCAAGGGAAGACTGCAGCGAACACGACCCTGGTCGATCCTCAGGTGAAACCTGGTACACAGATGGAGCCAGAAAGAAAGGCAGGACGGGGGTTGGAGTCTTCCGGAGAAGGCCCGGAAAAAGGCTTATAGCTCCGCTCGGAAAGCACGCCACCGTCTTCCAGGCGGAAATAACAGCCATCCTGCTCTGCGCACAACTCGCACTCGAGGAAAAAAGACAGGACTGCATCAACATCTGTACGGACAGCAGAGTCGCCCTAGCAGCGCTAGGTGACTCTAGCACTTCCTCCGGACTGGTATGGGACTGCATAACGGCCTTAAACAGACTCGGCGGGAAAGTATGCAGACTCACCCCTACTGGGTTCCCGGACACCATGGAATCAGAGAAAACGAGATTGCGGACGAACTCGCCGGAATAGCAGCGGGACAAGACTTACTTGGACCGGAACCCGCTCTTGGCATTCAGGCGTGCACCGTCAAAGAGGCGGTACATGACTGGCTGAAACAGCGACACCTAAAAGAATGGTGCGACAGCAACGGGTGTAGACAAGCTAAAGCACTGATCGGATCGCGCATCAGAGAGGACTGGGCGTCGGAGATGCGAGATCTGACCAGGGCAGAGGCAAAGATCTTCACTCAGCTAATTACCGGACACGGGACGCCGGGATACCACCAGCACATAATAGGTCGAGTGAACTCACCAGTATGCAGGTGGTGTAACCAAAATGAGGAAAGCAGTAAACATGTATTATGGCACTGCTTAGTCTTAGCCGAGAAGAGACATAGGGCGTTGGGGACGACGACTTGTGAACCAATAGCGATTCAATCACTGACCGTTAGGACGGTGATACACCTGTACAAGTCACTAACGGGATGAGATACACAGGAATGGGGCATACCACCTGACACCTTTCACCCTGATGAATAAGTAATACAGGAATGGTGCATACCATTCCACCACCTGAAAGCTGATCCTCAAAGGACGAAACTAGACTGGTACAACCACTAGTTAATTACCGGGGATGCAAAGGGCGTAAATCTAGGCATCAGGACCTAATGGTCTACCCGGACCAACAATAATAATAATAATAATAAATAATAATTAAGCAAGAGGTATTAGAATAAGTCTGTGTTTCATTCCGCGTTCCGCTTTTGATTTCTTAAGTTCCAAATATAATTTATTTTTTATTAGACACAAATAATAAATATTATTTTGATTCGCATATTAATAAAAAATTTTTATTTTTAAAGATAAAAATGAACGATAATTTAAACCATCATGCAAAATATTTTGCATGATGGTTTAAATTATCGTTCCATCATAATCAACGACTCATAGCAACTAACAATGCTTCACAACAAAGGCCATCACTTTTTTTTAGAGAGGATAGGTTATTCGCAACTAAGAATTTGAGGACTGGACAAAAAATCTGTCGACCAATCATGTTTGTGAATTTTGACAGCCATCTTAGCGACCAATCACAATCACGTATTAAATGCTTCAACTTCCGGCTTCAATTTTAAGCCTGGACAAAAAATCCAGGACTGGACAAGAAATCTGTTGACCAATCATGTTTGTGAATTTTGGCAGCCATGTTGGCGACCAATCACAATCACGTATTAAATGCTTACACTTCCAGCTTCAATTTTAAGCCATCACTTTGTTAAGAGAGGATAGTATCCATTTGGAGCATGCTGGGCTAATGACGTGCGGAATCACCGCCCGTCATAAATAATAACAATTATTATTTTATAGTAATAACAATTAGCTTCTATTCATTAGGCCAGCCAAATATTTAACTCAGCCATTACTTTCCCAGTTCCATGCTTTTTATTTACCTACAAGTACGTGCAAAATACTAGAATTAAAATTACACAATAAGTATAACAGTCTATAAACGACTTCATTAACTACATTATTCCAATAAAAGACATAATAAACATGAACATAAACAACATATATTAATGGGCGCGGCAGCGCCCCACGACAAATATATTATATACCTTAAAATATTTATTTCAATGGCACTAATTGCAAGTTTTCTGCGCCTAAGGGGATGCTAGTCCCCTATAACACTGTTATTGGAGGAAATCCTGAATCAATTCAACGTCGATTTTTAATTTTAAAAATAATCTTTTGATTTTGTTTGAAATATTATATACGTAAATAATAAAAAAAAGTTTTTCCAAAATAACATATAAGGGTTGCTACCCCACGGGATCAAAGTACCACTATCTAATTTTGCACTTTAAAGAGCAATATTTTTCATTTTAATCTAAACATGAAATTTCTAGAAAAAATCGTTTTTGGGGGTGAATATTAGGGGTGGGGTTCACCCCTTTAATTAGAAATTAAGTCTATAAAAGACTTAGCACAAAAAAATAAATTATGCATTATATAACATAAAATAATTATTTTAAAGGTTCAAAAGTAATCTGCGGCTTAGGGGTGGGTTTACCCACAAAAACGCTTTTATTTGCAAAAATCCCGAAACATGTCTACTTTAATTTTTTATTTTCAGCGAGACAAACAAAAACGTTTAGCTTTAATTCGTTCTGATAAGAAACTCATTAAAAGTATATGTGAGTGCGCATTGAACCTATTACGGGGTATTGTGAAAATTAAAAATTCAAAATTGAAGAAATATAAATGGAGTGGAAAAAGAAAAAAAGTGTAATTATTCAAAACGGTGATTAATTCTGAAAATTAAATATGAAGCATGCTAGTAATATGATTATTGTGCTTGAAGAGACATAAGATCGTGTAATGAAACAGGAACAGCAAGACAAAGGCGAATCGAGTAATGCTTTGGAACCAACTACACAAACTAAAGGTGATAACTTATCTCGATGCTGAGATACACGATATACTTTTTTCAAAAAACTTTACAGATGAGAGAGAAAAATGTTAGAAGTACTCTTATTTACAAATTTTAAGGAGATATATACATTTTAAAAATTTAGAACGTCAAGAAGTTGTATCCGATGGTAATACCGTTTTTGGTGCAGAGATTGAAAATGAGCACGCTATGTGTCCCTCGTCTGATAAGTCAATTCTTATGAGTATGCCCAAGGGTTCTGTAAGAAAAGATCGTTTATTACTTAACCATTGGAAATCAAGCGCACCTCGCCGCATCAGATGGGATAATTGAGGCACAGTTAGTATTGACAACAAAGTTATACCTCAGTCATGTTACGTCCTAAACTTATAAGAGTTGTCAGCGGACAGTAACTCTACAAGTTGATTTGCTTTATAAGCACGGATGACGACAAAGCTTTCAAACGCAACTTAGCGCCATCGGTGCCTGACTACCTTCGCGATCTAAGAAAAAACAGCCTCCAGTCGCCACCGGAAAGTATTTTAAAACCACCATTGATATTTATACATTTTTAGTCTAAATCCAGCACTGAGATTTATAATGCAAATTAATCTCCCCTTAATAGTCAGTTGAATAGGGCATCCCTACGACGTACGACAACGTCAGTATACTCGAAAAATATCAAAATATTTTAAGTGTTTAAATCGTCGAAAAGATTCTAAGTGTTCGAACCGCCGAAATTATTCTAAGTCTTTGAATCGTCGAAGAGATTTTAAGTGTAATATTCTAAGTCCTAAGATGTTATACCGGACCAGGCAGAGCTTTTGCGTGGCGACAATTTTTTGAAGCGAACTGAGAACTAAGAACTGAGGACTAAGAAATGAGAACTTAGTAACCTGTTGCTGGACTCTTTTGTACCTCGTAGGAGAGGTGATCTCCGAATTTTGTCTCCTTGGCGGGGTGGATGTTTGGCCAATTAAAAGGCCTCGATGCAGCTTCTTTCCTTATTTGGAGCTTTTTATGCCCATGACTTTACATGGAGGGCCAATCAGAAAACCAGAGTAAAAATCCTCTCGTCTAGTACATCGAGTACTCCTTCTGCTCTTCTTCTGTCAACTCGCCTGTGATTTATTTTTTTTTATCTGTAGGCTCATAGAAACTTCCTCTATGTATTTTAGCAGACTCGCACGGTGTCCTCTTTGGCGGCTCCTCGAGCTTCCAGCGCGCATGACTTATGTGTCACTTGCTGATAGCTCTCCGCAGCTTCTCCTTCATTGCTCGTGTTCACTTTCGGGTACGCACGGTCCATAATGGACAGTAGGCTTCTTGTTTTTTTTTTATAGCGGCTTGATTTTGTCTGCTTATTCCCCTACCGCATAGTCGTAATGTGTGCGTGCATATCGGTTTGCTCCACTTGGTCTCTTGCCGACTTGCGTGTGTGCGTCAATATCGTGCTTCGCTTCGCTTTAAGCCTCCGCTGTAGCACTGCAATGTGTGCATGCGTATCTGTAAACTTCGCTTGCTCTTGTGCCTCTAATTTTTCTTCGTTATTATATTTTTTTCTTTTTTTATCATTGTTGTTTTACCTGAATCTACTATTATTACTGATTTCCTAACTGATTTTACTTGCCAATATTCGAGTTTAATTAAATTTGTATGTTTACTTCGCATTACGTTGTCGTTCCTTGTTCTCATCTATTTAATTAATTATTGAATTTATGGATTACTATTGGTTTTGTATTTAACGTCTGTTTAATAACAATGTGATAGTATCTCTATGCCAAGTATATTGTTATTCTTTGTACTATCAAGATCTTAATATACACTGCATTCTGGCGGGAAGGGTATCGATTGATTTGCTTATAATAACTAACCTTACTTATTTTGAATATATTAAAATGCGAAAGAAAGTGAGCATTTCACAGTCAAATATTATAGAGTTGGTGGAGGAAGTTGTTCAGAGCAAAACATCGGAGGAGGAACCTGTTGGTAAATTTCAACTTGCTAATTTTTTAGCTACAACTACCACCCAGTCTAAATTTATAGGTAACCCCATTGTATTGTCGATAAGTGAACATTTTAAATCTGCTTTAAAAAAAATATCTACAACTGAGAGACATTATACAGAGAGCGTTGAGACTTTGGAGCGAGGTAGAAGACTTGCTACTACGAAACGTTATAGCGAGCGTATAAACAAAATAAAGTCCACATCAAGAAGGTCAGGAGATAAGTGGATGAGTTATAATATTTAAACATGGCTTATGAAAAGCAATATTTTGATACTAGACATGGAGCTGGGTACGCAGGTGCACGTAATCTGCTTCGTGTCAATGATAAAAAGAAGAAAAATGGCATTAACAAGTGGTTAAGCAATCAGGATGCATACTATTTCAAAAATATCTAAAACAAGATGATATCAATTTTCGAGTGGCACGTAATCCTGATGTCGTATGTTTAGATATTTTATTCATAAAAATACTCATAGATATATAGATGTTATTCAAAATATTGTTCATGCTTACAATCATACGGTACACAGTGGTATTAACATTTTTCCAGCCATGGTAAACATGCGCAATTATGATGAAAAGAGAAAAAATTTACAAAAAAGAGCCCTTAATCAGCAAAAAACAATCTACAGCAGGTATATACAGCGTGGGTAAGCACGTTCGAGTACGGTGTGTACACGTTTGAGTATGGTACGTAGACGGTTAAACTTCACTTCAAACGCAGTCATTAAGAAACAAAAATCAATTACTACGTTGAATATTATGCTGATCAAATTGGTGGAGGAGAAGGAAGAGGAGTGCGTAGTGTGGTTGCAGGATCAAGTTATCAGCGAAGACATGGTGGCACAGGAAGTTTTTTGAGCGGCTTATTTCGACGGGTCTTACCATATCTTATCAGTGGTGCCAGAGCCATTGGTAAAGAGGCTATTAGAGTAGGAATAAATGTATTAGATGATGTGGGAAATGACGGAATCAATTTTAAACAAGCTGTAAATGCACGTACGCTAGAGTCTGATCGAAATCTCAAACATAAAGCCGCATCTAAAATAAAGTGAAGGGTTCAGAATATAAGCAACGAGGCAAGAAGCAAAAGCGTCGGTCACGTAAAAATCGTTTAACTGGTTGTAGCACTGACACTAAAAGTGGTAGTGTGAAGAAAAGATACGTCAGCAAATGTAAGGTCATAAGACCAAAGAAAAAAACGTGAATAAGAAGCAGAAGAAGAAGTGAAAACTAACAGACAATGTAGTGTCTCTGATATTTTTAGATGTGCATAAGCATCATTATCATGGCTTTTCTACATTCAAACTCATGCAAATGTATGAAATCAGAATTAGATTTATTTACTTTACCAACTACACAGACTTCAGTATAAAATTCTCAATTCGTACTTTGCAAGCCAGTTTCATCTCTCACTCACGATGGACCATTGAAATTTGTCGTTCCTGAGGGCGCTGATTATAACCGCATTTTACAGGCAGTAATCATTTATTTTTGAAATGCTATCATACAATATTCTCTGGTACTGGAATACACTTTCTAAATAAATCACTGGCGAATTCCAGAATGGATTACAGGAAAGGCTTTTGCTTTTTCGCTTTTGATTTAACACCCGATTTATCTGCAAACTCATCATTTCATTGGAATATTATCAAGCATGGTAGTGTTGCGTGGAAGTAAAATTAGAGAAAGCACTCGCAACAACAATCATCTTGGAAATAGATTCGAGCCGACAAATCATAACAGTTTTCAATACATAAGACTGACAATAAGTGGAGAGGGTAAAGAAGCAACAGCAGCGCCTTTATAATATTAACGGTGAAATTGTGACATCATAGGCTCAGTGTTCTTTGAGAGATTAAACGGTGCACTATAGCTGCTGCTGCTGCTGTTGCTAAAGTATTATGGATTTCATTATTAGTATTCAGGGTCTGATAGATTGTAAGAACAAGTTTATTCCGAAAAAAGTACCTATGCTCGGTTTAAAAAATAAAGTTATCGAGCTGCAACGAGACGTCAGTCTCGTGCAGAATACGCACAAGCGGTCACACAAATAAGCGAGCGCAAGGCAGACCCGCACGTCAACAACATGAGCACAAGCCGAGTGCTCATGGATAGCAACACGTGCTCGAGCAATATAAACACAGCCGCGAACGAAACCGACGACGGGCGAAAACAAAATAACACATACCACCAAAAAGAGCACGAAAAGCACCACACAAATACACACACAATACTCGATCCACTCACCACCAGAGGGCGTTGGCGCCAGCGACTGGGGCTATATAAGCCCAGCCGCGACAGCACGGCGGCAGTTCGATCAGAGCTCCCGATCCGAGCGTTGCCGTGAGCACACGACACCGCTAGGAGGGCACTAGAGGAACTGTCGATATCTGGCCGTTTTCGTGCGCACACGTAACGGCGCAGCTACCGAAATTGCCGCACTGTCATCTGAATTACCACTGTGCGCACACAGGGTAATTCAGACCCACCGAGTACCTGGAGGAGCGCTCTCGAGAGCACACGTAGCGCAACTACAGGCACTAAAACCGTCAACCACCTTCACACCGTTTCCACCGTTCCTGTTACCACTGTGCGCACACAGGGTAATCGGAACCCGAAACTGACTGCAAAGGCTGGCAGAGTCTTACGCACAGGTCTCTGTCAGACTCTGCACAAACACCGTACATACACCGCTCCACCGCCACACCGTTTCCACCGTTCCTGTTACCACTGTGCGCACACAGGGTAATCGGAACCCGAACTGACTGCAAAGGCTTTGCGCACACGTTCTCGCGAGGACTCCGCGATAGCGATTACACTCCTGGGTGCTTCACCGGGAAATAACCGAACCGCCGTGCTCTAGGCGTAATATGTACAAGTAGATGTAAGCGAAAGCGTAATTGCGACCGTACCGAATAAACGATCCGTACCGTAAACCGAAACGAATAGACATTAAGCGACGACTAGATGTTAAGCGTCACACCGATTAGATGTTAAGGATCGCGCCGATAGATGATAAGTGCCGAAACCATACCGCGTAGATATTAAGCACCGTCTAGACACTAAGAAGTAATTGTAAGAGATAAGTCTTTTTAAAGGCGTACTTTTGTTTGGTTACAGGTGGCGAATGACGACGCGCCTTGATAAATACTAAATATATAAACTAATTAAACTGAACCAAACAGAGTTGTTTTTAACCTCACTCCCCTCTCCGAATCCTGAATCCCGACTGACGAAATCCGGTGCGAGGGGAACGCAACCGTTACAGAGCATTGGATCATCAAGTCACCTCATAATTTTGCAGAACTACCTCTTGGAATTAAAAGATCAAACGAGTACATATCGAATCAATTTCATGGTATCAGATAGCACGAAGGTGATATTAGTTTTGAACAATTGGAATTTCATTTACAACAAGCGGCAAAAGTGGCTATACGTGTTTCCACTCGTGGATATGGCAATTGGCGAAATTTAGAGACTGTGATGTCTCGCGAAATTGTGAATGTGATAGAAATGTACGCACCAACCTTCGTAGAATTGAAAAATAATTTTGCGAGCAGTTTTATGTGTTCAAATCATAGTATCCAGGATATAAAGCAGTCATCATTGTGCTCTCAACCAGACATATTTGTTGAGAAAGTGATTATATCACATAGCAGAAGATATAACTCATGATTCAGCGCAAAAATTCAGTGATGCGTTATACTCACGTTTACACAGTGTACACTATCGTGTACGAACAGCTACTTCTATCTACGCCACTCATATAAACAAAGACAACGAGGACGATGTCGATCATAGTTAAATCAATGAATATACGTCAGTTACTATGAGCCTTCGAGCCATTTAATTGCAAAGACAGTTGGAGTATACGCTGTAGATAGAATCCCTAATGTGATAGAACATCTAACAGCTATAATTGCAAATACGGATGATCACACAAAGAGAGGGACACATCGGATTGCTATTTACATAGATACCAGTGGTTATGGAACATACTTTGACAGTTATGGACTGCCACCAATCTCACAACATCATGTTAAACGACGCAAAACAAATTGTAAACGATGTCAGTGTAATAAGCAGAAATTACAAAATATCGATTCGCAAGTATGTGGTCAATATTGTATTATGTTTCTTTATCACATGGTTAATTTACCTACCTTACGAACGTTTTCTCATAAGTTTCCACGATATTCTCGAAAAAACGATGAGCTAGCGGTGGTATTTTATAAAAATCTTTTTCGAAATAAAAATATTCATGTACGGTCAAGAAATGTTAAAAGATTAAATTATTGAAAATATGTCATTTACCATGTGAATAAATTTGTAATCTTACATAACTAAAATATTCTTACTTACACCATCTTCCTTTCTCCAGCAATCCTTTCTCATAACCATTCTACTGTAATCTAAGAATATGTATCACTAAAGTGTTGACGGATATAATATCACCACTCGGTGTCATTTATTGTTTAGCTTCACATTCTGTTTCGTCACGTTTCTTGTAATAGTATCCGCAAAAAATGTTGGTAACCTAAACATGTAGTTGATGGCAGTCGGTCAAATGTAACCTTAGCCTTTTTGACGATTGAAACGAATACGATATGTCTTTCCGGTTGCGTCATCAGCATACTCTTTCTGTAACTAGAATCCTACGCATATGGAAACCCACCCCGCTTTATTCGCGGAATAAATCTGGGTAGGAGGCTGCCTAACAAGCAATCACCGAACCGATGACTGGTATGACGGATCACCAGTACACAGGGCCGGGAGGCCAATCCCCGCATTGAGATATCGAATGTGCCAGATCGCACTGTGTTCCCCGGATAAGGGTTGGACTCTGTGTGGAATAGTGTAAACCGGAGCCACTTAGTTCGAATGCGAGGTCGAAGACGTGGGGTTACTAGAACAAACCCGCGAACTCTTACCAAGGGTTACGACTCTAGCGCGGTGCTTTCGGGCACTTCTGTGCGACTGCGTTTGGGAGCCTCCGTCATAATGAGATTTGGTACTCGATTCAGAGGCTGCAAACTGAAGTTAAACAGCTTCTCTAATCGAGAGGAGAAAGTCTCCTAACTGTCGGTTCAGGTGAAACTGAATGGGTTGGCTTACTCGCTGATTGCTCGCATGGCGGCAGTGAATGGAATATTATTTCCCAGTCGGGAAACGCCAAGAAAGACGTGTAGGTGAGGCCCCTACATCTCTGAGGAGGGCGCAGCATAAGACTGGAGCAAGTTCGGCGCGCCAGGCCTCGCCTGATGATTTCGATCTGATTATCGAAATGTCAGCCCAGTTTAGCAAGGAGGCGCAATCCAATCTGAATAGCGATGAGTTACGCTATTGGGTAAAAGTTGGAATTGGAGGATTGCAAGTGGGAGCGCTCTATGACCCGGGAGCGGCGTTGGCGGTAATGGGCACGCTAGGTTTACAAATAGACAGCGCGTGTAAGCGCAAGATACGCCCGAGCCAAGGTCGACAAACACAATGCGCCAATGGATAGACTTCAACGAATGTGGGTACAGTAGACCTACCGTTTGAAGTCGAGGGAGTCCAGAGAGAAGTGACTGTAGCAATAATGCCAGATGCAGTCGAAAGCTGCCTAGTTAGAGTAAACTTCGGCAGACTCTTCGATGCAGTATACAACCCAAACGAGGGAGTGTTATATTTGAAGCGCGAAAAGAAAATAGTGCAGCTTTAACTGGTAACGTTCGGAGTTTCTGGAGTGCTCAACATAGCCTCAGTAGGTTTACCGGAGTTTACGGAGAAAGAATGGGCTAGACTGAACAGACTTTTCGCCAGGGTGAAACCGGCCCAGCCAAATGCACTAGGTTGCAATAAGCTGATTGATCATGACATCGACATTGGTACTACTAGGCCCATAAAGCAGAAGTACTACCCATCGTCGAGGGTGATAGAGGAAGAAATGCACCGCCAGGTACATGAGATACTGGAGGCAGGCATTATCGAACCATCGACAAGTGGTTGGTCTAGCCCAGTAGTTTTGGTGCAAAAAGCGAACGGGGAATTTCGTTTTTGCGTTGACTTTCGGAAAGTTAATGCGCTATCAGAAGCTGATGCTTATCCTTTGCCGAATATGGACGATATACTGCGTAAACTGCAGAAAGCTAAGTATATCTCGACACTGGATCTCAGTAATGCGTATCACCAGATACCGCGCAAGAAAGAAGCGAGACCAATCACAGCGTTTACGGTGCGAAATCTGGGATTGTTCCAGTTTAAGCGCATGCCTTTTGGTTTAGCCTACGCAGGAGCGTCATTTCAGAGGCTAATCGATGAAGTAATCGGACCAGAACTTCAATCATACGCTTATTCGTACCTCGAGGACATAATTATTGTCACAGAGACATTCGAGGAACGTCTCAAGTACCTAGAAAAGGTTTTGACAAGGGTGAAAGAGGCAGGACTTGTCATCAATCATAAGAAAAGTGTATTTTGCCAAAGTGAGGTCAAGTATCTAGGCGTCCTAGTCAACCAGAACGGGTTTTGGCCTGATCCAGGTAAGATAGCCCCAGTGGTGCACTATCCGGCACCGAAAAACCTGAAACAGCTAAGGCGATTCTTAGGAATGGCATCATGATATCGCTAGTTTCTTAAAAGACTTTGCGAGCGTCGCTGAATCTCTTTTTGCATTGACCAAGAAGGGAAGGAAGTATGAGTGGAGTGAAGCACAACAAGATGCTTTTATGAAGATTAAAGCGCTGATGGTGACAGCGCCAGTCGCAGTAAACGGATGCAAGCGATACTGGCTTAGGAGCCGTATTGATGCAATTTATAGACGGCGAAGAAAAAGTATTAGAGTTTGCTAGCCGTACCCTTTCTCCGGCTGAGCGAAACTACTCAGTAACTGAGCGTGAATACCTAGCTGTGATATGGGCGATTAGGACATTTAGACCTTATATCGACGGATATGAGTTTAAAGTCATAACAGACCATAGTAGTCTGCGCTGGCTATGTAACCTGCGAAATCCAACGGGGAAATTAGTCGGTGGGCCTTGGAAAAGTAAGAACATAGTTATACAGTGGAGTATAGGAAGGGCTCACTGAACGCCGTACCAGATGCCTTATGACGGATGTACGAAGACAGCGCGGCACCAATTTGTGTGGTCAAATGGGCCAATGAAACACAAGACGAATGGTATCAGGAAAGAGTCAAGAACGTACAAAAGAGACCACAAGATGTACCTTGACTCAAACTACATGCGGGACAATTGTACACTTATCACCTGGATAGAAACTTGCCATCATCAATTCAAGATGATGAGGCATGGAAAATTGAGGTGTTATACGAGTGCCATGATAAACGATCAGCTGGTCATCAAGGAGGTGAGAAGACGTATGCTCGAGTAGCCATGTATTATTACTGGCCGAAAATATATAGCGACGTTGAGAAGTATGTACGACAGTGCTTAGTCTGCCAGCAGAGCAAGGTAGAGCAGCGTCACCCAGCTCGACTTATGGGATGTAGGGTCATCACGAGGCCATGGCAAATAGTGGCTAGTGGTATGATGGGTCGGAAACCAAAAACAGCACATGGAAACGAATATATCCTCGTGTTCCAAGGCCTGTTTACTCGATGGGTGGAGTGTATCCCCGTAAAGCGAGCGGACGGTCCTACCATAGTAAAACACCGAGAGGCGAGGATAGTTTTGAGGTATGGCGCTCCAAAAGTGTTTCTCTCAGATAATGGCACGGCGTTTAAAAATCGCGTTGTAGACAAATATCTGGAGTCGATCGGTGTTAAACATGAAACAACGCCGGTGTACCATCCTCAGGCTAATCCAGTTGAGCGTGTCAATAAAACGGTAACCAGTATGATACAAGCGGTCATAGATGAAAACCATTTCAAATGGGATGAGCACTTGAGCGGAATCATCTTCGGATATAAGTCCCATGTAGCCGATTAATATTATATTCAGCTCCAAATATAATTGCCTGTATTTTCTTGATATCGAGACACAGCGCATTCTCAGATGCCCAGGCCGACATGCGGCCCATCCCTCCCCCACAAAGATCATTCCTTCAGATCTGAGTGTACACCTGCAGGTCATTGGCGTAAAGCAAGTGCGTGGCACCGTTCGTCAGACACCCCTTAAATTTGGATAGAACGTCTTTCAAATCATTAATGTACAAGGTGAAAAGAAGAGGCCGCAGTATCCAGCCCTGTTGGACACCAAGATTGGTTGTTAGCCATTCCGATTCCCCATTAGTTTTGGTAACCAGTCTCTGATTACGATCCGTCATAAAAGATTTAACCGACAGGACTACCGATCTTGAGAATCCTAATCCAATCAGCTTCCAAAGTAACTTGGAGGGTGATATTGTGTTAAACGCTTTGCTGAAGTCGAACATTAGTAAGATAGTCAGCAGTCGCTTCTCACTGCCAATTCCTGTCCGAATGTCTTCTGTCAGTTTAAGCAGCGCTGTCGGCGTTGGATTATAACGTCCAAAATCAGCCTGAAGAGGGTCAAGAACCCTCTGCGCTTCCAAGAACTCGACAATCTGATCGTAAGCTATCTTTTTTTAAGACTTTAGAAAGGACACACAAGAGGGCTACTGGACAAAAGTCCGCAACAGCTGATTGAATTGATGTCTTTTTAAGCGGTACCAGATGTGCTCTCTTCCAGGCCGTAGGAAAAATCCCGGTTAATAGTGATGAATTAAATAAGGTTACCAGATCTTCACCGATAATTGGCAATGATTTCGTGATCATGTTTTGCGGTATACCATCCTCACCCTTTGCTTGAGACGAGAAGTAAGCAACACCAAACACGACATCAGTAAGGGTAACAGCACAAAAAGTGAAGACTCCCACACCAGTCGCCGCCACGATGCCACCCAAATCCGCCTCGCCCTCAAGGTCAGATATGGATACCCGAAATGATTATTCAATTCGTTCGGGATAAAGCCATGCAGGTCATTCTTGTCTTTAGAAACTAAAACAAGATTGCGTAATTCTTCCCATACATTTTTTTGTTATCGAGCGTGTCGAAGATGCTATTGTGAATAAAAGCTTCACGCGCCTGCGCAATACGTTCCTCTCGTTTCCTCCTCCCGTACCAGAGCCTGGTACTCTGTCCATAAGTCTGACCGTCTCGTACGTTTATAACGTTTTTATGTTGCGTCTCGTCGGTTGTAAACGTCTTTCAATTCTGCATCTACCCCAGGAGGATGCATTGTCATCCTTGGTCTAAATTGTTTAAGCGGAGCAAACTGCCCAATGACACACATGATATTTTGACTAAGGTGTTTTAGTCTTGTGTCAACTCCACGGTCTGAGCAACTAACTGGCGACCAATTGCAAGCAGCTAGCAGGGATGACAGTTCCTCCGGGTTAATAGATTCATAGTCCCTGTACTCGAAACCGCTCTTTTACTTCCATGACCTAGTCACGCCTGGTTTGTCAGGTCCGGTGCCTGAGTCTGTTCCACAGGCTGCTCAACAACTATGTTGGAGACTTTTGAAGCCTCGCTGACTGTAGTCGTGTCATCAGTCTTATTTTTATTGATATACAAAGTTATCACCGCATGTAGGTCAGCCGCTGAAGTAAATTCATGCATTTTTTCTCCATCCCCTATCTTCGTAGGAAATCGCACGCCTCGATGCCAAACATATTTAGAACCTAAACCACGTTCAATCTGTTTAAGATTATATCGGGCAAATTCTTCTTTATTTATATATTCATTAATAAAAATTTTACTCTGAATCAGGCTATTACGCGTTTCCTCACAAAGTGCAGTTATGTCGACATGCTTCGTGTTAAATGCTGTGAATCTCCCTATCGAAAGCATGATTTTATCTACAATGTCCTGACGAGAGAGGAAACCAGCCACGGTGAACGACGGTACGTCGACCTCGACACCCTCGTCCTGCTCGTAGGTCTTGCTTCGGGTCTGAACAGGCGCGTAGACACAAGGTTATCCCTCGATATAGAAGGGGCAACCGTAGTGAGGACAGCATACACCACGTCTGTGCATATGGCATCGGAATCCCCACCACAAGCCAGTCCCCCCGCCCGAGAGACGCCCCTGCTCAGCTCCGGAGCAAGAGCCTTCGCTGATCGAGGACCCCGAGGTCGACGTCGCTTGTGTTGCGTTCGGAGTCCATCCAGAGCTGGCTCGGTGCCAGTTGTATTGTCATCCGCATTGTTGTTAACGTCATTAACATAAAATTTACATTGCCTCTTGGGCCCGGAGTAACGTCATGGCCACCAAGCAATACAAATATTCACGATTCATCTGCAACATAGGGACTATATTGAGACCCCTCGGCAATGCCGCTACCTCCTGAGCCAGTAGTGGAAGATGTTATGTTGGACATGAGATCTTTAATGTCCTGCATTAGTATGGAATTCTCCCGCAGAAGCAGCAGACGGTCGTTTCGCAGTCCTTCCAGCATGGTCGACTGCTCAACAATTCTCTTCTCCAGCGAGGAAAGTTTGGTAACCAGGCCCATAATCGGCTCCTCCAATGCTGTAGAGGGTGACGATATTACACCGGTCGCCTTCAGTTTATCCACTAGAAGATCCCTCAGACCGTCGACCGCGTTATCAAGCAAATCAAACCGATTGCCGAAGAGATTCAAGATGGAAAAGGGCAGCGAGCAGTACCGAACGGCCCCAGTATTTACGGCTAAGCTACCTAGCTATTCCCTCATCGCGGTGCTCATAGTCGATGGCGTTCACGCTGCTAAATTATTATTATTATGTGTCAGAATGTTAGTGTCTTTGAGCGATTCGTCACCATACAGAACACTACTCACCGCAAGCATACTTGTCACACCGGAGACATCGGTATTAGCAGTATTCAACTCAGTATTTGTCCCGGAATTTAACACAGTATGTTTCTCAGTATTAATTAACACAGTATTTTTGTCGGAATTATTTATGTCAGTATTATGTTTCTTTGTATTATTTTTCTCACTATTATTACCATTATTATCATTGCTACCACTATCATCATTATTCTCAGTACTATTGTTACCACCGTTACTATTTTTCTTTTTAGAAAGCGCGGTGCCACTACGCCTTGTTATTTTTCTCTTCGTATCACCGCTCTTGTCTAACTTTTTAGCGCGACACTCCTGGCAAGTATATCTGCTGCTCGCCAACAGTACCCATTCATGACAAATATCATGAAAGGGCATGTCACAACATTTGCATATTCATGACAAATATCATGATAGGGCATGTCACAACCTTTGCATCTTTGGATGTTAGCATTCGCGTGGAAGACCCTGTTGCACTTTTTGCACGAGGAGCGTGACATTCTTCTATAGAACAATTACAATAACAACAGCAACGGTAAACCACTACAGCTTGAATAAATAATAAATAAATAATAAATAACAGTACATAGTTTAGTCCGAAAAATTGTCAAAATTGTTAAAATTGTCAAAATACTATTGATTGTAACGGGGCGGTTTCTAGGTGGGTAAATTCCTATGGCCACCGTACAAAAGCAAAGTACTCCTGCAGTTTACTTCTGCGACATGCTGACCTCGCTCGTGTAGTCGCTTACCTGCAACAATTCTCTGCATTAAATAGGAAAGGGGATGGGGACGTTAATCAAATAAGTACACGGCTGATTGAATAAAATGGCGTTTATTCAAGAATTGACACAGCGTCCGTGTTGCGCGATTTCACGTCGCGGGAAGGCCGCAAAACGGACACCGTGTATGCGACTGGAGCCAAATGCCTCGCTAGTCGATCGCGTGCAATAAAATAGATATTATTTCCTACTTCGCTATGTAGCGATGATCGCCGTCCTCTTCGGCAAGAATCAGTCAGTAATCTCTCGCAGAACGTTACTCTGCTTGTCGCCAGACCATCATCAGTCAGTAATATCCGAAATCTCTCGCGGAACGTTACTCTGCACGTCGCCAGACCATTTATAAAAAAACTAGCATCACACAGTATACGCTACTTGTACGTTTAGAAATAGAGAGCATATCGGACTTAGTCGCACAGTCGAGCAAGTGTATCCATCGGCATCTTTTCCGAACATCACCCCCTGCTGAAAAGAAGAAGAAACAGAGGCAGTGGACTCCCTGCGATCTACTCTACGCACATCGAAAGGACGAGCCGTCACATCCAAGTGCATCTAGCCACCGCTGTAACCTGAACCACCGAGCCTAGGCTGGAAGGCGCCGAGGATTGACAGCTGCAGCCACTCAGGAACATCTTTACACATATATACAAACAGCCACGCACACTCACACATTAAGGTACTTTTCTCTTTTTAGAAATAAACGTGTGTCGATTTAAAAAGAAATAATGTATAGTTTAAGTGACTTCGTATCCGGCTCCCTTCCCCGGTAGGCAATGACCGCGTCCGCGGTAGCCAAAAGGGATTTCCTATCATTCACTCATTTAATCATTTAAATTATTATAACTTTCACATATCGTGAAGTTCGGTTATTAATTCAGGTAGGAATTCATGTAATTGTATTAATGTGTTAGATTTTGTAATTTAAATTTATAATCTGGACGTAACATTATGAAAAACAGAGAAAAAGAAATTCGGTAATAACAATGCTTGAGACCCAGGAGATTCACAAGCGTATCTAATATAACCATACAGCTGCTTTATGAGTCAGGATTCTCAAGAAAAAAAATATTTACCCTTGCGTCAAGCTTAGTGTATATAATATTATTTAAATAATGGCTAAAACTTTATTTTGATCATGGATATGGAGTAAGCACCCCTACAACCGTTTCTCAATTTTCATTTATTGTTTTTTCTGCAATATAAAGGAACGCTCTAATACTTAAGCTTCAGAGAGGTCAAGAGAGAGGCAGCAGCGTAATCTAAATGGAAACAATGACGAAGTATCCGAAAATAGCTGTAGTGATGGGGAACGCAAACGCAGAAGGCTTACCCGTAGCAGTAGCAGTAGCAGCGGGAGTGACAGCAGCAGCAGTAGCAGTAGTAGTAGCAGTACCAATACCAGCAATGCTAATAGCAGTAGCAGCACTGATACAGCCAACAAAGAAGGTAAGACTCTTATTTAAATTTGTTTAGTTTAATAAAGTATATGTATAAACCGGCTGATCTTATAGATGCTCATTTGCAGACCGGTGAAGGAGGAGAGCAACCTAGATTTGTGATTCAGAATGAGGCAACGTGTTTTTATCGATATTTTGGATATGCATACCGCAGCCACCAGCCAATGCCCATGTTTACAACTGGTTAAAGGGTTGCATGCGGGACCTGCATCGGCAGCTTTGTGAGAGAGGCGGACCAATCGATTTTGTTGGTGTAACCATCAATCCGGACCAGTTCAGTCATGGTCCCCTTTGGCTATCATTCAGAATTATACAGGATTTTCAATTCGAAGATCTTTGGGAAATATTGAACAGTGCTATGCAAAGTGCGAACGAGTTCAATATAAATGAACGGTTATCCATTAATTGTGGTGTTGTCAGAGGTGTCCGGTCGTGGACGAGTTCGTTTAACCGAGGAGTCAGTGAAAAAACAATCTATATTAAACATCAATAACGATGACAATCTTTGTCTACCGCGAAGTTTAACTGCTGCTTATGCCTATGTCGTCAGAGGTCAGGTGCGCTCAGGACTGCTTCACAAATATTGGAACCAGATTCGTCAATCACAAGGAAGAATTCCAAAAACTACTGCCACAGATCTTATTAACCCGTTAAGCCCGATAATGCCCCTCCCGGTACACCGCTCTTTCGGCAATTATAACTCATGCAATTCAACGTATAAAAAATTGAAAGATATACTATTTTGAAGCTTAAGATGTCTCCTTTCCAATGATGTGCAGAAAAATGCGATAAAAAGTTGTTAATCATTCAAAAATATTGTTTAAATGAAAAAAAACATGATTTAAAAAAATTTTTTTTTTATAAAATCGAGATTCCCGAATGGTTTTTGGTTTGCAATCCACTCGGAACCTTAATAACTGGTGGCATAAATGTCTAAGCTTTCGAAATAGATAGTTTTCAGATCGATTTTTCATCTTTGTGTGTTCAAAATGGCGTGTTAATGACTATATTTTTGCCAAGACATCCATGAATTTTTTTCTTGAAAAGTTTGGACTTTTCAAGAAACTCATAAAGAAGAAAAAGTTCTTAGAATGATTCATAGAATACATCTGAATTTTTTCAACAAGTTTCGAGCGAATTTTTTGATTTTGCAAATTGTCAAATTTTGAAAAATTAAAAAATTGCTCGGAATATTCTGAAAAAATTCAGGTGAATTCTTTGTTCAATTCTAAGACCTTTTTATACTTGATAATTTTCCGTTTTAGTTCATTGTTCTCAAGGGAAAAATTCTCAAATGTCAAAATAATTGCCGAATATGTAAAATCCTGTATATCCGCGCTCCGATTGGTGTGTCTATACTATTGAAAAAACTCTGGAAAAAGACGGGTTTTTGTGAGGACATAAGTTGATAAAAAATACCAGAAGGTAATATCCAGTTATCGTGGGATTTATACGGGATTGAAATCTTGAATAGTCGATCGTGTCTAAGAAGCTTGTCATTCATTCGTAAGTGGCCTGACAATCCAAATTTTGCAACATTCATTCCATTGAATAATTGATTCTTGAAAAATATTGGATTTTTACTTTTTCAAATCATTGAGTAGTAAATCTCATCAATTGAAACAAAACATCATAAATCATCACGAACAATAGTCTGGTTGCCAGATATAGGCTTTATAACTTCGGAACGTTTGATTGAAATTGGATTTTTTTTTCATTACGTTGAAAAAAATGTCGAAAAGGAGGGCCATAAAAAAGAGGTACTGTGAATTGACTGATGAAGAATCAGATTCGAATGAAAGTGAAGAGCATATTGTAATACCTAATCCAGATGACTCTGGCTCTGATACAGAAAGTTCGTCAAATAGTGACAGTTCTGGTTTATCTGATGATGACAATTCTTCATCGGAAATTTGTTTACCAAATGTTTCATATCGATCTATTTTCGATAGTTATACTGAAAAACAAAAACTGTTGGAGCCAAATCATACATTTTTGTGGTGTGAAGGAGAAAAAGTTTTCCCTGCGGGTTTGACGGATCAATTATTACTGACTGATGCTGTAAAGCGAAAAATATCTTCAATGTCACATGTGGAACTTTTCGAACTTTTTTTCTCTGAAGGAATAAAAAATTATATCATTGAAGCAAGTGACGAAAATAATTTGAAGTTATCTGTAAAAGAACTCAACACATTTATAGGTATATTGCTATTATCATCTTACAACATTCGAAGTAACCAAAAAGAGTATTGGAAAACTGATCCTCTCGTGAACTGCTCTGCTGTTTCATCAGCGATGACGCGTGATAGGTTTAGTGAAATAAAATCTAAAATAAAGTATTCAAAACTGACTGATAAGAATGATAATGATAAAGCTTGGAAAGTTCGTCATATCTTGGAATTATTCAGCAAAAATATTCAACAATTCGGATTTTTTTCGACTGCTCTTTCCATTGACGAAATGATGGTCCGATTTTTTGGTCGCACATGCCTAAGACAATATTTGCCTTCTAAACCTGATCGGTACGGGATCAAACTCTGGGCCTTGTGTGGAGCAAATGGATATATATTCAATGCCGATATTTATTGTGGTAAAAACGACACAAGCGTTGGGATAAATTTATCTGCGTGTGCACTTGGCTCCAGAGTTGTATTACAAATGGTCAATCCACTTCTGATGAAGCTTTCAAAAAGAAAATTGTCTGATTATCATATTTATTTCGATAATTATTTCACTAGTCCTGATTTAGTCATTCATTTGAGCAAATGTGGTTTACGATCTACAGGAACTGTCCGTAAAGATAGAGTGAAACAAAAACATGATTTTGAAAAAAAAGCACCCCGAGGTACAAATAAAGTGAGTCATGATCGTAACAGTGGGATTAATCTAATCAGTGTGATTGACTCAAAAGAAGTTTCCGTTCTTTCTACGGCAGCTGGCGTCACTCCCTTTATGCCAATGGAAAGATATTCGAGGACTGCTGGGAGGAGAACAAAATTAGAGTATCCATATGCTTTTTCTTTGTACAACAAGTACATGGGAGGAGTGGATCTGCACGATTTTCGATGCAAGAAAGCTTCAAGTATAACTTCAAAGAAGTGGCCATTCAAGATTTTTTTACGGATTATTGAAATGTCAATAACAAACGCTGTAATAATCAGAAATATTTGCAAAAAAGAAGATGAAAAAATAATGAAAACGAGTGAAATGTGTAAACAAGTGAGTGCGAGATATTTGTCGCAATCAAGAATACGTGATTCCAAATCTCACAGGTACGATTCTAAAATAAGGAACAAATATACAAACGAAGGATGTCGTCTTAGGACTACTAGATACTGCATTGATTGCGAAAAATATTACTGTGTACACTGTTTTTCACAATTACACGCAGAAAAAGTAGGAGAATGAATTATTTTCAATTCCAAATGAATCAAAAGTAAAAAAAATAAAAATAAAAAAAGTAAAAAACAATAAAAAAAACAAAAAAAATATAAAAATAAAAAAGTATAAAAAAAAATGAAGAAAGACTATCTATATTCGTCGACCTCCACGTTGGTGATAGTCGGGCAACGTAAACTCCGTTCGCGGCGGACAGGCGATCGATCTGCGGATGTATATAAATTATATGTCCGGCAATTATTTTGACATTTGAGAATTTTTCCCTTGAGAACAATGAACTAAAACGGAAAATTATCAGGTATAAAAAGGTCTTAGAATCGAGCAAAGAATTCACTTGAATTTTTTCAGAATATTCCGAGCAATTTTTTAATTTTTCAAAATTTGACAATTTGCAAAATCAAAAAAATCGCTCGAAACTTGTTGAAAAAATTCAGATGTATTCTATGAATCATTCTAAGAACTTTTTCTTCTTTATGAGTTTCTCGAAAAGTCCATACTTTTCAAGAAAAAAATTCATGGATGTCTTGGCAAAAATATAGTCATTAACACGCCATTTTGAACACACGAAGATAAAAAATCGATCTGAAAACTATATATTTCGAAAGCTTAGACATTTATGCCACCAGTTATTAAGGTTCCGAGTAGATTGCAAACCAAAAACCATTCGGAAATCTCGATTTTATAAAAAAAAATTTTTTTTAAATCATTTTTTTTTTCATTTAAACACTATTTTTGAATAATTAACAACTTTTTCTCGCATTTTTCTGCACATCATTGGAAAGGAGACATCTTAAGCTTCAAAATAGTATATCTTTCAATTTTTTATACGTTGAATTGCATGAGTTATAATTGCCGAAAGAACGGTGTACCGGAAGTGGCATTCTCGGGCTTAACGGGTTAATTTAGCAAACGTTCAAGTACCGGTAGAAGTCTGTGGACTAGCAGAAATCCGTAAGTTTCAAGATTTCTTCGATACTAGTGGTACGGCAATCGTAGTATATAATTTTTCATCGTTCGCTCGTGGAAATCCACCAATCCAACATCACGGTAATTTTACACACGTATTATGCATAATGTATACGACCGAACAAATCATTATCAATTAATATTAAATCTTGTTGGAGCAAGCGGTAGCAAGGGCTATTATATACCATGCAATATAAGTTATTAGCGAGCCGAGGAACATAGATACATTGTTCAAATAAGTGCTATAAGTACATGTCCGTGCCATCGTGTAATACAGCGGAAAATCTAAAACAATGTAATGCTTGTTTAAGATTATTTTTTGGCCATGGTTGTTTGCAAAATCATCTTAAAATAAGATCATATAATAAAAGCAGTAATGTATGTAGTAAAATAAGACTCTGTCAAATTTTTTTTTAAAATAGTTCAAGTAAATAAAAGTCAGCCGCATGAGTGTACTGTATCATTTTGTAAAACGTGTAAATCAAGATTACCTATTAGACACCTGTGTTACGTACAACCGATCAAACAGACACAGCGTGTAAGACCAGTCTTATTTTTGTTTTACGACTCTGAAACCCAACAATCTCTTCGGGTGCTGGGCGACGATGAGAAAAAAGTGCACGTTCCAAATTTGTGTGTTGTACAGCAAGTATGTATGAATTGCATAGAGATTGAAGATATTTCAATTAGATGCGAGATGTGCGGTATTCGGGAATACATGTTTAATCGCGACCCGGTAAAGCAGCTTGTTGATCTGGCATTGGCCCCAAGAAGACAATTTCAGCAGGTTATATGCATAGCACACAATACCCAAGGATTCAACGCACAGTTCATATTTAAGCACGTTGTGAAAAAATTCAATCAAGATCGAGTTTTACCATCGGTAGTGATGAATGGTTCAAGAATAATTTTAATGGAGGTTCTACATGTAAAGTTTATTGATTGTTTAAATTACTTTCACATGCCTTTGAGTAGTTTACCAAACGCGTATGGATTATCCAAAATGAAGAAAGGTGCTTTTCCGCACTTATTTAATACGATGGAAAATCAGACTTACGAAGGTCCTCTACCACCTCTTGATTCATATTCACCAGCCACGATGGCCATCAAGAAGCGAGAGAAATTTTTGAAATGGTACGACGAACAAGTACACAACGGCTACTTATTCAACTTTTAACGAGAAATTATGAAATACTCTAAGCAAGGCGTGACAATTTTGAGATTAGAATGTTTAGCATTCCGCAAAACATTCATGAAATTTGGTGTGGTCCCTTTCGTCGAAGCTGCAACTATTGCATCATGTTGTATGCGCTACACTTGCTCTCTTGCATGGAACAATGAGTTCTTCATCGCCAGATCGAGCATGCAGGACAAGGTCAGGAAAAAAGACTACTAGAGAATATCTTGGTCGATGGTTACAGTGCACCCCAAGACGGTGAGGACCACAACGGTATTGTGCTTCAGTTTCAAGGCTGTTATTGGCACCGGTGCCCCCGACGTTACAGAATAAACAGAGTTATAGATTTGAAAAGTGGTGAATCGATGGATGCCAGATACGAAAGAACATTGGCCATTAGCTATAGGCTAAAGATGGCAAATTACCAGTTGATTGAAAAATGGGAGTGTCAGTTTAAGAACGAGATCTCACAAAATGAAAAATTTTGTTATTTTGTTCGAGAAAATGCATTTTTCGGTGGACGCACACGTAAGACAGTCAAAGTGTTCGATTGTCAAGGCGAAGAGAAGATTAGGTATGTTGACGTGTGCTCACTGTATCCGTTCATTTGCAAACGTGGCAAATATCCCATTAGTCACCCGAAAATCTATATCGGTCAAGAAGAGTGTGGACAGCTGATAGGGCCGAGTAACGACATTTCACAAGTAAACGGGTTGATCGCGTGCGATATACTAGCACCACAAAATCTATATCACCCATTATTGCCAGTAAAAATGCATGGCAAATTGATATTTCCTCTATGTCGGACACGCTGCGAGCAATTAATTCAAGAAGACTACCCTCATGAAGATCCTAAAGAGCGTATACTGCGAGGAACTTGGGTTTCCGAAGAGGTGAAGGTTGCTGTCACGTTGGGAAAAATCGTCAAGACTGTCTATGAAATTTGGCAATACGAAATGACGCAGTACAGTCAAGAAGAGCGGAAAGGTGGCGTATTTGTGGGATACGCCAACGAATTTTTTGCTTAAAAGGTCGCGGCGTCGGGATACCTACCACACTGTATCACAGATAAGGATAAGGATCGCTACGTGAGATAGTTGGAACACGACGAGGGTACAAAATTGAGGATGATATACCTTTCAATGCTAGGTTACGATCTGTGGCTAAACTGTGTCTAAATTCTCAATGGGGAAAGTTTGGTCAATGCGAGAATTTAACAAAAAAAATCATGGTGAAGTATCCAGACAATCCTATGAATTTATTTACCAGTGCAGAGGTTGAAGTTAACGGTATTCTACCTGTAAATGACGATACACTCTACGTCAATTGGTGCTACAGAGACGAGGCTCTGTCATCTTCAGTATCGTCATCAATGACAAACGTGGTACTCGCTGCTTTTACAACAGCATATGCACGTCTAAAACTGTTCCGATATCTGCATGACTTGGGTCCACGAGTTCTCTACTACGACACTGATTCGGTATTTTACGTTAGCAGAGGTGAAATCGGTGAATACGAGTTGCCAATCGGTTCGTCGCTGGGCAGTCTGACAAATGAACTAGCCGACAAGGGCCCTGCTGCATTATAACGACCTTTTTGTCAGGTGGTTTAAAGTTTTACGCGTATAAATGTAAAAAATCTGACAGTGAAGAGGAGTGTATACGCAAGGTTAAAGGGATTCGGTTGAACTATACGAGCAGTGAACAAGTCAATTTTGATTCGATTCGAGTGATGATCGTTTCTGCACACCTGGAAATAGTATTAGACAAAAGTGTTAGACAAAAGTTACCCGTATGGCTATAAGATATCGGTAACTGACAGTCTGTAGTTACATGTGGCGAAAACTTGTGTATAGACGACACTACGAAAGAAAAAACTAAATAGTTTTTTCTGATTTATTGGCTGAGAATTGTGCTGACATCGTGATGATTGGCCACGACACACCACCATCAACCTGAGAGCGTTTTCGAATGAGGGTTGTAAGAACTAATAGCATTATTACTGCTGTACTTTTAAAAAAACTCGAAAAATTGTCTATTAATTAACAAATTGTTTCCACTTATAATTTGTTTCTAAATAAATGTATTTTTTACTTTCATTGTTTCTTCGAATTTCTTAATCCCTTATACCATACCTAATTCTTATGCATGTGAACGAAAAAAAAACTTCTAACTATAGATGGCACTGAGTTACGTGAAAGGTGATTGGTCGGTCATCACTCCATCGCTAACCTGATTGGTTGATATCCTGTGCTTACATAAGTATTGCTACACCCACAATCCACGACCTTATATGTGAAGGTTAAACTGAAGTGTTGGTTACATGATTATCTCAGTAGCAGTTATGGAAACGCGATGGAAACATCCGTTTACCTCCATTAATGCACTCTCTTTGTTCTCCCTATGATGAGTGTCGCACACGTGGCGGTTACCACCTCCACAGCTACCATCTCCATCATTGCCTATACTACATACCAAGCGCTCGAAGTAGTTTAGTCGTTTCAAAGTGGTGGCAGAGGTGACAGCAACAACATGGCGCACCAAAAGGAAGACCGGTTTCAGCTGCTGAATACCCTATACACTTTAGTTAAGTCATATGCAACGGAGATCATTGTCGGCCTGGAATACATCAGCTTCAGAGACGAGTACTACGAGTCAGTGGTACGCCTATTGGGCGACGACTCCAATGGAACCGCTTTTACCTACGATGGATGGGTGCAATTCAGAGACTGCCTCAACGAATTTTTCAAGTATCTTTGTGGACCCAGCAGCGAAGACATGACGGGTCAACAGATTTATGGTACAGGATGGATAGCAAAATTCACACACAGTGGGAAAGACAGGGCTATCGAAATTGAGGATAATACTCCTCCTAGGGCACCTGGAGTTCTCAGCAAACACTATTGTGCAACTATTATTATGAATAAAGTTAAGTTTCTTTGTTTAAATGAGTATATTGTGAAATGTATTGATGCAGGCTTAGAATATCTTAAGCTTGTAGCGGGCAGTATAAGTTGAGTTGCTAGAGAGACTGTAGAATATATTAAGAGTGTTGATCTAGACAATATACCACTCATGCATACTGGTGTGTATACAACGACTTTTGTCAAACAAATTATTACTCTGATTGATGACAAATGGTTCGATATTATTACAGCCAGTGTGCAAACGCTTGCGAGAAAATTTTATCAGGTTGCGTCACAGCACCTCGTTGTAATTGTCGACTTACTAAACAGTTACAACGAGTAAAATAATGTTTTTTTTTTGTTTTTTTAATTTTTTGTATATAACCAATTTTATATATATATATATATATATATATATATATATATATATATATATATATATATATATATATCTTAATACCGTATATCACAATGAATTTGTAGAAATATCGATGATTGAATAAATAATTGATTATTAGTGAATATAAAAATACCTCCCTTATTTTTATTTATATCCTTACCTTGTCTCCATTTCCATGGTACATTCTGAATATATTTATTTCATACACTCTTTTACTCAAACTTAAGCGTAAAAAAAAGAAAGACAGAAAGAAAAAAAATAATAAAAAAGGTGGGAGAAGGGGAAAGGGGACTGTTACCCCCTCCCCATCACCGGAGCAGTCTCTCCTCCCGCGTGCTGAAGGTTCCCCCCTTCCCCCCACAGTGGTGCGTCAGCAGAACTAGCGGCGGCGGCGGCTGGTTTGTTTTGACTCGCCACTGTGGGGGCTTACTACTAGCACTCAAATGTTACAAGGAGGAAGCAAAACTGTATAGAAAAATCGAATTTTAGAGATTCACTTATAACTCAGGAACCAATCAACAAAACCGGTTAAAATTTTAACAGTAATTACTTTTTGCTATGATAAATCACCAAATTTTCTTTTGAAGCAGTCTACTGTTCAGCTTTGAAAATACGAAGATGCAAAAAAAATTTTTTTTTTCATTTAATTAACCATATTTTAAAAACTGTAAGGTTTTAAAAGCTGCGCAAAGAACTTAGCCAAGACACATAAAATATCTACCTTTTCCCAAAATCTCAAGAGCATTAAAGCCTTTTTACTTCCGTAATCGAGGAACAAAAAAACTCATTTTATTCAGTTTTCGATTTATTACTAAATAAATATGCATTCAAAATAACTTGAAATTTTAATGGGATATAGTTCGACACGTGACCCATCAACATGATTTTTTCGTGAGGTTAAGATGTGTAGTATCAGAGATAAGAATTTAAAAAAAAAAATTACCTTTTTTCATTTTTGCTGCTAAACGGTACGGTCGATTCCAAAGACCAAGCGGTTAAAAGTAGGTATTTTTATCATCTTTCAAATGCATCATAGCTGAATTGTTTGTAATAATGGAATGATTAAAAAAATGCAAAATAGTGTTTTTCAGAAATCAAAAAATGACCATAAAACGCAAACTAGTTGACAAAATAAAATATTACTGCTTTTTCCGAATTCGGAGTCCAAAAATAGATATAATGTCAAATTTTATTGATATTGACTGAGCAGTTATAGAAATATTATGGTGTACATACAAACACACACACACACA
This sequence comes from Muscidifurax raptorellus, assembly GCA_020010945.3. NCBI lineage: Eukaryota > Metazoa > Arthropoda > Insecta > Hymenoptera > Pteromalidae > Muscidifurax > Muscidifurax raptorellus. Next base: position 220,347 of record JAHUUD020000054.1, read on the forward strand.
TCCATACGGATATTTTCTAAAAATGCGTGATTCGAACTCTAAACATCTCAAAACGGATTTCTAACCGGTTTTTGATGAAGTCAAAAATTTCACTATTACAAAGCTTCCTCTAGGAGGAAGCAAAAAAGAAACATGCTTGTATAAATAGAAAATATTGAGGTAATCAATTTAATTTATTTAACTATAATAGTCAAAATAAATCGAAGTGTGAAATTGAATGATTAAGAAGAATCGTTTAGCCGCACATAACCTTGATTCAAATGAATTTACCACAACTGGGCAGAAAGTGCTGGCGTTACCGGCAAGGGGTTGGCCCCTGAAATATAAGACATTCTCCGAAAAACTATGACTGGGAGGTGAACCTGATGCCCTTTTGGTGGCAGACAGTTTCGGCTTAACCGTTGATTTCTGAGTCTGAAAGATGTCCTCCCAGGTATGATAGTATAGGTATGCTTAAATAAAGCATGAATATGGGATTGGATATAGGTATGGATAATAGGTATGGTATATTTGAATGGTGAATACTATCATGCGGAGATGGTGGAAGGTAGGGCTAGGTCAATAAGCAGCTATTCGTGGTAATGCAAGAGAAAAAAACCTCTGCCACCTTTCTAAGAAAATATGAAATTAGCATATAATTTTGTTATAATAGACTTACCTCACCATAGTTAAAAAAAGAGTAAAGGATCTGCCAAAGAAGTATCAAAGGACACAGTAATAAGTTTGCGATTCCAATCCATAAAATATACTTTGATAAAGATCGTCCAAGCTCTTGACGTTTATTTAATTTTTTGTAATCTTCTTGTAAATGCCAGCTATTTTCAAACGGAGACCATGGACCCCCTAAAAAATGATATATTTTTATTTTCTCTGTTGTAATGCAGAATGCGCTACTACGCAATATACATTATGTATATATATATATATATATATATATATATATATATATATATATATATATATATATATATATATATATATATATATATATATATATATTGTAACGGGCGGCGAGACGCGCATGTCGGCGCGGGTAGCCGAAGCGCGGGAAGGCTAGTAGAAAACTCGCAATTTGAGGAAAATTCGAGTCAGTTAGCTTTGGACCGAATAGTTGAGTTACGCGCGCGAGAGCAACAGCAACAGCAGAGCAGCCATAGCAGCAACAGAAACCACGAAAGCTGCAACAGCAGGGGAGGCAGCAACTGCAGCACAGCAGCAATCGCAGCAACCACTGCTCCTCATCTATCACCGCAACAGCAACACGGCGAGGTCGAGAAGGAGACTCCCTAGCCCGAGGCCGACGAAGATCACCGCAACAATAAAGTAGGATTCAATTTCTATTTATTTATGCACGATCGACTGGCGAGGCATTTGGCTCCAGTCGCTGATCCGGTCGTGTATTTAGTGGCCTTCTTGCGACGCGGAATCGCGAAACATGTGGCAGCACTTTTACTGAATAAACACTATTCTACATCTTCTCGGTCGACTACTTATTTGATTAGCGTCCTGATTTCTTTTCCTATTCAAACCGCCGAATACCGCAGCCCCCGCGGGCACTTCACAGGAGTGTAGTGCATACTGAGTACCGGAGCATCGTCGCAGGTAAGCGACCACACGAGCGAATTCAGCATTTCGCAAAAGTAAAGTGCAGAAGAACTTTGCATTTGTACGGGGTACATAGGCAGTTAGCCGCCTAGAAACCACCCCGTTACAATATATATACAGGGTGTCCCATTTTAAAACCACCACCCAAAAATCTCCCAACCAAAGCATTTTAGAGAAAAATTTTTTAAACAAAAGTTGTTAAGTTTCAAGGGGGGCACACAACGATGACCTTGACCTTGACTTCGACCTTGAATACCGGAAATGGAAAGAGCGGGATATTCTACGTCTGACTATGATCTTGACCTCAACCCTTACCTTGAACTTCAGGCTCAATATAAGGTCTAAACGATCTTTTGAAATGGAAACCCTTATTTTATTGGTCACACGACATTCACAAAGTGGAGTAAATTTTTGCCCTCCAGTAAATGACAGCCACTTTAGACATTCACAAAGGGATTCACGTTAATCTAGCATCTCGAAGGTAAGAGGCAAGGGGACTCACGATAATTCAGCATGCCAATGGAAACAGATCTTACCTCAGTATAATCTTTAGCATGTATATACGTTTATGCAATATGTTTCAAACTATGTTTTTTTAATAGAGTTTGTTATGTGACAACTTTCTTATAATTATATTCGAATAATTATTTCGAATATAAAATCGGTTAAGTTCTACATATAAAAGTTACAGCGAGACTCAAGGCCACAAAAGTATCAGGTAGCCAAGAATCTCGCTGACCTAAACAACTTCCCCTCCACTGCGCAAGACCGCACGTGCGAAGCCACGCTGCAGTTTAAAAACTTGCACCGTTGCCAGGTCCCGTAAAGCCTAATGAGTTTGGCAAGTGTAGACGCAGTGACGTCAGCGTGGGGAGGTAGAGCTTGGAGACGCGTGGGAGGTCCGGAAATACTTTCGAGCGTCCCCAAGCCATGCTACCTCACGGCACTCCGACTCGAGTCAAGCTGCCGAGCGGACTAATATTTTTCAATAGTTTTCTTTATTTTCTTCTTGTTCAATTTGGTTATTTTATTCTTTTGTAAACGTGGTTATTCATTGAACTCACTCGCGGCGACGATTTGTCTCTTTTGGTCGGATACAAACACCCAGATTCTAATTGTTCATAAAAGGAGGACCAAAATAAGAATAAAGGTGTTCCAAAACCATAGCAATATTTATTCTCATTTAAAAAAAAAAAAACCAAAAAGAAAACTTCCTTGGACCAGAGAAGTAAACAGAAGGATAGATTCTCGAGAAGCAACAGAAGAATACAAGGTAAGAGAGTTAATTATATACAAGTCCGTGTTACAATCTCAGTGAGAGAGAAGTCAAGTTGACAGCCAGGAGAGATTTAATGAGTGAAATCTCTCCCGTATCTGTATAGCTGCGTGCCCAAGGTCAACTCACGCAGAATTTGAATGAATATTGCTAGGTGACTTACAATCACTTAACAAAAATTGGAGGTCCCACCGAAATCTCGCGCATAGCTGCCAGCTAATTTTTCTCTCTCGTTACATGCCGGTAAAAGTAAAAGTATCTAAAAACAAAAGAGGAAGGAATATATTAAAAGTTAAATGAAGAATATAAAAATATAATAAAGAGTGCGCGAATTCATAACGACGAGAGAAAAATTTTATAATTCAACAATAGTTTAATAATGATGAACATTTAAAGAAATATTAAGTCATAAAAAAGAAGTGTCATGTTACCATGCTGCGTGCTATTGGCAACAGCAAACGCGCAGAAAGCATAGCGTAACGTCGTGCGGTGACGTCACAACCACGCTTTGAGTATAAAGACATGGGATTGAATATCTGAAAAGAACATAAAGGGATTTTAAATAATTCTAGAAAGGTTTTAAAATTTAGATGATTAGTCTCATTAATTAATTATGTACTTATGTTAATTAATTAATTATGAATCCAAATCAAATTTTACTACACGGTTCAGTGCAAACATAATAAAGATTGTTTTTAAAGAAAAGGGGGAAAGGAGAATTTAAACTCCATTAATGCCAAAAAAGATATAATTTATTTCAAATATTGTTTGAATCGAAACAAATAGTCGAACAATGAATTCTGCAAAACGTAACCCCTGTAACATTATTATGTGTGTTTAAGAATTATAGCATGAGGAGCATTTTTCATCGTCCAATAAAATATTGTGAATGATTGTGAAAAAGAATTAAAAGGGAAGAGTACATTGAAAATAAGCATATACAATATTGTTCACATCTGCGAGATGTGAATATATGAAATTCATACGTACCAGAATGAAAAATTCACCTAAATCTGGTCGACCAGCAAAAACAAACTGAATTGGTATTTCCCAGCCACAGTCGTGCCAGAGCGTAAATTGACGCAGGTGTCCTACAAAGCTAAAAAGGCCAGGGAGCGAAACTTGGTCCCTTGCACCTATATAAGAATAGTCCAATAAATAAATATTAAACTATAAATTATACAATTTTGTTGAATGGCTGACAACAAATTGGTAAAGCCATTCGAAGATTTGTTGTGGCGAACTGAGGTTCATGGCCCCCAATATAAATAAAGAGAATAGAATAGAAATATATATACCAGGATATATCACTTGTCCAAGTTCATTCGTCGCTTCCAAATTTGAGCATTTTGTGGAAATTTTAGCCAAGTTCTCGAAGCCTGTACGCTTGTTGTTAATCGACAAGACTGACTGCGTCAAACTCCAACCTTTTGGACCAATACCGTGTAACAAAAAAAATAAACAATTTACACAAAACAACTTGCTCTTGTGCTAAATTGGCAAGATACAAATGAGATATAACAAAAAGAGAATACTTATCTAATGAGCAGCAACAGGTTGCACTGCTTAAAATAATTCAGCTCGCGTCAGTAAACACTTTGACTCACAGCTTTAGTCCTAATTAGTCAAACAAACTGAATCACACACACACACGGATAGGGAAGACACTCGCGAATCCGCAGATAATGGGTTTCAACAATGAGTAACGTGTTTTATACAAGATACTTTCAATAGAAAATACACGACGTGACACGCGGGAGGTCAAACACAGGGCATATACAGCAGCCGACGCCTCGTGTTTGTTCAGAGCAAACACTAGCGCAGGCGGCTGGAACTAGAAGCGACGCTAGGGACACTTTACTAGTGGTGTAGGCCTAGTTCCGTAGCACTAGTGTGGAGGCCATTTTGAAGAACAGCGAGCCCGCGCGAAATTCAAATTGTAAATCATGCGGATCAACATTTAGATAAAGTTTAATAATAAAAAAAATTAATTGAATATTGTAAATAAATTGTAAAAGACCAATAAGTATAACTAACAATTTTTTTTCAGAATAATACAATTTTCTCGGGGGAATTAACATTAAGGATAAGATTATATTTGATTGGTTTTAACAAAATACAATAACATTGTAAGGTTGGGATTTACTATGCGGGACCGCGCAGTAATTCTATATACGAATAATTGTTTATTTGAGTATAGGTGAACTAGCCTTGATTCGAGAGTCTTCTGTTACTATTAAGTAGGTTATGATTCTAATAAACTGTCTCTTTATGATACTTCTTTGTTATGACTTTATTCAGACACAGACCCAATGCTTTGATACAGATGTTACACACATGTTATTGTTTTATATAATCTAATCTTTCGTTTGTTCTTAATCTTACGAGTTTACTTATTTCTATATTGGTTCGACTTACAATCACGTTCGGACACTACTAGTAGATTGCACTGGTCGATGACTGGGCGGTGTTTAGTATTATCCTACACGGATGGTTCCGTGGCGTGTTGAGAGTAAGTTTCCTTAATTAAGCTGCCGAAGCTAACGCCAGATGTGTTGACGGTCCTTAAGCCTCGTACTGTACCAACTCACGTCCAGAGTATGAAGAATTCCACCGGTTAGCTTCCACGGAGTTCTTGAGTGGTTTCTAAGCACCCAATAGACGACGCGAAGAACTAAACGGCACTCGTATTCACACACCAGGTCCAGCAGTACAACACTCGGTGTCCTTGTCAAAAGAGACTTCACTAAAGGCGGGATGAGGACTGTGTGCGGGGCTTATAAGGCTTTGCGGATGATCTCAATACGTTAGGGTAATAACCAATCACCGATCGCCACCGAAAGTGTCTTACAATATAGGTTGGTGATGGTTTATAATAAGTAGGTTTTGGGATTGCTGACTTGGGAGTCAGTTGGCTTAATTAGTGGGACGCGTTTGATGTCGTAAACGCGGTTGCGGAAGTGCTTACATTGTGATTGTCGTCGTATACCTGCGCCTGTACACATACACGTCGTCATACATCATTCTGTATACAGTATATCCATACATATAAATATCCTTTATGAACATGGGACGTTACAACATTATTGGGTTTTAATATTTATATTGAACATTCTTGCAAATATTATTTCCGTTTGAGGCACTACTTTAATACATCAATAATAATCAAATATTTATGGATCAATAACTACTTTGAAATTTAAACAATAAATAAATTCTTTTTATTATTTTCATTCAGTTAAATTATTTCAAATAGTAAAAAATTGAAAAAATAAATTTCTTTTATTGAACATTTATCAAATCAAAGTTGAAACAAACATTTTATTTTTGTTTTTGAGAAATTTTTTATTGGCTAAAGAATTTTCTACCTTTCCTTTAGGTTACTTGCAAAAGTGACTATTCATCATATACCTCACTAGTCAGCTTATTAGCGGCTTTTCCCTGGATCTGCTCAATAGCGGTCACTCTATATCCTAAGGTTTGCTCAATAGCAGCCTAATCCTTTGGTCTGCTTAGTAGCGACTACTCTTGTGTATCCTGAGTCAGCTGAGCTGCGGCTCTCCTCGGACCAGCTCAACAGCGGTCATTGTATCCAACAAAACCAAAAGCCATGAAGGAAGAAAATTACTTAGGCAGAGACAAATTGTTTAACAAAAAGAGATGGGGAAAAAAGTATTTCTTGCAGAAATTACTATTTGAAAAGAAGGCATAAGAAGAAAGACTCAAAGAAATAAATAATCAATTGTGCAATTATTACTAGGAAGCCAATAGTATAAACGCGGATAACAGTAAAGTTTCTGAAGATAATTTAAATTTACAATCTGAATTAAGCAAAAGATTTAATAAACTTTTTGAATTTGCTTTAAGGGAAACGAATAAACGCAAAGCCGATTAAGTTTTTTTTTGACACAAAACCCATATTTAGTCATCCTTGAACCAGTTTGAAGTATTTCCTGGTAACCATGTGTCCCACACTTTGGCGACCCATAACCCGACTGAATGAACAATCCCAACATCTAGACCCATTACAAATTATTTCTTTTTGAAAGAAGAAAAGGGTGAGAGAGATCAGATTTGGCTCATTTAGAATTTTTATATAAAAATACAAGAAGAGCATTCAAAACGAATCTCGGCGACGAAACAAATTCCAGAGGTGCCAGAGCAACGAATGCAACTTAATCTGATTCCAATTTCATGCTAATGAATAGCATGGCAAATACCTTCGCGCTCATGAACTGCATAAGCGGTATTCCGACTTTTGATAGCAAGAGAAGTCTTAGAGAATACATACAGGATTTAAGAAATGCAGCGTCTCTGGTGAGTGAGACTATACAATATACAACCGCAGTTTTTACAGAATGCCTTGCACAAAATCACCGGACCAACGAAAAAGAATTTAAAGAATAAACAAATTACCACAGTGGAAGAACTGATAACACACCTGAAACAAAGATTCGGACCAGGGAGAAACTTCAGTTATTTCAATAACAAAATTCAAAATGTTCGAATGAGAGAACATGACACGGTCGGTGATTTCTATGATGAAATCAACGTCTTGCTTGGCAGTGCAAAAACAGCACTCCAAGAAGAAAAAGGAAACAGTTATAAGAAAGAGATGATGGACTACTTGAAATTGCTCGCAGTAGACATATTCATAAAAGGTCTACCTGCCAATTTAGCAGAAAGAGTGGAAGCCTACGAAGAAGCTGTACGTTTAGAAACGAGAATGGAAGCCAAAATAATTCCAGACTCCAGACCATACCGTGGCAGGAATCATGGCAACTATAACCCCAGACTATATAGTGAACGACGAACTGGAATAAATTATAGAAATAATAGAAGATACGATGACGAAGATGAATACAGAAATAGTCAGCATAGAGAACCTCACTACATAGGTTATATCGAGGAACATTATGAATATGGAGAGCCTAAATACATTGCCTATGTGCGAGATCGATAGCAAAATATACCACGTGATGGATATTCCGGCTACCGCCGCCAAACAAATGGTTATCAACAAAACCATTACCAGGAGAACAATTATAGAAATCCAAATTATGCAAATCATTATCATAACACCAATTATGGAAATGGATTTCGTCAAAATCAGAACTACAACGACAACCGACAAGAAAGTAACAGTTAGCGTGAGAGGAATAATCAAACCTACAGAGGGAGTCAACGAATATTCAATCCTCAAACCGGAAGGTATGACAATATGCAGAATCGACCCGACAGACGGAATAACAGTAGCTGGCGTAATGAAGATCCCAGATACAACAATCAAAATAATAGGGATAATTTAAACTACCAACAGGCTCGTCACGAACCAAAGATGGCGAGCGAAAACCAGAATTGATTTATTTATTTATCAGTAAAGTTACATAATTACATTTTAGCAATGCAACTTACATACCCGCAGAGATAAACACAGTTATCTGTTTGCGAGACTGATTGCTATCTTACATCTAGATCTTAAAACTATATAACTAATCTTTTAAGATTAGTAACCGCAGTCTTATCATTGCACATTGAAATTATCTTATTTTTAATGTTACAGTGATATCGTTTTATTTATTTCTGTAATTCCACTCTTTTAATATCTTTTCTTTTTATCAATATATTTGATCTAATCCACTCTTTTAATTTCTTTTCCTTACTTTTCGTAGTTAAATTTTTTAATTCATTTGGAAGTTTATTGAATAATTCTATCGCTATGATGTAACTGGTTTTCCTGCTTACTGTTTTCTCTGTGATCGGAATTTGTATAAGTTTTTTTCTTGTTTTGCTTTTTAGTGCTAAATGTTTTGATTTTAAAGTCTCGTAATGGAAATATAGTGATTCTAGTTCGTACAATTTCTCAAGATGAAGTGGGTTTCCTTGAGTTACAAAATTATTTTTATTAATGATTTTTAACAGTTTTTTGTGTAGGTTCTTTAACAGTAATAGAGCATTAGAGTAAGCCCCTCCCCAGGATATAATTCCGTAGCTTATAACGCTGTTCAATAGCGCGTAATAAATTAATCGTAAAGTTGCTAGATTCATTAGTTTTGATAATTTATAGAACACAAAGGTTAAATATTTGGTTTTGCTAACAATATACTTTATATGCTCGTCCCATTTCATATGGCTATCGAAAATTAATCCTAGATATTTACAGTTGCTCACTCTGTTTATTTTTTCAGCTGGTTAGCCTGTTCAATGCTAACCAGCTTGAAATACAGTTTAAATCTTCATTCATTTTTACTTCAACGTCGGTCCAGGAGTCAGCCGATGTTATTATCGCAGTATCATCCGCATATGATACTACATTATCCTTAAGCATGTCGTTAACACAGATGATGAATAGTAGAGGGCCCAGTATTGTGCCCTGTGGCACTCCCGTGCTTACAGTTTCTTTATCGCTAACAATATTTAGTATTTTAACTCTGTGTTCTCTATTACTTAAGTAACTAGTCATTAGGTCTAATGCCTTGCCTCGAATACCATATCTTTCTAATTTTTGCAGTAAAATTCTGTGGTTAACCGTGTCGAAAGCTTTGGCCAAATCTAGCAAAGCAACCGCTATTGGTTTGCTTTGATCTAGACAGTTATATATAATGTTCGATATGTATTGACACTAATGAAAACTAAACAAAAATGCTGATGCTCTTTCAAGAAACCCTCCTGAAGCCACCGAAGAGGAGATAAATAAAAACTTACCAAGAATCAAAGTGATGATAATTGAAGAAAAAGCAAAGCAAGAACAAGAAAAGGCCGAAACTAAAGCACCACTACAGAAGACTCGTTTTCGCAATAGAGCGCACTCAGCATCGGAGAAAACCACAGTACCCAGAGGCAGAGGTAGACCCATAGGAATGAAAACAAATAAAGAAGTGCCCAAACTAGAACATAGTGTGGTAGCGCAGAGGACAAGAACAAAACGTGCTCAGGTAGAGAGTACAGTAGGACAATACATCAAGCAAGAAGGACCAAGCCTGACGTCCAAACCCATTGGTGTAAAGAAGACTGCACAAACAGAGACACCAACAAAAATAGAGACAGCAGTCACAGAGACAACTTCCTTCAAACTACGAGAAATGCCAGGAAATTCATCTGATATAGATTCGGACATTTCAATGACAGTCAACCCATCCAGGAGATCATGGCTGTCGTCAACGGCTAATGAGGACAGCGACTTAGATAAACCACCAGTACTAGACCGCAGATACAGCGGATTACGACAACCAGACTCAGAGACTACAGAAGATGAAGCCCAAGAAGTACCCGAGAACGAAACATCTTGTTCCGAAGACAGACAGAACAAAACTATGAGCAACATCGCAATAGACATGACTGCAGTAGAAGATTCCCAAAATGAAGAAAATGTAGATGAAGAATCTATAGAAAACTTATCAGTCAGAACCACCCTAAAAAACATGAAGTAGAAGAAGCTAGCAGGAAATTTGAAGAAAGCATGAAAAAATATGAAATGGATAAACAAGCTGATATCAATGAGTCAACAACTGAAATAAATACACAACTGGATTTACCCTCACACTTCTCTGACGATGACAATGTACCCGACGATGTGCATGAAGCAATCTAAACATCTGATCCACGGTTTGAGAAAGAGACTGACGTAGACAAAGTCTGGAGAAAAAGCGTTCAGACCCTCATAAAACGAGCACGAAAGAAGCTACAAGAAGCATCTGGCCAAGAGGATACAGGAAATGAGTCAGACGTTGAAAGTGTAACTGACATAATATTGCCACCAGTGAGAAAAACATTATCAGTCACACCCACAATAAAAAGTGACAGCCCTACAACCAACAGTACCCCGAGAAACAAGTATTAAGAATCACAAGAAATTAGGAATATTGAGTGAGATAAAAGAAGAAGGATCCATTATAGATATTAGATTTTCAAAACCACCAGAACCCGCAATGCGTTTTCTCCTACCCACACCACCAGGTTTAGAACCTCTAAATAAAGGTCATGACATACAACAAGTCGATCAGAAATCTGAAAGCGACTTGACTCGTACTACTGCAGAAACCATGCGAATTCTCAACTACCTAATCACCGTGAGGGAATGCCTCGCACAAAAGCGGGACAATATTGTACACTTTCTATCAGCGGATTGTGACAATACATGGTCCGCTACAAGACTACTAGAAGAAATACGTGCCATTGATTTAATGAATATTAAGGACAAAAAGCCAAAACCAGGACAAGTCTTAGTCACTCTTTTCAAGAAACATCAAATATTTACTGTAATAGTGAAAGACAAGTACTTCAATACAATCAAAATGAAGAATGTATACGAAGGACTCAAGAACCTAAAAGAAATATTATTTAACAGAAGTATCAAGAGTTTCAGAGTAGCACGAAAAGGAGACATTCTGGATTAGATGGGCTCACCAACCATCATAGAAATACTTTATGAACATTTTCACAAAAATAAAATAAGAGTAACAATTTATTACGGAAAAGCAGAAGTACCCGCTGAAAAACACAGGAAAGAAATAATTTGACACCTTCATGACAGTGTGACAGGAAGACATAAAGGAATCAACCAGACGTATCAAAAACTAAGGGAACGATACTCCCAGAAAACATCGCATGCTGAGCAATATCGGCGTAACGTTGGCTCGGCGCGGTTGACGTCATTTATCCGTCATTTTGATGTTACTTTTGGTCAGGCGCACTGTAAAGCAAGTAAGTTGCAGACGATGTTGCAGAACAAAATTGCAGAAAATTTTGAGCCAGTAATTTGTGTGCAATTTGTCAGTACACTGTGTCGTTCGACAATATTATTATCGCGACTATTATTATTTATGATTTTGTTGTTCACGAAGTCCTTTTTTTAATGTAGTTCTACCGAGTTTTATTTCTGCCGAGTTAGTGCACTGAAGTGAGTTAGTGGGATTGATGCAGTGAAGTCCCAGCTGTTTCGGAGTGAGACAAAGATGCCATGCACCGACGTATGCTGCAGTCTACGCTTGGAGCAGTAATACAATAATAACATATTTGCAGGAGCAACAAACACTGTTCTTGAACATGCGACAATTTCGGTATGCATCGCAGAAGTTTGAAAAATATGTGTGCAGTGCAGTTATCGATTCAAGTGCAGTTCTTAGTTCTGATTTTTGTGCAGAACCGAGTTTTAAAACATAACCATAAGTGTGTATATTTTTCACCTCACCTCACAATCAGTCTCCGTCATACTCTTATAAAAAAAATTTGTGTAAATAATTTAAAATTTATGACATGCGTGTTGTAAATTATTATGAAGTTTCTGCTAATATTCATTAGAATATTAGCTTGTGAGAATCTTAACCTTACATAGTGAGTGTGTTACACAAGTATACTACAACACAGAGATTATCCTCTTGACTCTCTCCAAGAGCCTGCACCATTGGACCATGCAAAATTCATATTTATTAATAGATGGAAACAACCAGAATGCAATGCTGATGCTCAACCACCAAGTTTGTACCCATCGCTAGTAATAATAGTGGACATCAGCCAACAAAGTGATGGACATTCAAACAAGGACCAGCAGCATCAATTAGATAAGTAGCTTCAATTTTGCTGCGACACTTCTGGATTTTTATATCCAAAAAGTTATTGTATTCAACCTTTTTGCACAACACATTCACAAGAGCCAATTGTGTAAAAAGACAGAGTATACTAAGCTTGTGGACATAAAAATAGATTTTGTTACACAGCTGATATATTTGAAATTGTTTTTTCTAGGAGGAACTCAATTCAACAGTCAAAACCACTTTATGCATCATTGGATCACCTTGATGTAGTCACTGAAAGAGCAGAAGTTATCATCAAGGGTAGCAACATCGTGAAGGCTATTTATTTTTTCAATGAACTCTATAAATTTTATCTTTGTTTATCTATTAGCATAATAGTCTAATATATATTTATTTTTTTGCACAGATCATCAAGTTTTCAAATGGATGTGATCAGCGTAGGGACCAGCGTTGAGGCTGGGATTCGCCCATCCCAAAGTTAATGAAATAAACCATGAAATAAACCATTTAACAATCTCAGACTATAGACCTCAAATGGGTCATTGGAAAGAAGTCATGTTCCACTCATAGAGTTCATTCGAATATACTCTGAGAGATATGATGATTGGCACCACCTAACCCCCTTTGCAAACTTTACATATATCACCAGTGTACACGCGGCCACAAACCTTACACCCTTTGAATCGGTTTATAAGAAAATAGCGCGTTTCCCTTTGAGAATCCCTTCCGATGAGTAATTAAGAACATATAGCGTTTACATGCGAGACCTAGTACTAAGACTAGAAGACATGAAGCTTCTAGCAGGGGAAACCCAAATAACCAACAAAATTAGGACCAAAGAAAGGTATGACAAAAAGGTCGGAACTTTCAAAGGAAAAGTCGGCTGATATGCCAGATTAATTAAAGGACCCCGCGTCCATAAGTTCGATTCATATAGGAATAAACCACTAAAAATCATAGAATTCGTAGGCCGGAAAAATGTAATTCTAGAATATCCCAACGGAAAGAGAGTCAGAAAGCACATTGACAAATTAAAAGATGACGAGGTGGATTCTGACCCGAATTCTGATTAAATCACATGAATAAAGAGAATTATGCATGTAAACTAATGGTTTAATTTTTACAGGATAAAATACTCGAACATAAATATTCTAATAATTTTAAGCATGAATATGATGACCCAAGGAGTACCCCAGTATCAATTGAACCCTCTAAACCCGAACCCTGGCATATCTTTCGAAAAAATGGACCCCATAAAAATTAAGAAAGCCGACTGGAAAATTCAAACCACATCAATTTAGACGATTTCATGCAAATATACAAACCACTGGACTCTTATCAAACTTTTACAATAACTGCATAACAAGAATAGCAGAAAATAAATGTAAACATGCTGTAGGATTGGAACTCATAGAGCTCAGACATCAAACCTTACGTGACATATAAAAGGAAATAAACGAGACAATCGAAACCATGGGACACTATAATCACCCAATCACAAGGAACCCCAGAAGTACTCGCACCAAGAGGTTAGCACCGCTAGGCATAGTTGGCACTCTAAATAAAAGCTTATTTGGTTTAGTCGCCACAGATGATGACGATAACATCAACAAGAACATCGACAATCTATTTCAAGACCAAACCAAAATGGTACTGATTATAGACAAGAATGCACACATGGTGTGAGCACAATTTGAAGAGTTACACAATATTACCCAAAACCATCAAAAGGTACTGCAAAAACTTTGAAGCAGTCCTGACCAAAACAGTGAACAACGTGGTGAAACAAGAAGAGGAATTGAAACACCTAGTGGAAATGACAGTATATGTAAGACGTCTAGAATCAATACTAGATCACTTAGTAAGGAGTAATGAAAAAGTGCTAAAGGTACTGAGATACTTAAAGAAAGGAAAAATACATCCTGAACTTTTGACAACTAATATGATACACCAAATAATGACGGACGTGAACAGGACAAGCGGTAGTTTAGATTTCGCAATACAAACGGAACATCTAAGGATAGAAGAAATCACGAAAGTATCAGAAATCGATGCCATTCACGAAAATGGTATCAAACATACAGATTGCATGCTGTAACAGTACGCCAACACAAAACCAACGGAACTACCGGACTAACCTTCATGGAGCCCTCGCACAAGTATATTGCGATAAGTTCTAATGAAGAAAAATAAATAAAATTTGATGCAATCAAATGCATTATAACCCGTTAAGCATCAATTTGCCCAGTACTAGGACCTCTACAGAGCACTCCAAACGCTCAGGACTGCCTAGCAACCATGCTGTTAAACCCTAATGCTCAAGTATTATGAAACTGTGACATAAAATACAAGATTGGTACCAAAACGCAATGGAAATATCTTCCACGACAGATCCTGACCAGTTGCGACTCTCATGTCCAAATCAAGAAGACGTGAAAATAACCTTTAAAGGAGCTGACATCATACGTATCTCACCAGCATGCGTGGGCACAACAGCAAATACCTTAATAATCGGACAAGAAACCAGATCAAGCGAAGTGAAATACCTGTAAAAACCCGAGATTGACCTAAAAATACAAAATATGTATCCATTCCTAAATCCTGAATCCTCGGACCTTGACAATGATCTACCACCAACCATAGAAATACTCGGACCCAAACCAGGATTTAACCAAGCAAAACCCTTGGGACAAATGATCAATGAATTAAACGAGATCAAAAATTACAAAAGACGGGATTATCATACAAATAATTTGTTGTGTGGTAGCGTGACTTTCCAGCTAGTAGTCATAATAATAATAATAATAGTAATAATAGGGATGAAACGTAGAATAATGATACCGAAGTCAAACTCAAAGTAAAAAAGCAACATTTATCTGGTAGAGCACTCAGCTGGGAATAGCAATAAAGTCCCAACAAACGCGGAGGCAGAAACAATGCTCATAGACAATACTAAACCCTCGACACCGAAAATACCCCGAAACAATTTTCAAAACCGCGCAGAAGGCGACCATTGAGAGAATCATCGCATAAATACTCGGACTCTTATATGCGAATAGAATCCTATAAAATTTAGCATCCTTTAAAATTAACGTTTATTTACAGACTAGGACACCATGAACACTCGAACCAACACGTCAATGTTCTGTGACATCACTGTACCTCTATGGACCATTGTCGAAGAATTCGAATATATAGGCACACCATATACCGTATACGTAGAAGACCATCGAACGGACCCAAAGAGCAAGAAAGTCACACCATGTTTCGGTACTGAAAAACAAGCAACTAAAGCCAACGAATTAATGGTATCATTAATGAAGCAAAACAAACTCAGACAAATTCAATTCATTTTGCAAAAAGGAGATAGATCTAAATCTCTATAATTTACATGAAGTGACTTGCAAAAAACAAACCATGTGGACCACTTTTAGAGACCGAGAACAACCACCACAAAGCACTCAAACACCAACTCTGGACGAACTGAAAAAGACACTGGCGTACTTAGAAAGCTTAGAAGAAAGAAAAGCCAATCGACAACTGGAGCCTCAAAACCTACCCGTACCAACAACAAAATAAGAGCGAAAACAAAACTGAGAGTGTATGTGAACAGATGAATGTGGACGAATGAAAACCAGGACCCTAGAATAAGCTACAATTAAAGCACACCCTACCTTATCTTTAACAACCTCATCCCATCCCGAATCAAAACACACATCTATCACATAAAGCAAAATTTGTAACCTCATTCCCAATCACACACACAACACCCTCACATAATCACAATATAACAAAAAGAAAGAAAAGTAACACCCATACCATTAGGTCCGTTATAATGAGGAAGAAGACGCGGTAGCTGCTGTGCTGATGTTCAGCTCCGAGGAAAAGCCAGCAAGCACCCAAGACAACATCCAGATGCAAGAATCAAAACCACTGCAGGGAGAATTACAACCGAGTCTCAGACCCAGTCAGAGGCCGATCCCGGAACCAGCGGTAATAACAGGGGAACTCAATGATCCCCAAGGGCTGCGCTTCTGCGTACTGCCCTTGGGATATTCAACTAAAGAATTCCTGAAGGAACTCATGGGATTTGGTCCAATTGACCAAATGTATGAAGTGGTCATGAAAGACCAGGAAAATAATCCTGGCATTAAAAGGAAAACGGGGTTCGTCCAGTTCTTCAGGCACGAAGACACAATCACAGCGATGGACCAATGCAATCAGGCCTATAAGCCTAGGTGGGCGAGTAGGAGACATCTCCCCAAAGGTCTACAAGTATACAGGAAAAAATACAAAGTCTGCGGACAAATGGCAGACATCAGGAACCAGAAAGACAATGTCAGGATCTGTAGCCTGCAAAACTCAGAGGTTTTGCAAAAACATTCAGCATGTGGAATCGAAATACCATATAAGGATTGGACCAATCACATGGTAGAATGCAAAGTAACCGAGGCTTGTGGACCAACAAGTTTAGTGGTAACAATCAACCAAGAAGACCAACCGGACCTCATATCCTTCGACCCGCTGGACCAACTCCTACTAGGAGAATACACCACTGAAGAAAGACCAGCAAAAGCTCTGCTTGACCGAAGTATACCAGAGAAGGACAACGAAAGCCCCCTTTATATATAATATACGGTGTGCCATTCGAAAATGCTCAAATCAAATCCGATTTTTTTCTTCTATCAAAATGTTTGTACCGTTAAGTTAACCGTAGAAATGTTTGGACCGTGAAGTTGGCCGCACAGCTATATGAAGATGGGTATTACTTTCTCATCAGTTTTCCGCATTGCTCGCTCACATGTTGTATGTATATAGTGGCTCGTCAGTTAGCGGCAAGAAGGGCTATATAAAAAAATCCTTTAAGAAAATAGTTAATAAAAATTTGTTGACTACTGTATATATATATATAAGATAAATATCAAGTGGCGCGGTAGCGCCACGAAGGCGAGTTTGAGAAGCAGACGAAGCCGCGGCGCCCGCGCTACTATTTACTTCTATGTTGAGGTTCGCATTTTTCATTACAAAAAAATAAATGCGTTTCTTTGTTATCTCTAATATATTTTGATTTATATTCTGTTTTATTATTCCAAACTATGATTTTCAATAAAAATAATTGATGAAAACAGCTACCTTTGATATAAAACACGAGTGTGTCATTCACAAAATGCTCAAATCAAATCAAAAAATGTTGGGACCATTAAGTTAGATGTAACAAGTATTAGGAGCATGAAGTTGGCCGAACAGCTATGTACATATGGATATTGCTTTCTTATCGGTTTTTCTGCATGCTCGATCACATGTAGTTTTTAGTGTCTAAGTGTAGAAAAAATTTTAGGGCGGTGTCTAGGTTGGTGAGGTATATGGGAGGCCGATGACGAGGTCTATGTAGTGCGTCTCGTACTTTTTTGTGTCCAGGTGTAGAAATAATCCGAGGGGGACGTCTAAGTGTACAGGGTGGCCGATGACAGGGTCCAGGTGGTGCGTTCCATGATTGTTGGCCTAGGTAAATAAATTATGATAAAAGGACGGCATCTACCCTCGTAGAAAATACGCCATAAGATATGGCCTGTCAATAACTAGTGGCCATATTTTCTTAGCATAATATGTCAGCATACTTGATCTACTAATGGTTTATAACCTAAAATTCATAAACTTAATACTCAAATTTACTTTAAATCAGTGAATTTTAAAATCAATGATTTAACGTTTAAAAGAAGGTTTTTACAACAAATTTGGAAAATAAAAGGTATTGTGTTAGGAATGCAAATCTAACCTTACACATAATTTATGAATGTATACAAACATGACTACACTTAAAGATTCAAGATTATCAACGATGAAGTTTAAAAGTGATGATCTTGAAAGATATTTCCAACAAATATTGTTTAAACAGTTTGAAACAAATCACCATGCAAAAATTTCAGCCCTCTAAGTATGATAGATTTTAATCGAGAGCAAAATGAAATTTTCAATGATTGTACGATTATTTTTTTCAATTTTTCCTTTTGCTCAATTAAAATCTACCATACTTAGAGTGCTGAATTTTGCATAATGATTTGTTTCAAGCAGTTAAAACAATATATGCACTTGCCTTTATCTCAAGTGCTATGGTTTAGATTGTCAGCTAGCAAAGAGAGACAAGCAAAAATTGTTATGCTAGCCTGTTTCTACATAATAAAATAAGCATCTACACTACAAGTTAAACATCTTGCACGAATACACTGCATATAAGGCACTATAAGGATGAATACTGCCTGCGATTGAGTCGAACACTGAGTTGGAAATATAATGAGAAACACACAAATTTTACTTAATGTTTCTATGGCATCATATGCAGACTGAGTCAAGGGTTTCAAACAGTCTATCAACCCACAAAATGTTGATAGACCAGCGTGCCCAAGTCCAAGAGCACGAAAAGTAACCACTGCTCTTCTGTTGTTCTCCCAAGCCTGGTTCTTGACACCAAATTTTCTGCACGAGTTGATATCTGCCAGCTCACCACACTTAATGCATTATACTTGAATCTTGAAACCTAATCCTTGAGCTTTAGATTTGCCAAGTTTAACTTGACCATGGCATTGTTTGCAAAACAGAAGTTCCTCAAGAGCAGGAAATAGAATGCTGATATTAATCTATCTATTCCTGACCTCAGGGTTTCCTTTCGATGCTGGAGTTTAAATCTTTCTTGCTGAACTTGAAGGTCTTATCTTCTTGGCAGGTTCATCGTCGCATGTTGCTCCTAGAAATCTTCTTGGCCTCCTCTTATCTCTTCCACGAGAGTACTTCTTGTCAGGATGGGTACTCGCAGACCGTCCCTTGGCATCTCGACCACCACACATTTTTAAAATCACTATAAGTGCACACTTGTTGAAAAAAACTTCACCGCTCTGCTTTTACACTAACACTTCACTTTTTCTTTCTTTTTAGGGTCATAAGCTATAAGCTACAACCCCAAAAACACTATAAACACTACTTAGATTAGTTCTAAAACGCTTTTGAAAAATATCAGTTTTATTTATTAACTTAGATATCAGCTGTGTTTACATAGAGTAAATCTCAGTACTTTATCAGCTGTGTTCAAATATTTTCAGTCTACTATAGAGAAACCGCAGAACGTTCGCTCTGTTCTTCTCCGACACATTGATTCTAACCTGCCCACAGGTGGTGCATGGGCGCGCGATATTTGAATTCAAATAAATATCCTTAGGTATCCATCGGAGCCTCCGATAAGAAGCAAAACTAGAAATTTATTTATAAGATAATGCAAAAAAAATCTTATCAATGCGCACTAATTTATTGACTAAAATTAAATTAGTTTTAGTATTTTACTTGTAACTTTGCGGGAAAATTTTTTTTCGATAAATGAGTTAGGAGCGTATTCTACGGAACATTTACTGTAAAAATAAGCAATAAAAAAATCGATTTTTTCGAAATTTAAAGGTGTTTTGTCCTCTTGGTGACATTAATAAGAATATGAGTATGAGATAATTCACTTTTTTGAAATTTATTTGTATATATATGCTAAAGTCACCAAATTTTTTTTTATATCCTTAATAATACTGTTTAATTTAGTGTAAAATAATCTAGCCGTAATATTTGATATATCGTTTAGAGTTGTTCCTATTGGAACATTTTTCAATACTTGTTTAAGATTTGCATATATCTTGGACTACCAATATATGATGACGATAAAATAAGAAAATTAACTAATCTTTATTTTTTTCGAAATATTCTGTAATGTTTCAAGCACTTGATTTTGCGTAATCTTTTAAGTCCTGGTAACATTCAATACGTAATTGTTTCTGATTATTTCGAAAAAAATTCATTATATAACTTTAAATTATAATCATAGCATATAAAGAGAATTGTTGAGTTAATTTTCCAGCATATAATAATGGACTAAAATTTGTATTTGGTTTATAAGCTAATCTACACAAATTAGATTATAATATAGTTAATTTTTCATTATCAGTAGAATTAGATCTGTTATTGTAACCAATATTCCAACCTAAATCTTCTAATGGAAACATTCATGGAAAAACCATCGGATCAACATGATCAGGTAATTTATTTAAATAAATATATTTTCTATATTGTCAGGTTTAGGATAAATGCATACATTGTCAGGCATCGTTAGGCAATCGGCAGGCATTCCATTTTTAGATATCAAAATTTCACCACATTCAGATGATTATGATTTGTTATAACAATGTTTTTATTTATGATTTTTACGCAAAAAGTATAATTTATAATTTGGAGTTCTTGCACATTATAAATACAGGGTGACCCAATGTAAACAGGCACCGATAATGACGTGTCAGGGACGGTCCCAATTGAAAAAATGATAGATACGAAAGTTGTAGGATATCGAGGGGGAAATCGGATGGTGACCTTAGA
The DNA here is from genome assembly GCA_020010945.3 of Muscidifurax raptorellus. NCBI lineage: Eukaryota > Metazoa > Arthropoda > Insecta > Hymenoptera > Pteromalidae > Muscidifurax > Muscidifurax raptorellus. Next base: position 241,161 of record JAHUUD020000054.1, read on the forward strand.
TGGTGACCTTGCACTCTTTTTTTTCAAGGTCATCTAAAGGTCGACTTTAATTTTTTAAAAGGAATCCTATTTTTTATTGCGGCAATGAAAAGAGCGGTAATTTTTACATTCAGGAAGGTATGTTTGGTTGCGTTACTGAAGATCATCTCAAGGTCATGCAGTCAGTATGAAACCCCACCTACGTGCAGAATGGTATGTATGGTTGCGGCACTGAAGGTTAATTCAAGGTCATGCAGTCAGTCTGAAACCCTGCCTGCGTGATTCCTATGGCAACGCCAGAATCGAAAAAATTATGGACACATAAGTTGTAGGATATCGAGGGGGTACCAAATGGTGACCTAGAATTTGACCGTGTCCTCCAAGGTCATTTCAAGGTCAAAGTTATTTTTTTCAAACAGTACCCACTTTTACGACTTCGGATTCTGAAAGCGCGTAAAAATCTTCTTTTTAAACGAAGTTGTTAATTTAAAGTGGCAGAAAAGATTTTTATCATTTAGCGTAACATTTCTTGCGTTTCGTCATCATTATAAAACTTCATGTCCAAGATCCACGACAGGAGCGTAGCAGGGTGGATTTTCAGATCCGATGTTGATCCGGCCGATGAAGGCAAGACGTAAAAATACCGGCTCATGAAGGCAAGAATAATAGCTCGGTCGATGAAGGCAAGAATAATAGCTCGGTCGATGAAGGTAAGAATCATAGCCCGGGCGATGAAGGCAAGACCTTAAAAAAAAATGTCGAAAACACAGTTTAAGCTTCACCTAATAAAGTGTTCGAAAATCTCTCCATGATTTCTAATACTTGGTTCAATTCTTCGCTCAAAGCTTTCAAGAATCGACAAAAGCACATGCCTTGGTATGCCTCTGCAAGCATTAATTATTCGATGCATCATATTTTCTCTAGTAGTAGGGGCGTTCGCATACACGCTGTTTTTCAAAAAGTCCCATAAATAAAAATCTGGGCTCGTGAGATCTGAGAATCGTGGTCGCCAATTAACATGATCTTTACCACGTCCAATACCTATCTGATTTAAAAAGTCTTGAACATCTAAACTTCTATAAGCTGGTGCACCATCACGTTGAATCTACATACGCACTCTAGTTTGTATATCAACATCATCTAACAGATTTGGTAATTCATTTGTTTGAAAACTGAGGTATCTATCTCTGTTAACATTACCATTAAAAAAATAACCATACCATACCATACTATAAGACTCTATTGATGTTGGTGATCGATTGCACTGGTCCAATGAGGATTTTTAATCGACCAATAGTGGGAATTGTGACGGTTTAGTTGACCTGTATTGTGGAAAGTGGCTTCATTGGGAAACATGTAATTTCTGTTCTGTAATTGCGTAATATTTTTGCTTAGGTTGGTTGAGCGGTTTTACAAATATGAATTTTCTAAGGTGTAGTTGTTACATTGATATGTGTGGTGTAATGCGCCATAGGCCGTGTTTGTGTATCCCTAATATACATGGTGTCTACCTAGCGAATCTCTCTTTTGTACAAAATTTAAAAGGTACTTTCGCATATTTTTAAGTGAGCTGCTGAACGCTTGGGAGGCTGAGACCAGTTGGCGATAGCGTGAGATAGTAAAGAATAACCTGGCTTGCTAACTCTAGTCGTCTTGTCTCGTGTATCTGCGTGAGTACCAAAAGCCCCCTTTTTGGTGAGAACTTTCCATATTATTATTATTATGAGTGTCATCGTACCAGTCCCCGAATAAGCTACCGTCGATTGTAGGGTTGAGAATTTACCGTAAATATCTCTATATTCGCCTAAGCTTTTGGCTTTCTCAATAATTTCGCGAAAATTTCCTACCTTTCTTACCGATCGCCTCAGCATCTCCCTTCGAAGGCTCAACGAGTTTGTCACTGAATCCATGTCCAGGGTAACCGTAATGTGGACTAGTGGCGTATGGTTTGTATTGTTTATTAAAGCGGCTATGCTTAATTCTGTTCTATTAAAAAATACGGTGGAGTAATTGACGCGTACCTCGCGTGATGCTACGAATCGTATCGTGCCGGTGCGTGCGGTGCAACCATACAGCGGGCGTAACGTACCGAGCCCGTCTATGTCTATCGTGTCGTCCATCGCTTGTTTGCAATTGAAAACCCGTTTTTCTTTTGTGTTTGTAGAGAATACACAGGTGTTTTAGGTGCTCATACGTATCCAAAAGGTGTATCTAGATTTTATAAGCTTGATTTTGTCAATTTGAGAGGTTAGGAGGGGTCCTGCCGGTACTAATTTTAATTTCACAGCTGGTGTCCTCGTTTATCTCGTGGACTGGCTCTGTATCTTTACATATGTATAGGTTGTTTAATTGTTTGCCTTTATTCAGGGCATCTAGAGTGATGAATATGTATGCTCCTAGCCCTTGGTCTAGTGCGAAATTCTGAGTTTCTGGCCATATGTACGCGAAGGTATCTGATGCGTTTAAGGATTTTTGTTTGATCAGCAGAGCGGAGGCTTTATATCGTATAGATTGGGTGCAAGTCTTTAAATAGAATTGAAATATCAGATATTATAATTAATTCTGTGATAGACGTCCCGGCTTCTACAAGAGAGAGCCGTGAGTTGGTTATTGTCTACTTCGCGAGGGCTTCTGATTTTTCTATTTGCTCTGGCGTTACGAATCGGGGATGTACTACTCCTTGAGTCGCGAATAGTACTGCGTCAATTAAAATTTCTGTATCTAGCTCGTACTGTAGTACATTGTCTTCTAGCAGGTTTAGGACTTCTGCGATTCCTTCTTACCTGTGGAGGCTCGCTTGTTTTCATTGGAATAAGTGTGTATGTTTTTCTATTGTACGCTGGCAATATTTCTTTTTTCGCTAGTTATAGACAGTCTAATTGTCAGAGTTGATTGAGATTTGGTTAAGAGATTTATTTGTACCTATAAAACTCAATTCTGACGGTATTTTTATGTCAAGCGTTTCTATTAATTTCTTGTTTTGTATGACTTTATGTCAAATTGGTCTTGTGACATATAGTCAGTTGGCCCCTGTTTTCCCAATATTTTAAGGTTGATGGCACTTAGAAATGTGCTTGAGGGCTCATAAAGTTCGTAAGAACTTGGTGCAACTTTCTACAGAGGAATTTTTTCTCCAGGGTTTTCCTGTGAGACTTTCGTCGGAATAAGTGTATGTTTTTTCTATTGTGCATGGACATTATTCTTTGTTTCGCTCATTAGTGTCAATCTAATTGATTAAATGGATCAATGGGTCGATTCTATGAGTTTACGATCCGCAATCGATGCCTTTACGGACAAGTCATTTTTTTTTTGCTTTTGCATAATTTGTGTTTTCTTCTACTCTGGGACTTACGTATTCGATGTGGCTTTGCACTGTCTAAGTCTAATTTCGCCTGCCGTTGGCTGTGATTGGTCCTCCTCTTTTCTTGTGCAACGAGACAGCCGTGCAAACACACATACAAACTCAGCCGTGCACACACCGACACGAGGTCGAACACAACAAACAGAAAGGCGGATCCGCACGAACAGAAAGGCGAGCCCGCGCGCATAGAAACTAACACAATGACACACAGACAACAGCCCCGTATACACTAGGGCGTAGCGGCTGGCTAGAAAGGACCAGCTACCGGACTAGGAAGATAGTTTAGCTCGAACGTTCGATCTGCACAGAGCTGAGCGCTCACGACACTGTGGAGAAGACCCGAGTGAGAGCAAACCGGTGATTATACGATGATCGCCCGCATTTCTGATTACTATCGTGTGCACACGAGGTGACCAGAAAACCCAGGAGCATACCAGACCGTAGTTTGCCTTGCCGCTGTGAGCACAAAGGGTAAGGAAATCTCCAAGTCAAGGAAGCCAGGAGTCGCACCGTGTCGTGAGCACACGTCTCGGTTAACCGAAACGTCTGATGTTTTGTATTACTCCTCGAGTATTGCATTAATTACTAGTTCCTTTTTCCGCCAATTTTGTAATCTCGCGATAGTGAGTTTACCGAAGCCATTAATTACCGCTATGGCCTTGTATTGGGTTTTCTGAACATGTCTTTCTCTATTGCTCCTGTCCAATTTGATTACAGGTTATTATGTCTGCTGAGCACCTGGATTTCATGCGGTATTACGAAGGTGCGACCGCCAAGACCCTCGAGCAGGCTCGCTCTATCCTCCATAAGCCCAGAACCAAAGTGCAGAGGTCTTCCGTCCTTGTCGTGACTTTTTTTTTCATTTGGGCTATCTGACTTTGTCTAATGTCTGGTGGTGCTCGCGATGAGCTTACGTATATACATTTCCCCCCTTCTCTCCGTAGGTCATGGACCTTCGTGTTTCGCTAGTGGGCCCCGTTGTACATGTGCTGCTATGTATATACGCTTGACTTGCGCCTTTCCGCTCTGTCTACTTGCGGGTCGAGGTCTCTCCCCTTTTTTTGACTGCTGACTCCAGGCCTACAAGTGCTAACTTTTGGTGAGTGATACATGTTATATTTGTTTAGTGTTCGTGTCCTTGCCTTTACGATAAAGATGAAAAAAAAAATGAAGAAAATTACGTATAGGGCCCTGGACGCGTCTGTTTTATCTACCATTTCAGTGGTTTATTGTACGAGCTTCTTATGCTGTTTCGTAAGCGTCCTGGTAACTGTGTTACCCCCTTAGGGATTTTCTATTCTCATTCTTTTTTTCTTAAGACAACACCTCTCTATTTTCTTTAGTTCCGTGGGGTGTTGGGGAATCCCATCGTGGACATGTCAAAGAGGGTCTTTGAGCTCCTATCGACTCATCGGCCTGCCATTACGACGATTTCGCTGCGGCCCACCCGAGTATCCGGGATGGTGCAAATTTTCGTGGGGCGAGTCGGATAGAAAGGATCCTTGACCGGATCATGGTAAGAATTGCTTCCTATCTCTCTTTTTATCCTTGATCCTTATATGAGCGATCTGGTTTTTTTTGTTTATCTCATGTCTGCTCGTAAGGAGGTGCCTTACTCGACGGGAGAATTGGAGGGGTATTATGGTTCCGTCGTGTGACGGGTGGCTTCCGGCGAGGCCACCATGTTATTAGCCCCATGTATGGGATGAATCTTCCCCAGGAATCCGTAGGCGTCTCTTCCTTCCTGCGTGATATACCGCTCCACATTGCTCTCGTCCGAAACTGGGGCCTTCATGGGCTTAATGTGGTGACGTAATGTGCCAACCTTATACACTGTGGTGAGGCTGACGCGTTTAAGTTGTGGTTGTGTACTGTCTTGGCCCAAACCGTTGACGAGTTGCATCGCCTCGGCCAAGATAACGTTTCCTCTTGAAGTGCGACTACGTAACTCGGGTCGTTGGCGAATATAGGTCACATGTCGCATATTCTCACTGGCGGCATCTTCACATGAGAAGGAGTCACAAGAGTCTCAGGAGTCACATAAGGCAAACTCACACTCGCGAGGCTATGCGGCCTGCGAAAGGTCCTCCTTCTTATCTGGGATGTCTGGCTTGCCGGTTTCCCGCCGAGGCCGACGGCATGCCGGGGAGTCCGCGCACAGGGTGAGGTCCGAGGAGCGCTGTCCGGCTGGTGATGAGCTCGCGACTGAGACATGATCTGCGTCTGCCTGCGAAGTCCACCGTAGGATCCGGAGGATTTCGTACGTCCTAGTTATCTCATTAGAAATAGTTAATGTTCATCGTTATACGCGTTTGTTTCGACTTAGTTTTTTTTTTATATTAATAGCCTTCTGTGTCCTTCTGTACGGGCTGCTCGTGTGTGTTTGCTGCAATAATTGCTTCGTAAGATGCGCTCATATTATTGTTGTAAGTTATTGTATTCAGGTTAATTAATTATTTATACTCGAAATGTTCAATAGTTCAAGAATGTGTCTACTCTATTATTCTATTACTCGTTTTTGTCTCCGATTATTGCCAACCTTTCGTGTTTTTCAAGTTTCGTTATAATTCCGTATCAGGCTGTAGCAGTGGAAAATTTCTTTGATGTTCCCTTGTTCGAAGAACTTTTTTTTCTCGGCGTTAGGTGATGTTTCCTTTTTCCGTTTAGCGTTACGGCCGTAGTGAGGCGATGGGGCTCGTATTAGGTCTGGCCGTCTGTATGCTTCACAAAATTCTTCGTAACTATTTTGCGTTTACTACTACAAAATTTGCTGCTCCTTGCTCGGCTACTTCCTTCCGTGCTTAACCTTCGCAGTTACCACACTTTAACCTTAGTCGTTATTGTACTTTAACGTTGTTATTCTTTTTCTTTCTTTTTTGTTGTTCCCTACTAGTCATTCCGGTTATCTCCTAGTTTACTTTTACGCTTCGCATCCCGTCTACCATCGCCCCGCGCCTTCGAGAGCCAGTGTTGACGCTATCTCGACGATTTCCTCCTATCCCCACTAATCAAGCTGTATGCGAAAAGGTGAAAATAGGGGAATCTTTCTCGTGTTTATAAATTGATGGGAATCTCCCCTCTTCGTATTACTGTTAGCTGAACCACTGTCCGTTCGTCACTCATCATGCGGATGAGCCCGTTCCTGAGCGTCCTTATCTGGACTCGGTGGACACTTGGGTCGACATTCGTCCCATGGACGAGCCATTTTCGGGCAATGAAGTGGTGTCAAGTGAAGTGACTTGAGACTCATGGGGCCCATCTCGCTCAACAACTCTTCTTGGATCGGCAGGATGATGACGATACAGCTGCCGTCTACGAGGCTCCCACGGTTCCCGACCGTCGGAGGGCCGTCGCAAGGCATTCTGACTTACCAACGTTCTCTTGGGTCAGTGTGGTCAGCCTGCAGAGGGAGGTTTTGCTACTGCGCGAGCTGGTAACCTGCCCGATTTGTGAGGGGCATTTTTATATATCCATATTATCGGCAGTGCGACAATGGGAACGCTATTTGCCCGCCATACATGCAGCGCGGTGACCGCTGCCCTATATACCGCGGTCCTACCGCGGTTTGGAAGAATTGGAGCCTAGAAAATATTGGGTGCCGAATGTTTTTCCCATGCCCTCATCACGATCTGGGATGCCCGGAGCTGCCCGCGGCCCATGATTTGCATAATCACAGCGACTATTGTGTTTATCGTTCGCAGCCTGTATAACCCGACACTCTGATTATTGATGGTGTCGTATTTTATGTGGTGTTTTTATTATTTTATTTGTAGATCTCATTGTACATTTAATTATTTTGTGATTAAATACATGATTTTCATTTGGGAGACCTTGCTACTTGTTTATTTAATGACCCGCTCAGTTCCGATAGTTCTTCTTGTGTGTTTTGCCTTTTTCGCCTTGACGCGCCTTCCAATCCGATCGTTGTATCAGGTTACTCGTTGGCCCAAAGTTTTTTAGGTAGAAACTTAGAACACAACATTATACGTACTGCCTCTACTAACGTTTGCCGTTCTGCAGAGGCGTATACACTACACTGCGTTGATGCTTGATGCCGTACTTGAAAAGAATGTTACTCTTATCTCATTGTTTACATATTCATGCCCGTTATTTACTCTTATCTCATTGTTTACATATTTATGCCCGTTATCTGTTCGAAGAATATTAATTTTCATTTGCGTTTCGTTTTCTAATCGTTGCATATAGTTTACAACACAATCATTAACATCACTTATTTTTCAAAAATTTAAAGTTACGTAAACTGAAAACTCATCTTTAAACTGCAAAAAATACCGTGAAGCGCCTATTGAATTTTCTTCCATCAACCCGCAGAGATCCGAGTGTATGATTCCACCACTTCAAGTCGTTCGATTTTCACTATTAGGAAACGGATTTCTACGCATTTAGCCGAGAGCGCACGCATTACAAAAACAATGAGCAAAATCATCTTTTACGTCGATATCATTATTTTCTAATCAACATTTTACATGCGTGAAATTCTGATGTGCTAATCTCTCATGCCATAATTGCATATTATCTTTGACAAAATAATAATTTTTCTACAGGTCTAACTTTAATTTTCGTAGTAAAAATTATTTCATTTGCATTCTTGTAACCAATTATTATAACCTCATTATGACGAAAGTCATATTTTGCTTAAGTGCCGTACCCCTAGAAAAAAGATTATATTTCAATCCCGATATATGAAGAACACAGGGCAACATGATTTTGGACCCAGAAACCAGACTATACTTTTCCGAAGGTTTTCGGTGCGCTGAACACGAATCTGGCCACAGAATTGCTCCATCAGCTCTGGTTTTCGAGATATCCTAACCTAAAAATGCGAAAATCGCGATTTTGGCCTATATTTGGTTATGTAGAGCCGCTATTTTTATTAAATGAAAAAATTGTATAGACAATCTAAAAGAACTAGCATAGCCCTTCAAAATGCACTTGAGTTTGTTCCGATAGCTATTTTCTTCTTCGAGATATTCAAATTTTAAAGTCTCATTATATACGTGAATTTCGTAAGTATCTACCCATATGGTACCAAGCGGATATCTCATAGTCTTTCATGAAATCTCTTATAAAATCAAAATTAACTTTCAAATTTGAATATCTCGAAGAAGAAAATATCGGAACAAACTCAAGTGCATTTTGAAGGGCTATGCTAGTTCTTTTAGATTGTCTATACAATTTTTTGATTTAATAAAAATTGGCGGCGCTACATAACCTCAAATATAGGCCAAAATCGCGATTTTCGCATTTTTAGGTCAGGATATCTCGAAAACCAGAGCTGATGGAGCAATTCTGTGGCCAGATTCGTGTTCAGCGCACCGAAAACTTTCGGAATAGTATAGTCTGGTTTCTGGGTCTGATATTGTTTTAGATTTTGTTGCCCTGTGGAATATTTGCGAGAAATTTCTCTTCCCATTTATTTCCAATGAACGCTAATATATTTATATGAGAATTCTGCTATCACCGATACGTATAGGATAATTATTTACAGTTTCGTAGATTACAAACCATTCGCGCTTGTCACACATATGTTTTGATGCTCTGGAGTCGAGAAGCCACGTAGTTAACCGGTCTTTCCCTTCCATCAGCGTTCTGAGTACTTCCCCCACTAGGGCATCTCTCTCCCACACTTATTCCTACCCCGTCTCATAACGGAGTACCCATCAACATTAACAAACACGTCGTCGACCTCAGAACCAAGCCGCATCTCCGCCAAGCCAAATAAGTGAAATGAGGGGGGAGCACTTTCCAGAAACTGCCGAAACATGCCCATTTATGAATACAGCGAGGTTGCATTGAGGAACCCCGCTCTAGGCACCTTCCTGTCCGTCTCTCTCTTACCCTAACCTAGTCACGCCTGACCGGCTGGGACTAAAGCCCGACCTTGTATTGTAGGCTAATTGGGTACACCATCTGTGTCCCTCGCAAACTCTTCGAATACACTCTCGACAATCTCGTCGGTCTTACTATTATCTCTATAGGATTATTTATTTCCACTTATCTTATTTCCACCGTCTTCTCTCTTAGAATGGAATCGCCCGCCTCTATGCCAAATGTACGTACCAAGTTATAGGTGGTTAAAACGACTGAAATTATCTTTACTTTAATACTTATTAATAAAAATTCTACTCTGAATAAGGCTTTCACGCCTTTCTTCGGTAAGGGAGATTTGGATCAAATTCGGTATATGGAGGTTTTTGTGGTTGCTGATAAATAATTTAAAGTCAGATTGATCTATATCAAGAAGTCTGATTTAATATCAACTGATTTGTATTGTAGCAGATAATTTTTTAAACGCATCTAATTTTAATTCATTATTTTAATCTTGCAAATCTGACTATGTACATTTTAAATAACAAGTACTTATATTCTTTTTTCTGGATTGTTTGTGAAAAAAAATACTACTGTAATTATGGATTCTAATTACCCTTTTCAAAGCAAAACGTTTAAAAAATTTTTTTAAGTAAATTAATATTACAAAAATAATGGCGAATTCGAATTTAGCGCACTAAAAAACCTTTAATATGTGAATGAATCAATTAAGCGCACCGGAAAACCTATATTTGTTTAATTTTAGGAAAATTGACGTGTAAAGTAAGTACTCACATGCCTTCTTCGACAAAAGTTAATTTTCCACATACCATGTTGCCATATTTGGTCCAAATCGGTTAAATTTTTTAAATTCGTCTACCTTATAAGCATAGTAGCTGCGATATTGGTCCCGCCATCTTAAATTGTATTTGACCCTCAGATCCGTCATCAGCAACCCCAAAAACTTCCATATACCAGATTTGATCCCAAACAGTTGATTTTTCGAAATTCGTCTTCCTTATCGACATATTAGCCGCCATATTGGATACGTCATGTTGGATTTTGATAATCTACCATGTAATCCTTTAAAGGGTGTGTATCAGCAACAATTAAAGTTAAAAGAGTCCAACGGGAATACTTTTTTTAATTTTTACAAGCATTTGAATCTTTACTCCTAATGTTTTTGGGGTATCTGGCGGCCATATTGGTGTCGCCATCTTGAATTTTTTAATGCATCAAGTTCTATTCGAAAGAGTACAGATATACCAACAATTTCACCCCATAAACGATTTTTTTTTGCGCGCATTGATTTTAATAAAGGAAAAATAATCCCAATGGATAAGATAAGTATTCAGAATTATGTATGTAATCTTGTATGCGCTCAAAACTAATTTTTAAGATTTTTTTATTGACATAGTAAATCCTTGATACAATAACCATTCCGACAAGATTATAAAGAAACTTGTGAAGGTAAAGAAGTGTAGTGCTTTCTAATATATGTGTTCTTTTATTTGTATTGTTGTCTATTATAAACCAAATTCAAATAGACGTATGCACTGCAGAAAATGTTTGTCTAGTTGGCTGGAATGAAGAAGAAAAAGTCCCAGTGAATAAGATGAGTATAAGAAGTTTATATATCATGTTTTATAAACTCAAACTTAATTATTGTTTTTCTCACTAATTAGTTTTTCAATTTTTGCTGGTTGTCCCAATGATTCCAGGTCAACGTATAGATTAAATGGGATAGAAATTTATGTATACACATTGTGTAGAAAATACAGAGTGTGTAAAAAAATTTGGCCTATTTCATCCATGAGTTCACCTGGAATCTTACGGATATAGTGCTCAAAGTCAGCGCACACTGTATTTTTTGATATGCGAGTATATTATTGTCAATATAGGTAATAAAATTTTAATTATTAGCTTTTATATATAGTTTTAGCTAAAACGAGTTTCAGTCAAAATTTTTTATAAAAATCATTTTTTATTTTAGGTTTTACAGGTGTTTGGCTCCCTTAACACGTACAAAAAAAAACACAAAAATACGTCTGCGTGTTACAAGAAATATGGCCTGCACCAAGGGCTAAATGGGCTTTTTGGCATCTTGTGATTGCAGTACTCGTCTACGGCTGGCAAACGCCCTCGCATTTGGCTCGGGCTAACTAGCCTTGACTCGTACTGCAAACTTCACACTCAGCCTAAAAAAGCCCACTTTACTGCCTTGGTACATAAACTACTATTATATAACGCAATATTTTCGCGCGTTTCGTACCTATTAAGCAGACCTCAAGTGACTCTTTCCGGGTTAGCTGACAATACAATTTAATTGCACGCTTTTTAAAAACGTTGATTTCGTTATATTTATATAAAAAACGCGTAAGTACATACAGGCATCATATAAAATATAGTGTGCACTAACAATTAGTAGCATAGTCGGAAATCCAGAATCAGTCAAGAGTATCCAGTAGCGATCCGGAATCAAACGCTTGCTGAATGAAGAGGAAGCAGGAATCTTGAACTCCCTGCTGTCCGCATCGAGCAGTTCATAAGGGACGAGTCATCGTACCTCATGTGCATCTAACCGCCACTACTAAACTACGGAGTTTAAGCTAGATAGCACCAGAATTGACTGCGACTTCTCTTCACATACACTTGTACATTAAGGTACTTTTTCTCTGTCTTTAGACAAATAAACGTGTGTTAAGTTAAATGATATATTTTATGACATGCTTTTTCCCGTACATGCATAAGTGTGGTTAGATCTGTGGGATAAAAGGGATTCGAGAGCAAGAAACAATACTCGATGATTAACGTTGTAATACTATACATTTATTTTATAATACTCATTCGTTTATTATACAAATAAGGGCGCCAGTCGGTCTTTGGAGCGACAATCCCAATAGATCTAATATAAGCGCGAGACTCTAACAGGAGCGGATTCTATTAATTATTAACGCGACGTGGCGGCCATTACGCGGTACACGCTTCTATTGAGATTACTTACGGTGAGACGAAGATTCCTTTTGCTCAGCCGGGATGTTGATGAAACGAGGTGCGAAGATGGAGATAGTACTTCTCAGCACTCGCGCAATCCTTCAATCCCGGTTTAACGCGCGGTACAAAAAGATATAGAAATGATGCGAAGGTTTCTAGATGGTGGCACTAATGGCGATACTTCGGTTTTCGACGGTAATATACGCTAGGCGGTAGACACGGCAGTATCGTTTCGCGTCGTCTCGAGTCGTCGCGAAGCCCATCGCCGAGCGCGGCGCACGTGTGATACGACTTTTTGCGTATAACCGCGCATATGTGTGTAAGTATAGTGGCGCTAGTCTCGCGTGATATCGTACATACAGGTGACGACAGTGTAGTGTGTGTGTTTTTATGGTGCGAGTGAGGGTTATAATGCTCGTGACGTGGGGGGATGTCCAGGAACAAGAGGACGGGAGCAGGGACAAGGACGAGGCCTGGAGCATGGTCGCTTACACAAGTGACGTCGAAGTCGGTGTTGACATGCTGCTTTTCCTCTTCTTCCTCCTGGTATCATTGGTGTTACTTCCAATAACTGCTACAGTTGCTGGCGAAGCTGATGTCAGGTAGTGTCTGGCTCGTTCCAGGTATCTCAGAGAGGTACCTGGCAGTAATCTTTTCTTTTCTTCGACAGGTCCAGCTTATGGGCACTTCGTCGACCAGCTTCCTCCAGGTTTGGTGACGCTGGACCTCTTCAGCGAGTGGCAGCGTTGTTGGTGTGGACCGCATTCAGGATTCAGGGAGACTACGTCAAGGTAAGTCTCTTTTCATATATCCATACTGTTGACTTGGTATTTATTATCTTTTTCTCCCTAGGTGCTGCTCTCGACAAGGGATGTTCCGGATATGGGTAAGGTCTAAGTATGCCAAAGGTTTGGGAAGGATGTGGGTTATGCTCTGTGTGTGTGAGAGTAGTTTCTAATTGTATTTATGTTTCAGGTATTTGTATCTTCAGCTGCTCGTCTTTCTCTTCACCTTCAGCGCAGGGACTTGCATCTTATCCACACAGTAGGGATTAGTATGTGAGGGGTTAGCGTAGCTAGGGTGGTTTGGTCGCTGTCAAGGCTGCACAGAGCCTATTCTTCAATCTGTGCTTCCGTATTATATCTAGTTTTCTAAATTAGTCAGGAGCAGCTACGCCAGCTGCTCTAACTACATACATGTCAGCTACTGGCATGTTACAATTTAATAGTTAAGGTGACTTCGTAATCCGGATTCCTTCATCGGTAGGCAGTGACTGGATTCGCGGTAGTCAAAAGGGATTTCACTTTCATATATTCGTTTATTATATTCAAATGATTATACTTTTATATAGAAACAAGATTCAATAATCAATCAACAAATTAAGGTAGGGATTTGAGTAATTGTATTGATGTGTTTTTATTTTTCAATTAAAAGTATGTATTCTCTGAAGGTAACAGAAGCTTTGTGATAGTAAAATTATTAGTTTTGATAAAACTTTTAGAAACGTGTTTTGAGATGTTCGGAGTTTGAATTACGTGTTTATATGAAATGTCCGTACAGATGGAAGTGTATGTATTTGTACGTATAGCGTCATAAATCTGGAACTAATGGCAGATCGTAATAAAATTTGACGTGCATATATGTTTTATAATTTTGAATTCAGGCAAAAAATATTCTCATCCTGAAAAAATATTTTTGCTTATTTGCATGATATGATTAATACAAAAAATTCAGAAGTAATGTTTCCGAAAGAGCAGAAAATTGCCTACTTTTTCCGCAAGATTGTTCAGATCAACCGTTCCGTTCAATTGTTATGATGGTAACGTGAGTTTTATTTAAAAATTAATATCTTCAAAACTTAGTTGTCAAATAATTATTTTTAAAAAATTATTTGTTGATTAGTTTTTAAGCTAAAATTCGATAACTCGCAATTTTATGATGATAATGATTTTCATGTCATACGTTTACGGGAGTAGAAAGGCTTTAATTAAGATAGTTCGCCAGGTTTTTGATTTTCTTAAAATATTGCTTAAACTTTGTATATATATTCAATGAAGTGTTCTTTATAGTGGTATAAATTTTGTACCTTCAACCATAAGAAAAATTAAGAGACGATTTGTTGAATTGCTGCAAAAGTACTGTTAGGATGAAAATGAATGATTGAAAAACTAACATATTATGTAAAATAACAACATAAATAATGCAGAAAAAAGTTTAATGGCGCAAACGATGCTTTTCTTTAAGACACAACGTACTAATGTTTCAATCCGATACTATGAGTATATCTATATAGTTGAACACTGCTTCTCTCACTTCAGTGTTGAGAATATTTGATAATCTCAACGATTGTTATTAACAATTTAATATTTGTTCTTGAAAATTGTGAAGTCTTAAAATTTGATAAGACTGTATTGTCGGTCCCTACGTAGACTAATACAGCTCAGATCACCATAGAAGAGTAGGCAGTTCATTCACAGCACATTTTCTTTTTTCGCAAAAACTAATATATTATTAATTATAAGAAAATCTTGGTATAATTGAATAATATTTGCACACACAAATTCGTCACATGCTAATCTTATTATATGCCATTTATATATATATATATATATATAAATTTGATTAGTTTTCGTATGATGATGTCATCTTAAACGCCATGTGAAAATCCGAGCTATGTTAGTCTTCGCGGCAACTATTGCACTCTACGCGACGAGAGTGAACTTACTTACTCTGCGATGGTAATCTGGACCGAAGATATTACGCACAGACATTATCAACATAGAAGAAAAAAGGCGTCTTACTATTTACCTCATAGGTAACGTAAAACTAATACTCGATTTCTAAAATGTATATATTTAAAAAATATTGTATTAAACTATATAATATTACTTTGAATAGAAATGTTGGGCAGCACAGCGAAGAGGGGGAAGCATCCTAGTATATATATAATGTGTATGTATGTACATATTTATACTTACAAAACAACAACAGTTCCAGGTTATATTTTAATCCATGAGTCATAAAAATAATATCTCCCAATAAAGGGATATTCAGGCGTACAGGAAGAAGAGACTTGTTAATCATTGCTACAATATAATTTTTGAATCTCAATATTCTGTGATAAATATCAAGTTCAGTAAGCTCTCTTTTATGGATACACATTTCTTGTTCTTTCTGAACTTCAATAATCCTTTTTTGAACTTCATGCCATGTCAAGTTATCTAAATCATTATCATTAATTTTTAGGGCAATATTAAAAAAAGATTTGATATCCCAATATTGTACGAAGTGATATAGTACTTTCACTACACGAAGAAACCAGAATATACTGGCTACAAGAATAGAAATCCAAGTAATTAGGCCCATGCTTGCTAAACATTCTTTAGAGGGCAATATGGCATCACTAATAGATATTTTGTCACTGTTTGAAGGTTTTTTATCTCTAAAAAGTAAAATACTGTATTATACTAAAGAAAAAGAAAATATACTTTTTGATGCCGTAGGTGCAAATAGTATTTTAAACCTTCTGCAAATGAAAAAAATGCTTTTTCATGCCCTCGGCATCCAGAAATAATGTTCGCACCTAGGGTGTTAAGATTTACACCTTAGTACAATCCCATAACCTCGACGATTACGCATAGGTGTGAAATATAACGTCCTAAATACGAACAGAAATATTGCTGGAGTACTTACTTGAATAGTATAGAATAATCAATACAATGAAAAAGAAATACTGAAAAACTGATGACAAAGATAAATTGTCCAAGTTCAAAAACTTCTTGAAGCATCATGCATGCGAATCCATGTTTTTGATGGTAATGATACATCCTTGTAAAAAATGAATCTAAATCTTCAATATGATTCCATCTTGTTTTTCCACTTTCTGGAACTACATGAATTATAACACCAGAGTCAAGTGGCGTTTCATCGCGATTAATATTTCTTTCATCATCTTCATCTTCAAATTCTGAAGAACGATCGAATTGTTGATAACTGCTCTCAAGGACCATTTTATTCTAAAAAATGTAATAGTATACTATTATATTTGGGAAAAAAGTTTCATGTATCAAAGCTAATGGTAAAAATTTTTTCACTCGTTCCTGCTTGCTTACTTAAAATGAGTGTATTACACAAGGTACAGTTTTCATGATGCTCTATTTTATCTAAATAGTATATTATGAGGGTGATAAACTCACGAGTGTAGAATCAATTTTCGCACATGTATCGAACGATATTTTTTGATACAGCGAGCGCAAATGCGATTTTAAAAAGTTGCAAAGTACGTAAAATCACATTTTACGCATACTGTATCAAACAAATATTTGGCCAATACAGTAAATATTTCTATAAGCTTCAATGGTAATTTTAAAGTTTTCTCTAGTACTAGATTGTACGTGATATGTAAGTGATCAAAATTCTTATTTAGACGTACAATTTTAAAAAATAAATCGAAGAGATACTTTTCAAGATCGAAACCACATAATAAATGGACATTTATATTGTTTTGATCATGAAATAACAAGTAATATAATTAATTTAAAAAATATAAAAACTAGTTGGTGACCTTTATATTTTTAAGTAAATTACATAAATCTCTATTTATAAGGTAAAAAACTTAGCAACGATGAATTACTTATAAACGTTCATCATTGTATTTATAATTAAATTGATTTGATTATGATAAAGAAATTTATGTTATTTTATTGAGTAATAAATATATGTTAAAAGTAGTAAATTTATGTACTAAAATGCAAACAAATTTTTGTTTAATAATATTATTAAAACAGTTTTGATTACAATATCTTTCTAACGAGACCCTCGACATAATCGTGATCAAGCTTCGCCCGCCTTCGGCGGGATCGCTTGATCCGTTCATTGTGCCTTGTGTCGTAATCTCCGATCACTAGGTAGTTGTTCAAAGTGTTCCGTACAGGTAAACAAATGTTTCATTAAGAACACACTTTAATATACTCTATCGATTTATAATTGATTTCTCCCTAATACTGCTGGTTCTGCAAAAGCATTTCTATCAGAAAAAGTGGTCATGTTATAAAATCGCTTGAAAACATCGAACCTCTCAGATTATCCGGCTAAACTTTTGATGTGCATCAAATCTATACCTTTCTTCAAATCTGGTGACAGCAGCATGACGTAAACTGTGCGGGACAAACTCCTTGCCTATTCCGTATTTAACTAACAAAGACTTATCCATCTAGTTATCGTATTCCTGGATGCCTTTTTGTAAGGCTTTTTGGTAGTTATAATTAAACTATCATATTCCTTATGCAAATCTTTTGTTACTTCTAAATATTTATTTAGAGTATTAACAATACATAACTCGGGTTTTTCTGCAAACTTTGGTAAAATTAATAAGAATTATTTCTATTTTGTAACCTCCGGCTTTTCTAATTATATTTTTTATCGTAATTAACGAGATATTCTGCTTACAGGGTGCGGTGATTAGTTAACTCATCAGTCAACTCTGGTACACTCAATCTCTACAAAGGCTACAAACTGTCTAATTTTAATAACACCAAATCTAGACTACAAACAGTATCAGATTTGGGCTTCGCTGGTTTAATATTTTTTTTTATTTACTATGACTTCCATTACCGACGCAGTATTTGAGCCCAGCTGCCAGGGGTCTTGCACCACCACAGTGTGTAATTATTGATTATTATTTTTCCGAATATATTGTACTTACATTGTGGTTTTTCACGGGATGACTTCTGCTACACTTCAGCTGCTGTGGTTCCTCAGGACAGTCCGCCAGTCGAGTGCGAAGGGAATCGGCATTCGTCAAACGTGTATAAGGAGGTTTAAATAATGCACTCTCGTCGAGAACTAAGTTTTAGCGTATTTATTGAGCTTTACCGATGCTTACAACACCGAGTAAGACTTAAGCTACTGCTAGCTCTGTCGACAGCGCGGAGCGACGTAGCAGAGTGCAAGTATCAATTCTCTGTGCGACTCCTGGGAAGGGTAAGGGTAGCCCGCAATGACACTGCGGACGTTTCTGGTGCAAGCCCTGGAGCAGTCAGGTTGCTGCTCTCAGTCTCACTATCCAGGACGCTCATGCACTCGCTCATCTCTGCTAAAATTAAGATTTGGAAGTTACATACTACACAACTGTCTAGCGAATCGCTGCATAAGGCCCGAGTTGCTCTACCGCTTCCGGATTCGTTCATCAACGTCAACGAATGGTTGCCGTCTGATCTCCTTCGGCTCCACAAAACTGTAAGGCAAGCTGCAAGAGATATCATTGTATATGCTAAGACGATAAAAGAGCATAATGGAAAATTCGCAAAATTACTGAGAAGATTAAAAGCGGCAAATGTCAAATTACAACCCGATAAATGTGATTTTTTACGTCGAGAAGTGTGTCATTTGGGACATATTATCAGCGAAGAAAATTTCCGCAACCAAAAATAGTTAAAAATGTTAGACAATTTTTAGGATTAGCAGGATATTATCGGAGATTCATTGACAGATTTTCAAAAATAGCCAAGCCTCTTAGCAATTTGCTTAAACAAGATGCGCCCTTCGAGTGGACCGATAAAGTTCAAGAAGCTTTTGAGATTTTGAAAAACAAATTGTGCGAAGAACCTGTACTTATTTATCTCGATTTCTCGAAACCTTTTGTACTCACCACAGATGCTAGTCTGACCTGTGTCGGAGCCGTACTATCTCAAGGAACAATAGGCCAAGATCGCCCGATTGCGTATGCTTCACGAGTACTTAACAACGCCGAGACACGATATGACACTTACTCAAGGGAAGCACTAGCCATGGTTTTTGGTATTCGCCATTTCAGACACTCTATTGGGCACTAAATTTACAATTTGCACAGATCACTTGCCGTTGTGTTGGTGGAAAGACTCACGGGATCCGGACTCCCGTACAACACGTTGGAGATTGAAATTAACCGAATACGAGTTTGATATTGTATATAAGCCAGGTTGAATAAATCTTAACGCGGGCGCGCTATCACGCAATCCTATAGAAGAATCTTCCGAAACTATAATGCACATTAAACAAGGAGAAGCGAATATCGAGCCCTGCACCGACGAAGTTGTGTTAACGACTGAGTATGATATAGAGCAACAATACGAGAGTCAAGCGAATTGACTAACAGGAACAAAAGAAAGCGAAATTCAAAAGGAGGTCCCAAGCCCTACGGTTCTCCAGAATGACCACATGACGCGAACGCGCGCAGGTAAATTAGAGCGATTTTCATATAATACGTCGGTACACGAAGCAACTAAGCACACGCCGTACGAGCTCGTCTTCGGCAGGCTAGCACGCCCCCCGTCGAGCGACCCCTTAGAACCGGACGACAGACTCCCTACCTATATCGTCGAACTCGCAACTCGACTTAAAAATATACAAACCATCGCACGCGAAAAATGAATTGATGCAAAGTGGAGAGCAAAATATTATTACGATCGAAATGCTAATCCGCAAAATTTTTAAATTGGCGACTATATATGGTTACTAAAAGGAGGAAAAATTCAGAAGTTGAAAGATCAATATGAAGGACGTTATTTAGTAGTTGATATTCTACGTAACGGTAGCATTAAAATACAAATAGGACAAAATAAGTATAAAGTAGTACATAAGAACCGTGTACGTATATCCTATATTGACCCTCCAATAGAATCGAAATAAGTATTGTAATTTCACAGAAAATGTCAATAGAATTAGTTATAAGCATATTGTATTACCAGGGTAATAAATAAAAGAGGCTTTTAAGAAAAGATAATAGTCGCGAAAGAGAACACACCAAACAGCCCACAATTAATAATTAAAAATATTACATGTTATTTTAACTTCGAAATAAATAAATTAAAAATCATAATTGAGTCAGTCTAAGTATAAGCGATATAACTTAATCATCCAAAACTCAAGGAGGAGTCTAAACATAAGAGCCAGCAAACAACCAATGATAAGCACCAAGTCAAGTAACTCCCGCCCACGAGCGCAGCGACAAAAGCTAGAGGAAAAAAATATGTTGAATTCAGATCATATTTGATTTGATCTTCTTAGTGAATACATGGGCAAGTAACGAATATTAATCGGAACAGGAGTAGGATCGAAGAGTTGTACGCATACGTAAAATTATACTATCACAGAAATTAACAAGGGAAGTGATCCTAACAGTTATATATTACTTACCAAGGTTGAAACACAGACAAATAGAATATCAGGAGGTTATTCAAGACAAAATCCGAAATGAAAGAATTTGAAGCGGCATTATATTGGGCATACGCCGATGAGTTAGAAAAAAATTGACGACGGCTAGAAGAGGGAAACCCGGGGCAAGCCTTCTATAAAAGAGAAAAGTGGGGCAAACTTTACGAATTCGTGACACCCACACAAAAAGCTGCACAAAATGCATATATTCATAACAAGAAAATTCGAAGAGTTATAACAGAACGGTGTCATTAGACCTTACTAGAACGAAAGCGTAGAAGAGAGGAAAACGATAGTAATCAGCACCCCGAGTTCGGTGTCGCCAAACAACGATTGGCCAAGTACGATTATGAAGCAGCCAAGACGCGCATAGAAAATGGTCTCAAGGAAACCGAAAAACAAGTATGGCAAGCTCGAAATGAAAATACAGTACGTGAGTGGACAGGTCCTACATATGGTGACTATTTACAAAAATATGGAACCTGCATCCGATGTGGAGTGCATTTACCCATTTGGAGAAAATATTCCATGTGCATTTATCTAAATGAAAAATATGGCGGAAGAAATAATTTTGCTCTTTCAACTTATTGTTATCTTAATAAAAGCGGACAACAGCGTATACGCGTATGAAATAATCACAAGAAAGAATAAAAGGAAATGAAGAACGTCTCCATCATAATTGTATAAGACAAATCAACCAAACCATGAGGAAGTAGCAAAGCAAGGACAAGTAAAGGCAGAATGTACGTATGTGTTTACTAATAATCATGGAATTCAAATGAAAATAGAATTGGAATTAAAATGACTATTCGAAAAAATTAAATGTAGTAGTTCGTTAAGATTCATCAATAAAAATTATGATAAACTATCTAACCACGCAAAGAGAAAAAATTAAGATAAATAAAAAATAAAGCCACCAACCCTTACACATCATTCCCATCACGTTAAAAAAAAGAAAAAAAAATATACATATCGAATTAAATAAATAGAAAAATAAAAGAAATTCATCTACAAATAAATAATGAGTCGACTAGAATAGGAATAATAAAACCGAAGAATTATTGTATACCTTGTGAATGAACAATATTTAATTGATTGAGACAAAAATAGTACAATTTCCCCTCCAAAATAAGCAAATTATTCGCGAAAATAATGAACACCTATTGACACCTAACATCATTTATCCCGCAGACGAAAGAATGGACTATAGATACGAAGAGACAAGGCTACAAAACTTCGAGAGCTGGCCTTCGAACCAGGTAACGCTGAGGGATTTAGCAGCCGCGGGCTTCTATTTTACTAAGCAGATCGACAGAGTCCGTTGTTTTGAGTGTTTCACAGAACTTTGCCGTTGGGAACACGTCCGGTTAATGAAGGGACAAGCATTTATTGATAATGTATTAGGAAAGCATTTGCTCCCATCGGCTAGAGAAGAACAAGCAGTCTCTATAGATAACTCCAAAGAAGTAGAAGTGCGACCTAAGGAAGAATTAAACGACAAAAACGAAACCCAACAATCCCAACTACAACAACCGTCAAAAAAAAAATTGACAGACGAAGTACATATATGCAAAATTTGTTATGATAAAGAGCTAGGAACAGTGTTCTTACCGTGTGGTCACATAGTCGCGTGTATAGAATGCGTCCCAGCTCTGACAACGTGCGTCCTGTGTCGTCGATCCATTGAAACGATAGCGCGTGTATTTTTCTCTTAAGAGTAAAAAGAATAATAAACAGTCGGAACAATTAAATAATAAAATTGAAGATGCGAGACCATTTATATTGAAATCGACTATTAAACTAATCCACGCTTCATATAAGAAATATTTTAGGCTCAATTTACTCGTCCTATAAATTAATGAAAGAAGAATTAGGAAATTTACCCATCAATTAAGCAATACTGATTTTACCCCGTTGATTCACAAAGTATGATGTCGACCTATTAACGAAAACTCCGGAAAACAAGGATGTTAATTATACGAGGAGCAGGGGAAGCGGCTCGCACGTTAATCAAAAATCTATTACCATCGATCTTACCAGAAGAAATAGCAACGATAATTAATCAAACAATTTTAAGTAATGATATTGACTCGTTAAAATTTTGCGTTAATCAATATAAACAACCCCGGCTATTACAAAAGTATAATAAGGGTGGTACAAACCTATTACATGTGGCCATAGGAGCAGGCATAGACGTAACTCTTGCAATCGTATTGAATAACAATCTATGTAACAATATAAACGCAAGGGCCATACACGGAAATACCGCCTTAATTATAGCATATTGGAATAATAGCAATACAAAAATGAATTTCCTATTACAAAATGGAGCCGAATTGTACCCAGATTGGGGCATTGACTGCTACGTACGGCCCGACTACCTGCCTAACAGAACATCGAGGTTCTTAGTGGGATGCATAGCCCGAGAAGAAACGGAGGGTAGGATAATAAATCAAAGGGATATAGAAATTTTAAGAACCTATCAAAATACGAACTACCGTCAATATGAAGAAGCGAAAGCTGAATGGAGGAGACTGATGGCTACGCCGTTTATCGACAATATCTCATATAGAGATCTAGTCGAAAAACCAATCGACTCTTATTTGAGATTGACAAGATCCATTAGATTTCGCGAGAAAGAGAAGGAAACGTACGACCATTGTTTTCCTATCTATGGAGCAACCTTAGAGGAAACGAGAAACGAATGGGAAACAAAGGAGGAAGAATTAAGTGAAATAACAAATAATCCCGTATCTAACGCTATCATAGAAGTAATCGCTTATTATCTATGTATCGATTAAATCAAAAATTAAAAAAAAATTATACCGAAATCATTTAAGGAAACGTCGGAAAAATCATTGGACAGAGAAAGAAGAAACAATAGATTAAGAGGAAAAAATAAATTATTTATTATTGTTACAAACCAGTGATAATAAAACAATAGTAAGTTTATAAAATAACGAAAGAAAATATACAGCGCCGCTGGAGGAACTCGACGACACCAGGGCTCTAAGAGTTGCAGCAAGACAGGCCTGGAATTAGAACCCATCGCTGAAACAAAAACCAGGAAAAAAAATTATTAGTTAAGTAAAGTCATAAGGAGAAATACGAATATATCAGTAAAAGAAGAAAAGGGGAGAAACTTCACCCCAGATTTCTTGGTGACAGAAATCCCAGACATCCTCGGGAATTGAGGTAGACCCACGCGCGACAGATTGAAAGACATACTGAAACCAAACAGTGCATTAGTAAACAACAAATCACGTAATTGAAAAAAAAAGAAGAAAGGGAATCAGATTACCCGACTTCCAGACGACGTCGGCACCTGGGCAATCCGCGAGAGGCCACCACGAGGTTGATGTCACACGTCGCAAAGTGTCTCTCCGCCTATCCCTGGAGATAAGCGGATGTGGCACGGTACGGAGACTTCCAGTTCTTTTTCGTCTTCATCGTCTTCATCGTGAGGAACGCGTCAGTATGCGCCCCCTCAGTCGAATCTGTATACTGAGGAGATCAAGGTGTTCCAGAGGACAGAAAATCCTAAATTAAAAGAAAAGGAAAAAAGGAGAACAATAACTAAATCTGCAAATATCGGAGAAAGAAGAGGAAAGAAATAAGAATAAAATCTACTTACTAAAGATTCCCGAATGATTGGCCACACAATCGCTACCAATCTCGGAGGTCTGTTGATTGGCCGTCGGAACATGCACCACAGCCAAGACCTAGCGCGACAACAATCGCTTCAAAGCGAGGTCAAGAGATTGACCAGGATCATAATCAAAGGCAAAACCCGGGCAAACATTTTTCTTTTATTTTTATATATATAAACGAATAAGAAGAATAAACTGGATAAGATTTGAAAGCCACAAATAAGACTGACCCCAGAACGACTAACAGTCTCGTTTTAAAGGGCTCAGGTAGATGTCGAACCCGAGGGAAGGAGAAGGAAGCAAAAGAAAAGAGACACCAGTCAAAACCGACTACAATAAGCCCGCCCACGAGAAAATTTACAAGAAATCAATCGCGAGAATTTCTATAGTGGGGACTAGGAGAAAAGGAGAGAGATGACACACCCCGAAGCTCTAAAAGTCAGATCTCTAGGAAGCAAGAAATTCAAAGAACGTTTAATAAATTGGAAATTAAAGATTCACACACGAAACGAGAATAAATTAAATATTAATAACCGTTGAATAAAATCATTTTAGAAAAGGGTGACTGCCACGTCAACGCAGTGAACTTGCGCGGAGACATTGCACTCAGCTTAGCTTTTCAAGGAGATGGTTATAATAAAATGGAGATGTTATTTCAAAGAAAAGCCCTATTATATCCACCAGGATCGAATGTACGATATATACATCCGAATCGAATGCCAAGGCTTACGCCTAGTAAATTTATTCCATTATTGGCCAGAGAGACAATAGAAAGCGAGTTACAAATATTGAGGATAGGAAGACCCTGGAAGAACACTACCCAGAATTATACGAAGATTTTAAAAATGCATGCCTTGAATGGCAGCGCATAATTGAGACAATCCTCACGGCGGGAATCTCCTTTCGAGACGTAGTAATAAAATCGACCGACCGTCTTCTAGAAGCGGCACGGACATTTGCATTTCGGCAGCGTGAGGACGATTTACATTACATAAAATTTCCTATGTACGGATCAATTATAATAGAAGCCATTCAAAAGATCAAAAATTATCGACGAAAGTGGGAAATGCGAGAAAAATGGTTGAAAAGAGTGACTTATCCTGGTAAACGCTTATCCTGGCCCAATAATGGAACGAGTAGCCTATTTTCATTTTTAGGATAATTTAAAAAACTAATACATTACCCGCTACTCTCGTTGATCGGAATCGCTCTTATTTTCACCACAGAAGTATCCACGTCGAAAAAGGGACTATGAAACCAACGCCAAGAAAAATCAAGGGTACAACGCAAGGGAATCATAGGATGCCTATCCAAGAATAAAGTGCAGCTCAACAAAAATCAAAAGACCAGAGAATAACAAAATTCAATCAGCACAATTAATTATGGAAGCATTGGCTGCAATCAATGAAAATAATTTTATAGAAGAATTCGTATGGTTATAGAAAAAAGGAAATTCCACAAAAGCATTACAGTATAACTACTCATTATGAATAAACAAAACAGACATTGTGTGGAAAATAATAAGTGAAATATTTAGAAGATTAGCAAACAATGAATTAACAATATTCCTACGTTTGATCGCTTAATAAGGGACGATGGGAACCGCGAGATGAAAATAGCGAGACCCTTATTTTCCAAGCCGTACGCGTTGGAAGCGGTAGAGCAGTAAATTTTCTGCTAAGGAACGGTGCAAGTTATACACAGGTAAACAAGAACGGGAAAGATATATATCATGAGGCAATCATTAGGAATAAGGGAGAAGTTTTGAAAGTACTCATTGCCAAAGGCGTAAAACCCGTAGGAAGCGGATGTTCTTTTATATTAGCCCTAGAAGATCACATCTTATTCCATTATTAGTGTCTGCTAGGTTACGACCTCATGACGAAGTCGCAACATTGCGACTCGCCATCAAGAAGGAGAGTGTTGAAGGAATAAAAGGACTGAACCCGAGCGAACAAGCAGGAAATACTTTAAGTTTCCTACACGAAGCCTTGCGACAAAGAGCAGCTATCCCATTAATACGCTAACTCTTAACATCTGGATGTAGCTTAGAAAAACGCACCGAAAATGGAAGAACGGCATTACAAGTGGCTATACTAGCAGAACATCACGGAATCACAAGATATTTAATAGGCAAAAGTGCTAGCGTACACTCTCGAATGGACGAGGAAGGCGAAAGTTGATTTTACCTCGCAGAACGAATAGGCGATGCTACGACCGCTGTGCTATTGGTACAACAAGGTGCATTGCTTACCGAAATGGTAAGAGGGGACCACACTCTAGTAGAAAGCGCAATGGAAGACAATAATGAAGAGGCACTCGCTTTATTGTGCGGACTCGGAACTCCGCTGTATAGCAAGGAAAAAAGTATGCTGTTAAATCAATACACAGGTGCAGAAGCAAAGAAAAGGTTAACTAAAAGAATGGCCTTAATACACCATCTCCGTGGAAATATTCACCCCGGAGACCAGTCAGCGCTAAATCAACAACCATATCTGTGCTCCTTATATCACGAGAGCCGAGTAGTTTTAGAAAATATGAGAATCGAGGAAATTAATAGGAGGGACGGAATTAAGAGGATTGTACAGCTTCTTAGTCGGACCGCGCCGAAATGTCATATATGAGAAAGCAACGAAAGGAAAATTTCTCGAATCCTGCAAGACTATTAAAAATACTAAGAACATTTATAAACAAGAACTTAAAGCACTTATCAAGGTCACTATAGGGGAGTTACGATTTTATCAAACCCGCAGCGAGTACTACCAAAACAGGGAATATCGAATCACAGAAGAAATGATAAAATTTCATCTGCATAAAGAGTGTGCAGTAGATCAGCGTGTAAAAGTATCCTAAAAATTATTTAAATTATGATCATCATAAATCTAAGTTATGATAATAAGTAAACTAACAAAAGGAACGATAGCAAGAAAAGGAAGAGCAAATAAATTCATATAAATAATATACCTTATATACACAATTCAGATCTTAAAAATGGACTAAATAGAAAAAAAATATCATGGAATAATGATAGTAAGAAATAGACGGAAATACAGAGAAAGTCGAGAACGGACTACAGGAAAAAATTTTTTTTTCTTTATATATATATTGTAACGGGGTGGGACCTTAAGTGAGCGACGAAAAACACAAAAGGAGCGCCGGGACCGAGGATCGATCCGGCATCCCCGAGATCTCTAAGCAAGCATGCTATCCTTATAGCCAATGCTGCCTGTGTCGTCGCTCGCTCAACCTGCCTCGAATACCGCGTGGGTACGGGTAGCAGCAACCCGTTATAACCCCTCGCTAGAGTTGGAGTACCGTCCCGGCTTCAACTCTACAACTCTCTGTGCAGTGCGGTAATGCAGGGAGCCTCTTCGCCGACTAGCTCTTCGACGATGTCTCCAGGCCTCGTACATCCCCACACCTCTTTGATCCGCTCCATCCCTCTTCCCTCGAGGAAGGCGAGCCTAGGGAGAGCCTCGTAGATCGTAGGTGGGGGTTCTTCTTTTCCTCGCCTCCTCCTCTGACGCAGAAGATCGGGAGACCGCCAGGAATCTTCTTTCTCCACACTCTGTGGGTATTTCAGTTGGGCGCCATGTAACGGGGTGGGACCTTAAGTGAGCGACGAAAAACACAAAAGGAGCGCCGGGAACGAGGATCGATCCGGCGTCCCCGAGGTCTCTAAGCAAGCATGCTATCCTTATAGCCAATGCTGCCTGTGTCGTCGCTCGCTCAACCTGCCTCGAATACCGCGTGGGTACGGGTAGCAGCAACCCGTTATAATATATATATATATATACATATATATATATATATATATATATATATATATATATATATATATATATATATATATATATATATATATACACTAGTTAAATTAACAAACGAAAGTACATCTCAATCGCAGTAACGCTATATTGATAACCACCAGAACGACACCACAACGATATATTTAGATGAACTATCCGAATATTTAAATGCTACGGAAAAAATTGAATACAACAGCTATATATACGAGAACAAAATACTAGAAAATAATTATATTCGTCCTGAAAACAGAAAATTTTACATAATAAGAAATAATCTTGACGGATTCGGAGGAAAAAGTAGCATAGAAGATCCCTTCTATTTATTAGACCAGGAAGTAAAAATCTTAATGGCCAAAGGAAGCTTTAATCGCACCGAACATAGTCATAAATTATTACAAATTCTCGAACGTCACATAAACTTATATACGGAGCTATTTCAAGGCGCAATAGAGACTATGCGTAGCTTGCAAGCAAAAAAGATATGCGCGGGAATATTGAGGTACAGTGATTTTCAAGGAATAATAGAGCAAACAATACACCTAAATAGTTCATATAATTTCCCACTTCCGAAATATCTAACCCACATAAACTCGTTAGGTGACATATCTGAAATATAATATGGAAGAATAGACGGCCGATTATTAATCTCGATAAAATTTGCACTAATTTCTAAAGACACCTACTATCTTTATCGATCAAGTTCATTACCAGTTCCAGAACGATTAACTTCAACGGAAGTTAAATCGATCTATATTAAACCAAAATCATCGTTAATCGGAATAAATGAGAATTCTACGTACGAGTTGAGCGAAGAAAAATATGCACAATGCATATCAGCATTAGGAATAATACTATGCCGACAAGAACGACCTATATGCTCAGAATTAAATAACGCGAGTTGCGAATATTCATTACTACTTCATCCAAGGAAAACAGTTTATGCGAATTGTGACATCAGATATCAAGATACGTACGTACCATTCTGGGAGCGTGCTAACGAAAACCAAAAATGAATATTTTCATTAAATGAACCTACTAAACTACAAATAGTATGCAAGAAAAAATGAGATTATTTCTTAATTAATGGGACAGAAATCCTAAAAATACAGGCAGGATGCAAAGCGATTGTAGGCGATTATCAATTATCGGTTGCAACGTCATCACAGACGATGCAAAACCGGCTGATATTTTCCGATCTCGATTTAAAAATAAGCAAGAAATACACACTAATAAAGAAAATTTCGAAATTTACATCACGCCAGGAAAATTATGTTAGATGTGAGCATTGGGATTGTGACAAATCTCTTTGGGGATTAGTAGCAGAAATAAAAAAATTAGAAAGTCCAGAAAACTCTGAAACGGAACAAGAAAGCATAAAAATAAAAATATTAACTATAACTCTCATAACGTTAGGAGCGGTGGGATTCGTACTGACGTTAATAATAGCAATAATATACGGTATAGAAATAAGAAAAAATAGCAAAAATAACGAGAACAAGAGGTCTGACCGAAATAACGCTCGTCCGGGTGAGATAAATATACCAATCGAGGCAATTTTTGATCATTTTTATATAAATAGACGATCAAGGGCAGAAGATGATTTACCAACTATCCCCGTAAAAAAGGGAAATAGAGTCCGTATATCACCACAACAGTATGATACAAACAAAACACACGACTCAATATAGACATAAGAAAGAGTAGGGAAGTTTTTTTTGTATTTCAGATTCCAATAATGAAGGGTATTCCAACCATAATATTAATAATAACAGTCCAGTTGAATGTTGGAATCCGTCTAGCTGGATTCGTATGTGGAGAACAGCTATCCAATCTAACGACTATATCTCTTTTAAAAGTGGGAGCATGCGAAATAAAGGAGCCAAAAGTAAATATCACAAAGCAATATATACGACTACTACAAATCAACCAGTGCCAAAACACATGTGATACAATGCTCAATCAAAGTCTCGCATGTAATCACACACTGCGGGATGCATTCACATTCATCACAAGTGAAAAATGGAGAGATCAGTTATTTTTTAGAAGTACAAAGAGACAATTGGATGAGAATGTATAGTGGAGGATATACAATAATGGCTGGCACATCGATACAAAATTTAATAAGAAATAGCACCTTCTCTACAACTATAACTTTCGCCGGAAAAATTGATAATGAAGGTCACTGTAAAGGAGCATCCAACGTCGATCCATATGGACAATGGGACGACGTAGTAGTACAAGGCTACGTAGAAATCTCGCTCACAAATTCTTATGCGACTGTAAATTTAAAAACAGAATATAACTTCACTAGCTGCAAATTAACAGACATCAACTGCAGAGACATCTTAGAAGGACAAGCTTTTTGGGAACCTTTGCCAGATGACTCTTGCGGGAGCAGTAAATATACCATACTATACGAAGATTATGCCAATAGGACAAAGGAAAAGAAAACGGATTGAGTCACTTATATGCTCGAAACACAAGAAATTGTATCTCACGAGCATTGGCGAATTAAAAGTATGTGGACATAACCTTATACGCACTGAGCACCCTAAACTATTCGTATTAGAAAACCCGGCCGATAAAACTTTTGTATCGAAAACAAAATCACCAGTAGAAAACTTAGATATTACTACATACGTAAACTCCAAATTTGTATATGTTGAAAGGCATTTTAGGAAACAAATTAGTCAAATGTATTATGATTTATTAATGCACAAATGCGAGCTCGAGAGGAAAATCCTGACCAACGCCTTATCAATTGCAGCACAAGCCCCGGATGAATTCGCGTTTCGATTAATGAAAGAGCCAGGTTATATGGCTGTAGTAGCAGAAGAAGTAGTATATGTCATAAAGTACCTACAAGTAGAAATACAAAGGAGAGATACTAAAGAATGCTATAATCAATTGCCCGCATTTGGCGGAACGGAGCCTTTTTTTTTTATCACCACGAACAAGAATATTAACCAAAGTAGGTACACAGATTGGATGCAGCGGCGTCATGCCACCCATGTTTAATATAGGTTCAAGTTGGCTTCAGTTTCTATCTGCCCCTTCGAACGTAAATCACCCCGAAAGCGTTGCGGTAAGCGGCATATATACAGAAAACGATTTAAATAGCTTTAGTGACCACATTATCTTTCCACTCGAAAGATCAGCCGTTTTGAATAATGTAGCAATGTAAATGTCCAGAAAATCGATACAAGGAAAAGGGTGTAACGGAGGAGCTCTAGGCTTCTCCGGTGGCGGCAGCCGACGATGCTCCTGCATCGGCAGCAGGGAACGCCGTCGCCTGCGTTTCTCACGCTCAGAAGTGCAGCGTATGCACTTCTGAACGTGGGACCGCTCACCGTTGCCCGAATCGCGACAGCGGTGCAGCGGGCTGTCCACCGGCGACCACGACTAAGAGAGGAGCTCAAGCTTCGAATAAACCTCGAACAGCATCTCTTGGCCTATTCTTTCTCCGTGTCCGGAGAGTACCCTCAACCACTCGCCGTCCGTAACATTCTGGCATCCCTCGCGGGTCTCGGACACATTATAAGCGAAGTGTGGAAAACACGAATGAGAATAGTGTAAATAAGCTTTGTATAAAAAAAAAATTCTGTTCGGTCGCCGAGGCTCGGAACTAAATCGTTTCCGGGCTAAAAGCCTTCTAGGCCAACGAGCCAGCCGCAGGACCCCGTCTAATAAATAGACGACGGCAGAGTAAATTCTTGTGCACCGATGAGAAGCCCGCAGATCCAGCAGGCAGTTGCCCAGGAAGTTAATAAAATTCTGCAAAGCAACGGGGAGCTATATCCTCTTACGCCTACAGTTCGCCGATCGCATTAACACCGAGAAAGCCAGAAAACGCGGCGAGCCATCACCGCCGCTTCGCAATCGGCTTCAGGTGCATCGGTGAATCAGCTGTGGCAGCAGCATAAAAACAAGCGCTGCTACACACACAAAAAAATCGACGCACGTCGTGCGCCTCAAAGCCGACCTTCGGCCAACTAAGTCCGCCTGGGCCAACGATAGCCGTCAGCGCGGATCAGACGCTGACGTGCGAAGCAGCCGCGGGAGACAGACAGCACGCGCAGCCAGACACCGGCGCGGAACAGCCGTCGGTGCGCGCGAGCAGCAGCTCAGCTCTACAAGCCAGCCCTGCCAGCACAGCTCTCCGTCCAGCAGCAGCACATCGCAGCGGGAATTCCACAATGAACGCGAGCGTCATCCTCCTGTAAGTTTTTCCTGCCATTATTTAAATAAGTGAGCAGCTTGGCTAAACGGGAGTACGCGACGCGATTTTCTCTTCGTCTTCCGTCGGGTAGCATACATTCTCTCGCAACTGCCGTAACTCGCAGCCGCGTTCAAAAAAAAAGTCAAAATGTTGACCAAAAGGAAAACATTTAAGACGAGATCTCGCCCAGCGAGCCACGAAAGCCTGGACCGCGAGAATACTAAAATCATAAAGCGGTTAAACAAAATTATCGATCTACACACGGGTAATCCGCGGGCGGCGCGTAAAGCTCTCGCACGCACACTCAGCCGCGACGCTCTCTCGTCCAACGAGGCGATCGCGCCCGCCCTAAACCAACCAGCGGACTTGCTGACCGGGGAATACCGGCAACCGCAAGAGTGCGTTTTTACCAGTTGCACAGAGGGCGAAAGCGGCGAATTCGGGCGTCAATTCGCGCCCAGCCCCGCAGAAAATTCGAGTCCCCAAAACCGCGCAGCTCATTGAACTCGCAGAATCCTCGAGTAGCGACAGCGCGGCAGACACCGAGTCTGACATCGGAGCGGTCACGAAAATCCGGAAAAACGGCGGTACGCGCGCCAAGAAGCTCGCAAATAAAAAACCAGCACAGCGAGTGCTGGCTAAAGCCGAAGCGGCAGCCCGAGCCGCAAGGCACGAGGTATTAAGCGGCGCAGCTGGACAAAACAGAAAAACAAATCACGCATTCGCCGGCGGCTTCGACCCGTAGGACGATGATCCGCCGGACGTCAGCGACGAGAGCGACGGCGATGACGATGACCAGTATCCCGAGCCCCCGCGCTTCGAAAAAATTAAAAAGAAAACCGGCAGCGGTACTAGGAGGGGCGAGAAAAACGTGCACCCTCCAAAAGTGTCGTTTAACCAGGCGATTGGAAGTCTGCCCGATTTTGACGGCAACCCAGACAATCTCAGCCTGTTTAGCCGAGCAGTACGGAATGTGCTAAAATCACACCCGGCGCACGAGGATTACATCTTAATGTACGTTGCGAAAAAGCTCACGGGTGAAAAAAGCGTCTCCGTGTCCGGAGAGTACCCTCGACCACTCGCCGTCCGTAACAAGGGATTTCAATAAATCAATTTTTAGACCCCGAAACATTAGAAACACTTGCAAACAATACACGGAATCGCAGGTGGGGCAAATTTCTTACGTTCGGCACTGCCAGCGCAGCACTTATTGGATTCATAATGATCGCTCGCTTAATTAAATTATTAATTGACACTATATTACACGGCTACGCTATTGATAGTGTATACAGATTCTCTATTCATCTTTTAGGATCAATCTGGAATTCCGTCACACAATTACTACTACATTTGGGAAATAGGAAACCTACAAAACCACAACCTTACGCAAAGCAAACTCAAGAAGAAAAGTCCAATAAAAATCCACCCCATCTCATTTACGATGACGTAAAAGGACAATCAGAAATAAATTTCGACCAACCACATCGTAGAACAGTATAAAGTTTAACAACATGTCGTACGACGAAGTTTTAAAAAAGAAAATAGATATTCTGTGCGCAAAACAAAAGTTACTAGAGTCCGCGAGAGATATTTATCAACGCCTAAAAACTCCTCGAGATGAACATGGAAGCATACTACTACAAGCCCAAGAAAATTATAATGAAATGTTCAAATCTACACTCGCTACAGAAGTAATCACAATTATCGGATACATGTTAGGAATAAAAGTCGACCTCCTGCGATATCTACTCGCACCATACGAATAGAGAACCCTTAAAGAAGCAGCACGACACGCAATAAAAAACGCTCCCTATTATATATGAAAGCGACGAAAAATTATAAGTGAACAATAGAAAGAGAGAGAGAAACCATAACTATAAAAGTAATAAATAACTATGAATATTCCAGGACGAAAATCGCAAAATGAAACCACCCACAGAGATAGTACAGATAAAATACGATGGCGTAATTCCATCACAGCACCCACTTACCTACAGTGATTTTTATGAATGGAATTGTGTAAAGAAAATACGAGCCGATGAAATTGTCTATGCAGGGTACTAATCGCCAATCATTACATGCGAAGCCTGTTTTAAAATAGGAACCTATCCACCCTACAAGATTATCACACGATATATAAACTGGCACAGTTTTTCACATAAAGAATTCACAAGATGCAAATGTCAGGACCGGAAAATCTGTACTACGAGTCGAGCCATTAATTGAGTGCTTACAATGCATGGACGCATATTTTTATGAAAAAGAAGTCGCGAATCGATTATAAGTTCAAATCGGAAAAAATTTTTTAACAATAAAACTTCTCTTACAGATGGAATCAATTGTCAATAAGAAGAAATTCCACAAATTAGAATATTATAATCGAAAAACAGAATTGAAGACGTGCCAAATATGCTATGCAGTAAAATGGATAGCAAACCGAGAACAATACCACCACACTATACGATTCCTCGTAAAAGAAGATCACCCAAATTATAAATGCAACCTATGCGGAAGAGAATTAATAATATACACGACAGCATCTAATAAAGCTTTTCAATTCCTTAGAGTACATGAAGCACTAATAACAGCTACAATAGAGAAAAGGGAAATAAATATAGAATTAACATTGATTCCAAAACAAGCTAGCCAAACCAACAATACCAATGTCGTCAATCAGTTTAATCCTTATTTTTTTAATGAGGCATAAGAAAGAACACAATAAAAAGAGAGGAGAGAGCAACATAAAAGAAATAACTCTATTCAATAATTAAACTATAAAATATTTCAGATGGAAAAAGTAAATTGTTACCGAACCGAAACATATCACAGCTTAGATAATCGAAGAAGGAAATATTGTGGTAGATGTTATTTAAGAGTAAATCAAGAACAAAAAGTTTACATACGACGAGTCACTTACAATTTAGGGAGTTCCCGCCGGACCACTTATTACTGTTCAGGATGTAAAAGACGTTACTACTCGCGGTATAGAGAAATTACAGATGCGACTGAGATACTATCTTTAATCGATTTAACAAGGCTACCAAAACCAGGAGAAAGACTCACGATTATCACAGAAGAAAGAGTCAACGTTTACCCGTTAATTCACATAAGAGAAGATATGGAAACAACAGATAATGCAGAGCTATAACCGTTAGAATTTAACGACCTTCTTGCAATTGAATCAGGAGATAAAATGCTAGAAGAGCTTTTAACAGATATCAAAACTAACCTATAAACGCCAAAAGAGGAAGAGAGAGAGAGATAAAGAGATCTTATTAACTAAATTATAATTAAAGGTAATTACAGAAAAGAGATGGCCGAAAAAATGCAACAACAAAAGGAAAACTTCCAAGAAAAAGACGACATGGAAATCATACTAGAAGTCATAGAAGAAGATCTTATGGATATAGAATGTGTATCAAACATATTTATACAAGATTTCCCGAACATAGATTTTAATGTAAATTAAATTAAATTTTATGTTGTAGAAAAACTAGGAAGGAAGAAAGAATCTCAGACTACGAAAACAACTAAAGTAAGTATATTTTATAGGCAAAATTCTGTTCTCTCTATTTTATTTTTTTTGTATCACTCCAAAGTATATTATTATTATACCAAAGTAATAAATTGCCA
Source organism: Muscidifurax raptorellus (assembly GCA_020010945.3). Classification (NCBI taxonomy): domain Eukaryota; kingdom Metazoa; phylum Arthropoda; class Insecta; order Hymenoptera; family Pteromalidae; genus Muscidifurax; species Muscidifurax raptorellus. Next base: position 276,828 of record JAHUUD020000054.1, read on the forward strand.
AGATAGTTTAAATTTGAGAGAACTAGAGGTTGATATCCTAAAAAATATTATAGAATTACAAGCTATTATAAGAATTCACATTTTATATTATGAACAATTGGGAGAATATGAAAATGCTAAGCGATACCACTAATAAGCCAAGTAGAGTTATACGCTTAAATTGTCATAAAGTGGAATTATAAGGAAAAGAAAACCGTGCAATTTCACAAAGTGAAGAGAACCAAAATTGTATTATTTATAGCAAATCATAGTCATAAATCTACATACAAAGGATAATAATAAGAAATTGTAATAAAGAAAAAATTTAAATAAGCTAGTAATCTAAAAGAAAAAAAGCTCAAAAAAAATGTTTGTATATATATATATATTATAAGCATTAAAATTATATCAACGTGATGGAATAAGCTAGTAATCTAAAAGAAAAAAAAACTCAAAAAAAATTTTTATATATATATATTATAAGCATTATATCAAGGTGATGAGAAAACTAGTTGAAATTATTATATTATTATATTATATTATAGAAATATCATGTTATACAGAAAAAAATATATATATTGGGAAAAGGAAAAAGAAATGATAAGAAAAACTGCAAGTTATATGTTTCGAAAGGCGAATTAAATTATATTATCCCGCATCATTATTATTATTATATTCATTATTTCATATTAAATGAACCCATCGGGAGAATAATAAATTGATGACCCTAGCGAATAATAGTAATGAGTTAATATATATAAAATAATGAAGGGAAAATTAGAATATACCAAACAGTAAAAGGGAAATCTATAATAATAATAATAATAAGAATTTGGTGAAGGAACATTATAATTAAAAAGGTGTTGGGAAACCGAAAACAAAAAAATTTTTTTTTAGCAAAAATGAAAGAAATACGATAAAGAAAAACTCATTGTATACCAAACCACTACCTCATATGTAAACACAATAATGCTAGAAAAATATATTTGTCAAATAAAGAAATTAGATGATAAAAAACCTTACCATCACAATATATTTAAGTATCAATTGTAAACGCTCAGTAATTCCGAATATGATAATTTTAACAAAAGATTGTGCATGAAATAAAGTTATATAAATAGTATGAAATTGTGAGCGTCAGAGGCTCACCTCAGAACGCTCAACTCAGGGGGAAGGTGTGAAATGCTCAATTTTTTGCACTTCTATTTTCAATAAGAATGATTATAGATACTAAAAGAATATTATATGCAAGCAATAGAATGGCGATCCTACTGAATATAGCGAGAGAGAGAGAGAGAGCATCGACGACATTGAGTGAGAGTAAACACTGAATAGCTCCGAGCCGAGAAGGTCACGAGAATAAAAGTGCAAGCCAACTTGAGAAAGCACATTAATTCCAAATATTCTAAAAGATAGGAAGCGGGAGACGATAAGAACAGGAGAGACGAAATGATCATATGCGGAATTAACATTATTAATATAACATGTGATATAACAAATATCCAAAACGAAATACGAACAATCATGCGCGAGACAGCATTATTATACGAACGCGAATTTTGGTAAAATACAATTAAACAAGAGTAAGAATAACTAACTGAAATACGTTGTAAGATTATAATGCACGAAAGTTAAACCCAGACTGAGATTTGAGCATATCGAACGTAGCTAGAAGCAGTTTAATAGCGAGTGCAAAGATATAGCGAATGTAAATATATATATATATATATATAAACATCATATCCACAACGAGGAAAATTAAGAACAATTTAGGAGATGCAGACGCTAGAAACGCAATGCTTCACCTATTATCGACGGACCGCCTTACCAACGCATCGCGGGGCCCAAGCCAACAACGTTCCCTCTTTCGATACATATTGCAGGAGAAGCAGCTTTACCCACAAACAGTAAGAGTTCATATTCACGGCAAAGTAGCCCGGAGAAGCCATAGGACGCAAAGAAGCTCAACCACCTGTACAAACATAGAGCCGAGCAGGACGGAACTATATCAGGGGGAGGGGATGTAAGATAAGCTGCAAGAAAAAGCCAGAGACGAAAAATAGTAAGCAGAGGAGTAGGGACCGATCATAGATAACTCCATATATGGAAAAGCTAACCCCTCCTATTGGGGATTTTCGTTGAGAATATTCTAGAACATTCGCGAGCCCGGACTATATAAGGGCCCGGACAAACGGCACGGCCACCCTCATTCGGACTTAATCTCTCAGTCAGGGTTAATCTCTTTCAGTTGCACTTAGAATCTTGAGTGGGGTCGGACACCTGCATTATCACGATCTCAGAAGTTCAATCGGAACTTAGTCGCCGTCGGACAAAATTTAGCCGAGTCGGAACTCGGTTCGGGACTTGGCATCGGTGCACATAAAATTATTCGTTACAAGACTTAGCTTCTGTGCGCGCAAAAATCATTTGGTAGAGCTTCGCGTCAAATTAACATAAACGCTAATAATTTTCATATAGTATAAATTTGGACGGAAACCAGGAAATCAAGCCGCGAGATAAAGTAGTTACCGCATAGCAACGGGCAAAGAAAAGAATAACGATATCACAAAAGCCTTTCAAACGCGCTCCGGAACGAATCAGAATCGAGTGCATTTTAAATTATTCATTTTGGGTACTAGTAAATTTTTCAGTAACAAGGTATACGATAATTACGTCTCACACCGTCTCTCGGAGTAAATCGTCACCTACAGTTTGTGAGCTTAGCGCTACTACATCGACTTAGTATATTTCATTAACGCGATAGTCACACTGAGCGTCGACAAAGTTCGGGTAATTGTTATTTCAAGCAAATAAAAAAAAAGGGATTTATTGCTATTAAATCACGTCTTTTTAATCGAAATCCAAATCCCGAGTCCTTACATATTATCATCACTTAATTAAATAATTTATAACCCGCGTCGACCACCGACCCAGTGATTCCGATCATCCTCCGAGAGGAGGAACAGGTAGCAGCGCAACAAAGCAGCCTGTATACTTAGTGTCACGCTAAGTATACAAGCTGAAAACTATTCATAAAAAAGAAAACTGGAGACGTCCAGGTTCGAAAGCGAAAAAACGTAAATTTCATGGAGTTCTTCCAAATGCCCATGAGGCAAACACAAGTCATGCTAGTGCATCTGCAGAGAAGTTGGACAAGTTGAAAGATACGAATTGCGACGTGCCTGCAGATCAAACATTAGGGTACAGCATCATACATTTTTACCTGGTTTTTTCTTCGTTACAACAGTTTTACTAAGTATGGACAGCGAGGAAAATTTGTGTTACTTGTGAGTGTGGAGAAAAATATATTAATTCGTGTCCGATGACTGAGACTGGATACGAAGTCAACTGTCGCCTTGTGTTTGTTATGCGATTGATTGGTATTGGATGGAGTGGTATAAACATGTTTATTAGCCTAATGGAACTTAGATCTGGAATGAGTTCCTCCGTTTATTATCATGTTATCAATTCGGTCTCTATCGCTATGAAAATGTTTTCGATATAGTGAAGCAAAAGGCTATTAGAGAAGAAAAACTCTTAAATGCTCAGCACGGAGAACCCGAAGATATTTTAACCGTTTCAAGAGACGGTTCCTGACAAAAAAGAGGATTTTCTTCTCTTGTTGGCATAGTTTCTTCGATATATAAACACAGTAAAAAAGTTGCGAACGTCGTTATCAAATCAAGCTACTGCAAAGGATGAGAAAGAAGAAAAGGAACAGATGACACGATTGAATATGCAGCATGGTACGAAGTGTGCCAAAAAATTGAAGTACTAATCACTCAGAAAATGCCGGAAAAATGGAATTCTACGGTATATGTCAAATATTTTTGGAATCTCTTGAAAAATGTTCTGTGCCTTATGGTTTTTACATCGGCGATGGTGACATGAGGACTTTCTGAGGAAATACTGCTCGATACGCACCCGCATGAAGAAGGAGTGATCGTTAAAAAGTTAGAGTGTGTGTTATACGTCGCAAAAAGAATTTTTAAACGTGCTAATGGGGCTAAAAGAAGCTTATACAGGCAAGAAAAGCTGCAAAGAAGGACGAGGATAAAACTCCAACAAAAGTTGTTGTCACTATAAAAGGAAAAACCAGCATAAATAAAGTTCCTGTAAAACTCAAGATTTAACGATAAAATTCATGAAAGAACTGTCGAAAAATTACGGTTTAGCAATTTAACGGTATCCTGATTCCGTGTAAGAAATGCGCAGGAAGATATGGACGGACTTTATCATAAGATTTCAACCGACAGTAATCCACAGTATTCATACTGTTCTGAATCCTGGTGTAAATATAAGAAAGCTGAGGAAAACAACACCGTTCGACAATTTAAACATCCTCCTGCTCTCGCTGAAGATATTCAACAAGTTCTCAAACCAATCTACAAGGATTTGACAAAACAAGAACTTCTTGAAAGGTGCCTCGGCGGAAACACGCAAAATAATAACGAGTCTTTCAACAACTGCGTCTGGTCGGTGGTTCCTAAACACATCTTTAGTGGGAAAAAAACTGTTGAAATCGCGCGTCAAACAGCTGCGTGTATTTTCAATGAAGGATTGAAGCCAATATTGAAAATATTGGATGTGATGGGCGTCAAAATCGGCAATATCGCCGAGCGGTTCGTAGGTGAGCGAGATCATTAATGAGGAGTTGCATTGATGGCTCTAATTGTTCTACATTCGCAAGATACGTCTGACCGAAAAACACTCAACTATAAACTCTACGATAAAAAGATTTGAGATCAATTAAACAAAGTAAAGTTTATTATATTTAATCATAATAAAGAAACAATTTTTTTTGTTCATTGAAAAACTTACTTTACTTAAAGTTAAGTTATATTATGATCAATTATGATCATGCCAGAAAACCGATGAGAAAGCAATACCCATCTGCATACAGCGATATAGCTGTGCGGCCAACTTCACGGTCCTAACACTTTTGCGACTAACTTAACGGTCCAAACATTTTGGTGGAAGAATAAAAATAGGATCTGGTCTGAACATTTCTGAATGCTAAATTATGTATAAGGGTAGCTTTTTTTATCAATATCTTTGTTAAAAATCATAGTTAGGCATAATAAAATATGACATAAGTCAATAACTTGGAGATAACCAATAAAAGCATTTATTTCTTTACAATGAAAAATGCGAACACCAACATAGAAGTAAATAGTAGCGAGACAATGCGGCTCCGTTTGCTTCTCAAACTTGCCTTCGTGGCGCTGCCACGCCACTTAATTTATATATTTACACATATATATATCTTCATTAGATACAAAATATGTACATACGAATTTTTTTATTTTAAAATTTTTCAAACAATGGAAAAAGGATTTAATTGTAACAATGTCATTTTGAGGCTTTTTTGTTTAAACAATTGCATTATTAACTAATAATACCACTTATTCGCTAATTCTGAGTGCAAATTTGAATTCTGCGAGAAAAAATACATAGGAATATGTATTTTCAATGTTAGATCGTATCGATGTGCACAAAAATATGTGCGGCTTGCAGACTATAAATTGAATTCCGAAAAAGTTGGTGCATAGCATATGTGCAGTACCTTTTTATTACACGGTGGCGCAAAATGACAGAACTCTTCTAATTCGGTATAACAATAGCGATCGAATAAAAAAAAATAATTTGTTTTGCTTGAAAACTGACTTGAAGCCATATTTTTGAATCAAATTTTTCAAAACGGCCTCATTGTGCAGCGCCTTTCTGCAACCATAAAGTTAATTTATATTTTTATTGCATACCTTATGTTTTGCGATAGTATGTGTATGGTGCTGAGATTCTTACATCGATCGCCGTCAGCTACAATCTCTGCACTACTAATATTAACACTGTGGTTCGATGTTTCGTCAGTTACCGATTTGGTGGTTGAGGCTGAACCGCCGACTGAGGTAGAGGAGGAGGTAAAGGAGCCAGACGATGAGCAAGAAGCGTCAGAGACTTCTGCGTCATTATCATTATCATCATAATCTTCGTTAATTCCCTCGTCATCAATTTTCTCAAACGTTGTTATCGTGTGTACCACAGATGGCGCTGGCTCGAGCTGTGCTGTATCGACATCGTATAAAATGCTTCAAGAATATGTCAACTTGGTAAGCAACGTATACTTGCGTCAGCATATCATGCGTACTTGTGTTGCTGGTGAGGTGTGCATGAAAAATTGTTATGCCACGTAAACATCTAATCAATATTTTCGGAGATTTGGCCCCGCACGTATTAGGAGACCATTGTGTCATGAGGAGAGAAAGGATACTAGCAGTACAAGTAAGTGTACTAACAATTTTTTATTCAAAATAGGCCATTATGTCGTAGTGAAAGAAAAACAGCCATTAAAACGCTTAATCTTTCAGGTGAAAAAACAGTCCTATTACCTGAAAAATAAAAAATAGTAAAATGAATTTATAAATTATTTATGAAAAGATGGTTTCTATAATAATAGTAGATCGAATTACCTATAATTTCAGCCCTCATAGGCTTCATATTCACCTACCTGATAGTGGTGACAGTACGTATACCCATAAAAGTATTTTGGCACTGGCCATAAGATTCCAAGTGAACCGGTGGATGAAATAGGCTCAATTTTTTTTTACAAGTTCTATACACCTGTTATTCTCATATGAATGATGTGATTTTGATTTGAATGCGTAAAAGTTGTTTTACAACCAAAATACGATATTTTTTATTCTTTGTCGACAAATTGTACTACTAATTATTTTATAAAAAAACTTCTGCACATTCAAATTAAAATCACAACATTCATATGAGAATGACAGGTATATAGAACTTGTAAAAAAAATTCAGCTTATTTCATCCATTCGTTCTCCTGGAATACTACGGACAGTGAGCTGAAATCAAGAAAAATCAACATTAAAGTTTGGAATCACTATTAGACTTATAACTTTACTTACCAAACAATAAATTATGTAAGCCAAATGTCTTCTTCCAGTTGTCCAGACCAATATTTTTACTATTGATATGGTATATATGGTCATTCCATATCAGGTCGGTACGACAATTTTTATCTGGAACTCAGAAAAGACATTTTATAGTATATTACGATACAAGTAATACCTAAATGACCTAAATAGCACCTTTTGGCACGGCATGAGGTTAGGGCCCGAGCGTAGCGAGGCTACCTAAGCCCGCTGTCACGCCTATCCGTGTCATAAGCAGTCCTGTTTGGCACGGTGAAGTTAGCGCACGAGCGTAGTGAGTGTTTTAAACACGGTGCAAAAAAGGACTACTTAGGTCACGGATAGGCGTGACCTAAGTGTGGGCTTAGGTCACACTGTGCTATAAATTATATTTATCAGATATCTTAAAATCTTAATATATAACTCAATAACTCAAAAAATTATACTTACGTATCTTTTGTAAAATTGCATGTTACTCATGTGTGTATGCGTAAACGTAAACTCACCTGTTAGATGACCAAGAGTACGTACTGCAATCACTAATCTATTGTTAGTCGTAAACCTCTGTAGTTGTCATATACTTCTGTAGTTGTCGTATTCTTCTGTAGTTGTCGTATACTTCTGTTATTTTCATAAACTTCTGTTATTGTCGTACAATTCACCACACTTATTGCACACCACATCTATTTTCTTCAGGTGTTGGAAGCGAATGATTTTTGTTGATCCTCAATGAAACTTCCTAAATATCTTCTTGGTCGTTTCCTTGTCCTGCCAAAGGAGTACTTGGCATCCGGATGAGTTTATCTTTCAATTACACATTAAACTCATGTTAACACTTGACATTTATCCTTTATTTTATAAATTCACACAATTTTCACTGCTCTGCTTTTTCACTATTATTACACTTCTTTCACTACACTTTCTTTACTGCACTTTTTTCATTACACTTTTGTCAATGAGGCAAATAATCACAAGTATATTTCATTTAGAAATATTTGTAGAAATAGCGCTGGTATAGGATAGGTTAGGTTAAAGGCGCAGAAACAAACCGAGTCACCGACCACACTGTCGCGCATGCACTCTAACCTGGACCAAGAGAAACTGTGCAGCACGTGACTATTCCAAATTTCAATTTAACTTGTTAGATGCGTCTTGTATAAAAAAACGCGCGATTTCTACAATATACGCTTGAATTAAGTTATTTAAACGTATACACGTGTAATATTTTATTAAAATATACGTATATATATATATATATATATATATATATATATATATATATATATATATATATATATATATATATATATATATTATACTTTTTGTAAGTAATATTGAAAGTCACAATTCTTTTTTATTTATTTATTCATTAATTAACAAAAAATTAAAAATACACGATTTTTCGAAAAAACGTTAAAAAGATAGGTTCAGTATTGAGCTTATAACTTTGGGACAACATTTTTTTTTAAAAAGCGGGTTTCAACAGCTTATTCTACGTGAAATTTGCTATCAAAACAGCACATACAAAAATATTGAATTTTTCATGAAATAGGACTGTTTTGTTCCCTTAAAGGCCATTAGACCGTAGTGAGGTAAAAAACGGCCATTAAAATGCTTGAACAGGAGGCGTCTTTATATGTGCTGGATTCGATAGCCACTTAAGGGGACAAAACAGTCCTATTTCTTGAAAAAATCTATTTATGTGATATTTTGATAGCAAATTGTACGTAAAACAAGCTCCCAAGACCCGTTTTTGAAAAAAAAATTTTGTCCCAAAGTTATAAGCTAAATATTGAATCTATCTTTTTCACGTTTTTACGGAAAATTACATTTTTTAAATTTTTCCATAAAACTTTAACGTTACCTCTAGATTACAAATTTTCAGTTACAAAATCTAACACATTAAAATAATTACATGAATTCCTACCTGAATTGATAATCGAACTTGGCGATTTATGAAAGTTATAATAATTCAAATGATTAAAAGAGTGAAGGATAGGAAATCCCTTTTGGCTACCGCGAACGCGGTCACTTCCTATCGGGTAAGGGAGCCGGATACGAAGTCACTTTAAACTATACAATATCTCTTTTAAATCGACACACGTTTATTTTTATAAAAAGAGAAAAGTACCTTAATGTGTGAGGGTGCGTGGCTGTTTGTATATATGTGTGTGGAGGTTCCTGAGTGGATGCAGCTGTCAATCCTCGACGCCTTCCAGCCTAGGCTCGGTGGTTCAGCGTACGGCGGTGGCTTGATGCACTTAGGTGTGACGGCTCATTCTTTTGATGTGAGTAGTGTGGACCGCAGGGAATCCACTGTCTCCGTTTTTCCTTCTTTCCAGCAGCGATGATATTCGGAAAAAGCCGATGGATGCACTTGCTTGATGCTGAGGGGTCGACTACGCGACTAAGTCCGGTATACTCCCTTTTTAAATGTACGAATAGCAAGTAATACGTGGTACTTGTTCAAGAATGGTCTGGCGACGGGCAGAGTAACGTTCTGCAAGAGATTTCGGATATTACTGAGCGATCCTAGCCCTTTGCTCCCGGGCTTTATATACTTGTATATCCCCTTGTTTTACGTGGACTAGCGTTTTCCATATAAGGTCGCTTCACTATTCCGTATTTTCCTCTCTCAATATTAAGGGAATTGTGTCAGGTCGAGTCATAAACATCATAGTTTACGACTACCACTTAAGAATTTGTCTCTTTTAGAAACCCTCCCGCGGTCTCTCTGTTTACTGGAGATCGTACATGTATTTCCTATGAAATTTCAGATCGACGAATATTGCGTCTCTGTTTCTCTCTGCTCTCTAATTTTTCTCATATTTGTGATCGTTTTTCTGCGATGATTTGTCGCCTGATTGTATTGCGTAAGGTTACCGTCGGCACAGCTCCCCTTGCTTTCGCGCTTCTTAATTTATGGCTTTCCGTTGGAAAATATGATCTCGCGGTTTTTGTGAAGTTGTTATTGAATCTAATGTATCCATTAGCGTTTTATGGCATTTTTGATTTATTGCGTGGTCCATCGGAATATAGTCCATTTGTGTGAAGGTGTCGCTGACACGTGTATATAAATATTTATTTATTTATTTATTTAATCCAAAGTATAAAACACGCAGGATTACATCATATTATACAAATATATAACTGATAAAACCAGCATCCTATAGAGGTAATCACAGTTACCTGTACATAGGTCTGGAATGAAATCTAAAACTAACTTACAAACTAAAAATTACAACTAACCCTATATAACTAATTTTAATATTGCACTTAGTAATCTTTTCATAAAACTGAAATAATCTAACATGATTATTTCCGCAACCATTGATTGATTCTCTTTTGAATTGTTTTTTTTTACTTAATTTTAGAGCTTTATGCTCATTTGGCAACGAATTGAATACTTTTATTGCAATCAGTTCACAATTTTTAAAACTAATGGTTTTATTTACTTTAGGCAAAATAATATTTTTGTTTCTCGTAATACTTTTAGAGTTCTCATACTTCATACTTAGGTCTCTATAAAAATGCATCAAGCTTTCCACTTCGAATACATCTTTTATATTAAGTGGTCTAGACAGTTCTTTATCGTTATTTAGGATTATCTTCAATGATCTACTTTGTAGAGATTCTACTATCTTTATCACGTTATTATAAGCACCACCCCAAGGGATTATTCCATAGCTAGCAATGCTGTGGAAAAAAGCGTAGTAAACAGCTAGTAGCGACTTCTTATTCATAACTTTTGCTAATTTATTAAAAATAAACAGTAAGTATTTCGTTTTTTTAACGTTGTATGCTATATGATTTTTCCACTTCATTAATAATCAAAAATTACACCTAGATATTTGGTATGGTTGACTCTTTCAATTTCAATATCGTTAATAAAAATTCGCATACTAGCCGGAACGCTGTTGCTATAAATACCATAAGTCATGTATACGGTTTTAGCTGCATTTAAAGATAGTTCATTTAGTGCGAGCCAGGTATTCACATCGAGTAGGTACTTGTAACGGTTGCGTTCCCCTCGCACCGGATTTTGTCAGTTGGGATTCAGGATTCGGAGAAGGGAATGAGGTTAAAAACAACTCTGTTTGGTTAAATTTAAATAGTTTGCATATTTAGTGTCTATCAAGGCGCGTCGTCATTCGCCACCTGTAACCAAACAAAAGTACGCCTTTAAAAAGACTTATCTCTTACAACTACTTCTTATTGTCTAGACGGTAATATCTACGCGGTGTGACTACGGTACTTATTAACTATCGGCGCGATCCTTAACATCTAAACGGTGTGACGCTTAACATTCAGTCGTCGCTTAACATTTATTTCTGTTTACGGTACGTATCGCTTATTCGTTATGGTCGCCGGCACGCTTTCGCTTACATCTACTTATACATACTACGCCTAGAGCACGGTGGTTTGGCTATTCCCCGGTGAAACACCCAGGCGTGTAATCGCTATCGCGGAGTCCTCGCGAAAACGTGTGCGCACGATCTTGTGTGGACTCCGTGCCGGTTCCCGGTTTCCTCCTACCCTGTGTGCGCACAGTGGCAGGTGGAACGGAGGAACGTCGGCGTGATGTTAGTGTGTCGGTGGGAGTCCCACAGGACCTGATTGAGACGTGTGCGCACGACTTAATCCGATACAGTGGCTGTCTCTCGCGGCTTCCTTTGCCCCGTGTGCGCACAGCGGCAAGTGAAACGGCGGAGCGGTGAGTGGGTGTGTGTGTGCAGTGTTGTAGACCACAGGATCCGATTGAGACGTGTGCGTACGACTCAACCTGATGCTGGCGCACAGCGGCAAGTGGAATGGCGGAACGATGGGGCTGTGCGTGTGCGTGCAGAGTCTGACAGACACGTGTGCGCACGACTCTGCAAGTCTCTGCAGTCAGTTTCGGGTTCCGATTACCCTGTGTGCGCACAGTGGTAACAGGAACGGTGGAAACGGTGTGACGGTGGAGTGGTGTATGTACGGGGTGTGTGCAGATTCTGACAGAGACGTGTGCGCACGACTCTGCCAGTATTTGCAGTCAGTTTCGGGTTCCGATTACCCTGTGTGCGCACAGTGGTAACAGGAACGGTGGAAGCGGTGTGACGGTGGTTGGCGGTTTAGTGCCTGTAGTTGCGCTACGTGTGCTCACGAGAGCGCTCCTCCAGGTACTCGGTGGGTCTGAATTACCCTGTCTGCACACAGTGGTAATTCAGATGACAGTGTGGTAATTTCGGTATCTGCGCCGTTACGTGTGCGCACGGAAACGGTCAGATATCGACAGTTCCTCTAGTGCCCTCCTAGCGGTGTCGTGTGCTCACGGCAACGCTCGGATCGGGAGCTCTGATCGAACTGCCGCCGTGCTGTCGCGGCTGGGCTTATATAGCCCCAGTCGCTGGCGCCAACGCCCTCTGGTGGTGAGTGGGTCGAGTACTGATTGTGTATTTGTGTGGTGCTTTCCGTGCTCTTTTCGGTGGTGTGTGGTAGTTTGTTTGCGCCCGTCGTCGGTTTCGTTCGCGGCTGTGTTTACATTGTTCGAGCACACGTTGCTATCCATGAGCACTCGGCTTGTGCTCATGTTGTTGACGTGCGGGTCTGCCTTTCGCTCGCTTTATTTGTGTGACCGCTTGTGCGTATTCTGCACGAGACTGATGTCTCGTTGCATACCTGTTCATTGTTTCTTCTGCTTTTTGCCAGTTTTCATCAGAACTTAGAATTACTGTATCATCAGCATATGATACAATACATTTTTCAGGCAACATACTTAGTAAATCATTTATGTATACAATGAATAATAATGGTCCTAGTATTGTTCCTTGTGGGACGCCTGTACCAATTAACATATTCTCACTTTTACAATTTGAAATTTTAACTAATTGTTCTCTTTCGTTAAGATAATCATGCAGTAGACTATGCGTTATGCCTCTAATACCATATTTTTCTAATTTGTCAAGAAGAATGCTACGATTAACCGTATCGAAAGCTTTGGCCAAGTCAAGAAAGGTTGCAACAGTAGGTAATCCATTGTTAAGGTTAATATATATAACATTTGAAATAAATGCTAATGCATCTTTGGTACCTCGATTTTTTCTAAAACCAAATTGATATTTCGATAGAATTTTGCATTCATCCAAAAAGTTTATCAATCTGATATGAATAATTTTTTCCAGTACTTTGGCTATGTTAGATATCAAAGAAATAGGTCTATAATTGGTTGCGAGGTGTTTGCTACCTGATTTATACAACGGTACCACTTCAGCCACCTTTAAACACTCTGGCCAACATCCCTTTTCAATGCATAGATTAAAAATATGTTCCAATGGGTACTTAACATACTCAATAATAGTTTTAAGCACTTTTGTGCTAATTCCGTCTACTCCGCCTGCTTTATTATTCATTCCCATAACAATTTTTTCTATCTCATTTGCATTTGTTGGTTTTAAAAATATAGTACGTTCATTTGGTTTTATGTTTTTGGGATTCAATATTTTTGGTTTTCTGATTTCACCAGCTAGTTCGGTACCTATATTAATAAAAAATTTGTTAAGAGAATCAGCTACGCTTCGATTCGTATTCGATATTTTTACTCCATTGTCCTCGATGCAATCAATGTTTAGTTTTTACTGTAGTATTTCTATTAAGTTTGTTTTTAACATACTGCCATAGTTTTTTACTGTCATTTTGAATTTTTTGTACTTCATTTATTTCATATAAATATTTTGCACGAGCTATTACTTTATTTATCTGTTTTATATAATCTTTGTACCTTGTTTGTAACTCTCTGTCATTTGTATTTTTTTAGCTTTATTATACAAATATTCCTTATTTAAACCTGATTGAATGATGCCACTCGTAATCCAAGGGTTTCTGGGAGATTTATTTTTATTTTTTTGTGATTTTGTTGCCATTGATATAATTTTTTTAATGTTTTCAACTAGTAAATTTATAGCTTGCTCGGGTTCCTTAAGATTGCTACACTGATACCAATCCAATCCACTGCTTTTGGTTTTTACTGTTTTGTAGTCAACATATGTATTATTTAAATTTTGATTGATATTGTGTTTTTCCATTGATAATGAGACAAAGAGTGAATAATGATCAGTGAAGCAACTCATAAGTTTATATGCTTTGGCTTTTATGTCATTAGTTTTGAAAAAAACATTGTCAATACAACTGCCTAAATTGAAATTATTCGTGCTTGGTCTTTTTACGCCAGTGGAAAGCGGCACAAAACCAGATTCTAAAAAATTATTTAAGAACTGATCGGTTTCTATATCATTGCTTTTTAAATCTATATTAAAATTACCAATAACCAATTGATTTTTTATTTTGTTTTTCTCTTTTATATAGCTGTTAACTAAGTTGACAAAATTGATCTTTTTTATATCATGACACCTATATAGGGAAGTTATGTTTAAATTTTTACCATCTTTTCTAGTTAGCTTCGTATTCAAGAAGATGACTTTATTTATTCTTTCAATTTTTGTAGTCTCAGTCAGACTGCTATTAATATAAATAACTACACCATCTGCTTTGTTAATGTAGTTGTGATTGTAATATATTTTATAGTTAGGCAAGTGGTAGTATTCAAAAAAATTTAAATACCATGATTCGGAACAAACTATGATTTCGGGTCTAAAACTAAGTCTGTCAATAAACACTTCAAGGTTATTAAAGTTGTTTTTAAATCTCTCACATTTACGTATAGTATATTCAAGTCACTATGACTAATCGCACTGTTCAAAGAAAGAATGTCTTGTATTTCGAGTTCGCTTTCGATAACACAGTTGCAGTCGGGTTCAACCATCTTCCGAGTCTGTTGCCGTTGAGTTTGCTGATTTCGCATTTCTTACTTCGTTCGAATTCAGTCTGTTTGTATTCTTTTTTTCCATTGCATGGTCATCTGATTTTCCATTGCATCCAAAAAATTTTTGGATTGCAGGTTTGATGGGATAATCAGTATTACTTATTTTTTTTTATCATTATTTTTAAGTACGTACACCTTTCACTGTCGGTCGCAAAGTGATCAACATTACGATCGTCTTTAAACTTTTCCTTGCCGAAACAACAGTTTGCACATTTGGTCGGTAATTTACCATCACAGTCTTTTGTCTGATGATTGCCAGCACACCTGAGGCATACAGATGTATTATTGCACTTTTTTCCACTATGTCCAATTCGGCCACAATTGTAACAAGGCATGATATTTAAATCATCAAACGCACGTAAACATTGGTAACCACAATAGATCTTATAGTTATTTCCACGTACGATTTTGTAAACATCACTTGGAACACGAATAATTGCCGTTTGCTTTTTTGTTCTATGGTTGGTAAATAAATGTTCCACACTGCAATAAGAATCATTGGCATTGAAATTTCTTTCACGTAAGTCTTGTTCCAGTTTTTCTGCTGTCATGTTATTATCTATTCCAACAATTTTGAGTCTTGGATTTTGCATTATTTCCTGCTTTACCATATAATGTGGCCCAATCTTTTCAGACAGCATAGCTTCTAATTTCACCACGTCATCTTTGCTTGCACATTTGATATTGATCGAACCGTCTTTTCCTGGACTCTTTTAATTGGAACTATAACATCATTTATTAATTTATTAATAACATTTTTGCTAGTATTCCGTTTGTACTCATTTGTTTTAGGTATTACCATGATTGATGGGATATGCTGGATTTGTTCTTCTTTTTTTTTAATAACTTGTGCATACGTAGGAGTTGTACTTATCACTTTTTGTTTAAGTCCATCAATTGTGTTATTTTTTTCATCGATTAGTTGTTTCAATATTTTGTTTTTATCTTGTAATTCCCTGGCTAAATTGCTTAGTAGATAATTTCGCTTTTCATTATAGCATAGTCATCCTCTTCTTTCCCTGCTATAATTAGGTTATGTCTGTCCACAGAGTCTTTATGCACGTGTACTGAAACATTGTTGAGAATCTCTTCCTGTGCTTTTTCTTTTTCGAGTAACTTAACTTGTGCAATGATTATTCTAGCTAGAACACTTAATGCAATATCACTGCTTTTTGAGGTCGACATCTTGGTGGTTTGCACATATTCCTAGAACTTTACTAATTCTCACAGCACCTTCCGATTCTAATTTATTAAAATACGCATCGTGATACGCATTTTCACAAATAATACAAATCACTGTTCACACTCTTCTTCTTGAATTGTCAACGTAAAACTTATCAGACAGATCCGGCGGGGCTCCTCCGTCCCCCGCCATCATGGAATTGATTGATATATCTCCTGTTTTTCAGATCCACCTCTTGGATGCCGTGCTGACGTGCTGGTGAGTAAGTGTGCGTGTGTGTGTGCGTGTGTGTATGTGATATATATATAGTAATCGTAGTGTTTTGGATGCGTAATTGATTCGGTGATTCCATTACAATAATAAACGAAGAAATAAACAAAAACAAATATGATTTGCAATATATTATTATTAATACCTGTAATATATAAGTCATATATATTTTTTACGTGTATTTGAATAAAACATTACACGTGTATACGTATAAATAAATTAATTTAAGCATATACTAAAATCTTGAAAAGATCGCGCCTTTTATATACAAGACACACCTAACAGTTTGAAAATTCAAATTTGAATATCTGCGCGCTGCGTACCTCCTCTTGATAAATGATAGAGCACATGCGCGACAGTATTGTTGGAAACTCAGTTTATCTGTGCGCATGTTACCTAACCCATCCTGCACAGGCGCTATATCTATAAGTATTTTGAAATATATCTACAATATACTTATGATAATATGTCTCAGTTATTTCAGCGTATTATGTAAATATTTAAAAATATATAATTAAAGTGTAGTAGAAAAAGTGTAGTGAAATAGTGTAGTGAACAAAGTGTAGTGAGAAAAGCAGAGCAGTGAAATTTGTATAAAATAAAAAAAGTGTGAATTGTTAGTGTGAGATTATATTGACAATGGCTTCGAATAAGGATGCAAAGGGAAGATTTGCATCTACTCATCCGGATGCCAAGTACTCGTTTGGCAGGATTAGGAGAGGACAAAGATTTTTAGGAAGATTAACCGAGGATGAACCAATACTTCAAACTTTAAAACTTCAACAGCAGAAAGCACTTGTGAAGTCAGGCACAGATTTATTGATATCAATATTCTGTTCCCTGAGCTACAAAAGATTTTGTGTTGTAAACAATGCCATAATGAAGGGCAACTCAATGAATCAGTCAAGGGCTTAGGATTCAAGATAGATGTACTGTACAGTCAGTGTGGTGAATTAGCGTAAATTAATTCATGAGAAATTTTCCTCCCGAAATCCGCTTATAGAAAAAAAATATCCTTACAAACCTATCAGCCAAATACGAAAAGAACTTTTTTACTCCTTTTTTGGTAAATTATGTAATTTTACAAATCGTTGTCCACTATATTATTTATTACTAAATATTTGATTAATTATTTTTTATAAGTTAAGCACCGATAAAATATGTTTTAAAATAAATTAAAAATTAAAATTTTTTATTTTGGATTGATTTCTAATATTTTATATATATGTATATAATTCTATTTAATTACCTAACACGTTTGACAATGCATTCAAATCAAATATTTATACTTTTAGGAGACAGGAGTCTATTTTGGAACCAATATGAAACTCCCAGAGCGACAACTGTTAGCGGATATTGGAACTCAAATGGGTCTAATACACAGATCGATTTTGGACTAAATTCACATGACTTCTTATTTACTAACTTCAATACCTTGCTGCTGATTCAAAATGCTTGTTAGCAAACACAGTAAGCAGACAGCATCTAGAAAGCATAGCTGATATTTATGTTGTTTAGCTAAATTAAAAAATGGAAACTTTTTTATATTGATTAGCGTTTTTGTGAGATAATTTGTGACTATAGTGTATAGTGCAGTGTAGACAACGTTTCTTTACGTGCATAATGTCTTCAGGCAGAGATAACAAAGAGAGATTTCTAAATGTTCATGCTGATCACAAGTATTCTCGTGGTAGACCTAGGAAGAGCCCAAGAAAATTTTAGACCAACAAAGAAAGCCGATATGGCCAAAACTCTCATCTAGTTCAAGAAAAGTCGAAAGTACGAGGATCATAGACTCTAGTAAATGTGGTATACAGGGCTTCGGCTTTAAGATTGCCATTATGTGTACAAAGTGTGGTCAAAGAGCAGCTATTAATTCAAGCAAAAAAGTTGAAGCAAAAAGGAATGCATGGGTAAAAAATAGACGATTTGTTCTTGCTGCTCGTGCACTTGGCCATGAACATGCTGGATTTTCAACTTTTGCTGGTATTATGGATTTTCTAAAACCAGTTGGTCAATCGGCTTTTGATGATATCAATAAGCAGTTGAGCGAAGTTTTCCAGGCGGTAGCACAAGAGTCAATGTCGACAGCAGTACTTAAAGAGAAGGAAGTAACACTAACAAACAGTGCTAGACTCTTTCATGCAGAAAGAAACACACTACGCAGCAGAAGCCCATTAAAGGTATATGTAAGTACTGTAATAATTAATTTAAATTACTGCATTTGCAAAATATCAATTTTTTTTTATTATTTGATGACAGCAAATCCCACATAAAACACCCATTCCAAAAGGATGATTGTGGAGGTTATAAGAGCATAGCAGAAGAAACTGCTTTCAAATTGTGATGAAAAAAAGATGAGTAATTAATAATATATTGCGACGCGGTGCCTCCCAGCACTTCGTGCACAACTCCAGGGCTGACGATTTTCCTCAGCTCTCTCTTTCTGTTTCTTATCTCGGTGCACGTGCACCTACCCGTTGCGTATACACTGCGCGCTCGCCCGAGCGTCCGACCCTCTCTCCCGCGTGTGCCCGCACCACACGAGCACAAACACGTCTTTTCACACTCTCTCTCACTCTCACGAAATACTACATCGCTCTTTATCCTCTCGATGACGACGCGTTGAGGCTGGTAGCTCGTGACCGTGGCGGTCCTCCCGCCAAGTCGTCCTCGTTGTTGCTTCCGTCCTCGTAATAGGATATACGGCTGGGCTGTAGTGGTCTCTCCACCCACGGCCTCACCGTCCTCCTGGTCGCCCTGAAGAGGATGTGAACCCTCACTCTCCCTCTCTCACTCTGGCCATTTCTTCTCACGCACGCTCAACAATTGAAACAATGATGCGATAGAGGATCCAACATCGGATCAGTGACGATCGGATGCAAATATCCAAGCCAAGATTCTCTTAACTTGACAGGCAGAGGCCCTCGGACCCGAGATCTGCCCCTCCCTCTCACCCGACCCGACGATATGTTTCGCACACGATGATCCTGTGGCTCTTCAAACTAAACACTTCTCTCTCCTCTCTGGTCTCTATCTCTATCCTCTTGCTCGTCACGAGTCGCAGAGGATGTTGACCTCGCCACCGGAACTCTGTTTGCCGGGGCTGGTTGATCCTCTGGCTCGTCAGCTTTCCTTCTCCTCCGTTTCGCCCCTCGCCCTCGGGCTGCTCGGCTTTTAGCGGTTGGTTTACCCCGGACGTCGATGTCTGCCCGCGCGCCGCCTCCGTGCACTGCTCGTCCTCGAGCCTCCGCTGCTCTTCCCCTCTCTGTTGTTCCAGCTGCCGCTGTCCCTCTCTTCCCTTCTGCTGCTCTTTCTCTCTCTCAAGCTGCTGCTGTTGCTCAAGCCACTACTGCTTCTCCAGCCGGTGCTCCTCCTCGAGCGGCCGTTGTTGCTGCTCCAACTCCTCCTCCAGCTGCCGCTGTTCCCCTCTCTAAAGCTGCATCGGGTGCTCCTCTTTACGCTGCTGGTGCTGCTGCTGCTGCCTCTCTTCAGCTGCTTTAGCTGCCAGCTCCGCACCGACACGCCCCTCTCTTTGATACTTCTCCACCAGCTCTCGAGACAGCCCGACGATCGGCTCGTCTCTCGGCTGAGTCCGAATCTAAAGAGGCATTTCCATAGCCGAAGCCTCCTCTACCTCGACTGGAAATGGAGTCTCCTCCACCCGAGGTGTTGGGATCCAGTCCAACCAGTCAATCATGGCTGTTCCTCCAAAGACTCCCCCAACAAAAACCGTCGGCGGTAGATCCGCCTCCTCTTCGTGATCGCTCAGCCCCAGGTATGCCGGGAAGTAATTGTCCACGGTGAGTTGCCGGTTCGGATTATACTTCTTCTTTTTCTTTCTCTTCTCTCCCCCGGTCTCTGGCTCTCCACCCTCCACGGCATCCTCCCGCAGTAGATAAACAACGCGGATTCGGGACCCCCCCACCACTCCACCCTCAGCACACCTGTGCAGGTGAGAATAGGCCCCGCCCACTTCGAATGTTCTGGAAGCTTCGAGCCATGACGTCATCAGCACACCTGTTAACTCGGTCGGTAAAGAAGGGCACTACAAACAGGTGTGCAGCTGTAAACACGGTCGGTAAAGAAGGGCACTGCAAACAGGTGTGCATCTATGGCAGAGGCTAGCACCAGGAGTTGGCTGCTGCGCGGCGGGGAGGCGGCAGCGCTGGGGGTCGGGCAGCATACTCCGGGCGGTATACTCCGGGCAGTATACTCCGGGCGGTATACTCCGGGCAGCATACTCCGGGCGGTATACTCCGGGCAGCATACTCCGGGCGGTATACTCCGGGCGGTATACTCCAGGAAGCTTACTCAAGGTCAGAGACGGCACCAGCATCTCGGCGGGCTGCAGCGCAGTGAAGTCAGCTACCGGTACAGCCGCGGTGAGTCGCCCGTTGAGATAGCGCGGATCGGGTTACACCTGCTTGTTGTTCTTCTCTTCACTCCTCTTTATACCTTCATATTCGTACTTTTATCGAATACGATAGCATATACGCATCTTCTTAACGCAATATAGCTGCTGCGTATTATCGGGAGCTCTCTCTTTTTCTCTTTCGTGCACGCTACAAGTATAATATGCACGGCTATCGTGCAACCTTTAGCAGTGACGTCAGCGGCATCACGTTACAATAGCCAGCATCGTTACGCGCCCATGAAATGAATGTACTTTAATAATGCTAGCTGCGTATTTACATCAGCTTTCTTAGAACTTGTTTACAGCTAAAGTAATCTTTGTTGGTCGAATTTTTTAGAGCATGCGTGTATGCATTGATCACAGCGGCAAGTATCAAGGGGTCTCTAGTTTCACGCTTGTTTTGAAGTCGATTCATTTGCGTATATTAAATACAATTCGTATACGTACATTTCACATAGTTTGAATCATTTATACATCCTCACTTATTATTATTATTTAGGACGATTCATTTTCTACGAATTATTTTTCTCAATAAGAAATGCGTATATAGTGAAACTTATTTACTTGAAATAAGACACTACCTTCCAGAATATCGTAGGACGATTCATTTTCTACGAATTATTTTTCTCAATAAGACGTACGTATATAGTGAAACTTATTTACTTGAAATAAAACACTACCTTCCAGAATATCGTATGTGTTTCGAGACATCAAAGGGGATTTGCGCATGTTTTGCCGTCCTTATAAAAGGGAAGCGAATTCATTGTTTTTCATTATTAGTCTATTCAGAGAGTGATCATCATGTCTGCGTACGATTGCAAGGAGCTTGTGAATATTATGCTAAAAGCCCATGGGCTTATAGCTCAAAGTTCCAGAAACGTCCCTGAAAAAGTGGATAAGTGGATCAAGATTAATAACAAAACTTTGAGACATTTGAGATTATTGCTTCAAAGTGCTGAAACTGCTCCCGAAAAACAAAAGTTTCTATCAACAATCGCATTTCTCAAAGGTTTCAAGGACAAATTAAAGTGTTTGCTGAAACGTGGTGAAGGTGTGCGGCGTGAACGACGAAGTGATAGAGTAAAATGGCAGGATTTAGAAGCAGCATTCAATAATCGTATGAGATCAGGAGTGATTACAAATTTGAAACAGTTAGATCTGGTAGGATTTATGAAAGATGCTCAAGTTTTATTTCAAAGCCGAATCAAGACTGCTCTTAAGAAAGAGACTGCTGTGAAAGTGTATGCTGTATTAGCAGCTGAATACGTCATCACCAAAGCTGACAAAGAAATTACGGAAATAAAATATTTCAACACGAAGGCTGAGCCTATTTTTCAAAATACCAACCTCAAACAGTGGTTTACTTCGAATGTTCAACAGCCTATCCAGCGAGATATGGAAGAATTCCAGGAACGTGACTCAGGCTGGACACTTCGATCAATTCTTAATCTGTGTGTGCACAGTAATAAATATAATGCAATGAGAGGTAGTTCATACGTAGAACTACCATACGTAATAAAAAGGAAAGAAGCTTGTGTCAATGTGAAGAATTTCGATGACGCCTGTTTCAAATGGGCTATTCTTTCAGCATTGCCTCCAGCAAAAGTACATTCTGATAGAGTATCATCATATAAGGCTTATGAAAACGATCCAATTTTCAAAAATCTACAATACCCTGTGCTACCAAAACATATACCTAAATTTGAAAAACAAAGTGGTATTTCAGTTAATGTTTATACTTTAAAAAAAACAAGTGGAAGATCATTTAAAGTTGTGCCAACGCACTTGACGTCATGTAAAAGAGAAATTCACGTTAATCTTTTACTTGCGCAAAATTATTACGCAGATGAGAAAGAGGAGGTTGATGACCAACTTATAGTTTATCATTACGCTTGGATCAAAGATTTATCCCGTTTAGTATCTAGCCAACTTTCAAGACAGAAGGTTAAACTACACATCTCTAATCGGTGCTTACATTATTTCCGAACTGAATCGCAATTACAGGCACATGAACGTGACTGCTCAGAACTAAACAAATGTCGAGTAAACTTGCCAAATTCCAGAAACTCAATTCTGCAATTTAAAAATTTCAAGAATAAAGAAAAAGTACCATTTACAGTTTATGCTGACTTTGAGTGCATCCTTAAAGAAATAAAAGATGGAAATGCTTATCAGCAGCATGAAGCTTTTAGCATAGGATATTACGTGAAATGTAGTTACGATAATTCAATCTCATATTACCGTAGCTATAGAGGATCTAATCCTGCAAAATGGTTTGTTGGCGAGCTTCTACAACTTGCTAAAAATATCGAAACAGTATTTTGGTGTCCGATACCTATTGAGCCATTGACTTGGGAGCAAGAACAGTCTTTCCAGCAAGCTACATCTTGCCACATTTGTGAAAAACGTCTGGATCATGATAGAGTACGTGATCACTGTCATCTCACTAGAAGGTAATTTCTTCACGTGACAAGAGCGATAGCACCCTTATGTCAAGTATTATAAACTTAAATATGTTTCAGATATCGAGGAGCAGCTCATGAGAAGTGTAATCTAAACTATCAAGATTCTCGCTCTGTTCCTGTGATTTTCCATAATTTGAGTGGATATGATTCACACTTTTTAATCAGAGATATTGCTCAATGTATACCTGGCAGAGTCAACGTATTACCTATAAATAAGGAGAAATTTATATCATTCACTAAATACATTGATGGTAGCGATGTCAATTTCAAATTTATCGACTCCTTTCGATTTGTGGCATCGTCACTAGACAAGGTCTCATCTTATCTCGAAGATCTGAATATACTCAAGCAAGAGTTTAGCAAAGATAACCAGCTAAGCGAAGAAAAATATCAATTGCTAAGAAGAAAAGGCATTTTTCCTTATGATTATTTGAATTCATTGGAAAAACTCAACGTTTCCGAGCTACCGTCAAAAGATGCATTTTACAATAAATTAAACAACTGTCACATTTCAGATGAAGATTATAAACACGCTCAAAACATTTGGAATAAATTTGAAATCGCTAGGTTGGGTGAATATTCAGACCTTTATTTGAAAACATATGTACTGCTGCTAGCTGAAGTTTTTGAAAATTTTCGTATCAGCTGTCTGAAAGCATAAGGATTAGATCCAGCACACTATTACACAACTCCTGGCCTAACTTGGGACGCAATGCTCAAATATACAAAAATCGAACTAGAACTACTCACCGACATTGATAAAGTAATGTTTATTGAGCGTGGAATAAGAGGAGGAATAAGTCAGTGCTGTAACCGTTATTCTCGAGCAAATAATATTTATATGGGCACTGATTATGATAGTGATAAAGATACAAAATATTTAATGTATTACGATGTTAATAATTTGTATGGATGGGCGATGCAACAATCACTACCATATGGTGGTTTTAAGTGGATGACAGAGAAAGCAATCAGTCAAACTGATTTTTCCAGCATAGATGATGATTCACCAATTGGCTACATTCTTGAAGTGGACTTGGACTACCCAGAGCAGCTTCATGACGATCATAAAGACTTGCCTCTATGTCCTCAGCATATGAAGCCACCAGGTTCAACATACTCGAAGCTTATGACGACTTTACACTCAAAAGAGAGATATGTTCTGCATTATAGAAATTTAAAGCAAGCTTTGGCTAATGGGTTACAACTTCAACGAATACATAGAGTCTTACAGTTTAATCAAAAACCATGGCTAAAAACGTATATAGATTTGAATAGTAGCATGCGAAAGGAAGCAAAAAATGAATTTAAAAAAATCTTTACAAGTTAATGAATAATGCAGTTTTTGGCAAAACAATGGAAAATGTAAAAAAGCGGGTTGACCTCAAAATTGTAACTAAATGGGACGGTAGATACAGTGCTGAAGCCCTTATTGCTCAACCTAATTTTCACAGTCGCACCATACTAGATGAAAATTTGGTAATTATAGAACTGACTAAAACTGAAGTCAATATGAATAAACCTATTTATGTTGGACTCTGTGTACTTGATTTATCAAAAACGTTAGTATACAGCTTTCACCATGATTATATGAAAAAGCAGTTTGGTGATAGTTGTAAGCTGCTGTATACAGACACGGATAGTTTAATATACGAATTACGTAATATAGATATATATGAAGTTATGAAGCGAGATATTGAACATTTTGACACTTCGGACTATTCGGAGAACAATACCTTTGGAATGCCACTGGCAAACAAGAAGGTAGTTGGTTTAATGAAAGACGAGTGCAATGGACGCATAATGACTGAATTTGTTGGTTTGCGCAGTAAAATGTACAGTATTCGAGTGGAAGGTCAGGACAAGGTGAAAAAAGTGAAAGGTGTAAAAACTGCTGTAGTACAAAATACAATAACTTTTGATGATTATATACAGTGTTTAGAGAACATGTCTACGCAGTCTCGTGTACAATGTACTATTCGGTCTCACACGCATAATGTATTTAGTGAAAAGCAAGTAAAAGTAGCTTTAAGCCCACACGATGATAAAAGGTACTTGCTACGAGGTGAAACTGATACTTTACCTTGGGGCCATTATAAGATTAAGCAGACAGATTAAGAATAAATTGTATAAAATAAAAAGACAATTTGTAAATATTTATTTATAAATCTGATTTATTTATCCAATTATTGTGCGTATTATCAAACCCTAACCATTTTACATAAAGCTTATTTCCTTGTTTTTTCAATACTTTCTCTACAAGATAAACATCTGGATATTTGGCTTTAAGCAATTCCTGTTCATAAAAACCGCCAGCGATGGGTTGATCTTGATAGTCCTTCAGCTTGTACGTTGGCACTGGATACGTTGGCACAACTTGACTAATGGTAAAAATTTCTGTCGACCAGTTCGGCGTATAACCCTTTTCAAATACTTGCTTCATTTTGCTCACTCGCACCTTATCTCCAACTTTAAATTTAGCTTTTTTCTTGCTTTCTTGGTGAGAGAAACGTTTAAGGACTTTAGCTTCATTCTCTCTATTGACATCTATCGGTTTCATACCGATGGTGCGATGTATCCTGTTATTGTACTCTACCAGTAAATCAGGTAACATATCGACCCATTTATAGTTTCCTCGTAAACTAAATTGCTTCCACATCTTATTTTTGAGCGTGCGATTGAAGCGCTCACAGATGGAAGCTTTTAAATTGCTATATGTTGAGTAGAGATTGATGCCATAACGTTTCACGAGACCTTCAAACGAAGAGTTGTAAAATTCTTTTCCTCGATCGGTATGCAAGTTTTTTGGTACTCGACCTTGCTCTAAAATAGATTTCATTGCTGCTAAAACTTCGTTTCCCGTTTTCTGCTTTAAAGGTACGGCCCAGGCGTACTTTGAGAATACATCGATGACTGTCAGTAGGTACTTGTAACCTCTATTTTCTTGTGTGTAAGGTAGCATCTCTACCAAATCAGCTTGCCAGCTATCATCTAAACCACGCATTATAAACCTTCGCCGCTGATAATTACGTCGAGCTGGTTTATGAAGCTCCTCTACTAGTCTAGCCTTTTGATGTGTCATTATTCTGAGCAGTTTTAAACAAAATTTCATATAGTTCACTAATAGCCAAATCTATTTTTCTCTGTTTCTCCGCATTCTCATCCTTGATGATTTGTATAGCTAATTCTATAGCGTCAATTGCTTTTCTTAGATCACTCGTGATTGCGTGAACAGCGTGAATCTCTGATTGAATTAAACGTTGAAGCACTGCTAAATTCACCGCATCGTTTGGTTGCTCTGGTTCTGCTATATTACACAATTTTTTGCTTCCAATGTCGAAGTGACCGTCGGCAGTGAGTTTATAGCCAACACCAGGAGGACCACGACGACCTTTGGAGCGATTTAGCTGACGTCCAAACACATCAACACTCATCTTGTTACTGACTTGAATTTGTTGGTTATAGCAATTAATATATGATTTTGGCTTCACGCAATTCTTCGATGATGGAATGAATCTCATTTACGTGGCTATTATTACCAGCTAATCTTTCAGCCATGAGTAAACGTAGACGATCAACTAGTTCGTTAGGATCGTCCCAATAAACATAGTCCATGAGAGTACGCTTTCTTGCAATTTTATATCGAGGTAAGAGTCCACGACCATACTTTACAGGACTTTGCAACTTAAATAGAGGGGCAATTATGGTATTATATTTATTGCTGTTTTGCTGACATATAGGCTGATCGAAACTGTAACGTTTTCGATGTGCGTTTGTAGCTTCGAGAATTTTCTTATAATTTTGCAAATCATCAAGCTGAATCAATGACATATCTGGGTTTAGTTTAAAAAGCAGTTCTTGCAGACCTTCAGTTTTCGCATACTTTAACAAACTCCCTTTTCTATCTAAAACGCTAACATATTTTTTGTGGATTTCTATGGGTGAATCACCGATCTTTAGTATTTCACCATCTTTACGTATTCCAAACATATGATCAAAGTATCGTTGTTGCTTATTTTGTTTGAGCAGCTGAATATACTTGTCATTTGTATCAATATTCTTCTCATCCTCTTCCTCGCTATCAGTTTTGGCACTTTTAAATGAAGCATCAACTGTTTCATTGAGTAGTGTATCATCGAAATCATCATGTTCCTCATCAAGTTTATCATTATTATCATCATCACGCTCCTCATCAAGTTTATCATCAAAAAAATTCTTCTTTTTGAGGTTCTAGCTTGATCTCTTGTTTTACTTTCACTAGCTTTTCCAGCGGATCTACTATAGGTTTAAAAGTTTCACCAAGAGCTTTTTCCATGCTAGCTTTACCTTGCTTTAGCAATCTATGTTTGCGTCTAATTGCTTCGCGAGCTTTTGTAATTTGTTGAAGAATGCCTTTTTCACGTCGAATGTCTGCCATGTTGACTCTTCGACTATTTACAGTCTACTGCAATACTCAGGGTCTGCTGCAGGTTATATATTTGTGGCAAAGCAATCAAAGCCTTTTCTGTAACGTCCATCGTTGAGTGCTCGCTCCTTGTCGATAAAAAGAAATCCATGCTTACCATCATTCCAACATGCTGAGCATAAATCTTTGAAGTTTGTATATGTCATATCAGAATTCACATGATCATCGTATTTATGTTTAAGATTTACATCATCTTGGCGAAAAACTACCAGCACATTTACGTTATCACGCACCAAATGTTTTGGAATGTGAGCATACGACTGACAGAGATAGAAACAGTCTACGTTTTTGTGTCTCCCCATGCAAAAGAAGGCTCTAACGTTGTCCTGTCTCTCGCAGGCGACATCGTCGAAAACCATGATTGAATCAGGGAGTACGTCGTCAGGTGCCACAACTGCATCATGCTCACTGAAAGGGAAGTACTCTATGCCGGGCAAAGGTTGTAAAAGCTGCTCGAGAAACTTATACTTGGGCTATTTCAGTGACTTTGAATAGATGTACACGTTTTCAAACTTGAGACCATTGGGATGTGTTATGAGAGCGAGCAATGTATTAGTTTTGCCACAATTTGATGGTCCACAGAATATTGCTCGAATATTGTCAGGCAGTAGTTCTCCATGACGTTTTCGCATTTTCTGCTGCTCTACTAGAGTATCGAAATTCGACACTGGCAACTTGATTTTTTGTTGCTGGAAATCCATGTGAACGCTTCATCAGCTTAAGGGCAACTGTCACTTTAGCTATAAAAAGCGCGTTTATAATGTATCAAGATCAGTCGAGAGCTGTCTTCTCGTGCATCATGATCGTACATAAGCAGAAACGACGCAAAGGTCGTGGTGTATTGAATACACTTATCAACAAGCTTCCAGTAGAGCTGCATCTTCCAGGATATCAGTACTGTGGACCGGGTACTAAACTAGCAAAACGACTAGCACGTGGAGATCCTGGAATCAATGCTCTTGATAGAGCCTGTAAAGAGCACGATATTGCCTACTCACAAAATCGAGAAAACGTCGAAGTAAGAAACGCTGCAGATAAGATTTTGGCTGCAAAAGCTTGGGAGAGAGTCCGGGCGTCAGACGCCGGTGTTGGAGAAAAAGCAGCTGCTCTCGCCATAGCAGGCACCATGAAGGCAAAATCCAAGTTTGGAATGGGTCTTAAAAGGCAAATAAAGAAGCAGAAGAAGAAAAAGATGCCATCTTTATCATTGGCCAAAGTGATCAAAGCTGCTTCCACTTCTGCTATTCCAAGCAACAACTCTCACACAGTCATTCGTAGCGCTCTGAAGGCTGCTCGTCAAGCTGTAAACAAAGCTGGAGGCAAGAAGAATGTCCGCATTCCACGTGTGCTACCAGTCCCATCCAAAATTGGAGGATTCCTACCATTCCTCATTCCAATATTTGCTGGTTTGAGTGCAACAGGTGCATTAGCAGGTGGCGCTGCTGGTATCGCCAAAGCAGTGAACGATGCTAGTGCTGCTAAACGACAGCTGGAGGAGAGTCAAAGACATAACAAAACAATGGAAGCTATTGCGCTCGGCAGAGGTCTATATCTGCGACCTTACAAAGAGGGCTATGGTATGTACTTGAAAAAGTATGGACAAGGCTTGAGGAAAAAAAAAATTCAAATTACCGCAACGTGCATTAACTGACGCTGATCTGATAAAATATGCACGCATCTTGAAAATTCCATATTTTCGAGGTGTTTACATGAGAAATGCATTACCAGCGAGTGGACCACACTATCGTGAATCAGCAATCGTCAATCTCGACGATGAAAGTGGACCTGGCACGCATTGGGTCGCATATCGAAAACGAGGCAACGATGTAGTGTATTTTGATAGTTTTGGAGATTTACAACCACCTCAGGATCTTATGGAATACTGGAATGTGAACGGAGTCAAGTACAATCAGAAACATTACCAAGACTACAACACCTACAACTGCGGCCATCTTTGTCTAAAATTTCTATTGAATGTTATATAAGTATTGGTTGGGATTCCCATTTACTCAATATTGTTCGAATAGTCATGGAAGACTCACTAACACTGAGCCTATCTGGAACATCTTCTGTGCTGCAAGCTCAATATTTTCCACCGCTTGAACTGTCGCCAAGTAAAAATTACGTTCTTGGACTTGTGGAACTGCTCACATTTAATTCGATACCCAACATAGACAGAGGCAATAATAAGTTTTACGTGGGTGAGGAAGTCATTATTTTGCCTACAGGCAGCTACGAAATTGAAGACATTGAGAAGACTCTGAAAGAGGCTCTAGCATCAAAAAGCATAACAATTAAACTCAAGCCGAACAATCACACCCTTCGTTGCATGGTCAAGTGTAGCCAATCAATTGATTTCCGTCCAGAAGATTCTATTGGAAAATTGTTGGGTTTCACAAGTCGCGTACTACCGCCAAATATTAATCACGAATCTGATTTGCCAGTAGCCATATTGAAAGTTGAATGTAATATTACTTCTGGGGCATACATCAATGAACATAAGGTGCACACCATACACGAATTCTTCCCAGCTGTTTCACCAGGCTATAAGATCATCGAAGTCCCATCACGTATTATTTACCTGCCAGTCACTGTCAAGACTATAGATAACTTGCAGCTGCACCTCGTCGATCAAGACGGACATTTAGTTAATTTTCCCGGTGAAGTCATAACAATTAGATTACACATCAAATCAGTCTAAGCATAATGGGAATTGTGTACAACACCAAAGTTGGTAAAGGCTATAATAATAACTTGCAATGCCGTCGAGCAATCAGTCGTCAACGAGTACCGAAAGCGCTAAAACGTCAAAACATACAGTTTCTAAAAAGTCTGGGTCTAAGAGTCGTAAAAAAAAATTGCATAGTTCAACAGTATAAAGCTTCTTATTTCAAATGAAACGTTATAGACCTAAAATCTTCAAAGAGAACCAAAGTTATGAACCGATTAGTGCGCGCATACCGCGTAACCGCGTAAAATAGGTCCCTTTTTGCACTAATTTTGCCATATTGGCGGTTCTAATTAACATTTTTGAAAAATTCCAATTGGAAGTTGCTTCTTATACTATTCAAAACATTCTAGCTTTGGGTGGACGTTTATACCTTGATTAGTTGTCATTTTATAACCACTTAAACAATTAAATTGTTAATAACAAATTATCTGACCACTTTCGGGCATTCCACCCTCGTAATTCGTGTTCAAGAGGAAAAAATACATAAAAAAAATTTCTAAGTCCAAATTTCACAAATATTTTCTAAGTTCAAATTTTTCAAAAAATGTTTTTATTCAATAAAGAAGGGCTTATAACCTATGAGAAGCAAAAAATTGGTCAGATGAGATTTTGGCATGAGATCTCACCTGAGATCTCAGGTGAAATTTTTTAATAGGGTACATACAATAAAATCTAGCAATTTGTTTAATAATATGCTAGTACAAGTCTTAATGAATAAAATAAGCTTAAAATCGTTACTTTGGAGTCATTTGCTGAGATCTAATGAATTATTGAAAATTCTAAAATTCATAAATGTCAAAAACTAATCAATATTTTTAAATGATTCAAAAAAGCACTGTTTTTGTTTACGGTGGGTTATATTTATGGCAAATTTTAAGTACTTAAATGGTACCGTTCAAGAGTTACACAAAACCCCATTTTTAGTTGTTTTGTCGTTATATTTCAAGATATATCCAATTTAACAAAAATTATTATTAAAGCAAATTAATAGACCTCTTTAATACCTACAATTTACTCCCTTAACTTTTTTTGATCTGAGCTATAGTTTTCGAGATATTCAAGAAATACCATCTTTTGTATCTTGGATCGAATTTATGGAAACAGACACTCGATTTAAAATTAATTTTTCTATACACTACTATTTTTTTATCCAGGTATTAATTTGTACACTCTCTCTTCTCCGTAATGCTTAAACTTATAGGCCGTTATTCACCTCAGGCGTCGATATAACGAGATTATACTGCTTAAAATAGTAAATTCTGGAGAAAAACACTAATTTGATCCCTCCAACTTTCAATAACCAGATAAACTGACCCCTGTTGAAAATAAATACATGTTCTTGTTTTGTAAATTTTGTTTCTCTTTTTTGTATGTATTAAAATTAAATACCTATGCATATAGCAATTTAGAACTAAAGTTTATTACAAAAATACATTATAAAGGTTCATAAGAAATAATGCTAAACTTAGATCTAAAAAAAAGAATTATAAATTCTTAATAAATTTAATATTTTATGTATCTAGTGCGCATTAATAGAACTACTACATGGATAGTACATCAAACATCAACTTCCATTAATGTGCACTAAATGTATAAAAAGTTAAATTTATTGATAATTTATAATTTTTTTTAAATTTAAAAATGCTTAATTGATATATAATTTAAGCATGTGTTGAATAATCGACCTTTATCACATACTTTGTTATAAACTGCAAATTAGCCTCAAATTCTATGTTGAATGTGTTGAATAATGGACCTTTATCACATACTTTATTATAAACTAGAAATTAGCCCCAAATTAGCACCGCAACAAAAATACATATTTATTTTTAATAAGGGCAATTTGAATGATTGAATGTATATATGATCTACATGAATATACTTACATCTATAATTAGTTAACTTACTTTGGTTAAGGATATTAACGGATACACAGCGCACCATTAATACTTTAACCCAATTGAGTCAATCAACCTTGGTGAACCATGAACCAGATACGTTTTTGTTCATATCGCGCATATCCAAGCTGAGGTCACAGAATTAAACATGGTGTCGTACATGCAACACTGAATTTTACTTTACTTTTATTTGTCAAAATGATTCAACTTATTACAAGTGGGAAATATATATGTACGTGTGTTTGAATTTACCTCGTGTAATGACGTCACCTTGGTTAGCATGCTGCTGATTGGTGGAACTAATTTTTGGGCACATGGTCTCACCTTGTTTTTTTACACCATGCCCCGAGGTCAATGTTTGGTTCTTAGGTTATTCTCTGAACATATACGAGTTTAAAGGATGATTTCTAACTACCCAGTAATATTTTTTAGTCGTATGTAGACTCCTTATTTGTATGATAACTTCATTGATAATGTAAACTAAATTTATTGTTCACAAACACACATGCTTAATTTAGAATTTTTGTGATTATGGATAATTTGGATGGCTTCATTTTTATCTTAACCACATAGTCTTGGTCATGTATAAGATAATTGTAGTTAAACGACGACCAGTCTTGCATTGCCCATAATATATTTCACTTATTTAGAAACATGTATCTTTGAATTCTTCATTGATCAAGGATCCGAATGTGTAATAAGAGTATTATGTTGATATTTAAGTTCAAAAATTAAAGATTCAAAATGTCTGGGCATATTTGCATAAGCAAAAATGTACACCAGATATGTAAAGTACAAAAAAAAGGCCTTGAGGAAACTCAAACTCAGAGTTTGAGTTTCCCTAAGGCAGATCATGATTTTCTATAAGTGAATATGGACCATTAGACAAACTTAATTATTTGAGATTTTTCAATAATAATTTTGTATACCCTTCAGTTAAGTTCTAACGTGAAACAAATAAATATTCAAAATGTTTAAAATTACTTAAGTATGAACAAAAAATTTAAGAATTTTTTATTAGATAAACTTTACTATGAAATCGAGATAGTTAATAAATCTATTTTCAAAAACAAAAAATATTTATATATGAAGATCATCAGATCGTGAAAATAAACAAGTTACTAACCTTACAAGATCTATTTTAAGTCGTCAAAATATTGCAAACATTATGCATCCATATAGCTGTTACATTGTCCTACACAATACAAATACAAATAAAGCATAGTCTGTATGTTTTTAATTATTTTGTGATGATACTATGTTACAATTACTAATGATGTACATATTTTTGGCTTTGTCATCAACTGCCTCTCTGTCTCATTTTAAAGAATATTTCTGTCTTATTTTTAGTTTTCTTCAAATCCGTAGACATGTAATTGTGATTTAGATTTCCAACTGTCGATGCTTTATTCATAAATATTATTAATAATATGAATGTACAGCATAATCAAAGACAAACATAAACATGATGAACATCAACAAAGGATGAAAAGTATTCATCGTCTTCCACGTTGGGTTCTCAGTTCTGACTTCTGCCAGTTCTGGTACGCTAAATAGAATAACGAATAAGAATAAGCGTTATTCCTTGTTCTTATTCCTTATCTTATATAACGTAATATCAATCAAAGGGAATTTCAAATCAATATTAAATCACTCAATTATGACTAGACTAGAATGAATAGATGAACTCAAAATACACGCCCTAATCCGAGAAAGCTCGATACAAAACCGCGCACCCCTATTGAAAAATCTCGGGTGAGATCTCAGGTAAAATCTCACGCCAAAATCTCATCTAACCAATTTTTTGTTCTTTACGCATTTTAAACCATACGTAGTCGATTGGTGGCTTTTTTTGAAAAATTCAAACTTAGAAAATTTTTGGATAATTGGACTCAATTTTTTTAAGTCAATTTGTGATAAGTACGAATTTTTAAAAAAAAGCGACCAATCGACTAAGAATGGTTTGAAACGCCTAAAGAATAAAAAATTGGTTAGATGAGATTTTGGCGTGAGATTTCACCTGAAATCTCACCTAGCAGCCTGGGGACGGCATCCTCTAGCTTATATGTCGTCTATAGCTTTGTGGTTATGGAAGACAAACTTGTCGTGTGTTTTATGGATTTTATCTTGTGGATTACATGCTGTGGTGGAAGATAGACGGAACGCCTAACGTGACAATAACGACGGTCACATTGCGCGGCAATTTGAAAGACGACTCGAATATAGGCGGAAAAGAAAGAATTTAATTATTTTATTTAATTTTAATGAAATTGTATATGAAACTGTTTAAAAATGTAATTCTTAATTATTAAATAAAAATAAATATGGATATCAATGTGTTTGTGATAATTGCAATGAATATTGATTCATCCCATGGATGTTCACATCTCCATATCATAGGTATTCGATCTAATTTGAATTAGTATTAAACTTCCTCTCCACATAATTTATAAGTTGTTCGTTTAAATTGCAGTTAAAAGTCGTTGCGTTAAAAATTTATTTATATTTATTTATATTTAGTTGAAGTTGAAAAGAGTAAAGAGTTGAAAAGAGCTTTAACAAGCTTTAACAACATTTTATTGTCATGAAGGATATAAATTTTTTTCATATAATTTTAAATAAAAAAGGGTTCAGAATAAATAACACGTGTTCAATAATATTGTATACAAAAATTAAAATGTTTATTTGTAATACAAAATTATAAATAAAGTTTTATAAATTATTGTTGAGCAACACGATTAAAACTTATTTCCTATACATATCTTTTGAACATTGTAAATGTATGTAAATTAATTTTTAAAATCTAAAATCTGAATCAGCTTTAGGAGGTGCAACTCTAGCCGTGACTGGAATCCTTGCCCTCGCAACTTCAGGACTGCAGAACAAGGGTACTGGAGTAGCCTTACCAGGAGTACCAGGTAGTATTAGTAGTAAGTACCAGGAGAATTTATATCTGTGTATGTTCTGAAATAAATGTTAAACGCGTGTTGCTCAACAATAATTTATAAAACTTTATTTATAATTTTGTATTACAAATAAAAATTTAAATTTTTGTATTCAATATTATTATTGAACACGTGTTATTTATTATGAATCCTTTTTTATTTAAAATTATATGAAAACAATTTATATTCTTTATTACAATAAAATGTTGTTAAAGCTTGTTAAAGCTCTTTTCAACTTCAACTAAATATAAATAAATATAAATAAATTTTTAACGCAACGACTTTTAACTGCAATTTAAACGAACAACTTATAAATTATGTGGAGAGGAAGTTTAATACTAATTCAAATTAGATCGAATACCTATGATATGAAGATGTGAACATCCATGGGATGAATCAATATTCATTGCAATTATCACAAACACATTGATATCCATATTTATTTTTATTTAATAATTAAGAATTACATTTTTAAACAGTTTCATATACAATTTCATTAAAATTAAATAAAATAATTAAATTCTTTCTTTTCCGCCTATATTCGAGTCGTTTTTCAAATTGCCGCGCAATGTGACCGTCGTTACTGTCACGTTAGGCGTTCCGTCTATCTTCCACCACAGCATGTAATCCACAAGATAAAATCCATAAAACACACGACAAGTTTGTCTTCCATAACCACAAAGCTATAGACGACATATAAGCTAGAGGATGCCGCCCATGGCAGTGTTGCCAGATCGTTTGAAACATCCCCTCTAGGCGGCGCGCGTTTTCCCACTAGAATACCTCTAGATACATTATATGAAATCCTCTAGAAATCTCTTTAGATATTTAAACTTCAACATTAAAAATCAAATTACCCCATATATTTACTATAAGATATAAATTTATAAATTTATAAACCCATCTACCCCACGCACAGCAAGTTTCATATAAAAACTAATTAAGAAACCCTAAACCCCATTACCGCATGCAAATTGAGTTATAAATATGCAAGTATAATACCAACCCGTAATCTTAAACATAGTTATCGTACGCACAACAGAAATAAAAATCCAAATGCCAATGCCAAACCACGAGCTCCGAAACCACCTTATCCCACACACGTTGTTGCTTCAAAATTGAATTCTTTTATATTCCGCGCGTTTTATACGGTCATGAAGGTAGTCATTGACGGCTGTGTCAAAAATATGATCAAATTGCGCATTGTTAGCAGAGTTTGCAAAACTATTTAGTTTACATGCGCAATTTGTTATTTTTAGTAAAAATTAAATAAAGTTTTCATACCCATTTTTTTTTAAAAATAACTTGCGTTGATAGTACAGAGGTCGTGCACATACGTGAATTGTCTGCAAAATTTATCTGAATTTTTCCAGCTATAGCTGTATAGTTAGGCGCAGGCAGATTGGTTATTGCGGCTCGGGATAGATGTAACCAAATTGTAGAAAGCTTCCTCCGCCAACCTCCGCCAGTCAGGAGTGGGGAGCTCCGCCATGTTGTAGCGAGAGAGCGGAAGCGAGAGAGCGCGTGTGGCCGCTTGCGTGCGGCAGAACGTTTTGGGTGCTAGTGCCAGTAGGACTAATAAAGAAGTTGTTTTTTTTCCAGGGGAAGCCGGAAGATATTCTTGTTCCTCCTGACTCCCATCCTTCAGCACGTGAGAGAGTAGGACTCTCTACGACGTCATCCTCGACGCATTTTCCTACATTGGTGACCCCGACTTCAGTTGGCGTGCGTGAGTAGTGCACTCGCCTCGCCGTCTCCAGGAGCAGCGCTTCTTCGAATTGCATCATATTCGCCGGCGGCCCTTTTGCGAGGGTTATAGCTGCTCAGGCGACCGCCGTGCCCAGCTACCGTGCTCATCACTTCTCCAGTGGCTTCCCAGCCGCGGTCAGCCTCCCAGGCGACCGCCGTGCACCTAGTCAACGCATTCTCTCGACGACGTCCTTGTCATCAACATCATCAGCGGCATTATAGCCGCGGTCAGCCTCTCCAGGTGACCGCCGTCACCTGCAGCTTCGAGCAGCAGCTTCAACATCATCAGCGGCATTTCAGCCGCGGTCAGCCTCTTCAGGCGACGGCCTCTCGTAGCGGCACTTCTGGCAGCGTTCGTCGACGGCGTGCAGCGATTCAACCCAGACATCATCGTCATCGGTCATTGCAGCGGTTCCAGCCATCGCCCAGCCTCTCCAGCATCTTCCACCGCGTTCTTAGAGGTATTGCCAGTGTTAGTCTGTAAGCGCGGTTCCGGAAATTCAAATCGAATTTTAGCTCGCTTCTTTTTTGCGGCGCGCGCGCATCACGTGTTGCTGTGGTTGGGCACGTTATTTACTTTGCCCGCTCGCGGCGCTCGCTTTTCGCGGAATTTGTTTTCTGGTGCGTGGCATTCCCAATTGAAACTTGATTTCGCGTGGCGCCATTTGTGGAGTTTTAGAATTCCCTGCGTTACACACGATCTCGTCTGCGCACGTTGATCGCCGCGGTTAGGTTAGTCATAGTCTATAAGTTAGCCTTTTTTTTTAATTCTGGTACGCCTGCGAGCGTGCACTAGGATAGTTTGTACTACGCACAGCGGCGTAAGGTTATAGAGCCACCATGGTGGATGAAACCCCAGAAGCTCGCGCTATGCGCATTGAAAACGAGCTTTCTGCGGCTAACGCGTTGTTAACTCGTTTAGGGTCCGGGCGTGTTGACGCATATCGTACTCTTAAACTGCCCTGCTTTATCAGAGCCGATCCAAAGATGTGGTTCACTCAGGTGGAAGTTACGTTTCGTCACTCCAACATAACTGTTGAAGGCACCAAAGCGGATTTTGTAATTCAATCCCTTGATCGTGAGGCCATGTCAGTCATTATTGACATTGTGGCGATAGAACCTCAGTCTCCAGACTTATATACTCAGATTAAACGTAGGCTCATAGCTTCTTTTGCCTCTTCTACAGAGAACAAGCTTCGCCAACTCCTTAAAGGGCAGGTGCTCAATGATGGTAAGTCTTCTTTAACTTTGAGTAGGCTGAGGCACCTTGATGAAGGTCCTCGATGCGACGAGGCCATTTTAAAATCAATATTTCTCGATCAGCTACATCCCAATCACAGGGCAATCTTGATCGCTTCAGGGATAGAAGATCTCAACCAGCTAGCCATCCTGGCTGATAAAATAGTTGAGAACACCCCGTCGGAAGCCCGATTGGCAGCGGTCACCAACGAAGTCGACTCGTCTAATGTTTCTTTCGAGCTGAAACGCTTAGCTGACTTACTCAGCACTGTCACTATGAGGCTCGACAAGCTTTCCAAAGCTCAATCCAATTCCAATTCCAATAAAGATGGTAACAGAGGCAGGTCCAGAGACCGTTCCAAGTCTTGTGATTCTTCAGGACTCTGCTTAGCACACCGCAAATATCCAAACAATCCCACATCCTGCAGGAAGTGGTGTTCGGAATATGCTACATGGTCTTCAAAAAACTAAGTGAACCTTCCATTACGGAGACGTCTGGGGATGGTTCCTCCAATTCAAAACGTCTCACTCTTAGAGACCTCAGATCGGGTCGCAGATTTCTAATCGACAGTGGAGCAGAAATCTCTATGCTTCCAGCTTGTGCCAAGGTTATGTCGAAACCCATTTCTCGTAAGCTTTATGCGGCCAATGACACAACGATCGACACTTTTGGCTAAACGTTATTATCATTAGATTTAGGTTTAAATCGTCCCATAGCGTGGAATTTTGTTGTTGCGTCCGTGCCTCACCAGACATTTTATTTCATTACGGTTTAACAGTAGATATTCGTAACCGTCGTCTCGTTGACTCGGTCACGTCTCTGTCATTCGTAGGTACAATTAAAATGATTCCATTCATCGGAATCCATGCGGTAGCTTCGAGCTCCAAATATGCTCAACTGTTAGCCGAGTTTCCCAAAATAACTGGCTCAGTTCCGCACGATTCTCTTTTTGTGCCTGACATAGCTCATCACATTTACACCACGGGCCCGCCTGTTTCGGAGCGTCCGCATAGATTGTCTCCCGAAAAGCTCAGAGCAGCTAAAGCCCAATTCAAAGCTTGGCGGGAGGCCGGCATTTGCAGACCTGGCAGTGGTCCGTACGCTAGTCAGCTGCACATGGCCTTAAAAAGGATGGGTCCTATAAACCTTGCGGCGTGTATTGTGCTTTAAATGCACAAACCGTCCCTGACAAGTACCCTACAGCACACTTGTACGACTGTACCAGTGAACTGCATGGAAAGAAAATCTTTTCTTCTTTAGATCTATTAAGAGCTTTCAACCAAATTCCCATTGCTACCGAAGATATCGAAAAGACGGCGATAATCACGCCCTTCGGTTTATTTGAAATCATGTACATGACCTTTGGTTTGCGCAACGCCAGCCAAACGTTTCAAAGGTACATCAATCGTGTTTTGGGGGACTTAAAATTTGTTTTCATTTACATCGACGATATTCTAATCGCCTCAGAATCCCTAGAAGAGCACTTCAAACACTTGCGTTTAGTGTTCGAGCGTTTAAACAAGTTCTGTTTGCGCATTAATGTAGATAAATGTATCTTTGCTGTAGAAGAACTTGCCTTCTCAGGGTACTCTATCAACGCTCAAGGCATTCTTCCAACTCAGGAGAAAGTTAAGGCAGTGATGGAGTTTTCCAAGCCCAGCACTGTAGTGGAGTTGCGTCGCTTTCTCGGCATGGTGAACTTTTATCACCGCAATCTCCCTCATGCTGCTGAGGCCCAGGTTACTCTGAACGCGTACTTTCGTGACTGTCGTAAAAACGACAAACGTCCAATCGAATGGACTGCAGAGACTAGCAAAGCTTTCGAGCAAAGCAAGTCAAATTTTGCCAACGCTTCTCTGCTCGTACACCCTCGCTTTGGCGCAGAACTTCGCCTTGTAACGGATGCGTCCGATGTGGCGATGGGTACTGTTTTAGAGCAAAAATCTCACTCGAACAGCTGGGAACCTTTAGCCTTCTCTTCGCAGAAGTTCTCCCCAGCTCAGCAGTTGTACAGCACTTATGACAGGGAATTCACTGCAATGTTCGAGTCAGTGAAGTACTTTTCACCCATAGTGGAGGGCTGTGACTTCGCAATTCTTACCGATCACAAGCCACTCATTTACGCTTTTATTCAAAATAATGAGAAATCCCCCCCGCGTCGTTTGCGTCAGTTAGGATATATTTCTCAATTCTCTACCCGTATCGAACACATCAAAGGTTCAAACAACGTGGTGGCGGATGCTCTTTCTAGAATAGAGTCTATTCGTTTTCCCTTAGAGTTTGACCTGGCAGATCTTGCCGCTAAACAGGAAGCGGACGAGCAGCTTAAAATGATTCGTGAGTCACCGAACTACCCTCACACTCTTAAGCGTCTTCAGCTTGGTCCAGAACATACAGTCATTTATTGTGAGTTGACTGGCGAAAGCTTGCGTCCCTATATACTTGATTCGTTGCGCAGGTCAGTGTTCGACTTCTTTCACAACACTGCTCTCCCTGGTCTCAACGATATGTGTGGCCAAACATGCATCGAGACATTGCGACATGGTGCAAGAATTGTCTTGCCTGTCAGCAATCCAAAATTTCCAGGCATGTTCTCCGGATGGTCGCTTTGACCATGTCCATATTGACATCGTAGGGCCTTTACCGGTGCGTGACGGTTATCAATACTTACTCACAATGATCGATCGTTTTTCGAGATGGGTTGAAGCAGTTCCCCTTCAGGAGATCTCAGCCCAGACTGTGGCTCGCACATTTTTTGACACTTGGGTCTCGCACTTTGGCGCACCCAAGGTGATCACCTCGGATCAAGGGGCTCAATTCGAGTCAAGACTCTTTACAGCCTTGTTGTCCTTGATCAGGTGTGAGTGCATCCGCACCACTGCGTATCACCCTGCCGCTAACGGCATGATTGAGCGGTGGCATCGCACGTTAAAAGTTGCGTTAATGTGTCACAAAAACGATGACTGGCTTTGGACTCTCTCCACCGTATTGTTAGGCCTACGTTGTCATGTCAGATCAGATACCGAAGCCTCTCCGGCTGAATTTTTGTACGGCACCACGCTACGTCTACCTGGTGAATTCTTTATACCGGAAGACGTCGTGACCGATCCCCACATGTTTTTAGAGGAGTACCGTGAGCACATGCGTCAGGTTAGTCCGATATCAGTGGCACATCATTACAAAAAACGCATCTTTTATTTTAAAGATCTATAATATATAAGATCTATATAATCACTATTCTTAATATATATATACCCAGAAAACATCGCGTACTGAGCAATATCGGCGCAACGTTGGCTCGGCGCGGTTGACGTCATTTGTCCGTCATTTTGATGTTAGTTTTTGTCAGGCGCACTGTAAAGCAAGTAAGTTGCAGACGATGTTGCAGAACAAAATTGCAGAAAATTTTTAGCCAGTAATTTGTCTGCAATTTGTCAGTACACTGTGTCGTTCGACAATATTATTATCGCAACTATTATTATTTATGATTTGTTGTTCACGATATTGTTGTTCACGAAGTCCTTTTTTTAATGTAGTTCTACCGAGTTTTATTTCTGCCGAGTTAGTGCACGGAAGTAAGTTAGTGGGGTTATTGCAGTGAAGTCCCAGCTGTTTCGGAGTGAGACAAAGATGCCATGCACCGACGTATGCTGCAGTCTACGCTTGGAGCAGTAATATAATAATAACATATTTGCAGGAGCAACAAACACTGTTCTTGAACATGCAACAATTTCGCTGTGCATCGCGGAAGTTTGAAAAATATGTGTGCAGTGCAGTTATCGATTCCAGTGCAGTTCTTAGTTCTGATATTTGTGCAGTTCAGAGTTTTCAAAAACAACCATGAGTATGTATACTTTCACGTCACCACACAATCAATCTCAGTCATACTCTTATAAAAAAAAATATATAACTAATTTAAAATTTATGACATGCGTGTTTTGTAAATTATTGTGAAGTTTCTACTAATATTCTAATACTTGCGAGAATCTTAACCTTGCATAGTGAGTACGTTACACAAGTATACTATCGTCTTAGTTTTTTGGTAAAAAGAAACCCAGAGATTATCCTCTTGACTCTCTCCAAAAGCCTGCACCATTGGACCATGCAAAATTCATATTTATTAAACAACCAGAATGCAATGCTGATGCTCAACCACCAAGTCTGTACCCATCGCTAGTAATATAACTTCATACCCACCAATGCCAATAGCCGGGTCTTTTATTAAAACAATTAACATTGACAACTACAACTATTGAATTAAGTGTAGAATCTACTGACATTACTGAAATCAAAAGCATTTATAAAACTGAGATTAATTGTTTGGTTATTTGAATCATTATATACATTTGTTGTTTCAAGTGTGATCTATTAATTTGTTTACTTTGCAGGATTAGTACAAGATTTAAGCAGTATTAGGACATCAGCCAACAAAGTGATGGTCATTCAAACAAGGACCAGCAGCGTCAATTAGATAAGTAGCTTCAATTTTGCTACGACACTTCTGGATTCTAATAAATTTTTATATCTAGAAAGTTATTGTATTGATAGATTTTGTTACACAGCTAATATATTTGAAATTGTTTTTTGTAGGAGGAACTCAATTCAACAGTGCATCTTCATCAAAACCACTTTATGCAGCGTTGTCATCAAGGGTAGCAACATCGTGAAGGCCATTTATTTTTTCAATGAAGCAAAGAAGCCGATATGTATCAAAAGTTACTCCATAAATTTGATCTTTGTTTACCTATTAGCATAATAGTCTGATATATATATTTATTTCTTTGCACAGCTCATCAAGTTTTAAGGCAGCAGCTTGAGTTTTATGCAAGATGTTCTGGAAGATAGATCGACAGCTGCTACTGGTTACATTATATTCTACTTTCAGGTAAACATTAATTTAAATCATTCACTTCAAGCAGTATAACTTATATAGACAGATAAATGTATCTTTTGGAATGTATTAAAGTATTACTCGATCAATTAAATTATGAGTAAAAAATTAATACAGAATATCAGACATAATGAATTAACCTTTTGCTGCAAAGTTTGTGGATTCTACAGTATTTTCATTTTCAGAAATTTATCATTCTTTGCCTTTTTGCACAATAGACTCATATGTATGTACAAACCGATACTTCAATTTGGATATTTTTCCAAGTCTATTGTGCAAATTGACAAAGTATGACAATTTTCTGGATATAAAAATGAACTAGAATCAAGAGAAATTTCTTGCAAAAGTTATCTCATTGTCTTTGAATAACTGGATCAAAATTTTTACTCGTACCTCAATTGGTCGTGTAATATTTTTGATTGCTGTTCTAAGTTATACAGCTACATTCTAGGCTATTTTTACATTCAGAAAGCTATAATACTTTATATTTTTGCACAATACAATTTTTACATATTGCACTTTATTTTCAAACCTTAAAACCAAAATTTTTTCCAAATGTATTGTGCAAATTGACAAAGTATGTCTCACCCCCCCCCCCCCCCCAAAAATAAACATTTAATTTTAAATGCTTAATTTAATTCAGGATTTCCTTTTGCACCATCCGCAGTCCGCTTTCGTACTAGCATGCTATATATTAGGTAATGTTTATTGAGTATATTAATTATGGTAATCTTATAACAATTTTAGTATTATATTTATTTATATTTGTTTTACAGGTTTGCTGTATACTACCTGAAGAAACCTCATCCATGGATAAAAAATTATATATAAATTTATATACTTGTTTTAAATTAATTATAATTGTAAATTTATTACCATTGTTTTTATTTAATTAAAAAAATATTTTAAAAATTCATTGTGTCATTTTTAATTTGCGCGCTTATAATTTATAGGTTAGGAACGCTCGCCGAATGCGCATGGCAGAAATAAATCTGTCAAATTGACGATCAAATTGACGACCATTATGCGTCAAAACGCCGGGGCTACTTGCCCGCGCGCGCGTCGTGCAGAACGTCGTATTGGCTGAATGTTGCTTGCAATTTGCCGAGCGATGTTTTCTGGGTATATATATATATATATATATATATTGTAACGGGGTGGTTTTTAGGCGGCTATCTGCCTATGTACCCCGTACAAATGCAAAGTCCTCCTGCACTTTGCTTTTGCGAGATGCTGTACTCGCTCGTGTGGTCGCCTACCTGCGACGATGTCCCGGTGCTCAAGATGCACTACATCCTGTGTAGTGCCCGCGGAGGCGGCGGTATTCGGCGGTTTAAATAGGAAGAGGGATCGGGACGACGATCAAATGAACACACTACCGATTCTAATAAAAAGGCGTTTATTCAGTTAAGCAATCCGGCGTCCGTGTTGCGCGTATTCGCGTCGCGAGAAGGCCACAAAATATACCGAAACAACGACTGGGGCCAAATGCCTCGCAGTCGATCGCGCATAAACCAAAAGGAAATCAGATCCTACTTTTTGTCGCGATGATCCTTGTCGTACGCTGGCCAGGGAGTCCTCTGCTCGACCTTGCCGTCTTCCTGGGCCGTGGTAGCGTTGGTTGCTGCGGTTGCTGCCGTTGCTGCTGTTGCTGCGGTTGCTGCCGCTGCTGCTGTTGCTGCTCAAGATGCTGCTGTTGCTTCTAGGGCTGCTGTTGCTGCTAGGGCTGCTGTGCTGCGGTTGCTGCTAGGGCTGCTGTCTTTGCTGCTGCTGTATCTATAAC
The DNA here is from genome assembly GCA_020010945.3 of Muscidifurax raptorellus. Classification (NCBI taxonomy): domain Eukaryota; kingdom Metazoa; phylum Arthropoda; class Insecta; order Hymenoptera; family Pteromalidae; genus Muscidifurax; species Muscidifurax raptorellus. Next base: position 321,634 of record JAHUUD020000054.1, read on the forward strand.
TTTTGTCGCGCGTCGTTGCTACTGCTCGCGAGTGTGGTCAAAAGTTAACTGTCTCGAATTTCCCTCGAATTGCGTGATCTCTACCGGCCTTCCCGTGCTTTGGCTCCCCGCGCCGACGTGCGCGTCTCGCCGGTCGTTACAGTGTATATACCTGCCTCGAATACCGCGTGGGTACGGGTAGCAACCCGTTATAATATATATATATATATATATATATATATATATATATATATATATATATATATATATATATATATATATATATATATATATATATTAATCATATCATAAAAAACAAAAGAAATAGTATAATAGGTAACAGAACTAACAATACTAACGAAGTAGGAAGTAAGATTGATTATAATGGACCCTGGACCACGGCCAAACAACTCGACAACAAGCAAGTTGCGAATGCCAGAATTGCTTTCATCATTTTTTTTTATTTTACATTCATTTTTTTTTTATTGAACACTAAAGACCTACTCAAATCAAAAACATGATGAAAGAGAAGACCCACTCAATAACCCTATCCCATCGTGCAAATAAGAGAATAAAATTCACTTACAAGGACATATAACCACGCACATGATAAACATTACATAGATCATATGCGGGACATACCGTGCCAACTCGAGAAAAAAAGAAAGGGGAAACGCATAACCTACAAAGATAAAAAACATATAGATCTTATGTAGGGCATGGCGGCACACCCCGCAAACAAGACAAAAGATTGGTTGAACCATAACTCTTACGTTTACATTATTATACCTTACTTGTTATGAACCACCAACTGGACCGTGCCACCCATAGGACCCGCGAAGCTTGTCGGGGACGATAAACGTCTTCAAGGAGGGGAGGATGTTATGTGACAACTTTCTCGTAGCTATGTTCACAGAATTATTTCAAATATAATGTCGGAAAAGTTCTACACATAAAAGCTGCAGCGAGACTCAAGGACACAAAAGTATCAAGTAGCTAAGAATCTCGCTGACCTAAACAATTTTCCCTCCGCTGCTCGAGACCACGTGCAAAGCCACGCAGCAGTTTAGGCACTTGTACAGTTTCTAGGCCCCGTAAGGTTTAATGAGTGTAACAAGTGTCGACGCAGTGAGGTCAGAGTGGAAAAGTAAAGCTTAGAGAGGCATGGGAGGTCCGGAAGTATTTCCCAGCATTCCCAAGCCACGCTAATCCTCCACTCCGACACGATCCGAGCTCCAGGACGGACGTTCTTTTTTTGGTTTTACTTTTAATTTTTCATTTTTCATTTGTTGTTCAAAGACGAATTTTAATCTTCTCGATGATTATATCTTACCAGTTGTAATTTAATATTCGGGTTTTTAAGAATTGCTGTATCTTTCGATAATTTTGGTTTAATTTTCATTGTTAATAACTGAACTTATACAAACGAAAGGAAGTCAAGTGTTTAGTTAATTTTCGGACCATTAAAATACGGAGGAAACCCGAGTCCTAGGAGGACATAGAACAGAGAGGCCAGCGACGCAGCTACAAAGAGAAAAGAAATTATCTCTTTCCATTCATCTCAATGAAACGAAGGAAAAGATTCATACCAAAGCTAATACGCCTTATACACCCCCTACCCCAGCCTATAAAAGTATATTTTCTTAAATAATAAAAATACTGACCGATGTATTTTAATTAGCTCTATCCAAAAACATCGCCAAAGTAAACTGCTCCACCTTATATTTCTAATAAAAAATCAATAAAGATTTGGGAAAAAAAATTAATTATCTTGATTTTGATACTGCTATATCTTTTTAAATAAACAATATTTTAAATTGCTCCAAACTGCTCCAAACTGCTCTACATCTATATAATACTGCTCCATAGTAATTTTTATCGGCTCCGCTATAGTTAACTGCAAAATAAATAAAATTCATTTTGTCAGAAATAAGCTGACTGAAGCGCGTAGCGCGCAGGCGCGGCTCTCATTCATTGCCTGGATAAAGTTTGAATCAATTTTAAGGTGAACTATTAATTTATATGACAAGATTAAACAGTTTAGAAAATAGTGTAGGTAACTGAGATGGAAAATAAATAAACCAAGAAACTTAATACAAATACTTAATGATTTTATTGTTGTTGATTTTGTAAAAATATTCTTACGTTTCATAAGCACCCGAACACATATTTCCTTCTGAAAATGTTATTCTGGTAAAACTATAGAAACTTTGTCTCGCCATCTCTCAGCATGATGAAGATACTTATCTTTATGATTTTCGATAATTTTTCGGTTTGATACCATTTCACATGCCTGTAAATTATTTATAGCTGCACGAACGATTTTTGTATCTGCTTCAATGATTCGAAAAATTCGAATTGTAGATCGATCACCAACGGTGTACCCTATTGTTCTTTGTTCTAGGGTGAAAACGGCTTTAGCACAGTTTTTCGATGCTTAAAGATTCAATGAAGTGAGGGGCTCAACCGTGTTTACAGAATATATAATCATTACTAGAACGTGTATTAAATTATTAAATAGTATAAATAAGGCCCATATTGTAAGACCGATGCGTGTTATAATATTATACGATATAAGTTCGAAGTCAGTGGATCTTATCATATAATTTTTGTTCATAAGTTTGTAAATTTTATTGTAAAATAAAAGAAAAATCTAAAACCATTTATCACATAAACTATAAATGCAAAGAGTTTTCATTATCGACTGCTCCAAATGTCTGTATCTTCCTATAGTTCGTTGAGGCTTACAACAAGCAAATTGCCGTTTTCAAAGTTACAAACACGCGGCAAAAAGCTTTTTGTACGTTTCTCGCAGTATGTGACCCATATTCCGTAGCGCGACGGGACAACTTGTAAGCAAATCCACATAGCGTCATTCGCATCGCTTCATTAGTTAATCTTTCGCGCATCTGCTCATCCGGCGAGTTTCTCGAGATGTAGGAAAATCCAAAATTAGAGGAAGAAAAAAAACAAGGCTGTAGGAATTCCAGAAACGATTCGTGTCCTGATCGAGATTCCCTGCTGATTCGCGCATGCTTGATATAGCGTCGCAATGAGCCGAGTCATAATCAGCCCCTTACATAAGCTACACGCTGTTTTGTCTTTCTTCGAGAAAATAGTTCGTCTCTTGGTTTTACGCGTGTTTCCGTAAAGTTTACATTTGAATGAACGCCGAATCCAGGACTCCGAAAGTGACGTGTACACCTCCTGCGAGGATATCCCGGTGCTAAAGTGTTTTTATTTTTGGAGTGATTCGCGCGAATAATTAGATCAGGATCGCGATCTTCTCTAAGTTATAGAAATTTGAAGTTGAATAAAGTTATTTTACTAAATTGATATTAGTAAACTTGAAAATATATACTTTTCGATGCAGCGTGTGTCAAGTGCCGCTTTACGCGTTATACGAATTTTCAGTCGCAGTTTACACATCCTGAATTGAAAAACAATATTTGATGCACGTGCAAAACATAACTCTCCCACTCGTTTGACTGGCGACCTTAGTATTATAAAATTACCATCGCTACCTTTTAGTATTATAAAACTACCATCGCTGTTTCTTAGATTATCACAGATTATTTGACTGAAAATCTCCTTCTAATACTCAATACAGTGGCACCTAAGGCAGAATCGAAAATAAAATACGTTATTAAACACCATTGGCATGTAATTTAAGCTTTATCCCGGCAATGAATGAGAGCCGCGCCTGCGCGCTACGCGCTTCAATCAGCTCATGTCTGACAAAATGAATTTTATTTATTTTGCAGTTAACTATAGCGGAGCCGATAAAAATTACTATAGAGCAGTATTATATGGATGTAGAGCAGTTTGGAGCAGTTTAAAATATTGTTTATTTAAAAAGATATAGCAGTATCAAAATCAAGATAATTAATTTTTTTTCCCAAATCTTTATTGATTTTTTATTAGAAATATAAGGTGGAGCAGTTTACTCTGGCGATGTTTTTGGATAGAGCTAATTAAAATACATCGGTCAGTATTTTTATTTTTTTTAAAAATATACTTTTATAGGCTGGGGTAGGGAGGTGCCTTATACCCACATGAATTTAACGTGAATCGTTTCCAATTTAATTGCGAATTATATAAATAATGGCGTTATTGCAGAATTTGCAATAATTATTAAGTTATTAATCAATTTATTTTTTGTTCATTGAGAGGGCAAATTTGTCCGTTCCATAATCCGCGTTTCATCTGTCTAGGTAGTTCTGCGCATGGCCGTAGAAACAGACGATGTTTAAATATATATATACGCATTATAAACCGTAAGCAGTATCAGAACCTCAAATTGTAATTTTACATACAAAAACTGACAACTGAACAAAATAAATTGGTCGATTGCCTATTTTATAACAACCGAAGAATTATTATACGCATTGAAGAATAAAAGTTTAATTATCAGATAAGTGTAAAAGTTACGGAAATAATATGGTGTAATTAAAGAAAAATTTACTTTGGGTTTCTTTGTTGTTTTTTTTAGATTAAAAGTGAAATTATAAGCACTACACGTGTATTATCTATATTTATTTCCTTTGTGCAAGAATAGCGTTTCAAGGATTTGCGCATCTTGACCAAGCTTACTCTTTTTTTTGATTTACTAAAAGAATGCGAATAGATTGTTGACAAAATGCATGTTACTTTGCATAAAATTTAATAAATTTATTTTCTCTTACATTTACTTAGCGTACTATTCTTTTACAGGTTTGTGTGATCTCGATCTCTATACTCGCTGATACTCAAAGAACATTTTCCAAAGTTATGGTAGAGAAGCTGAACACTTGGATGGGATGACACTGGGTCATGGACACTTGGCTTGGATTATTTTAGGCTCAATGGTTCAACATCCTCTGAAAATCTCAGTGCTTAGTGCAAAATATTGAACAATCTCAAAAACACAGGTGCCAGACTTTTCTTGATTTCTTCCAGAGCTGGTGAATTAAGTATCAATGTAGCAGTAACTAACGAGTCATAATTTTTTGTGGTAGCTAGAATCCATCCTATTAAATAGGAAGACTTACAACTCCTTATACAAGCATATTATTTAATATTTTTATGCGAATCCAGAGTATTAAAGGCAAAAAATTGTGTTTTGAAAATACCAGCAACTAGTTTTAATAAATTACACCTAAATAATTACAAATTTATCTTAATTTAGTAAACATGTTGACTTAAATATTTATACTCAAACAATAATTGAACTTTCAGATTGACTACCACTATCGCTCAAAATATCATGGAAGTGGAAGAGTTATCGCTACTGTTCTCAGCAATATAATCTTCACTATCATTATTTTGTTCATTATCTTCATCATCCTCCATTGCTTGGTGGACCTCCACAAAGTCTTTTATATGTTTGTATTGGTATATCGACTTTGATGTACTTATTAATTGTGACATGGAATACCAAACTCAAAGTCATCTCTTAGACAATACTTTATTGTATGCCAATTTAGCATTAACTATTATTGAGGTCATTCTTTTTTGACAGAAAAATAAGTAAGCAATACAGGACCTGAGTAGCTTGAGGTAAAAAAGAAAAGATGCTATAGCGCATGTAGATAAGGGAAATTCCAGTTAAGCCAAGTATCATAAAAATCAACCAGCATGTGACTGCTAATAGCCAGAGTTATTGGAGCTATAAAGTCTTCGAAAATCAAGCCTAGAGTTACAAGTGACAATTTTGTAGCCAAATCAATTAAAATAGCTGTCCAAAGTACTGAAACAACATTTTTTATAATTGAATAAAAAAAAAACAAATTCAGCAATATATTCTTCTTAGAATTATCTTAAAAATTGTATATTTACCGTCTGTATACATTTTTTCTTGCATAAAAGAAGATGGCTGGTTTAATTTTTATTTCAATTTGTTTCGAATGACCAAAAATAGTATCTTGCATGTTATCTCGTTGTTCCCATTGTCTATTCTTTGGCAATTCAATAAATGCATAATAATGCATTAAAGCATGTTCATTAAGTGGCATTTTAAATGCTATTACTCCCACTAAATTGTAATCTTCTTTTAGTAAATTTCAATGCGTGGGAATACTACTTACTTTGTATATTTCTATTAAATCGAAAATTAGTTTCCAATTCTATACATAAGTAACTTCCTATTTTATAAGATAATGATGCCTCTTTTTTACAATGTTTGTTTTTTTAAAATATTCTTTTACATAATTTTCTAAGTTACAAATTAAATGATCATCCATTGTAATATCCATGTAGTGTTGATTAGTAGCATATTGTAGTTTTTAATGTTAGTATAATTGCATGTACATATTTTTTTTTTCATAAGAATGTGTGTAACACATTATTGAGTCAAATAAACGAACAACATTATCCTCACAGTTAATAAAAAATCTATCAATTTCTTCTGTCTGTTTATATAGTTGAGGTTTTGATTTACAATACTCCAGTCTCATCTCGTAATATAAATTTCTTGATTTTGATCTATAATATTTCTGTACGATTTCAAAGACCTCGTTCTTTCTGATTCCGGATAGAGAATCCTCGAATATTAAATAATTAAATGACCTTTCAAAACAATACGCTGCAGTTAATACTTCTATAATACTGCCTATTGGACAAGTGTTAATTAATTTAATGTTTTGTGTTTCCAATTTTATAGGAGGCAATTTTGTTCCATTATGTATTAAATTTCCTTAGCCATGTAAATTAATCGACATTTCGAATACTACAGAATCTAACGGAGGGCTTGCAAACTCTTTAGACCAGAGTCTTTTAGTATAACTCTCATCATCATTGCAATTTTCTTCTAGAGAGACATTGTCGGTGCAATTTTCTTCCACAGTGACACTTTCATTACGATTTTCTTCTACGTTGATACTTGTTATTTCTATTTCATATGAAACATTATCGAAATTAGAAAAATATTCATCATGCAAATCATTTAAATCACATTTATCCTCATCATTATCTTTTTTAATATTATCATTTTTCATTTTTATTTCATCTCCAATAATTTTCTCAAAACTCGTAAAATATTCATCTTTTAAATTATTTAAATAATTTTCGTCTATATCAATTTTCTGTGATGTTTCTTATTTATAATGACACTCATTGTTTGATGAGAAACTGTAATTCCTGACAACCATGGCTTCTTCATTATCAATTTGACCTGTAGGTTAGGAATCATTTTTTTCTTTAACAGTGTCGTCATATTTAATGTATAGCAAAAGTGCTGGAGTTATGCTAAAACATTGTTTTACTTTTTCAGCTGTAGAAGATTCGATACTTATATTGTTATATTTACTCCAATAACCTTTAATATTTCTTGCATAGGCAATATGGTGCCGTAAGTTATTGTAGCCGATAGAATATTCGTAACATATTGTTCCAGTTAACACAAATTTTTCATTTAAATTTGTTACAACTGGCACTAATTTATCTCATGTTATTGCAGACTGTTAACATACATCTTTTTCTACATCGATGCAAAAAAGATGATTAATTGCATATTCACATGAAACGTTTGTTTTTGAGCAATTGTTACAAGAATATTATTTGGCTTGAAGATCATGGTGTATTATAACGGATAATTCTTTCGATGCTAAATCATTTACTGATAATTTAATAATATTAGAAAATTGATAATCGTTTGTTTTACAATGGATGCACTGAAATTTTATAAAAATATTTGGGTACATAATACATTCAAAAAATTCTCCAATGGTTTTTGACCACGTAAATTTATCGTGTTTTAATTCACATACTTCGATGATTAATTTAATTCTTGCAGCATATAACTTTGTGATATTAAATGTTTGAACGTACTCTCTAAACAAATTTAAAAAATCTGCTTTTATTGTTGTCAATTTTTCAGAATATTGGTTGATTAAATTCTGAAACTTTTGGACGTTATAGTAAGATGTTATTAAAAGTTCCACGACGGAATCAATAAAACTTGATGTAGCAACAAAAACTTTTTTTTTCCTAATGAACGAGGTTTTAATAAATTATAATTTTTGATAATTTTTCGATTTCTTGATTTTTTTACTGGTTTTTGAATTAATAAATCAATTTCCGGACCTGCTTGTAAATATGTGCCTCTTTTTATTACACTTTTACGTGACTCTGCTATTTTATTAGTGACAGTATTAGTCTTGGTGGTTTTATTATCTGATTCAGCAACAAATGAGTCCAATGATGTGAGCTTAGATTCCTTCACAGATAAATCATGGCAAACTGAATAAATAATTGATGTTATATCTAGATTTTGGGAGTCATCACTCTTATTTGAGGAGCTTACCTTTTCCACCTGTTCACTATCATTTGAGAAACTTTCATCGTCTGAGAAGCTTTCGGAACTGCTACCACTAATGTCACTCTCTGAGTCTATTTTGTTGAGCCCCATCCAATTTTCTCTATAAAATAAATATTCAAGTTCATCGTGTTGTATTGTTAATTTTACAGGTTGGATACATGACTTTGGAGGTTATGGTCGGGTTAGTGTATGTTTGAGGATGAAAATTGAGTGAATGTGGAAAGGGTGTTCGTCGTTGAGCTTGTTTTTTATTTTTGTTGCTTGAACGTACAAGTCGAAGCGCGTGTTCTGGAGTGATGTGTCTCGTGTCGCAGTGGAACTGTCCGGTCGTATGTAGTTTTTGCCAGCAGAACGGTTTTTCCAGGGCTCCTCCTCCCGTACTTTTTGCCAATCGGAAAAGCAGGGAAGGAGCGTGCGTCCTAATGACCTTTACCGTTAGGTCTGTATTTTCGCATCCGGACGGGCCCAAGCGGCCGGCCGTTTATTGTTTTACGACGGTCAGGGAAAACCCCGAACGTTTGCGAGCGTCGATCGCCAGTAAGTGCTTTATTGGCCACTGTTTCCCGCGACCGTACTTAGAGAAAAAATAGAGATCGCTCATCCCTGGAAAATCATTCCGAGCCCGTTTGTGCGTGTTTGCTGTTTTATTGAAGAGTGAGTCATGATGTATGCGTGTGTATGTGTATGTGTGTGTGTATGCACGTGGGTCCTGCGTGGCCACCACAGTACCCCCTTGCCAGTGATGGAATTACGATACAACAACTTATTATAACATTCACGATGTGTGTATAGTGATGTTTGTGTGACTTTACGTGTATTACAATATATATGCCTGTTTGAAAACAGCAATTATGTCTTGTGAGTGTAAATAAAAGTGTACTCGCTCGGATCGGCGGGATGGTGGCTCGTCCCGCGTCCTCTCGTTCTGGGTGGCTGGCGGGTGCATAGGCTAATTCGTTGTTGGCTCAGCCCCCGATGGTCGCTGCTGTGTCTTTGAGGCTGGTGGCTCCTTGTCCTCCTGGTCCTCTGACAAGATGTAGGCTGGTTTGAGGCGGTCGATAGAAACCGTAATGTCCTTGCTGTTGATGTTTACGAAAACGTTTTGTCGCTCCGGCTGGTGACAGAATACGGACCGTCGTATGGCATATTGAGTGAGTTTTTTATGGCGTCATGCCGTACAAAAACACACTTCGATGAAGCCAGGTCCTTGAAGATAAACGTTTTTGGCGCACCGTGCCGTGCGACATTTGCGGGACGTAGTTGCTGCAGGTGTTGGCGAAGCTCTTCGGTGAAGTTTGCCTGGTCGTTGTCACCTCGGTCGCTGCTCGTTAGGAACTCTTCCGGTAGTCGTAGGGGTTCGCCGTAGACGAGTTCAGCCGAGGTTGCCTGCAGGTCATCCTTCCACACTGCTCGGATACCTAGGAGTACTGTTGGTATGATCCGTGTCCACTGCTCGTCCTGATGACAACGTATGGCTGCTTTCAGCTGACGATGAAATCGCTCGACCATGCCCTTGGCCTGCGGATGATAAGCTGTTGTCCGCAGGTGAGTCGTACCTGTCAGTCGACTGAGCGACTGGAAAAGGTGCGACTCGAATTGTCGGCCTTGGTCGGTCGTGACCCGTAGCGGTGTTCCGAAACGGCAGATCCACCCGGTGTAGAAGGCGCGAGCGACTGTCTCGGCTTCTTGATCTGGCATGGGGAAGGCTTCTGGCCAGCGTGTGTAGCGGTCCACGCACGTCAAACAATACCGTTGTCCCTCGAATGGCGGCAAGATGATGATGTCGATGTGGACGTGCTGAAATCTGGTTGAAGGTGGCTTGAAGTCTCCCATTGGCGATGTTACGTGCCGTGAAACCTTAGACTTTTGGCACTGTATGCATGCCTGCGCCCATGCTCGGCAGTCCGCTTTTATGGATGGCCAAACATAGCGCTGCGTCATCAGTTTCACGGTCGCCTTGACTCCTGGGTAAGCCAGGTCGTGTACCGCGTCGAAAACTGATTCCCGGAACTATTCTGGGATGAAGGGATGCACTGCGGTCGTAGAGACGTCGCAAAGCACGCGCGCGTAAGTTCCAGGGACCTGTACTAACCTGAACTCGAGACTGGTGTTCGCAGATTTCCACCGTTGAAGCTCGGCATCGCCTCGCTGTGCGTTGGTTAGCTCGCCAAAATCCACCGGTATGCCGATGGTTTCGATGCGCGTCGGCCACGACGTTGTCTTTCCCAGAAATGTGTCGGACATCCGTCGAATATTGGCCGATGAAATCAAGATGTCGTACCTGCCTCGGCGATGCCTTCTCCGGTCGCTGTTGAAAGGCGAAGATCAGCGGCTTGTGGTCGGTCAAGATCGTGAAATCGCGAGCCTCTACCATGTGGCGGAAATGTTTAATCGCCAGGTAGATTGCGAGCAGCTCGCGATCGAAGGCGCTGTATCGGGCTTGCGCCGGGCTCAACTTCTTGGAGAAGAAACCTTAAGGCTCCCATTGCCCCTTTACTCGCTGCTGAAGGGCAGCGCCGACGGAGGTATCCGACGCGTCGCAGACTAGCGCTAGCTCTGCACCGATCTTCGGGTGAGCAAGGAGCGTAGCTTGCTCGAGATCGGCCTTCGTCTTCTCGAAGGCTTTAGTGGCTTCGCTGGTCCATTCGATGTCGTCGTTCCCCTTGAGGTGTCCCTTGAGCAATTCGTTGAGTGGCGCCTGAGTCTTCGCTGCGTCTGGTAGTAGGCCTCGGTAGAAGTTGACGGCCCCCAGGAAACGTCGAACGTTGTTTCGCGGTCTGTGGCTGAGCACAGGCCCGAAGAGCTTCGGTTTTCTTACCTGTCGGTCGAATACCGTCGCTGGTAACGACGTAGCTGAGGAATTCCACCTCTGGTTGACCGAAGACGCATTTCGCCGGATTGATGACGATGCCGTACTCCTGGAGGCGCTCGAACAGTTGCTGCAAGTGGTCGGAGTGCTGCTCCGCGTTGTCCGATGCTACCAGGATGTCATCAATGTAGGCGTAGCAGAAGTCCAGGTCCCGAAGCATCTCGTTGACGAAGCGCTGAAACATCTGCACAGCGTTGTGAAGTCCGAAACTCATGAATGGGAATTCAAAGAGTCCGAACGGCGTCGTAATCGCTGTCTTGGACATGTCCTCTTCGGCTACCAGGATTTGATTGTACGCTCGGACCAAGTCGATCTTGGAGAAGATCTTGCCCCGAAGCGTTTGTGCAAAGTCCCTGATGTGTGGTACTGGGTAGCGGTCCGTAATCGTGCGTGCGTTGAGCCCCCTATAGTCACCACAAGGTCGTAAGTCGTCCTCGCCCTTGGGTGCCATGTGCAGCGGTGAAGCCCAGCTGTTGTTGGAAGGGCGCGCGGTCCCCAGTTGTAGCATCAAGCTAAACTTCTTGCGGGCCGCTTGAAGTCTATCGGGTGCGAGACGGCGGGGACGGCTGCTTACCGGCAGTCCTGGCGTCGTCTCGATGTAGTGCCTTGTCGTGTGTCGCGTTACAGGTGCTCGGCCATCAGGCCGCGTGATGTCCGGATATTGAGCTACCAGCTGGTGGTAGCTCGAAGATCCAGTGACGATCTTGATGCTGGGACATCCGTCGGCGTGGACCTGTCCGCGCGACGTGCGGTTCGTCTCGCGGTCGATCAGTTGGCTACCTTGGAGGTCGACTAAAAGGCCGTAGAGTGACAGAAAGTCGGCACCGATTATGGCTTTTGGGACGTACGCGATCACGAATTTCCACACGTGGGCACGCCGGAGTCCCAGGTTGAGCGACAGCGTGATCGTGCCGTACGTAGCAATGGCCGAATTATTAGCGGCTGAGAGCTCGTACGTCGTCCTCTTGAGCTGTCCTCGTATTGCCGTACGAGGGTAGACGCATAGGTCCGCGCCGGTGTCGATCAGATACCGAGTCTGACTCTCCCGGTCGATTATAAAGAAGCAGCGCGTGTGTGGGGGCTCGGGTCGCTCGCCGCCATTAACGATGACCCGGCTCGTTTCCCGCAAACGAGCAGGGCTTTCTGCACTTGGTGGCCTTGGCATCGAACTTCCAGTGGTACCAGCACTGATCATACTCGCGGTTGGCGCGTGATTGCGAACGATGTCGCGGGGGAGATCGGTGCCGGGCCTGCTGGCGTGACGGGCGCTCGCGGACCTCTCGACGAACCTCAGCGATCTCCTGTCTGAAGATCGACGTAAGCTGAGCCATCTGCACGGTCAGCGCCTCTAGCACCGTGTTCGTCGTAGGGGTCACCGCGGCGATCTGCGGCTGGTACGTCGGTGGAGCGCTGCGTAGCGTCACCATGATGCTGTCCGCGAACTCTGCCGTTTTACTCAGCGGCGCGTCCTGCTGCGTGGCCAGGGTGACTTGCACGCGAGATCGCGTAAGTATCGCAAAAACTCTGACGTCTTCCGATCGTCGAGTACCTGATCTTCCAGCAGTCTCCGTGTTTTGGCGTCCTGCGAGACGTTAAGCCTCTTGAGGAGTTCCGTCTTCGCCGTCGTATAAGGCGTCTCTGCTGGCGGGGCGATGATAATGTCCTTGATGGAGACCGCGTGCCGTGGATCTAAGCTGCTGGAGAGGTAACTAAACTTGCTGGCTTCGTCGGTGATACCAGCGCTAGCGAAACTCTGCTCCAGCTGGTTAAACCATAGCTCTGGTTCGTTCGGCACATGCGGTGGCGCGCGGAAAGCGATCCTGCTGATCTCCATCAAGAAATCGGTGACCGATTGCTGGTTTGCACTAGTCTATACAATTGTGAGAAATTGGAATTTCAAATAAAATTACCAAATCATGATGTCATAGAAAGTTTAACTACTAAAAAGAAAAAGAAAGGATGGACAGATAAAGTTCGTGATGAAATTTGGAATTTGAAAGCTTTACCATGCCCTTTCGCCTTAAAAGGCTATCTTACTAATGAGAAATTCAAATTTTTTGGGCAATGCAGTGATTGTACGACAGGAATTATTGGTAAAAGTGCAAAGCTAGAAGATACTCGTACTTTGATAATAGACGTAAAAACTTTTGAAACTTACGAAATTCCCCACTCTAAAAAACTCATGCTCCAAGGACCTAGAAGATGCAATGTGAAAAAAATTCTTCATCACCAAACTGCAAGCAATTATCGGGAGGGGGAACTGGAAGAAATTATTACCGAAAATGAACCACCACATTTGAATTCAACTCTCGTTTTAAAGAAAGCTAGAGAGGAAGGATTGGATGAATTTATCGGGTATAAGGAATTTAAGGATTTATCTGTGAGCAATACAAAATTTATAAACCACTGTGGTGTCAGAAAGTTATCTGTCAATCCTTTTTATACCATATATTTTTCTGATGATAAGCTGAATTTTTGGAATAAAATTCAAAATAAGTACTGCCCTTATCATTTGACTCCACAGGCAGCTTAATTAAAAAGTATAACTTCTATCCAAATATAACATCAAAAACCATGTTTTATTATACAATGGTAGTTGGTTACAGAGACAAAATCATACCACTAGTACAAGCTATTTTATCTATAATCCATCATGTCTCCAGTTATCCAAGAAATTCTGGATAGACGGTTGCTAGCTGGAGCAAACGTGCCAAAAGAAATATAAACTGACGGTTCTTTGGCATTACAAAATGCTATTTGTTTATCATTTAATAAAATGATATTCAAACAATATAATAATAAATGTTTTGAAGTTCTCATTAATGAAAAATCGGTTGAACTTCCTGCTTGCTATTACAGACATGTTGCCCATCTACTAAAAGCTATAGCAGAATGGAAGTGTTTCAAAACAGTAAATGGTGTGGTTCGAGAGTTTTATCTTAGAGCAGTTGGGTATTTAACTCAGGTTGACACAATAAACAAATTTATTGATATTGTTACATGTATAAGTATAATAGCAAATAGTCCATTATTGATAGAGGGTACTAAAACTTATTCAAGTATAAAAAAAATTATTAATTTATTAAAGACATATAAACATCAACCAGATGAATTGCCATTGGTTATTAAAATAGTGAGTGAACCAATACATAATAGTGTTGAAAATGAGTCAGTAGATCATACGAACAGTATTGTTTTATTTATAGATAATTTGTTCTCGAAAACATCTGATTATACGACAGATGAAATAGTATCTGATAAAGCAAATGCTTATTATTGCCCAGGATTTGACAAGCTATTTAAAAATATTTGTTATACTTTTCCATCTTGGACTAATTGTTTAAAACCTTTCTTTAAGTCCTTCAATGAAGTTGGTACGTTGACTAGGTCAGACTAATTTCAAAGATTTAAAATCACACATTCCCCATCCACTGAAACTTCAAAAATTTATTTTAAAAGATTGTAAAAGGAATTCAGCTAAAGTTAAAAGTGGTATTATGAATTTGGAAAAAGAAGAACAAATGAAAAACAATAGTAATAGTTTATTTGATTTGAATTTAGATGATCTTGTAACTTTAATAGGTATTCGATATAAAAAACTCAATGAAAATAGATTGAAAACAGATGATTTGGAAGTAAAAGTATAAAATGTATCAGATAACAGTATCTGCAATGTTTCTACTACTGATATTGTCAAAGCGTCATCTCCTTTATTAATAAAATAGACAAATATGAAGAGTTTTACATTATCCTTGTTTCCAGTTTGGTTTGTCTCAAGTAATTCTACCAACTTGGAATTCTACCAACCTCAAACAATACAATTTATAGTTAAAAATGAACTATCACTGTCCGTCTTTATGTAAATATAAAATAATTCTTATAAAGAATCTTTATTTTTTTTCTTTGATATCCTTAATATTATAAACTGGACAATATATAGACATATTCAGTTATTCTAGATGTCCATATAAATTAATAGCTTTATCTTTAGCAACAGATACGAGCAAGTTGTTCTTTGAAGGATGATATTTTATTTCCCATACCTAAAATTTATTTTATTTAGATTTAAGTTATTCACATTAATACAATTTTATAGACAACATCAATTCTTATTACCTGATCAGTGTCTGTAAGCACTTTCGTTGTGACAATTCCTAAACTTTCACAGTGTGAGCAGAACTGCTGGAAGCAAACTTTTGTCTATCAGGTCCAAATGTAATTCCGAGTACCCATGAAGCATGCCCTGACATTGTTCCTACTACATTAGCATCTTTTCTGTAAACGTTATAACAAAACATTAGTTTGCAAATTTATAGATTTATATAAACGTTTATATACAAGTTTTTGAAACTTCTTTTGTATTCAAATAATATCTTAATGAACCTTACAATTTCCTTTTAATTTTTACTTTCATACTCCCATACCATATAATTTGATATATATGGCTGTCATCACTAGCAGTCAACAAAAGCTGAGCGTCAGGTGAGAAACAAAGAGATCGAATAGGCATAGCATGTCCTGTGAAATGTTTGACATTTAGATTTAATCTTGAATTTAAAATAAAATTTTAGAGATTTAAACAGTATTTATACCTTCTAATGTTTGCAATACTTTTCCACATGCGACATCAAAAATATTAATAATTTCCATCCACAGCTCCATTAGCTATGTATTTACCATCTGAACTCTAACTCAATTCCTATTTTTATTTCTACAATTGCACAATCGTACAATTGTAAACAATAACATTAACTTTGCTGCTGTTTACCACTTTCTGCACTGTATAAGTAAATTTTACCAGCTGACTACCAGACACTATATGTTTGTCATCTGGTGAAAAGCAAACTGTTCATGTATCAACCCGACCAACTTCTATGCCGAATATTTTTTCTCACGTATCCAAGTCCCATACTCTCAAACTTGAATTCAAGGAACTAGAAGCACATTCTGGAAATTTTAAAAATTGTTTTATAAACTCAAATTTAGCACTGATCAAGCAAAGCATTTGGTTAAAAGATATTTATTCTCACTTGTTCCATCAGAGTTTACTGCTACAGATACAACTCCTAGTGAATGTTCAGTAAGTTTGTGTTTAAATTTTAGACTTCCATTTTGATGTTCAATGTTTACCTTACAACGCAACATCAGATACTGCTTTCATGTGATTCAAATACAGTTCATCAAAGATCATGTTAAATTTGATGAAAATGTTGTTCAAATTGTTAGTTATTGAAACTTTTATTGATTTCAGGATATAGCTCCTGTGAATTTTCTCCCTCTCTGTATACTACCTGGTACTGTTGGACTAGATCTGGCTGTAAAATGATTTTTTATATTAATATACAGCATAATGTAAATGTTTAGAAACACTTCAAATAGACTTTACTAGGTGGATATTTTCTTCTATTAAGGGGATTTTGAAATTAGGTCCGGGCTGCCATTTCTGTGTAATCATTTGATTGCCTCTATTCTTGATACAGATTTCCCGTCAAAAGATTACTTGTACAAAATGTGGCGATGTAAAAAAAACATTAATTTCACTTTTAATCTAAAAAAAAAACAACAAAGAAACCCAAAGTAAATTTTTCTTTAATTACACCATATTATTTTCGTAACTTTTACACTTATCTGATAATTAAACTTTTATTCTTCAATGCGTATAATAATTCTTCGGTTGTTATAAAATAGGCAATCGACCAATTTATTTTGTTCAGTTGTCAGTTTTTGTATGTAAAATTACAATTTGAGGTTCTGATACTGCTTACGGTTTATAATGCATATATATATATTTAAACATCGTCTGTTTCTGCGGCCATGCGCAGAACTACCTAGACAGATAAAACGCGGATTATGGAACGGACGAATTTGCCCTCTCAATGAACAAAAAATAAATTGATTAATAACTTAATAATTATTGCAAATTCTGCAATAACGCCATTATTTATATAATTCGCAATTAAATTGGAAACGATTCACGTTAAATTCATGTGGGTCTAACGCGTATTAGCTTAGAAAACCGTATTTCGAAGTTATTTCCAAAGCATATAGTTTTTTATTTTTTACAAAAATACGAAACCGCCCGCAATTTTTCGACTTACAGTTGGTAACGTTGCTATCAATTCCGCAATTAATGGTATTTTTTTTAATTTGATATATGCAAGTTATTTTCGGACTTCACGGAGCTCTTTACAAACTGTAACGTCTCTAACCTTCATAGTTTGCCATTACTGGTCACTGATATAATTGATGTAAACAATGTAAGCAAAATATTTTTTAAATCTAATCAATCATTTTCTCAGATATTCTATTTTAAACGTTATTTTTTAAAACTTATTATTGCGCTACCCTTAAGCAATGGCATTCCTCAATTGGTAAAGACTACTATTTTTATTCCATAAATAATTTTTTTTTAATTAAACTACCTTTATCAAGATATAAAATTGAGTGTAAGACAAATTTTAATTTTTTCAAATGAAGCGTAAAATAAAAAGAATCTCAAACTGTAAATTACTAACAAGTTAAAAGGCAGTTAAGCAAAGTGCATTGTTTTAAAACGTAACTCGTGAATGTATTAACGAATACTTTATGAGTTGATTTAATGTTGCTTTAAAAAGTGCATATTAATTGTCGATTCCACCTCAGCTGACACAAAATCCACCTCAGAATATCCAGATAGAAATTCAATTATTTACATCTTCAGAAGTCGTATTTTTCTAACTGTATTAATATATAAAACAAGTACTTAAAATAAAATTATTTTGTAAAAAGTTGCCTATTTAATCAATAATGTATTTTAGGGCCAAATTTGTTATAAAATTGACTCTTTTTTTACCATTATAGGGAAGCATGGGACAAAACCATACATTGTTACTTTTTTTATTTTTTATTTTTCACCAGAGTAATTAGAAAAAAATTTGGGATTTTTCAAATTGGGATATTTTTGAGCAGATTCAATTTTTTATAGTCCAATTGTCCTACTTATATTATTCTTTTTGTGAAGAACTGAGTAGTGTGGTTTTCAATACTTTTGCTCTAATTAATGGGTAAAATTAATGAAAACAGAATTTTTCAGCATATTTTTACTACATTCATTTAATTAGAAGATTGAGTGGAAAAAATATATAGCGCAGAAAAGTTGAGCATTATTTATCTTTTCCTTTCAAACAATTTTTATCGAACTATTTAAAGATATTCAAAGTGAACAATTTTACCCCCATTAAATTATGCCATTCTTCGACATGATTAGCTTGTACACCCTAATCAAGTAATATATAGTGGTTGATTTGGTCTCTGGAGACAATGTATTTTGAAATAAAGAAACAAAATGACTGTGATTCCTATAGTGAACTATTGATGTGATGCAGTGCTGTGTATAAGATAATAAACAGATTATCATATTGAACAAATACTTTTTACAGGCTCTTCGACATTACGTATTTTGAGAAGAAGTAAAAAATACATTCATTTTGATTAGTGCAGTAGATTGTAAAAACATGTTTTATTTTGTTATGCGAACCATCAAATGCTGTGACTTGGGTGAAGATCCAATCTCAAAGAAGTGACTTTAAAATAGCATAGATGAAGTGTAAAATTTAAATTTTTAATTGACTTTCAGATTTCTTTAAAAGAATAGTCAGCGTCTAGGTGCCCCCAACCGTGTATCGTACACAGTACGTGATACTCCTTGCACGGGTTAGCTGACAAACAGATGGTTTACCGTGTACCGTGTACCAAAATTTGTTTACCATGTACCATGTACGCAGAATTTACACTGCAGTGGGCCGTGTACGTAAGCATTGCGCTGAACCTCCCGTGTACCGTGTACGTAAAAGTTACACTTTAGTTGGCCGTGTACGCAAACATCACATCAACCCCCGTGTACCATGTACCATGTGCCGTGTGCCGTTTTAATATCAGGTCTTTCAAACTGAACTGTTCGATGCTGATGCACAAGAGCTAGTATTTAATCTGGTAGCTCTACCAGCACCAGCCTTTCGTAGTCATCTGGCACTTTACATGTTAGAGTGGTTCCGAGTCATCGTCTACCATAACAGTCAGCAGGCTATCAAAGCAGCTGATTCAAAGTACAATGGATAGTAAGCAATATTACTGTTATTATTATTTTATTTAAAAAAATTGTTTTTACATGTATTTTTAGACAAACAACAAAATTAATTTTAATTTTACTTTAGAGTAAATTGATATTATATTATACTGAACATACATATTTACTCATATTCATCTATATGTTCAGAAAACATATCAATACAATAGTTACAGAACCAAGACTCAGATGGTGCTTCTTTTATACTTATGCATTTATATTCAAACCACAGCAAACATGATTCACATTGTACAGAGTTGTCATTAATCAGTAATTTACAAATACCACATGTATATTCATCTTTTAATCTTTTTTCTGTAACTAGTGAAACAAAATAACACTTGTATCACAATTCTGAGTCAACTCATGGTTATGTTGTAGGTTAACGTACGTGATTTTATATTTTTCATTGCTTAATGTTAATCGAACAGAAACTGGGCAGTCACATTTCTTACTCCTGTAAAATATTCATAGTATTCTATTAGAAAAAGATAATTTAATGTATTGTGTATATTTATATTAATGCATGAGAAATCTAATTCCACAGTTGCAGAGGCTATACAAAAGTAGGAATAAGTCAAAGAAAGAGAGGGGGAGACTCTTCGTAGTAAGGTATAAATGTAGTTAAACAGCTGAGGATAAAATGTACAAGGTTAAGACTCTGATCATAGATCACGTAATGAAAGCCAATCAGAATCAGAACTTTGTATAACTAATTTGCAATAGAACCTCAGTGCACAAGTCTTCAAATTGTTCAAAGCTTGACATGACTTATTAATAAAGTTTTGCTCAATATTAGTATATTTTTGTGCTAATATTTCACGCAGTAACTTACAATGTGAATCATGTTTGCTGTGGTTTGAATATAAATGCAGTATTTATGCATTTATATTCAAACCACAGCAAACATGATTCGCATTGTACAGAGTTGTCATTAATCAGTAATTTACAAATACCACATGTATATTCATCTTTTAATCTTTTTTCTGCAACTAGTGAAACAAAATAATCATATGCATCTTTTTCCATATAAGTTTCTAGTCAATTTCGACTTGTCGTGAACCTTAAAAAATGACGACCAACTAACCGAATAGGAGGACTAACAAGACGAGTGATGCTATGATCAGTATCACTCAAATTCAATAACGATCTAACAAACGCTAATCGGAATGAAGGAAAAGGCATGGGTCCTTCATTTTTCATTTTATATAATGCGTGAGCATTAGATAAACCTAGATCAATAAGGTGGAAAAATAGCTTGCAATACCACTTCATCGTTTTTCTAACTGTTTCAGTAATAGACAATTGTCTATTTACGTTATCAACACCACCCATATTTTGGTTGTATTCGTGGACACACCTTGGTTTTACAATGTCTTCATTTGTTTGATAATGTTTTTTGCCAGTTTCACAGAATTCAAGTTCGTGCACACTTGTAAGCATACGATCATTGCGCTTATCTTCCCACTTCATTGCCATCTACACTAAATTATGAGCAATTTGAATTTCGCCGCGCTCTAATTTATTTTCTAATTTTGGCATTTCTTTTCTATTTGATTTTACTGTACCACGCATTCCCGTATCATGCTCGTGCAAAAATTCTGCCAATGTTGGAGATGTGTACCAGTTATCTATATATATAACATGACCCTTATAAAAATAAGGTTATAAAAAATGACCGACGATATCACCCAAATCAAACTTCTGATAATCAGTATCAGCGCCAGTTTAGATAATGAAGCCCAAAACGAATTCAGTTTCACAGTCTACTAATTCAAAAAGCTTGATGCCAAAACGATTCCTTTTTAGGAGAATATACTGCTTGAATCTAAGCCTGCCTTTCCATAAAACTAGGCTTTCATTTATGCACAAATTTTTGCCCGAAATAAGAGCTACTGAGAATTTACTTTGTAGATGGTCTATTATTGGCTTTATTTTCACTAACGGATGGTGGAAAATTTCCGATGTATCATTATTATCATGAAAATGTAAATAACGTAAGTTTGCAAGATATCTATCACGAGACATTATTTCACCAAAAATTGGAGTATGTAGCAACGGATCTTTAGACCAATAATCTTTCAAATCATCTTTTCTAACATGACCCATAAGAATTGAAAGGCCAAGAAAACGTTTAAGCTCATCTTTTGTAAGAGGAATTCAACGTATCTGATGAGAAGGCTGAACTTCATGATTCTGACTTGCATAGCGATTCGTCTCCTCTACAATTCTTTCAAACACAGGGGAATCAAAAAAATATTTCAAGTAATCGTTTGTGTTATTTTCTGATATAGAGATGTCTACATTTATTTCAGAACTACCTTCAAAATCTTTGATTGATGGATAAAAATGTGATTTGAATTGATTATGTTGATCTGGAAGATCAACATAATCAATTTCTACATTTTCCGAATCTTGTATTTCAGGTTCGGACTCACCGCTACTCCAAGATTCAGTATTAGCTATTTTACCAAAGAAAAGATTGCTTGTAATTTTTTGAAAATCGTGTGAATAAAAAAAGTAATAATAATAATACTATTGAGAAACTCAGAAAAAGGATTGACCTTGAAATCACTTTTTCAAGGTCAAATATACTTTTTGAGAATGATTATACTACTTTTCATTTATTTATCATCATTATATAACCTAATATTATCCCCAAAATATGAAAATTTTACAATTGAGTGGTCGATATATCGACCAGTCCCGTCCTGAAAAGGTTAATAAGTCTTACTTTGGGTATAATACCGTTTTACGTTTAAATCTGACTTATCAATATTTTATGGAAGTAACATGCATATAAGGTCTATCTTTGTGGATTAGTTTTAAACAATTGTTGGAAATAGAATGTTAAATTTAGAATATTAAATTATGCAGCAAAATCTCCCATATATATGTATATATCTATAAGGATGTGCATCTGTATTCTCTATAGTCAGACAAGCACATACAAACCAAAATATAATATTTATTCAATTCTCCATATATGTTTATAAAAGCTTCTGTATTTTAAACAATGTAGTCAATTTAAAATAGAAGAAAATATTTTTATTAAACTTCAATTTAAAAACACATCATGTTTCCTTAACAAGTAGAAGCGACTGGATACATGAAATTTCTATCCCTGTTGAAAAGAAATACAAACTTTTATACTTTGTTAAATTTTCTTGAATTCGATTTTCGAATTCGAATTTTCTTGAAAATGATGTTATTACTCTATTGGCCTTACCGAGGCAAATTAAAGACCAAGCATTTGAGAGACACATTACTCTTGCTTGTGCTCTCTCTTACATAACGGTGGGGATGGATTATTACAACTATCTATCTGTTATGCTTGAGTTATTTTTCCTAATAAAGATGGAATTGCCTGTCGAAACGTCGAAGAAGAAAAGATTATAAACTTTTCTCTCTTCACCCTTTCACCTGCCTCGGAAAGTCCGATAGAGTTATAACATTATTTTATTACCAACTACCGAGGGATAGCGTCAGTGAAGAGAAGTAACTTTCTCTTTACAAATCATTTTATTTAAAATTATCAAAACTTCCTACTTATAAATTGAAACTAGCGGGTTATCCTCCATTGCTTGGATTATTATATTTTTAAGTTGTTAACATTATTTGAGTACATTATTTACAATTGTCTAGTTTTGTTAATTTTAAATAAAATTTTCATGTTCATTTTATACATATTAATTATCTGAATTATATGTATGCAGTTGTAACGGGGCACCTTGGCTTAATGCACGGCGGCTGCAAAAATGTCGCCACGTCGTAAGCGGTTTGTCTATCTATTCAACTATCACTCCTCCTTTACCTCGATAACGCTAAAACCGTCGACGAACATAAGTCGTCTGTACAATTTCGATTCCGTGCTATGCAGCCGGATTGCCTTCGTACTTCGGACTGCCGCCGCTATCCCAGCATAACGCTGCCGAGTTTGGGATTAAAAGGTGAATAGGTCAATACTCTTGAAAAAACAACGCGCACAGTTCAACAGAGTAGAGATAGATATATCGTCTCGAATTATTGCGATATAGAATACCAATAGAATGTGCGAGGGCTCGACGCTATAAGACGGACTGGAGATTCGGTGGCGTCAAATTCCAGTCTCCGCTTCTTTCCGCTCGTATTAATAAATGCTCTCGACTTACAGTAACAAAGGTAAGCACCTCGTACGACCATATTCAACGGACGGTGCGCTGGACCGGCGGCTGGGACCGATCTGTTAGCTGTGTGGATCTCGATGAGTTGGTCTAGCTGTAAACTAATGTTGATAGGCTCCAGTGTAGTATACTTAAAAAGAAAATAAAACAATTGTAACTTGGTAATTTTGTGGCGAGTCTCCTGTTCCTCCTAGAGTGCCGACCACATTAAAATTCCGAAATCGCAGAAAACCTGAATTTATAAAGGCGCCTGGCTTCCACGACACTGCTCGGCTCGATTTTTGTCTTACAGGATCTGTAAGACGAAAGTCAAGTACTCGAACTCTGTAAATAGAACTCGCCGAAGCTTTTTCGTGAAGTTAATATCGGAGGGTTGTGATTAGCTGCTGCTCATTTAGACGATCCAATCAATCGACCGTGCCTTTTCGAAAAACGAAGGGCTAGGCTCTAATCTTGTCAACTATCTCACTCTAATTTACTATGCGTGCGCACACCTTGCTGGTTAAGTAAATGCGCGTAATTTAATTCAGCATTTTCTACAAATTCAATGTTATACAAATATTTACCCCAAAGTGGGGGTCCCGAAGCCTCTACTAGCTTCCTATTTAATCACAGAGCTCATGCTGTCAGCAACCGTATATAGATATACAACATGTCGAGAGAGTCGTTGATAGCAAACGCTGGCTAACGTCAGCCCCCGCCCCCCTCTCTCTCTCTCTCTTGGACCTGGTTGCGTGCACGGCCTCGCTCTCCCCCTCTCTCTCTCTCTCGCGCACTGCTTGCCGCGAGTCGACAGATACTTACTGGCGCCTGTCCCTTCCCTACCGGATGAGTGAGCGCAGCAGTCAAGTGGGCGACTATTAGCTGCGGCTTCTGCGGTGCTAGTCAAGGCAATTCCTGACACGCTGCCTGCTACGTACTGACTGCCGATAGCGATTGCATGGCTGCAACTCCTCTCTGTAAACACCACCAAAATATGTTTATTTTCAGCATCTTATTGCGGTTTAGGTACTGACGAGAGTGAGGTGCATTTAGCTACTGTGTCGACGGTTACCCCGTCGCATTTCCTCTCCTAAAAGCCAACATACCCTGTATGTTACAGTTTTCCAATAAAGAACAACCTCACTCTCCATCACACCTTCGCTGCTGATTTGCTGAAAGATTATTAAGGCACACAGGTAATCAAGATTGCAAATAAAATAATAAAAAAAGAATGGCTTCACTTTCGATAATATTTATTATGAAAGAAATTCCAAAGTACTCACATCTCTTTCTCCCTAAATTCTTATACCCATCTGTCTGCAATCTCACCCCAAATAACTTCTCCTTTACTTGGCGCTATCTCGGGAAATGCTCGTCGGAGGGGATCCAAACGCCCTCCTTAAAATGGATTTCCGAAAGTCTCTTGAAAGTCCTCGTACCTCCTCCAAAACCGCCATCACCTCGGTGAGTCCAGAAGTGGATGATATGGTGGTCGCACTCGTCCTGGAGCGTTTGGCCGGAGTAAGTCGCTCGCGGCTTCCACACGAGTCCTTAGACCATCTCGGGGTGAGTACAGGGCTTCTCTCGGTGTCTGTCTACCGTAATTATTTTCCTTCTCGTGGCAGCCACATCAGCTAAACATGGCCTGTTCTGTACCCCCCATCATTCGACTTGTCCCTGTACATACAGACAATCTCACCACTACAACTACACGTTATATACGGGTTTTTATGGAAGTGTACTGTCAACCTTCATGTGACGTCATCAGCACACTTATCCGTAAAGAAGTTCACCAGGTGTGCAGTGTATCATGCCGCAGCCACATCGAATGTTCTAAAAGCTTATAGTAATGTCATCAGCACGCCTGTAAGACTTAGTCGGTAATGAAGAGCAAACAGGTGTGCATCTGTGCTGACACTAGGAGTCGGCTGCTGAGACGGGAATACTGCTGCGGGGTGAGAGGCGGCGCGCCGGGCTCCCGGAGCGGACTCCGAGCAACTTAGTCATGAGTCCACTCAACGTTAGATATGTGACAAGATCATCTTTACGCATTAGACTTTTTATTTATTTTTATTTATTTACCATAGTTACATAAACTTATATATTATAATAATACAAAATACAAAATTCATGCACATTGACAAACTCCACATGTGTCAATTATGTAAAATCATGTGAAGCTGCCAATCCTGCAGAGGGAATTAAAATTCCCTGTTCGCAGGTCTGGATTACTAAAACTACCTTAACTAATTAACAGCCATTCAAAACACAATAGGTTAGTACAGTCCTCTGTCGGACTTCCATACAGCGATCTGCACCACTCATCCCTTTCATTCTCTCATTCACTCTATCTGAATTATAAGTACAATTTTCTCTTAATTCAGATTTAAACACTTTTCTAAACTTTGTATAATAAAATATAACATAACAATTATAACAAAAATTGGATTATATTTCTTTCTTAATTGCTTAATGTTAATTAATTAACCATTCTGTTCCTTGATTCTGCTAGTGTATAATTTTGTTACAGCCATTTTCCCATTGTGCTTAAGCATTTGCTTAAGCGCTACATAATCAAATAATAAATAATTTTTATAGCCTAGCATTTTACTCAAGCCTATTCTAGTCTTAATCTATTTATATTTATCTTAAATTAACTTATTCTATCTGTATCTAACGAACATAGATTTTGCTGAGGTTGGTTTGCCTGGTGCGGCATTCTTGTCTCTTACGTACATGTACCTTTCCATCCTATTGAGTCTGGCGGGGCATGTAAGTCCAATAGCACATGTAACCCTGTAGCGTGGAAACATTTCTCTATGCTGATGCGAAGAGTCACATTTACAGTTTGATGTAAAAACAATATCATCGATCACGACAATATCTTTATGTTTCGATTGCATTTTTAGAGAATACATTGAATTCGTGAAGATCTGCTTTCCTCTTATTCCTCGATCGAAGTAAAAAATAGGACTTGTTTGCACCAAGATAAATAATTTATGTCTCCGTATGTCATTCTGTATTTGTTTATTTGCTGCAGTTTCTGTCCAGGTGCTGTGGGTGCATTATTGTTTTTAGCTTTGGTGCTATTTGCCTCTGCTATTTTTTCTATTTTGCTGAAAATTGTCTCAATCGGCTTGTATCTTTCTGTATTGACGTCAGTTTCGTATGTAGTTGTTGACTCTTTCACATAGTTTGTATACTTTACTGTCGTATATTTTATTCCCGTTCCTTGAAGCCATATATAGATTATATCATTGGTTATATTCTCTAATTTTAGATCTATTTTCATATACATTGAGATCATTTTGTTGTAATTATATTTAGTTATACGCCTATGTGTCCTATTATTATGCAATTTACATTTGCCATTTTCACAGATGTAAGTTCTTATGTCTAGTATTATTTTATCTTTAATCGGTGTGCCAACTGTTAAAGTAGTGTAATCATTTAGTGCTGTTATTCCTGTTTGTAGTAAATTTAATTTCATATTTCTTGGAGCTTTTGACATATTTTCTAGATAACTCATTGATAATAACCATGTTTTAAGTTTATCACAATCTATATTAATTGTGTTATTTATTTCAGCCATTTCTTCTTACCCAATCTTTTAATTTTGAAATATTCGAGACTTTTGTAATGTCTAGTACCTTTAGTTCATTTGATAAATAATTGAAAGTATTGATTGCCCTTAGATAGCTGTTTTTAGTACTGGTATTACTAATGATTTCTTTCTCGTTTTACTCGTAGAGTTGATATAATGATCTTTTAAAGTGTTGTAATGGTATGTTATACTATTATATATGAAAGATTTCTGTATGCTAAGTGGAATAATTTCTTGAAACATATTTTTATTTATTATTTTTAAAATTCTAGTCTGTACTGATTGTAGTAATTTTAGCCTATTTTGGTACGCTCCACCCCACGCAATTATTCCATAATTTATTAGACTATGGAAAAGTGCATAGTAAACCATGTTTAGGGTGTTAATATCCATAAATTGAGTTATTTTACTGAATACAAATATTAGGTATTTGGTCTTTTTTATTAGATACTCTATATGTTCGCTCCATCTCATGTTCGAATCGAAAATAATACCCAAGTATTTTGTTTCCGTAACTCTTTTAAGGAGCTCGTTATTAATTTTTATATCTATGACGCCCGGGACATTATTTATATAATTCCCAAAAGTAATATATACTGTTTTTTGTACGTTTAGTGTTAACTTATTTAGTCTAATCCATACATATACTTTTTCTAAGTGTTTATTCATGATTTTTCTTCTTCGCTCCAGTTTCTTCCTTTGGCCATGATAGCTGTGTCATCAGCATAGGATAATATTGAGTTTTCCGGCATTCTGTTTAGCAAGTCATTCACGTATAGTATGAAAAGTAGGGGTCCAAGAATTGTCCCTTGAGGGACGCCAGGCTTATTACTTTATAGTCGCTTTCACTTGTTTCTAATCTTACTTTTTGCTGGCGGTTATTCAGGTAGCTTGAGATTAGTTTATGGCCCACTCCTCTAACACCATACGAGTAGAGTTTGTCCAACAATATCTTGTGATTAACAGTATCAAATGCTTTAGCTAAGTCAAGGAAGGTAACTGCAATTGGAATGCTTTGGTCTAGACTTTCATATATTATTTTGGAAATAGCACTTAATGCATCTTTTGTACCTATGTTCTTGATAAATCCATATTGTCTTTTGCTCAGTATTTTGTTCTTATTTATAAAATATAATAGTCTCTTATGTATAATCTTTACAAATATTTTGCTATTTCATTTTTATTTTCTGTTATTACAGAAAATGGAAAATGGTGTTATTGGTTCCTTATCAGTATAATATTTACCCCAGTCTATCTGTGTGACGGCACGGTATAGTTTGTTGTAATTATAGTAATATACCTTTCGGTTTCTTTCCAAATTATTGTTCTGTATTTTTCCGTTTTTGATTTCCAGGAACAATGGGTAATGATCCGTTTTAGGTATTTTCAGAGTTATTGCACGTGTATTCAGGAAATCTGTTTTTATGAGCATGTTATCAATACATGTACCCGAATCCGAGGCCAATTTCATTGGTCTCGTAGTACCTGTAAACCCAGGTATAAAAAATACCTGTAAGGTAAAAGGTATTACAATCTAGAATATTAATATTAAAGTCCCCTATTATAATATGATTTGCTATGTTTCTTTTTCTTATTAGGGAAGTTTTAAGATTAAGATTGAATTCCGAACTACTCAGGTCATGTGATCTATATAAGGAGGAAATTTCTAAATTTCTTTTATTTCTTAAGGTAATAATTGAGTTTAATATTTTAAGTTTACCAATAGCTATTGTTTCACATGAGTGAGATATGTCCTCTCTAATATAAACCACTACACCATCACTTTTGTTAATATTTCCATAGTTATAATATATATTATAGTCCTTAATTTTATAATACTGATAATGAGGCAAATTCCACACTTCAGCACACACAATAACATTCGATTTGATCTTGAGACTTCTAATTAGGATTTGTAGTTTTTCAAAATTTGCATTCAGGCTTCTAATATTTATATATAATATTAAATCTCTTGTGTTATTTCTATCGCTATTAAATGCCTCAAGATCATTGTACACTCTTTCCTTATGCTGTATAGCCTCTTGTATTTCTTCCAGTAGCTCGCTTTGCTGATCCATTATTTCGCTCTTGCTGCATCAGCACTTGTTCCCGCCGCTTTCTGTTTAGATAACGTATTTTGCAGTTTGAGTGTTATATTTTTCACGTTATCCGTTTTACGTTGATAAAGTCGGTTGCTTGTTAAGTAGTTTTGTATTATCTTCATAGCACTCGTGTCATCCCAGGTCGGTAATGAAGGAGCTATCGGATAGTCAGGTAAATTAATTATTTTTTTTATTTTATTCTTTAGTATGCTACAGTTAATTCTGTCTGTAGCCAGATGAGTTGTTAATAAACTCGTTCTATATTTTGTGTTGTTATATACGCACGTAATGCATTCAACTTTTGTGTTTTTACACTCACCAACTTTATGTTTCTCTGCGCATTTTATGCAGGCAGAGTCATTCCTGCATTTACTTGCATTGTGACCATATCTGCCACAATTAAAACAAAGAGTTAGATTTATCAAATTATATGGAGCTACCTCCATAAACACTGTGCACGTTTTATTCCTTTTATTGTTATACATGTGCAACACTTTTCCTCCATTATTAAATTGGCTAAAGTTTCTGCTATTGATATAGTCTTCTATGTCTTGTTCACTCATATTTGTATCGTTTGTGATGCCTACTATTTTTACTTTTGGGTTATGTTGTTGTTCAACTTCAACCTCGCAGCTTTGTAACTTTCCTGGTAGTACTGCTTCCAAAGTTTCAATACTCTCCGCGTTCATACACCTGATCTCTATTTCGTTTTCATTTTTTTCCTTATGTATTTTGTTTTAACATTCTTTTCTTCTACTAAATACTTTGTAACTACTTCCAGAATATTTTTTTGATCTTCATCTTTGTTCGTGATTTTAATTTTTGGTACTTGAGCATATGTTTTCTTGCTAATGTGTTTTTCTACAGCATTGTTTTTGTGAAATTCAATTAATTCTTTTTGTATTTGATTATTGTACTGTAGGTCTTTCACATACTGCTTTAATAGTGTGTTTTCAGTTATTAAAGCATCT
This sequence comes from Muscidifurax raptorellus, assembly GCA_020010945.3. Classification (NCBI taxonomy): domain Eukaryota; kingdom Metazoa; phylum Arthropoda; class Insecta; order Hymenoptera; family Pteromalidae; genus Muscidifurax; species Muscidifurax raptorellus. Next base: position 351,704 of record JAHUUD020000054.1, read on the forward strand.
ATATCAGAATCATCTTCTTTATACGTATCATTTAACTTTTCTTTCGTTTTATTGTGTAGGTCTTGTAATATTTCTTCTCTAATTTCCTCAGATGATTTTAGTTTAATTTGCGCTATCACGCTTTTTGCCACATCATTGAGCATATGCTCGTCACTTGTTTTGGAGGTTATTTCTTGCAGTCTATGTTCGGGACAAATTACTAGGTGTTTTCCAACGTACACTGTATTGTTTAATTTTTCAAAATCACTCTTATAGTAGGCACTTTCACAAATTACACAAATCATAGTTTTTACCAAGGTTTTTGGGCGGCCTTTATAATAATTTAAATCAGGCTTATCGGGCGGCTTCTCGTGGCCCGACGCCATCTTACTTCTCTTTTTTTGTTCTGAAAGATACAGAGCGGGCGTTGCTGACGACAGCGGTGAACGAACATCTAGGTGACGGTGACAGAACAGGTTATATGTGTTGTTTTTTCTAGCAAATATACGCGTATACGTATTTGCATCGACAAATACGCGTCTTTCTTCAGTGTAAATTAAGCTGCCGCGGTCGTTCATGAGTCCCTGCAGATGTTTTCTAACACGTTGAGTGCCAAAGAGCGTATGTAATGAAAAGATCATACGTTGGCTTACGCAGCATTCTTGATTGAGGCAAAGTAGCTCTGGTAGCGCCTATACGAATACATTCAGGCGACGATGACACCAAGAGGAAGCTCAAGAGCAGAGGCTGGCACAGCCTACCGAATCTTTTAGAATGCTGCTTGCGTCAGTAGTCGGCGTACGTGCAGATCAATGTGTATCTTTCGGAGATGACAAATCGCGCGCAGCTATATGGAGCGATCGTGTTGCACCTGATGTATTTCTTGTGTGTATCATATATCAGATATGGTCGCATTGAGAAATTTCTTTCTCTCCTAGCAGCGTACTCCAGGAGGCTACTCAAGGTCAGAGGTATGACCGAATATGCAGAATATACTGCATAGTAGTGTCACAGACGAGTGCCGGTACCCGTTGCTGATGTCAGAGCATCGTCAGCAAAGAGCATCACCGCCCAAGAGCTTGCGTTGCGGAAATGCAGCGTATGCATTTCCAGATGCGCGATCACTCGCTACCAACGAATCGCGACGGGGGCGAGGTGAGCAGATCACCGCCAACCGACTAAACGGACGGAGCTTCTCTCTCTTACCAAATAAACCGAGCTGTCTCTCCACCACTGTCTTTTCCTCGCCTGCCTCTATACTCTCTGAGAGCACCCCCATCTTTTCCGTAACATTCTGGCATCCCAACGTGGGTCTCACAATCAGCAGCAATACAAGGCAGCAGCTGAATTTCCTTAACGATTTTCAACAAATCGAAAATCGACTGCCAAGACAGAGTATTACTCAATACAGGCTTGAAGGAGAGCAGCATCTCCAAGAAAGCACGGTGTCGATAAAACACCGCTGTAAATCCCCGATCGCCGAGGCTCACAACGTCACGCCTGAGCTCAAAAGAAAATATATACATTGAGGCCGACTTGTATGAATCTCCACTCACAATCAAATATACGACCGAAAAATTCAGCGGCCTCAAGCAAACGCCAGCGAGCTTTGCATCTACCTCAAAGCCGATCTTCGGCCCACAAAGCTGATCTCAGCCAACTAATCCCACCTGGGCCAACGCATAAAGCAGACACCCGTCGGTGCGGGCTAGACGCCGGCGAGCTCCAGAGAAACAGCAGCAGCTCCCGCACAGCACAGCCTTTGGCGCGGGCCACCCACCGACGCACAGTGGGAGTTAGTATTCAAAAATCTACCTACAACGCATTTCTAAAACAAAGTAGATAAACCAAAGTGGAAAATACTCGTAAAGAATTCTACTTTAGCATCGCACTGCGGACAAATTGCGAAACTGTTATTTTAACCTTGAAATGTCACAAAAACTCAATGAAAAAATATTCATGGAAAATCACCATGGAGAAAGCTGATCATCGTAACGTCAATTCATTTATAATATATGGGAGGATCTTACTTTGTTAAAACATGTAGAATTAGAGCCCTCTAGCTTAATCGGCGTAACCTAGAATATCAGAAAACGCGAAAATCGTACTATACGAATATTTCATTTGAGTGTTTTAAGTACACTTTATATATATATATATATATATATATATATATGTATATATAAATTCTTTATTTCAACCTTAAGGCCCAGAAATGGACTTGGTTTACAATACCTTCCTTAACACACTCATACATTTCAATCAATTCATACTTCTCTTAACTCCGCTCCGGTTTACAAATTCATAATCTATATACCCTATTATATTTTCGTCTTTTATTTACATTTTATTTGCCTTTGTCAGTCTTATTATTACATTTTCAGTCTCTTCGTTTCTTTTCGGTTATATATACCCTACCCGTTCACAATTCTATTATAATTACCTATCACAGATTCGTCTTACATTAACTTATATTCTAAACACTCATACCTTGTGGCAGCAATATGCAAGTTGGCTCTAAGTTTTCCTACCTACCCTTGTCTCGCTACCTGTTTTCCATATTTTACCTTTTCTTTCAATTGATAGATTTACTTTGCGACTTCTATTGTTTCCCCATCCCCTTTCTTGCTTGCAAAATCTCTGAAATCTTTATATCTTTGCTCCAGAACATTCCTTAACTCATTTTCTATTACTTTACATTCCCATACTATGTGTTCCCATGTCCCCTTATCTGACCCGCATAATATACATTTCCTATCTTCCTCCCCTCCCCAATATCTGTTTTCTTCCTCAAAATTTCCACATCTGATTCTGGCTAATATTTCCATTTCTTTATCTTTTCTAAAACTTCTTAGGTATCTTGGAAGCCCTACCGTTACTAATTCTCTGTATCTTTTATTGTACTTTGACTCCTGTATTTTTCCTTCAATTATCTGTTTCTCTATATCTCTATCTCTGTTTTCTACTTTTTCATTTATTTCTATTCCCTTTCCTCTCATTATCTCTATTTCCAAATTACTAAGGAACACTCTATTGAAATACTTCGTTCTTTCCATCCAGTAGCTGTTCTTCTCACCATATTCTTTTTTTTCTTCCCAACATTTCCTCATTAGGTTTTCTTCCTTTCCTTCCTCTATTTTCAAAAATTTTTCTTCATATTTTACCGCTCTCTTACCCCATACAATTTTCATTTTCTCTGTCATCGTTTCCCTTTGTACTATGTATCTAGGGGTGCAGATACTCTACCTTCGGAGAGGGTTCTGGTGATGAAGAGATCTCGATCACTTCTGGAGGAGGCGAGTCTGGTGAGCAGAGGTCAATTACCTCTGGCTCTTGCTGTAGATGCTGCAATGGATGCTGCACAATCGGCGACATCTGAATTATTTCAGGCTGACGGGATTCCTCGTCCTCAACCATAGCAAGATCTTCCTCGCTGATGTCGACCGCCGGAGTTGTTTCTGGTGGCGTCGGTGTAGATGTCAACCAACAAGGCAGGTCGTTCATATCTTGCAGGGGAAATGCCTATAACTCCTCCTACTCTGCTCTATTCATAAGCTGGAATGCGTTATTATCATCTTGAGATTCTTGAAATCCAACCTTAGTACCCATCTGTAATAATCCATCTGAATTTTTTCTAGTTCTTTTATTTCACACCATCCCCATAATTCTGCTCCGTATGCCATGACGCTTCTAACCACAGAGTTGAATAGCATTTTCCTTTTCTTGAAACCCCCTCTAAATTTTCTTTCTCCTAGCCCCCATACCTTTCTGACTGCAATATTGCCTTTTCTTTCTAATTCTTTTATATGTTCCTTGTGGTTACCTTCTCTGTTGAACACATATCCTAGGTATTTGAAACTCTTGACTTCTTCGATCACCTTACCTTCCTATTGCCAATTTTCTTTTTTCTCTTTCCTTCCTCTGTTGAATACCAGCACTTTTGTTTTTTCCGCATTTAAAATAAGTCTCCTATCCTTTAAAAATTTTCTCAGAGTGTCCGCCATATCCTTAAGCGCTTCCTTGTTTTTTGCTAACATCACAATGTCGTCCGCGTATGCTAGAGACCATATCCTTTGCTTTCCTACCTTCACCCAACCGATATTTCTAACTTCTAATTCCTTTTCCAGTTCAGCTATGTAGATGCAAAACAAGATTGGGCTCAATAAACATCCCTATCTTAATCCTGTTTCCGTCCAGAATTCTTCTGTTATTTCCTCCCCCACCCTAACCTTAACTTTGGTTTCCTAATACAATTCTATTATCCTTTCAATCAAGTATTTGCTTATTCTTGCTTTCTTCATTATATCCCAGAGCCTTTTTCTGTCCACTGTATCAAAGGCCGCTTTTAAATCTACAAACATTGTATACAATTTTTCCTTCCTCGTTTTCGCCATCTGAATTAAATGGTCCAGTACATACACGTTATCCATCGTCGACCTTCCTTTTCTAAAGCCTGCCTGTCCTTCCAGTAATATTCCTTTTTCCTCTACTTCTTTAACCAACTTTATTCTGATGACTTCCGTATATAATTTATAAGCAGTAGATAAAAGCGAGATCCCTCTGTAATTTTTCGTTTCATTTACCTCACTTTTTTTATACAGTGGCACAATTATTGCGGTTTTCCATTCCTCCGGCATACCTTCTCCTTCCCAAATTTTTCCTATTATGTTTGTCAATTTTTCTTTTAATCCCTCTCCACCGTACAACCATGCCTCGTTTGGAACCCCGTCTTCTCCTGCCGCCTTTCTCTTCTTTAACATCTTCCATGCTTCCCTTATTTCCTTCCTTGATATTTCCGCCGTTTTCTTCTCCTCTATCGTCTCTTCTTTTTGCCTCTCCGGTCCTACTCTTCTTTCTTCTGATCCGTCCAGTAATTCTCTAAAATGCTCTTTCCATTCTCCTTTTGTTATTTTATTTTCCACTATTATCCTCTTTTATTGCACCTCTTAAATATTGCCATACTTCATTTTCGTTTTTTAGACTTTTTATTTTTTCAATTTCCAGAATTCTCAACTCTTTTTCTCTCTCTTGACACATCTCTCTCCACTCCTTTCTTTCCTTTAAATACACAGTTTTCTTTTCCTCACCTTTGCGCCATTTCTTCAGTGCTAGTTTCACCTTTCTTTTTTTCTTTGAGCAATTTTTATCCCACCACTTTTTTTTGCCCGATCTTCCAAACCCTTTTTTTCTTTTCCTTTTTAATTGCTGCTTTTTCAAACATCTCTTTTAACTCTTTCCATCTCTTCTCAACCGTATCCTCTGCTTTTTCGTTTTCATCTGTGTCCGTTGTTCTTGCTTCAAATATTTCTATGTCCTCTTCTCTCCATGAGTAGTATAGCTTTCCTTCCTTGCTTTTAACTTCCTCTTTTTCCTCTTCACCTCCTTCATTTTCGTTTTCTTCACCTTCAATTATTAAACTAATTGGTGCATGGTCCGATTCGATCCTTTCCTCTACTATAAACCTGTTAGTTTTTCCCTCGCTTTATCATTTATCAATACATAGTCAATAATTGTGCTTCCTCTTGCTCCTATAAAAGTAAATTCTCCTTCTTCGTCACCTTTAATGTTTCCATTCGCTATTGTCGATCCTTTCTTATTAATACCCTCTATCATTTTTTCCCTCCATTTCCAATTATTTTATCTTTACTGGGTCTGATCCTATCCTTTTCTTCTCCCTCTTCGTTCTCCAAGCTTTTGCCCATGTTTCCTATCCTTATGTTAAAGTCTCCTCCTATGATTAAATTTTCCTCTTCAAAGTGCTCTATGCCTTCCCAAAATTTCCAGTAACTGTCTATTTTTCCTGAGTTGTATACCGACCATATGTTTATTATTCCTTCTGTTGCTTCTAACCTAGTTTTTATCAATCCTTCTTCTACCTTAATACATGTTATCTTATCTTTTTCAATCCACCTTTTCCTTATTCCAATTAACATACCTCCTTTTGCCCTTCCTTTTTTGTTTTCGCGAGTCGCTGTAAAGAATATCCATTCAAATTCTTTTGATACCCTGTCCTTAAAATAATTTACCTCTTTTTCCTCAATCCACGTTTCCGATAAACTTATAAAGTCTCCACTCTTCAAGTATGTCCATATATCCCTATCCTTATTTCTTAGACCTGCTATATTCCAAAAAATCATTTTTCTCTCTTTACATCCTATCCTTTTTCTATTGTTTTCCTTTCCTTTTGTATTTTCGCTCCATTTCTGGCTTAGCTGAAATCCTGATCTCCCCCCCTTCCCTCCCCACTTGTACCATATGCCTTTAAACATCACCTTACCTTGCCCTGTTTTTATCATTAAACCTTTCTCCCTTTTTTCTCTCGCCCATTTTCCTATTTCCTCTTGTTTTTTCCTTTCCTCATATGATAAATCATGCTCGATAAAGATTCTACTTCCCTTTAGCATATTTTTCTTTTTCATTATCTCCGCTTTTGTGTCTCTGTCTAATTTGGCGATCGCTACCGTGCCACTACTCCAAGCCGCTGCCACTTCTGTTCTCACCCCCAACTTCGTCAAGAAGAACCTTTCTACCTCGTACTTTAACTCCTCTTTCTTTAAATTCGCCCCTTTTATTACCACGTTGTTTATTCTTTCCTTCCTATCATTGTCTATTACTAATCTCTTTATTTGCTTCATTTCCCTTTCCGATATACTACTCCATTTACTCCCCCTGCTGCCCATGCTCGCTCTGCTGTAAAGGCTCCACTGCGACCCAGTGTCGCCATCTCCCGACGCTTCCCCCAACCTTGAGCTCGCGCGCTCGCTCAGCTCCTCCCATCTAGCCTCTCTTTCTTTTTCCCATGCTTCCATTTCTAGCATTCTTTCTTCCAATTTTACAATTCTTTCATCAAACTCAACTATCTTACTGTCTATTTCAATCTTTAATTTGCCTAATTCCGCTTTCTCGCTTCTTAATTTTCTTACCTCTTTTAAAACTCTCGCCTTGAAATCTTCGTTTTCCTTATCTTTGTTGGCGTCCACTTCCCTACCTTTTGTTTCCTCCATTTCCTTGAACGTCACCTTCTTAACCACTTTCTCGTCCAGCCTGGTTTGCCTGCCTTTTTCTGTCCTTCCATCCTACGACGCCTCTCCCATTCTTGTTTGTCTCCCGGTCATCTTCTTCCACTCGCCCCGTTTTTCTTTTCTCGCCACTTAACTTTAACCTCTAAATCGCAGTCTCTCTTTATTCTCGCCCACACTATAAATCTTATCCTATTCTTATACAAAATTTTTATCCTATGCTATCAATACCGCGTTAAACTTTCCCTAGCTATCATTCCACTCCTTTAAAACGCTATTTTTAACTAAAATATGATTTTTTTTATCACGAGCTGCCACACACACAATCACTCACCCGTGCGCCCTCTAACCAAGTCCTAAATATTTATTACTAAATTATATTAAATTTAATTTATGAATCCTCCAAAAATTAAATTAAATGTACATGATTTTAATGACTCACATTAAATTTAATGTAAAAGTACATGAAATTAACTTCTAGTACTTTTACCTTAAATTTAATGCAACCATTTTTAACAGTGATATAAATTATGAGTTAAAATTGTCATATTAAATATACAAGGAGGTACAAAAAAAGTAAAAGCCTTGTAAATTTTACAGAGATAAATATTTATTTTATAACAGTTTACATTATACAGAATATATCCAAAAATATGATTTCAATATTATGTGATACAAACAACAATCATAAACTGAATGCAACTTCAGACTGACATTTTTTTAGTGAACTAACTATATCAGTATCAGTCTCCATTTAGATTATACAACATGTTATAATTTTAAATTCCGAATTCATGATTTTCCGTGAACTTTATAATTATATTTATAGAATAAATAACAAATTGCTGTTACTATTTACATATATACATAAATAAAAAATCAATATTTACAATATCATTATTGTAAATTCTGAATTCACGATTTTCATGAGTCAGAAGTCTCCAATGTTATTTTCCAATGAAAAAAAAAATTCTTTATTACTTTCGTTTTGACCTTCATAAGTGGTTGTTGAAATAATCATTTTATACTTAAAAAATAAAATAAAAAACTATATGCTGAATTAAAAGATCATATATAAATTGCTTTTTTAACAGTTTTCAACAATTATTTTATTTTCGATGGAAAATAACGTTGGGGACTTCAGACTAAACGATTTTCTGTGAACCTTATAATTATTTTTATAAGATAAATAGCAAATTATTTTTATTATAAACATGTATACGGATCACAAATCAATATTTTACAATGTCATAATTTTAAATTCCGATTTTACGATTTTTTTGACCCTTTTAATTATATTTACAGAAGAAATACAAATTGTTGTTACTATATACATATATACACACCAAAAAACAATAATTTACAATGTCATACTTTGAGCTTCGCGAGTAAGAGGTTCTACTTTTCTTGTTTCTTTTATCCTAAGAGGACTAATCAAGGGTTCTGACGCAACTAAAAAATAATGAATAATGTCTTCATTTGTAGAAATATGGTCGCGCATTCTTGAATTATGAAGTTGAGCCCATCTTAAAATTTTATTATTCGCTTCTAATGGTTCTTCAGATAGCCAACCAAGAGGCAATTCTAAGGTCTTGGCTATCTTGCTTCCGTGGTATAGAAGCTTATGAACTGAGAGAGGCAATTTGTACCAAGGATAGACCTTAACACGCAGTTTCTTTTGATGTCAGTAGATTTACCACAAGTTATTACTTGCAGAATATTATGCAATCTGTTGATAATAGTTTTGTTTAACCCAGTAACTTTTGCTACTGATTGCGCTTTAGCAAAAAAGCAACGAGCAACATTCCCCGTGTTGCTCGTTCCAGCTCCTTGTTTTATTATATCAACAGGAATAGATATTTTTTCAATGATTTCTGAACATTTTTTTTTCTAATTTCTTTCAATTTCTTGTATTCTTGACTCACTGCTGATCCTTTCTTAATATTGATATTATATGCAATATGTAATAGATACTCCATGCATCGTATCCAACAATGTAACGTTGATAGCCCAAATAGATAACAGTCTGCTTTACATGGAAGATTTTTAATCTCATCTAATTCATTTATCAATTTTGGTCCTACTCCACAAATATTACATCGATTAGAAGCTTTCTGACCACAAAGAACATGGCATGTCTTACCATCTATAATAGTGCACTTAACGTCGAAACTAAGATCAAACTGCATGTTTTCGATACTTAATTTATAAACTTTTACTTTTTGTAAAAGGTTATTGATATGGTCATACTTTTGTTTCACAAGTAAATCATTTTCTTTCTCGAACAAAAATTAGAAGACTCGGCAGAAATGTGGAGAATTAGGGGTTTCATTTTGCCAAATGATTTCAGTATCAGCTATCAACTGAAGTGGTGCAAAACACAGTAGAATAACAGAAGCATCAGATTTATCTTTATCATTAATATTTTCTGCATTTTCTGTACTGATTTCCATGATACTGCTATTCGCATTATTCCATTTTTGGCGGATTGTCTGCTGTCCAGAAGTGCCATCTAATCCCCATTTTCTTAACAACTTTAATTTCTGTCCTCGTAAACTTTCAAGTTTTGTATGTCCCAACATCATGAGTATCCGTGTAACTGAATGAATCAGCATTGATATGAAGTCCACCCTTGCACCAGTATCTGATACTTCAATATTTTCTGGGTAGCAAGCTTTCCTAGTCACAGAAAGTTTTTCGTAGGAGGAGTGATTTTCATCAAAATGTAGCCGATCATTGTGCTTCCTCAGTTTTGCATATTTTCTTTTACTTTAATTTATATCCATATATATGGCTAATGTTTTCATCAAGGTCGCTCATTGGTAGCTTTCTTTTTAAACCAAGTGGTTTGGACAAATCCTCTATGCTGTAAGTAGACTTAAGTTTTGTAATTCGTCTTCTTTTAGTACCTACTTTTAGTAGGTATAAATTTTTTGGTTTAGGGTTTGGGGTAAGGGTTTATACGTTTAGGATTCGCGGGTTAAGGATATATAGGTTTAAGGTTTATGGGTTTAGAGTTTGTAGATTTGGGGTTTATTGTTTTAGTGTTGGTAGGTTCAAGATTTGTGGGTTTTAAGATTGTGGGTTTGTAGGCTTGAGAAATTGCCATTGAGTTTGTGTGTCATTTGGAGGTTAAAATAACAGTTTCGCAATTTTTCCGCAATGTGATGCTACAGTAGATATCTTTACGAAAGTTGTCGACTGTAGTTCATCTACATTGACTTAGAAATGCGTTGTAGACAGACTTTTGAAAAAAAAAGTCCAATTCGCTCCTACTGTGCGACGCGTAAGCAGCCACCTTACCGAGCAACAGTGACGAGAGCAGTCAACATGCGTACAGCAGCAGCATTTGCCGTCATCCTATTGTAAGTCTCTCATAAATTTTTGCACAGCTTGGCTTACGCAGTTGAATTTAATTAAAAAACGAAAATATACAAAAAACTCATTTATAATAATCACGAACAAAATATGGCTCCGCCGGGATTAATAAATGCAGCGAAAGGCGCATTCGGGCTAGGGGCATTTTTCGCTGCCAAAGAAAACATCGTAGACGAAAACGGCAACCCAAAACTGTCTCGCAAACAGTTGGAACGCGCATAGAAAGTTATCAAACTGCACAGAAAAATATCGCCGCAGCTGGGCAAAGCAGTCGTGGGCACGCTATGTGAAATAGATTCAGAGTCAAGCAGTTCGGACAACGGTCGCAATTGCTAAAGAATGACTGGTGATTGGACCGAGGCGCAGAGATGGCTTTTGGAGAAAAACGTCACGAAACCCCGCGTGTACGAATTTCCGAAATCCGACAACGTCGGAAGCCGTGAGTTAATAAATTAGCAGTCATTTAGCCCCGTGCATTCAGTAGCAGGATCCGTGGGACCGCCGGCTATGCAAACCTCTAACGAAGTCGAACTCAGACGATTGGAGAGCAGGCTAGAGGATTTAAAATTAAATCTAAGTTCACCAAACACGAACTCATGGGGAAAAATCGGCAAACCCCTGGAAACACCAGAGCGGCTGATAATAAACGAGAGGTGCGAGCGAAATATTTCGAATCTGTGAGTAGATAAGCTAGGGTGATATCATTTCAGGGTGTTACCACGTCATGCGGCTACTACCTTACATGCATTCAAATTCACAAAATTCTTTTTAAAAAAGAGTGCAATATTTTTAAAATATCTGAAATTACCGCTAAGTCTGATTGTATCTTCTTTATTTAAGTTTAAGAAGCATATACTGTTCGTACGTTTTTTACCTTTATAGTTCTTAAAAGACCTGATTAATTTTTAAATAATATATTTACTTTTCTAGGATAGATACTCTACCTTCGGAGAGGGTTCTGGTGATGAAGAGATCTCGATCACTTCTGGAGGAGGCGAGTCTGGTGAGCAGAGGTCAATTACCTCTGGCTCTTGCTGTAGATGCTGCAATGGAGGCTGCACAATCGGCGACATCTGAATTATTTCAGGCTGATGGGATTCCTCGTCCTCAACCATAGCAAGATCTTCCTCGCTGATGTCGACCGCCGGAGTTGTTTCTGGTGGCGTCGGTGTAGATGTCAACCAACAAGGCAGGTCGTTCATATCTTGCAGGGGAAATGCCTATAACTCCTCCTACTCTGCTCTATTCATAAGCTGGAATGCGTTATTATCTTCTTGAGATTCCATTTCTCTCTTCTTTGTGATGATGCGATGATGATTACTAGTTAGAATCCAAAAACCAAATGTGCTTTCCACACTATACTATCTTGCTTTTACAGCGAGAAGGCACGTCATTGGTTGCAAAAATCTGTGGAAGGGGGGTTATATGAAATATGAAATTTCATTGGCCTTTGCCGCATGGTGGGAATGACTTTCTTTCTAGTTGCACACGCCTTGTTCGAGTTTTACCAAGTTACATTACAGAGGGCAAAAATTGTATTATTTGCTTCTAGAAAGAACTATTACGTAAAAAAATGTATCTCGTTCTAATATTATAGTCTTAAAGACTTATTCATTTGAAATAAGTTTTTTTTCGTATGAAAGAATATATATTATACGTAGTTCTGCTACGTATAATATATATTCTTTCAAAAACTACTAAACAAAAATAATTCTTTTCTACGCTTAAAAAAATTATAATAGCCTCAATAAAGACTGATTGGTTTTATGTGAAAATAAATATCAAATGCAGTTTGGAAACATACCTTTTTTAAAGCATTGTCTTGCTTTTTCATTTTAAAGGAAAATAGGGTTTAGTTTATTTATTTCTTTTCCATATACAGATTTTACTCCTTTTACATTTTCCCTTACAGTCTTTCCACATTTTTTTATATCTAAGTTTACATAAATTATCTTATCTCTAACGCTATATACTTTTTACATTTTATTCGCATTTTTACATTTAACCCATTAAGGCCCAGGCCAAAACTGGATTAGATAGCATCAAAATAACTTTTGGAAACGGGGCATAACGAAAAAAAGTACCCGTGTTTTTTCTTTTGACTTTTGTAATTGTTTATAAAAAATTATTTAAACAAATTACCAAAAAAGTCATTTTTTAAAAAAACTGATAACGCCAATCGATTCTACCGGAAAAATTACGACGAAAACCTATATAGCATTTTTTTCTCAGACCGCAATTTATTAGTATAAAACAGAAAAAAGTTGTACGAATGTTTATTGCTGTTTTACACTAACAAATTGTGGTCTGAGAAAAAAAATGTTATTTTGGTTTTCTCCGTAATTTTTCCCGTAAAATCGATTGGCGTTATCAGTTTTTAAAAAAAAATGACTTTTTTGGTAATTTGTTTAAATAATTTTTTATAAACAATTGCAAAAGTCAAAAGAAAAAACACGGGTACTTTTTTTTTCGTTATGCCCCGTTTCCAAAAGTTATTTTGATGCTATCGAACGTAGATTTTGCTTGGGATTTGGCGTAGATACTTATAGGCTATCTAGCCTGCCATTGTTTATTGTCGTTTTACACTAACAAATTGCGGTCTGAGAAAAAAATGATATGTAGGTTTTCTTCGTAATTTTTCCTGTAGAATCGATTGGCGTTATCAGTTTTTTAAAAGAATGACTTTTTTGGTAATTTGTTTAAATAATTTTTTATAAACAATTGCAAAAGTCAAAAGAAAAAATAAGGGTACTTTTTTTTTCGTTGTGCCCCGTTTCCAAAAGTTATTTTGATGCTATCTAATCCAGTTTTGGCCTGGGCCTTAATGGGTTAATATCTCTTTCGCTTCCTTACAGACCCAGATGATGGGTCTATTTTCTCTTTTTCCTTCTTATATACCCTCCAAGTTGTATCTTTATAACCTTTCTTCTCTATCCTTCCTATGCTAGGGCATCTTAATCCCGCCCACTGTTCTTTCATCTTACCCTCCCATCTCTTATCTATCCAATATTTTTCACATCCTATCTTTAAGTTCCACTCCTTATATCCCTCGCAGTATCTAGATCTATTTATTTTGCTCCACGTCTTTTGTACTTCCTGCTTCGCCCTTACTTTCCGTCCCTCTTTCCACCTGACTTAAATGTCCTCCGCCGCTTTTCTATGCCTTATCCATTGCAACGTCTCTCCGTCCCCTGCCGCCCTAAAAGCCTCCCTCAGCTTTTTTTCCCACTCTGTCGGATACCCATTTACCACGTTCCTGGTCTCCTCCCTTGAGCTTATTTTAGGCCACCTGTCCTTCATTATCCAAATTTCTAGCAAGTAATCCTCTGCCCTTTTCACTGACTCATTTTCTAAACTTTCTTTTCCCGCTTCCATTTTCCAAATATAATCTGGAGTATTTTCATTTATTCCCAACGCCATCTTCACGTATCTTCCCTGTATTTTTTCTATTTCCTCCCATCTATCCCATCCCCACATTTCTGTTCCGTACATCCTTCCTGCTTTCACTATTGCATCCATCAAGAAAAGCCTATCCTTTAGGTTCCCTAATTTTGCCCTCCTCCAGATTCTCCACACTGTGTTTTATATGTGTTCCATGTGTGTTCTTGGAGTTAAACCAGAATCCCAAGTATTTGTATTCTCTTACTACTTCCAGTTCTTTCCCCTTATATGTCCATTTTTCTGACCTCCTCTTAAAGGAAAATAGAGTATATAATTTAGTTCTTAAAAGAACTATTAAATGATAGTTTTGTTGTTACGTTTAAATATACGTATGATGGTCCTGAAAAGGTCCTATTGTATGCTGTCGTCCTGATTAAATTAAAAATGATTTTCCTTCAGACACTGGGACACCTTTGTTCGTCATCGGCGTCGTCTTCCTCTCTTTGTTTATTTTAAAACAAAGAGAACTTTAACTTCCTCAGAAGGTTCTGGTGAAGACGAAACCTTGACGACTTCTAGCTGCTTCGGTGGAATGGCCGGCTATGGAACTCTTAGCAGGATCGGACATCGCTGCACCTCTGGTCTGCTAACGATTACATATCGTTGCAGATGCGGGTGGTAAAGTAGCATCGGCTCATCCTCACAATCAGTCGAATCTCCGCTGACATTTATCGAAGATGATCGGGCAGCTGGATCCGGGCTGTCCGTTTCCATCGGTCTTGGTAGTGATGGTGAGGAGGCGGTGGTCTTTCTTCTGCTTCTTCTACGATAAATCTATAAGCATACCAAAATTCTTCATCTAGCATTGGGAAATTTTATCGAAGATTTATTATTCTTACCATTCTCATTATAACATGAGAAGAATACGAGTTTATCGCGCTGACCGCTTTGCTTATATATCCGCTTATATAGCAAGTTATTGGTCGTAAAACTCGTGGAAGGCATAGAGACAGTGCGCAGTTTCCCCGCACGATGGCCTGTGCCGCGCGGTGGGGGACTTACATGAGCCGAATCTGTAGAGGGGGCCCTCTCTCTCTCACGTGCGCTATTAGTTTTTCACTGCTCGCACACATGCGCAAGCGTTGCCGATTGCGAATCAGTGGATCATCGACAACCAGCAGCAGAGCCAGCTAGGACGAGACGCAGCCAATGCAGAGGAAGCCAGCGACCAACACCAGCGTCTACGAGCTGTCAATGCGTGGAGAGCCAGCGCAAAGATTGTTTTTGTGTGTTTTCTTGATTATCTAGGTTTATACAAGGTAGTATACATGTATCTCTCTCTCTCTCTCTCTCTCTCTCTCTCTCTCTCTCTCTCTCTCTCTCTCTCTCTCTCTCTCTCTCTCACCCTCTCCCCCCTCCCCCTCTCCCTCTCCCCCCCCCCTCCCCCTCCCCCTCTCCCCTCTCCCTCTCCCTCTCCCTCTCCCTCTCCCTCTCCCTCTCCCTCTCCCTCTCCTCTCCCTCTCCCTCTCCCTCTCCCTCTCCCTCTCCCTCTCCCTCTCCCTCTCCCTCTCCCTCTCCCTCTCCCTCTCTCCCTCTCCCTCTCCCTCTCCCTCTCCCTCTCCCTCTCCCTCTCCCTCTCCCTCTCCCTCTCCCTCTCCCTCTCCCTCTTCCTCTTCCTCTCCCTCTCCCTCTCCCTCTCCCTCTCCCTCTCCCTCTCCATCTCCCTCTCTCTCTATGTGTATTTAGCTTTTATTTTAGTAGGTCCACAAGCCATAATAACTTTATTGTTGTTTTTTCTACGAATGTTTAATACTTGGCTTTGTGGTATTCGCTTTCTTGTTTATATATATTAAATCATTTTAAAATGTTTAAATTGTTGTATTTAAATTATATACATATATAATAGATAGATTGATAGACATTTATCATTAAATATAGAGCAAAAAGAGTTGGATTGGTTTAATAAACTAATAGTTCACCAAGCATGAAAAATATAAATTCTTGTTCGAAACTTGGCTTTCTGTTGACATAAAATTTTACATTTTCAGTCATATCTTCTATTCTATTATAGATGTTGCCTTTATTAAAGTATATTTTAGCATGTTAAACGAGTAAAAGCTACTTTGAATCATCTAAGTAACTTTTTTATTTCAACGAACACAAACATTCTGAATTTTGTTCCAAAACTGGTTTTGTGCTGCTTAACATTTTTACATTTTCAGTTATATTTACTATTTTAGAGTAGATAGAGGCTTCAGAATTTATATTGAGTGTATCAATGTACAAAATTAGTCCAACGAACCATGATAAAATTAAATATCACTGAAAACTTAGGGATATGGTGATATCAATTTTTACATTTTTTTACATATCTCTACATCTATAATAGGTAGAGAGATGAAACTTTAAAGCAAGATTCGTTAGGCATTAATACAACAGAAAAAACTTCTTGAAGTGATTCTAATATAATTTATTTATTCATAAAAAAAACTTCAACATGATTTTTAAATAATTTATATAGCTTGTTCATACGTTCAACAATATATATATATATATATATATATATTGTAACGAGGTGAGACTGTCTTCCAGAGGAGGAAAATACAAAAGGAGACGCCGGGACCGAGAATCGATCCGGCGCTCCCGAGATCTCTAGGCGCACGCTCTAGTCATTGAGCCAATGCCGCCATATTCCATCACTCTGATTCCTGCTCTGATTACCGGTATAGCGAGGACTTCAACCTCGTTACAATATATATATATATATATATATATATATATATATATATATATATATATATATATATATATATATATATATATATATGTGTATGTATCATCGTCAATTGGCAGTTCCTTCAACGTAGGACATTTTCAGTCTTCGATGTTGTAGATTGTTGTAGTTGGAGGAATTTCTTGCAACCACTTCAATCTTTCGAGTCCCTTAACGTACATCTAATTGTAAGAGTTTTTGAGAATCCCGTACCGATTTGACGGATCATGAAAAAATAGAGTTTGCCAGGGCGCGTAGATGTCACATATGTGAGAAGACTTTCACTGAAAAAGATTCGAAGATCTGAGATCATTGCCATATCCCAGGAGATTAATTAATTTTTTTCCCATGTTCATTAAATATTCATACAACTAAAAAAAAAAACAATTTTTTTCATAATTCGAGGCCCTGCGGATAACACGTGTAACCTGAATTATCAGGATTCGAGAATAATTCCAGTGGTGTTCCACAATCTCAGTGGATATGATGCTCTCCTGTACATCAAGGAGATTGCTATATATTTTCCTGGACGCGTATATGATTCATGTCATCCACGTTGGATATGTTATCGTTATACTTGACGAAAAGAAGAAAAAAAATTATCCATAAGTAAAATTAAAAAAAAAAAATTTAAGCAATTGTGTATTTGTGTGCGTGTGTTTATAGGTTTGATTGGATTTCTTGACAGATATCGACATGCTCATGTTTGTCGAGCGTGGTATACGAGAAGGTATTAGCCAGTGTTGCAATCGATACGCGAAAGCGAACAATCCTTATATGGAGGAGGGATATGCTGAAGATGCCAATGTTGAAAGAAGTACCTCGTGTACTACGATGCCAACAACCTATATGGCTGGGCTATGACCGAGGCGTTACCTTGCGCAAAATTCAAGTGGTTAATGGACCTCGAGAAGTCCAACTTCTTCAAGGTTCCCAATGATAGTCCTAGGGATATATTCTCGAAGTGGATCTTGAGTATCCATTGACGCTTGACGATACTCATCGAGATATGCCTTTCTGCGCCGAGTACATGTGCCCACTAGGACCGAATAGTCAAACACACTCACGCACACACACACACACACACACACACACACACATCGAACCTACGGCGGTTAAGTCGCTTCGTAAAGCCTATGGAGATACGCAGAAAGCAATAGTACAACTACCTGCCCAGATAGCCCAGAAGTTTATCAAGGGTGAGAAGATAAGGATAGGGTGGGTTATCTGCCGAATAAGAGCAATAAGGCGATACACCCGCCCGCTCAGTTGCTATAAATGCTTGGGCTTCGGCCATACTGCTGCAAGCGGCATTGAGCAGCAGGACAGAAGCCGCTGCTGCTACAAATGTTGCTCAGCGGGACATGTAGCGAAAGACTGCACAAACCAGCCCAGCTGCATTCTCTGCAGAGGAAAGGACGACGTAGAGAAAAGCGACCATGCCGCAGGTAGCTATGATTGCCCAGCGTACCAAGCGGCAGTGAATGCCATAAAACAAAGAAGATGAGAATAGTACAGTTAAACCTGAACCACTGTGAGACAGCTCAGGACCTTCTCTGTCAGTACGTCCGTGAGCAGAAGATTGACGTCGCTATAATCAGTGAGCAGTACAGAGGTCTTGAACAGCCAAGGTGGGAATCCGATGGCTCCGGTAAAGCAGCCATTTGGGCGTGCAGAGACCTTACTTTTCAAAGTAGGATGAAAGTCAAAGAAGCAGGTTTTGCCAGCGCAAAGATTGAGGGTATACAGGTATACAGCTGTTATGCCCCACCGAGTGCGCCAATAGATCAGTTTCAGCAGTTCTTGGACCGGCTAGTACGAGATGTCAGGGCTAAAGAACCAGCTATTATAGCTGGGGACTTTAACTCATGGGCGGTTGAATGGGGCAGCCGGAAAGCCAATAGAAGAGGACAGGCCCTACTAGAGGCACTCACACTTCTGTACTTGGTGCTGGTGAACGAAGGCAACGTACCAACCTATAAAAAGGTGGACGCCGAATCAGTGATCGACTTAACATTTGTTAGTAGATGTCTGGTAAAAGAGGTTAGTAAATGGACCGTAAGCGATCACTTCACTAATAGTGATCACCACGCCATTATAATGGAGCTGGACACACAAAACATGGTACACTGTACTAACCCTATAAGTACGAAAATGGAATGAAAGCCAAGGAGTACGACAAGGAACTATTTCTGATGATGTTAGGAAATATCCAATTGACGGGATCAGCAGAACACAAGGCTGAACAAATGACAAAATGGCTCACCCGAGCCTGTGACGCAGTTATGCCAAGAAAAGTGCCCAATCAAAGATGGGCACCAGTATATTGGTGGAACGAGAAGATTAGATCAGCGCGTTCCGCCTGCCACCGAGCACGAAGGCTGGAGCAACGGGCAAGGAAAAAGTTTTGCCGAACCGGTATTGGAAGCGAAGCTGTAGAAGAATGCAGTAGAAGAATTAAAGAAGCCAAGTGCACCCTCAAGAAGTGCATCAGTGAAAGCAAGCAGAGATGGCATAAGGAGCTGCTAGAAGAGGTCAATAAAGATCCATGGGGCAGGCCCTACAAAACAGTTATGAAGACACTCAAAGGAAGCTATATACCCCCACCAAAGTGCCCAGAGGTACTAAAGAGGGTAGTGACAACACTTTTTCCAAGTCAGCCGGACGCACCATATGCTATAGCAGAGGAAGTGCGGGAAGAAGATATACCTCCAATTACAGTTGAGGAGCTACTCGTAGCAAGCAAGAGGGTAGGAAACAATAAGGCTCCCGGTTCTGACGGCATACCAAATGTGGCGCTGAAGCATGCCATTGAGGCTAAACCTGAAGAATTTGTTGGCCTCTACAATGCATGCCTAGCAGAAGGGAGATTTTCGACGAACTGGAAAAAGCAGCGACTTGTGTTGTTACCTAAGGGTAACAAAGCGCCCGGAGGGGAGACATCGTACAGACCATTATGTATGATGGACACATAAGGAAAAATACTGGAGCGCATTATCAGCAGCAGGATGGAATGCATAATCGAAGAGACCAAGGGGCTTGCCGAGCACCAATATGGCTTTCGGAAGTGCCGATCTACTTTGGACGCGATCGGCCTAGTGGTAAACACAGCCCGAGCAGCCATCAGTGGAAAACGGTGGAAGGGCGGAACAAAGAAGTACTGTGCAGTTATTACTTTGGATGTCAAAAACGCATTCACCTCTGCAAATTGGACGAAGATACATGAAGCGCTTGAAAAGCTTGAGGTGCCCACCTACATCAGGAGGATGATGGCCGACTATCTGAAAGACAGAACTTTACTGTACGAAACGGATTGCGGCATTGAAACCTACAAGGTCACGGCAGGTGTTCCACAGGGATCAGTACTGGGCCCGTTATTGTGGAACATTATGTATGACGGAGTGCTGAGACTACAACTCCCACGGGAGGCTATGGTAGTAGGATTCGCAGACGACATAGCTCTTGTAGTAGTAGGGAAGGAAAAAGAAGACGTCGCTGAAATCACCAATGAAGTGATCACCACCATCCAGAGGTGGCTGAGAGAAACGGGACTTGAACTCGCTGGACAAAAGACCGAGGCGATCCTGATATCTAGCAGGAAGAAAATGGAGACGATCGCCCTAATGATAGACGGCCATGAGATAACCTCTAAATCGACTATCAAGTATTTGGGCGTTACTATAGACGAAAAGTTGACGTTTAAACAGCACCTTGAATTAGCAGGTGAAAAAGCGTCAAGAACGACTGCTGCTCTATCTCGGGTCATGCCGAATGTCGGTGGAGCTACTCAGAAGAAAAAGAAGCTGTTAGCAAGTGTCAGTACATCGATTATGCTGTACGGGGCACCAATTTGGGCAGATGCAATGGCAATAAAAGCCTATGCGCGGAACCTGTCATCCGTGTATAGACGGAGTGCGCTAAGAGTAGCGTCTGCTTACCGCACGGTATCGGACGATGCAATAAGCGTCGTGGCAAGCATGCCACCCATCGACCTCTTAGCACTAGAGAGGAAGGTCATATACATGGCAAAACAGGAGAACAGCGATAGAACGAAGGCAGAAATCTGGAACGCTGCCAGAGAACAAACAGTAGCTGAGTGGCAGAGAAGATGGGACAGTAGCCTGAAAGG
Organism: Muscidifurax raptorellus; assembly: GCA_020010945.3. Lineage (NCBI taxonomy): Eukaryota > Metazoa > Arthropoda > Insecta > Hymenoptera > Pteromalidae > Muscidifurax > Muscidifurax raptorellus. The sequence continues at coordinate 372,363 of JAHUUD020000054.1, forward strand.
GCATTGGACGCACCGACTTATACCAAAGATTGAAGACTGGATAAAAGAAGACACTGGGAAGTAAACTACTACCTCACGCAATTTTTGACGGGACATGGATGCTATCGAGCGTACCTGTGTAGATTTAATTTAGAAGACTGTCCAGACTGCCCAGCATGTTTGGACATGTGCGAGGACGCTGAGCACGTTTTTTGCTACTGCTCGCGTTGCCAGCAGGAGCGTGAAGAGTTTGAACGCTACCTCCAGACCAGAGCAACTCCTGAGTCTATTATGGTAGCTATGTTCGCCGCCGCTGAGGGCTGGCACGTGGTTAGTAACTACGCTGCGGTGATCCTCAAGAAAGTGAGGGGTGACGAAGAGAGAAGAAGACGAGAGATGCTGCAAGAAGCTGACGACCGGACGATGCGGTAAGAAGCAGATGGCAGCCTATAATGAAGAAGGTACGATAGTAGATTTACTAGATATGGACGCATAAGGAATGACAATCACATCAAGGAGACAAGGGCAATGTCCCTATGCCCCCCCGCGATGTAATACTTGCACCGACAAATCGGTAAGGAGAGCGAAGAGGATTCGGGTTGCAATTGGATTCTATATTCGGTAGCAAAACGAAGGGTTTTAGTTGGTGAGAATCCAACACACGGTGGCTCAGGCCATGCCATGGTCTATTAAGATTTTTCCCTCCAACCTCTTTCTCCAATAAAAAAAAAAAAAAAAAAAAAACACACACACACACACACATCCGCACGGACATTTTCTAAAAACACATGATTCGAACTCCAAACACCTCAAAACACGTTTGTATGAAGTTGTAGCGAAACTGAAGATTTTACTATTACAAAGCTTCCTCTAGGAGGAAGCAAAATAAATTAATATATTTTATTTTACAATAGTAAAAAATAAAACTACAGAAAATTTGTATCTCTTGTTGCCACTATCATATATCATATATTTTCAGACTAGTATGTATTTGTGGTTTAATTTCTTGTATCACTGTTCTTCTTTTTGACCTGGAGCTTTCTTGCATTTTAAAAAAGTTTGTTTTTTATCGTCAAACATCGTATTCGATCACTGATGTTTACCTATTTATGACCAACGTATCCAGCCTCTATTTATCGATGATCACACTATATAATTAACCACTTTATGCTGTCCTTATATATTTAAATGATTTTTTACAGAATATTTACTTAGTTATGATTGGTTAAAAAATAAGTAGAATCTGTTTTGTTCATATGCTTTGTATCAATTCCATCAGGAAAAACAATTTATAAAATAATTTATATATATATATATATATATATTGTAACGGAGTGGTTTCTAGGCGGCTAACTGCCTATGTACTCCGTACAAATGCAAAGTTCTCCTGCACTTTGCTTTTGCGAGATGCTGTACTCGCTCGTGTGGTCGCCTACCTGCGACGATGCTCCGGTGCTCAGTATGCACTACACTCCTGTGTAGTGCCCGCGGAGGCGGCGGTATTCGGCGGTTTGAATAGGAAGAGGGATCGGGACGACAATCAAATGAATACACTACCGATTCTACTAAAAAGGCGTATACTCAGTCAGAAATCCGTCGTCCGTGTTGCGCGTATTCGCGTCGCGAGAAGGCCGCAAAATCTACCGGATCAACGACTGTGGCCAAATGCTTCGCCAGTCGATCGCGCATAAATAAAATATAAATTAACCTCTACTTTCTCTTATCGCGTCGATCCTCGTCGTACTCTGGCCAGGGAGTCTCCTGCTCGACCTTGCCGTGCTTCGGTTGCAGTGATTCACCAGTGGCAGCGGTTACTGCGGCTGCTGCTGTTGCTGCCGCCCCTGGTGGCTGTGGCTGCTCCCGATGGTGCTGTCGCCTTCGATGCTGCTGTTGCAGCTTCCTTGCTGCTGTTGCTGCTGCCCAACACTTCGGATCTTTTGCGCGCGCAAACTCTGACTTCTCACGAGTACGGACAAAAGCTAACTGACTCGAATTTCCCTCTAATTGCGAGTCCTCTATTGGCCTTCCCGCGCTTCAGCTACCCGCGCCGACCTGCGCGCCTCGCACACCTGCCCGTTACACCCCCCCCCCCCCCCCGTAGAACCAAAATATCGCCCCGAGTTTGGTTCAACCATACATAGGGATAGGGTGGCGCCAAATAACCAACTCCTCATCTGTAAAAAATAAACAAAGTATAATTTATTTATAAAAGGGAGCGCCCTGGGCGCCGCCCGTGTGAGGGTAATTTGGACACCGCGAAGCTGGGTTGACCCTCTCGTGACCACAAATGACGCAGCTTCGCTTGATCGTCTGCACTCCCTGCGGACGAGCTGGCGACGGTGGAGCTGACCCTCTGCTGCCAGAACTCTCACGCCTCCTCCTGGACCTACTACGGGAACGGCTGGTTCGACGCCGCTTTGTACCTCTGGGTTCGTCCTCCCGTTGGTCTCTCGATGGTCCCCACGTCCCTGTGCGGGACCTACTGCGCCGCACGACCGGCGTCGTACGCCGATTCACGGGAGAGACGTGCTCCCGATTCCCAGACCGGTCACGCCGAGTAGAGCCACCACCTGCAGAGCGCATAGGCATCTCTGGTTGTGGTGTGCTCCCCGAACGCACATCAGTGTTCTTGTCGGCGATCACTTTCCACGCCCGGAACTTCTCCAAAGCCGCCTCGGCTTCCTTAAGGGCCCGGGTTGCGCGGCTCTGCTCCTCTTGAGCACGCCGCCGTCGAGCTTCCTCGCGCGCCCGCGCGATTGCTCCGGGATGGGGCACTATCTTTGGGCCCACTCTTTGGCCCTCAGGTCTCCTATGACGGCGCGACTGATCGACGGCCTTGAGGGCCGCCTTCTCTTCCTCGATCAGCCGCATCCAGGCTTTCGAGCGCTGCTGGAAGGCCAACCCATATTGGCGCACGGCGCTGTCGTAGCGCCTAAAGGGCTCTCGTGCCAGCCTGCGAGCCTCCAGGCTCGCCTCGATCGCCTCCTCGATCACTGTCCGTAGTTTGGCCCACTCCTTCTCCACCTCGCTTGAGGCAGTCTCTAGAGCAGGTGCTGATGGTGCTGGGTCCACGGGCTGGGCGGACTCCAACTGCGCCGAGATGGGCAGGCTTGCGAATCGCAGGCGGCGCGGCGGAGCCTCACCGTCTTCCTCCGGTAGCTGGTTGTCCACGTCGTTCGGGGACATTACCAGGAGCTCGTCCTCCCGAACCTCCTCCGCCCAGTCCCTCCTTGGTTGGTCCTCCTCCTCCGACAGGTGGTCTAGGTCCATGAGGATCTCCTCGTCCGTGAAGGATTCCGCCTGTAGGCGGGCCTCCTCGAACATCCTGCTGAGGACACCGTCCCAAACCCCAGAATCCATCCTGAAACAGAAATACAAATTATTCTGCCTACCTAGCACGGTTGCGTGAGCCCTTAGGCCGACCAGGCTTTCTCTTAGCCGTGCCTGTCGCGCTAGCCTCGTTCAGCGGCTGTGCGGGCACCGCTGGGCCTTCCGAGGCCTACCGCGCGGCCTGGCTCCTGGCCGCCCTGTAACTGGACCTCCCATCTGCTGCGTAGCGTTACGTTGCCCGCGCAACCTACGAGGGGACGGGGTCGAGTCTCCTACGTCGTCACCTTGACGCTCCGCGATACATTGAGGGGGGCTCACACGTCGAGCACCGCTGTGTTGCGATCTATCGTTACGCGCATTGCCACTCTGGTCGCCTTCAGAGCGGTCTTTGCTCGCTCGCAGTTCCCGTCGCGTGTCTGCTCTAATTTCCGTAGGACAGTCTGCATTACCTGCTACAGTCTCCTCTTCTCGAGATATTGCCCCCGCCGGATAAAATCGTTTGAGTTGATTGGCATGGACCAAGTCTATCACCGGTCCTTCTTCGTCCTTCAAACGATACGTGTTGGTGCCCAAGACATCTGTAATCCTGTATGGTCCAACATATGGTGGGGCGAACTTGGCTGACCGTTTATCCGCTGCGGAAGAAAGCACATAATTGCGTTTCCATACCAAGTCGTCGACTTTGCACTCCACCTCTCTGCGTCGAGCGTCATAGTATCCAGCTTGTCGCTCTTGCTCACGCTTGGCTCGTTCAGCTGCATTCTCATGCACTTGGCTCAGCCCTTTCATGCGGTTCAACCAGTCGGCGTATGCACTATTTTGTAACTCCTCTGCAGCCGCTATATCTTGGCTGCGCCTGGCAGATGACGGATTTGGTGGTTGCCTGCCGTATATCATCATCGCTGGACTAACCCTAGTTGCTGAATGCGGAACTGTGTTATATCCGAAGATGATTTCGCTCAAGTGCTCATCCCATTTGGAATGGTTTTCGTCTATGAGTGCTCGTATCCTGCTGATTACCGTCTTATTGACTCGCTCCACTGGATTAGCTTGAGGATGGTACACCGGCGTTGTTTCATGTTTGACACCGATCGACTCCAGATATCTGTCTACGACATGGTTTTTAAACTCCGTACCGTTATCTGAGAGAAATACTTCCTGAGCGCCATACCTCAAAACTATCATTTCCTCTAGGTGTTTTACCATGGTAGGACCGTTTGCTCGCTTTACGGAAATACGCTCCACCCATCGAGTAAACAGATCTTCGAATACGAGGATATATTCGTTCCCATGTACCGTTTTTTGTTTCGGACCCATCATATCACTAGCCACCATTTGCCATGGCCTCGTGATGGAGGACGCTGTTCAACCTTAGTCTGCTGGCAGATTATGCACTGTCGTACATATTCCTCGACGTCGCTATACATTTTCGGCCAGTAATAGTACATGGCTACTCGAGCGAAAGTCTTCTCACGTCCCTGGTGACCAGCTGATGGTTCATCATGGCACTCGTGTAACACCTCTTCGCGCTTTTCGCACGGTACGACGATTTTCCATGCCTCGTCGTCTTCAATCGAGGGTGGCGTGTTTTTGTCTTGGCGATAAGTATACAATTGTCCCCCATGAAGTTTGAATCGAGGTACTTCTTGCGGTCTGGTTTGTACCTTCCTGACTCTTTCCTGATACCATTCATCCTGAGTGTCATTGGCCCATTTGACCACGGAAATTGGTACCGCGCTGTCCTCGTACATCCTTGATAAGGCATCTGGTACGGCATTCAGTGAGCCCTTCCTATGCACCACTGTATAACTATGTCCTTGCATTTCCAAAGCCCAACGGGCTAATCTGCCAGTTGGATTTCGACGGTTACATAGCCAGCGCAAACTGCTATGGTCAGTTATAACTTTAAACTCATATCCCCGATATAAGGTCTAAACTTCCTTATCGCCCATATCACAGCTAGGCATTCCCGCTCAGTTACAGAGTAGTTACGTTCAGCCGCGGAGAGGGTACAGCTAACAAACTCTAACACTCTTTCTACGCCGTCTACGATTTGCATCAATACGGCGCCTAAGCCGGTATCGCTAGCATCTATTTGCACGACGAATTGTGCGTTGAAGTCTGGTCGATATAAGATTGTCGCTGACGCCATCAGCGTTTTAATCTTTGTGAAAGCATCTTGTTGTGCTTCACTCCACTCATACTTCCTTCCCTTCTTGGTCAATGCAAAAAGAGGTTCAGCGAAGCTGGCAAAGTCTTTTAAAAACTTGCGATACCATGATGCTATTCCTAAGAATCGCCTTAGCTGTTTCAAGTTTTTCGGTGCCGGATAGTCCACTAGCGGGGCTATCTTACCTGGCCGAAACCCGTCATGATTGACTAGGACGCCTAGGTACTGGACCCCACCTTGGCAAAAGACACTCTTCTCTTGGTTGATTACTAGTCCTGCCTCTTTCACCCTTGTCAAGACTTTTCCTAGGTACTTGATATGTTCCTCGAACGTCTCTGTGACCACAATTATGTCATTGAGGTATGAATAAGCGTATGGCTGAAGTTCTGGTCCGATAACTTCATCGATTAGCCTCTGGAATGACGCTCTTGCGTAGGCTAAACCAAAAGGCATGCGCTTAAATTGGAACAATCCCAGACCTGGCACCGTAAACGCCGTAATTGGTCTCGCTTCCTTCTTGAGCGGTATCTGATGATACGCATTAATGAGATTCAGTGTCGAAATATACTTCGCATTCTGCAGTTTACGCAGTATATCGTCCATGTTTGACAAAGGATAAGCATCAGCTTTTGATAGTGCATTAACTTTCCAAAAGTCAACGTAAAAACGAAACTTCCCATTCTCTTTGCGCACCAAAACCACGGAGCTAGACCAACCACTTGTCGCTCGTTCAATAATGCCCGCCTCCAGCATCTCACGTACCTGGCGGTGCATTTCTTCTTCCATTACCCTCAACACTGGGTAATACTTCTGCTTTATGGGTCTAGCAGTACCAATGTCGATGTCATGCTCAATCAGCTGAGTGCGACCTAGCGCATTCGGCTGGGCTGGTTTCATCCTAGCCAAAAGTCTGTTCAGCTTAGCGCGTTCGTCCTCCGTAATCCTCGCTAAACCTACTGCGGCTATATTGAGCACACCTGTAACTCCGAGCGTTGCCAGTTGAAGCTGTACTATTTTCTTTTCGCGCTTTAAGTATAACACTCCCTCGTTTGGGTCGTGTACTGCATCGAAGAGTCTGCCGAAGTTTGCTCCGACTAGGCAGCTCTCGACTACATCTGGCATTATTGCTACAGTTACTTTTCTCTGGACTCCCTCAACTTCAAATGGCAGGTCTACTGTACCCACAATCGTTGAAGTCTGTCCATTGGCGCATTGTGCTTGTCGACCTTGGCACGGGCGTAAGTTGCGCCCACAGGCGCTGGCTATTTGTAAACCTAGCGTGCCCATTACTGTCAACGTCGCTCCCGGATCATAAAGCGCTCGCACTTGGAATTCTCCAATCTCAACTTTTATACAATAGCGTGACTCATCGCCATTTAGATTGGGTTGCGCCTCATTGCTAACCTTGGCTAGCTTTTCGATCATCAGATCGAAATCATCCGGCGAGGCCTGGCGCGCTGCACTAGTCCCAGTCTCATGCTGCGCCCTCCTCAGAGATGTAGGGGCCTCGCCTACGTCTCCTTTTTGGCGTTTCCCGACTGATGCCTACACATCCTGGCGATATGGCCCTTTTTACTGCAGTTAAAACACTCTACTTCTTTGTAGGTGTTTGTCTTTGGTTTATCGGCGCTTCTCGACTTATTTCCCGACCTCGGACTTTCCTTCCGTGGTGGGCTAGTCTCCTTGTCCTTTTTCTTTTGACTTCTATTACGCCCTCTGCTAGCACTGCGGTAAGTTTTTCGCCGCTGTGTGACCTTGTCGGGGACTTATTCTGAAAAGCTTTCTTGAATCGCTCGTCGAGCAGGCAATTTATCGCTGCTAGGTTCAGCGGCTCTTCCCCCGTTACCTCTGCTCCCAAACGAATTGGTGCGGGTAAAAATGCGATTGCCAATGTTGGGAAGAGCCGCTGCTAGGTTCAGCGGCTCTTCCCCCGTTACCTCTGCTCCCAAAGCCGCTACCTTGGCCTTGGAGCTGTGAGGACAGAGATCTGGCTTATAAGCCAATTCCGGCAACAGTGAGGCTGCGGGAGGTGGAGGGGGTCTATATACCGCCTCGCTCTCGATGGTGGCTTCTATCTTAGCAGCTGCTTCTAGAATTTGTTCCACAGTGCTGTAGTCTTTCCGCTGCAGAGTTCTCTTTATAGCAGGCAACATGTTGTGGTATATGACATCAATCTGGTGTGATACACTAGGCTTCGGCGCCATCCTGCGCATAATACCTTGCAGGCTTGTGATATACACGCGTATAGACTCATTTGGTCCCAGTGTGCGTGCCTGTGCCTCTGCTGGTATCCTTGAGTTTTGCCGAACCACGTCTTGGCACACGTGCAAAACTCTTGCCAGCTATTCCACCCTCCCGTTTCATCAACTCGGTTTAACAACCACTCATAGGCATAACCGGTGAATACCTCCAGGAGTGCAGCTAGCATCTGTTCTTCTCTGCGGTCGTTCAACCTCTGCACTCCCTTCATCTTCTGAATGAAGTGCTCGATGCTCATGCTGGCATCGCCGTTGAATCGGACTGGCCACTTTCCGAATACACTACCGGCCGCTCTAAACGAATTGTGAGAGGACGTCATACCACTAGTAGTGTTTCTGCTACCAGGTACGCTACTCGTCTCGCTTGTAGTGTTTCTGCTCCCCCCAGCACCTGCCAGGGGTTGACGTCTAACGCCCCTTGCCGGCAACGTCGTCATGTTACGCGGCCGCGCTACTGGGCTGGCCATGTCCTTATTTCCATAGATACTGTACGTATCTTGGAAGTCGACCCTTGGCGGGGGTAAACCACCTTGCTTCTTGCGCGTTGGCTTCGGAGGGGCTGGAGTTTGCTCCACTCTTGTGCTCGACGCGGCGCTACCCATCATCATCGTCATTAACGTTTCCACGCTCTTCGTTTGCTGGTCTATCCTGGCGTCTGTTGCCTCCACACGGCGTGTCAGAATTTTTACAGCGTCATCTGGCTCATCCTTCCCAGATTCCGTTGTTTCTTTCCTGTTTGCCGTCTGTATCGCTGCCTGACCTCGCACTCGCTGTACGATTACTTCAGCCGTTCCTCTACCGTGAGTCGGAAGGGACCTGGGATGCAGCTGCTCATCGTCCTTCCTACGACTATCTGCAACATTTCTTGCATCCACCTCCTCATCAGAAAGTTGCATTGATGGTATTACCCGCGGTGTACTGGCTGATGCTCGCGCTACCTTCTTTATAGCGCCTTGCCCGCATGGGACCCGTGTATCACTCGTCCACCTTAACCGCTCTGCTACGGTCTGGTCGTGCGCCAATCTTTCTAGCGGGTGTGTTGCCGTAGGGCCATACGATTCATCCACAATCGTATCACTAGTCGTTTCCAGCTTTGTTTCATCTATAAATGTTTGCCGGAGCAGCTCTCTTTCAACGCGAGCTTCCGATGGCAACACTTCTCCCATCGGCATAAAATCCTCTTCAGCGTAGTCGCCCATTAACCATCGGTGAAGTCTGGCGACTTTGGCTAACTTGAAGCCATCAGCTCGAAGCTTCAACGAGGTCAGTGCTTCTTGTAAATCGGCGTCATCTAGTGCACAGCACCAGTCTCCTACGCTCTTTTCGGTTTCTTGGGGAATCTTTCACGCGTAGATTTCACGCTAAAATTTACTGACTCTATGAAACTAGTTCACGCAGCAGCAGCGGCTATATAATCTGATAATTTATTAGCGAGCTATTGTGTATTTGCAATACACAATATTGCTGATCATCCCTTGATCATATTATTGAAAAATTAATCGACAAATTTTGAAATTTGTAATCATTATAAAACTATTAAATGGAATTAACTAATTTTATAAATCGAATTTTTAATTTAATTTGATGAAAATGAATGCATATTAATAATTATATGAGCAATATAATTTTGTTTATATTATTCAAATAATTATATTAAATTTTATATTTTTAATTGATTGATTGCACAAGTATTTTATTTAATAAAATGTGTAAGATTAGTTTTCACAAATAAATACAATTAAAATTTTTTTTTGTACTAATTATTAATGCATTTTAAAATCATTTCCATTAATAAAATTGAAAAATCTGGACCAAATCATTAAAATTAAAAAAATTCTGATATTTAGATATCCGTAGTGGCCGAGCTACACTCTCTCTTGTCAAACACACATACACATTTTTCCATACAACACTGTACACACGAACATAAACCCTAAAACCGGATTTTCCCCGACTGTTTACGGCCCTCTTTCTCTCGCGAAAGAGCCTTATCCCGTAAACGTTTTAGTGCCGGGGTTTTTCTCGAAACCGTTTACGACCCTCATTCTCTCTTGAAAGCGCGTCCGAGAGCGTCAAACCTAGGACCCTAAAAAAGCTTAAGTGGACCGACCGGACGGTCTCGGGAGCCCGAGTGTGCAGACATGCGCACGCCGCTACCGAGCGCCCTTTTCCTTACCGCTGATTGGTCAGAGGTAAGGGAGTGGGAGTCAAGAGATCTCTTCCTCGGCAACGGAGTGAGTCTGGGAAAAACACTTCTCGGGACTCGACCAGAGTAACACACGACTACACTTTTTCTCTACACCCGCGGTACACGTCTATTCGGTCTGAATAAAGAAGTTCTAAAACATAAAAAATGATTTGAGTATTTGATAAACTTGAATTTATGTCAATCGTAATCCCATCATCCAAAAAATCTGGACCACATCATTCGAATTACAGAAATAATCATATTTAAATATCAATTTAATCTAAAAAAAGATCTCTGTAATTGTCGATTCTTTATTTTATGTTATTAATGATCCCAACATTCAAATATTTTTATAAAAAATAATTAACTGGATCACATCGGATTATGTTGACTTTGTTAATCTTATGCAATAATCGTTTTACAACTAATATATAAACAAAAAATACATTTACATGTTCTTATAAAACCATTCTGCAAACGAAATACAAGTTCGTATGGTTGTACGCACGCTGTATTGCTCTTTTTAACAATTTAAAAATTAAACAATAAAAATCGTAATTTAAAATTTTTGTGGTTGAAGTATACGTTGATGAAGCAAGTAACACTCGAAGGGCTAGCAGAATTCAGCAACTATCTTGCTGCAACTTCATGCAATTATTTATGCAGCCGAGCATGCTGCCCTTAAACTATGGGCAGGCAATCGAGATAAATAAAGCCATCGCGCCGCGTATAGAAAATCGAAAGGCAGCTGCCCAGCAGCCGCAGGTCAGCCTAGCTTGGCCATGGTTACGTCAGATGCCCGAGAAAAAACTCGCTCACGAGATAAAAACAAAAGATTTCACGATTAGAGAAAAAGTCGGATTGGTTGCGCGAAATTCGATACTTGCGACAGAGCCGAAAATATGCTCACTCGCGCCAAGCCAGCACGACGAGCAAATGGTCACCGAAACCGAAGCGCATGAGCATTCTAATCCCGAACACATCGGCCCGATCGAATATTTCAGCGGAATTCCAAGAAATTATGATTGGAACCCGAAAGCGTCCGACCAGAGCTTGGGTAACGTTTTATTACAAACTTATTTACGATAAAAGCGCTGCGCGGAACCGCGAGTAAAATTCCACCGCTCTATAATCCTGCAATACATGAAACAAACTTATTGGCGAGCATTGCTCCGAGAAGTATAGCAGCGGAGAAAGACGAGTGCGAGAGAGCGTCATTACAGCTATGTGACAAGCGACCTCTACGCAAGACGATCGCACTGGCAGGCGGACGCAGCGTCAGCAGCGACGATAGTCGTGCCACAAACGAAATAGCAGCAACAGCGGTCAAGGCTACATTAGGCAACAACAAATTAAAATGTTACGTAGTAGCAAAAGTTAGACCGCCTCGGGAAAAGCCACCATGAGCCATCCCAGAAGGCCACCCTTTGTCCACTTGCAATATGTCAGAGAACGTCCGTTGCGCTTTAACGAAAATTTAGTTTACATAATTTCAGCCGATAACTTCATATCAACCGAGATTCAAGAAAATCTGATCGAGGAAAGCTATTTAGACGCTGACAATTTATCTAACAAAACATTTAAACTCGGCGAGATAAACATAACAGAATACAAGGGCTTTTCGCTAATCGAGGTGTATATAAAAAAGCACATCGACGATCACCGCTTATAGCAGATCTTCAAAAGTGCCTGGAAACCTTAAAAAGTGTATTACTTGCACGAGGTATCAATAGCATCGCGATAATTCGCGACCTCGCGCTGCTCACATTAGCTGAATTGTTAAAGTTCGTCGATTTATTTGACACAATTTTCGCAAATAAACGCATAATAACAATTTTATATAAAAAATTTTAAGTCATAAAAGATTAAATTGCAAACGATTTTTACTGGCGAAATATGCGCCCAATTTGTTGCACGTTACGGAACTTGTCAAAGCAACGAATTGGTGCGGGTAAAAATGCGATTGCCAATTTTAGTAAGTAATACACTGGCGCTGTCATTTGAACAAATCGCGATAGATTTTTATGGGCCCTTAGACATAACGAAGCGCAGTAATACATACATAGTACTTTGCATATTTGAGCCACCGGCGGCTATAGAGTTGTCGGCATTACCAAATTTTGCACAACGTCGACCCATCCCGAAACAAGCGGGTCAATCGAACGCACGCATCACACGCTGAGTGAATATTTACACAAATACGTTAAAAATAATAGCCGCTGGGACGACTAGGCAGCTATATGTAAGCACGTGTATAACTGTACAGAACACGAGAGCACGCGTTATACATCGCACGAATTTTATTCGGGACTAAACCTCGCACACTATCTAGTTTTAGAGAGGGAGAGAGGTAGAGAGGGAGAGAGAGAGAGAGAGAGAGAGAGATAGAGAGAGAGAGAGAGAGAGAGAGAGAGAGAGAGAGAGAGAGAGAGAGAGAGTACTGCAGTAGTATTGAATGAATCGAACAAAGGAATGAATGCGTAAGAAAGTCCCAAGGATAGCGGCTCAGTCTGAAGTAATGTGATAAATAGTACCGGGTGTCGGGTGTACGCGGAGAAATGTGATTAGTGAGTAGGAGTGGCTGCAGGTTGTGAGTCCCACACTTTGTGTTCCAGCCAGGGACCATCAGCAAGTCCGTTACAAGAATTCACAGCCTCCTACCAATGAAAAAAATACATAGATTGAATGAAGAATTTTTACTAATCTTATCTTTGATATTTTTTCTTCATTCCGTCCAACCAGATTAAATTTGCTGCAGATTATATATCTTTTTGAATGTTATAACCGTTGAGAAATGTGGATATTTGTGGTTTCATTATGATGAAATAATATTACAAATCACTTCATTATATTTCCCCTATTTATAATACGTCGTATTTATTAATACATACTTAAGGGGACACACCACCTTTAAAACTCGAAAAAAGAATTATTTTTAATTTTATACAGATAAGTTGGATTGATTTGAAAGTTTTTATGCATACGTAACACAACTTTATCTTTATTTGAGAATTTTTTTGGCCTATTTAGTCCTAATGAACCCTAATGAAAAATCAAACACCGAAAAGCACTGTCCACACGATACCAGGACAATATACGGCCCAATCGGGCTGAACATTTTTTGACATACCCTTAAAAGCACTAGTTTCGGTATGAATGCAGGACATTTAATTTAAATGAATAGAAAACTCTTTAAAAATAAAACAAGTAAAAAATTTAGTTGTTTTAGGTTATTTTTAATTATTTTTTATTTGTTTTATTTTTAAAAAGTTTTCTATTCATTTGAATTAAATTTCCTCCACTCATACCGAAACTAATGCTTTTAAGGGTATGTCAAAAAATGTTCAGCCCGATTGGGCCGTACATTATCCTGGAATCGTGTGGACAGTGCTTTTCGGTGTTTGATTTTTCATTAGGGTTCATTAGGACTAAATAGGCCAAAAAAATTCTCAAATAAAGATAAAATTGTGTTACGCTGTTACGTCTCATCTTATCCATTGGAATTTTTTTTGTCATTATTCTAGCAAACTACACAAAGATATTTTGCAGTTTGTATATATGCTGAAATGAAAAGCACTTATATTAGAAATTTCAATAAATGATACATAAAATATAGTTTGTAATATTTATTTCAATACTCATGTTTTTTTTCATCACAATTTGAAAGCAGCGTTCTTCTTCACGGTTGTCTTACCAGGATTTATTCATGACAGCAGAGGTATGCGTGTGAAGTAGAACATTGCTTTCAAATTATGATGAAAAAAAACATAAGTAGTCACAAAAATATTATAACCTATATTATATCTAATATTTATTGAAATTTCTAAATATGTGTTTTTTATTTAATCTCATTCAAGCATCTATGAGCTTGGTCATGAAATTCAAATCCACGTATATAATCTACAGGAGATGTTAATCCAGATGGCTGTAATTTTTCGAACCGCAATAGAAGTGCAAAGTATGGAATTTATCGAAAAATTGCTGATATCAGCAATTTGGCTTAGTCAGCAACGCTGGCTCATAAAAATTGTATATTTTTCTTTAAATCTGTATAGTATAAGCTACATTTTAAAAAAAAATCATCCCGATCGGTCGCTCCTAGCAGGGGATATTTTATTTTGTGACCAATATTTTCATTCCGTCACACTGTGCGGCGCCTCTATATCCTCTTCCAGGACGCACTCCTACTATGGGCAGCGCGAACTGTGGCGTAGCCGCCTGGCGGCTGGGCGCGGAACTACTGACGTGGTGCGCTGTCGTGGCAGTGTGCCGGGTTGCGCGTGTTCAGGGGATCGTGCGAGAGAGCCTGTGGGTGGGTTATAACAATGCTGCGTGAAGAGGACACGCCGGCGCCTTTTTACGATTGACGATATTCGCGAAGAAGCTTCATCGCGTGTTTATATAATCGTTAACTAACTAAAAATTCCACTAGATTCTACTCGATTTTTCGAGTAAATTATTACAGTTGACCCCTCGTGTTCTGACAAATAGAGTTGCGTCTGTCCCGACATTTAATACTGAGATAATTGTATTAGAGTCTCACTCGTACCAAATTGGGGGTTTCAGAATACATGGTTTTAATTTATTTACAGAATTAACTTTCCGAATTTTTTATTTTATTTACACCTTAACCACGCCAGACAGAACGTCCATATTCCTGCCTCCTGCCCCCCTCTCGAGATCGCAAGAGTCGTCATAAGCTACATTTAAAAAAAAAATCATCCCGATCGGTCGCTCCTAGCACGGGATATTTCATTTTGTCACCAATATTTTCATTCCGTCACACTGTGCGCCGGGCCCAGCGCTAAGGCATCTCCCCCTCTCCACTCAGATCCCGTATCAGATACTGAGAACTTGTACCAGGCAACTTGCGCAGCTACCTAAGAACACGGAAATAAATCTGATTTTTATAGCAATAATAATTACTTTGTAATTATTTCTTTTCCCTCTCCTTCTCGCATGACGAGACCATCCTACGCAGCCGTGTGGGCCGAGCTGGAGCTCACTCGGTATTATTTCACTCAAGTCCATAGGGCAAGAGTTACGGAACGACGACGTCGGTCTCCCTCAAGAAACGCCGCCACCCACACTGAGCCGGCGACCGCCCACCAGGACCGCAGCACATAAGTGGACTGACCTTCCGTCGTCTCTCCTGCGCATCAACCAAGACTGCTTACTCCGCAGCCCGCAACCGACATCCTCAGCGCCGAGTGGCCAGAACATCTGGAATTGGTGGATGTACCAGCCCGCTCTGCTTCTCCATGCTTCAGAGCGCTCTTGACGCTCCCGCCTGCGGCCCCGCCATCAACAGCTCCTCCGATAGCGGTGAAGTAGGCCACCCGGCCGAAGCTCCGCCAGGTCCAGCTGGTATCTCCGACCAAGAAAAACCCGTCGCCCTCCCCAGTCGTTAGGAAGCGGATTCGTCCGCAAACAGCGGGGATCCCAAAGCCGAGGGTCGTCCGCAACGAGGGAGCAATGGATCTGACGATCGTGTACTAAAGCGCCCCGCGCTTCTTAGTCATTTTTGAGTGGACCGATCCCTATCTGGGATTGGCCCCATAATCAATACAAATATAAAGCTCCTCGGAGCCTCCGTTCTTTGCCCCTCAACAATAAGTGGGTAGTGCAGCCTCCACCGAGTTGGGCGGCTCTCCCTTGTCCAGACTTCCTCCCAGAGTGCACCTAGAGAGGTCCGAGTTGTGTCCGCTCTCTAGGCAACGCAGAAGCCTTGGCGAGGTCCTAGCAGCAGCTCCAGAGGCAGCACCACGTCCAGCACCAGCTTGCCGCATCCGTACCCTCCGACAGACAGCCCAGCACCTTCGCACTGAGCGCACCCCAGGCTGCTCCACCGACCTCTCCGCACTCGCCAGCGCCCGCTCTCCTTACACCCTTGCAGACCGCCCAGGTCGAGTGGTGCCCAACGGGGAGCCAGACTTCAGGCGTCTGACGAGAGAGTGCCCGCACTTACATCAGTACGTCAAGTTTAAGGACAAATGAAGGTCAAATCATTAATATCGATTCCTATGGATTTTTGGACCTCAGATTCTGAAAGTACGAAAAATTTCTCATTCACATATGCCTTTTTTCTATGCTCATATATAGCGATACATGTTCGTTCTCTCGCCTTCATTTCTTTTTTGTGCATCCTCGTGTTCCGTTTCTTTTGGCTTTTCGGCTTCGGTTGTCAAGCGTTCTCCCCTCGTGGAATGTACTGGTCTTATGCTGCTGGTTTTTGAGCCTTAGACTAGATAACTGTCATATTTTACAATTAAAGTTTCAAAGGTCAAATATATATTTTTTTACTAAAAAAGCAAATTTTGACCACAGATTCAGGAAAAATGGGAAATTTTACATCTTAATGAAAGTTGTGCAATAAATTAGTATTTGAGGAACATAGAGGAACTGACCAACTGTCGTATGATAAACAGCCACACACCGAGACATGGGTATCATGTATTACAAAACTTATGATTTTCTTTTTTTTTTCTTGTTTTTTTGTCTTCGAATGGTTGGTAGGGGATTCCGCTTTCGTGTCTTTCCGCCGAGTATTTTCCCAAATACTAATTTATTGCACATCATTCATTAAGATGTAAAATTTTCCATTTTTCCTGAATCTGTGATCAAAATTTGCTTTTTTAGTTAAAAAAATGTATATTTGACCTTCGGATGACCTTGAGTTTGACCCTGAGGTTCGAAGCTCTCTTTATATTTAGATTCAGCGGTTCAAAAAATATGTCTGAATGATAACTTGACTAGAAATCACTAATTGTCGAGGATTTGACCTTCAAACGACCTCCAATTCTGCCTGATGGAGAGAACAGATACCGGATTTGGATTCAGCCACCCTGAAAACATAACGACATAGTAGCTTGCCCCATGAAACCCATTATATTATTGTCATATAAATCCTCCATCCAACAAGATTGAGTGACCTTCATATGACCTTGAGGGTTATATTAAAAAAACATTGAATATCTATCTGGGCGTAAAATTTCCCGTTTTTTCAGAATCTGCAGTAAAAATTCATTTTTCCTACAGAAAACAGTTTTGATCTTGAACTAACCTTCAAACTTACCTCATGGAAAAAAACAAATAACTGATTTAGATTCAGCGCCTCCCAAAACTTAACAGACAGATGTCTTGTATTGGTTATCGCTGATTTCTGTAATTTGACCTTCAAATGCCCTTGAACCCGACGTGCTGACGTTAAACGAATGCCAGATTCGGACTCAGCGCGCAAAAATACGTAGGAGTACACGGGTTTTGTAGATGGACATCCAAGTTCATTTTATTTGTGGGCCTGTATTATTTTCGTGTAATTATAATATCGTTTATTTCCTTTGATAATTTTCATTTCTCGGCCTTCGTCTCCCGTTTTAAAATATAGGACGCATTTTTACTATATCTACGGTGAATCAGCATATTATATACATTATATTAAGCATGAACACTTTTTCTCCAGTTCTCCGGTTCTCGGGTCCTCTAGATGTTTCACGTTATTTTTTAACTTTGTGCTCAAATCTTTTATGATGACTTTTTTTATATCGGAGTGTGGGAGGAGGGGGTGACCGGAAACGGAAGCTTTAGTGTTTAAGCTTTGTAAAACGTCGTTAAATATTATTTTTTGATTCAATTTTAAAGATTCTACCTTTATTTGTATCTCATTTAGTATTTCATATTTGCCATATACCCTTGTAGTTTCATCATAATAGTTTTCTATATACGTGGGTATGACAGGTAAATTATAATTACATAGATAATATCCATTTATTCGCAAGTTTTTCTCAATAATGTTGAGCGCTGTTTCCACCAACACTTTCTTCGTATTTAGGGTGATAAAAATAACTTTTGTATTTTTCATATAATTCTCTTGCATTAGTAGGATTATGATAAATACAAATAAAAGCAAATAATTCTCATAATGCATTAGGAAACTCTAATTGAGAGGCTTCTTCTAAACATCTGTCCCATTCTTTATTTTCAGTAACGAGTTGTTTAGTTACAGCGGTTTCATAAAATGAAGGATATAATATGCCATCAACAGTACGTAAATTCTCAAATGAAGTTGCTCCTCTGACATGTAAAAGCAATAATCTAATAAAATATCGTTCTGGATCTTTTGGATTGACTAAGTACATTCGGTTTAATATTGGTTTAATAGTTATTTTTCTTTTGTTCCATGTTTTTAATTTTTCATCGAATGTGTAATGGATTGGTATTTCAGAATATAAAAAATTTCTTACTTCAATGTCAATTTGATTAAGTTTAAAATATGCTGTAATTTTTTCTTCTTCACCTTCTTCAAAATATACATATTGTTCATCTTTATTATGAATAGCTAAACGTTTTATTGCATGCGATATTTTATTGAGAAGATATTCTAACAATCTACACTTAACTTCTGGAGGACATAAATATCTTGTATTAAGGTACTGGGTAATCTCATCATATTTGTATTCGTTGTTTTCTTTATTTTTTGTTTGTTTCTAGTTTCATTGATGTTATTGTTATCTTCTCTAAAATTTATATTTGCATTGCGTATTTCGATAAAGGCACAATCGTTACCTTTGTAGCAATATTTAAACAAATATTTAATACATTACACAGTTGAACATATTTCTACAGTAATATGACAATTAAATTTTAATAAAAGGAAAGGATTGTATGGAACAACAAACCTATTATCAGCTGTTCTGGTTAAATATTGAATTTTATAAATTATTTTTCTCCCATCATCTCCTCGCTTATATAATGGATATCCCGTTCTTGAAAACTAGTAGATTTCGTAAATCTGTTTGGAAAATTCTTTGTACACTTTTCCTTGGCTTTATCCATACATGGAGTATATTTTGAGCTCCACAAGGAACATATATCATACATTGTTTCACAATATTGTATAACTGTGGATAAATGTCTTCATAATAACATATGCATATGCGGAAGTCCTCGTTTTTGAATTTCAATTACATAAGTAAAAGCTACACTTTTTCCTAAGACTCCATGTTTGATTACTAATTCTTTAAATTCTTTTACTTTTTGGTTGAATACCTTAGCTACAATATCTGGTCTATCAATCGCAGTTTCATGAGTTTTTAAATTTTCAACTATTTCTTTCCATTTTGGGTTGCATGTCATTGTCAAAAAAAGATCAGGTTAACAATTCACAACTTTCAATTAACAACTTCTAAAGTGATTAACAAGTGTCATGGAATCAATATAATTGTTTTAAACACCGAGAACTTCCAATAAAATTGAATGGTAATATAAATATTTTTCCAATTTTTATATTTTCAGAATCTCTTTTTTTATGCAAATAATCTATTACTTCATTATAACATTCACTTCTTAAAATATTTTGATTTTGTCTTATAAAATACAATCTTGAACTTTCAACTTTAATAAAAGCGTCCACTATCGACTGTTGCGTAACTTTACCTAAATTAAGATCAGGATTACAGTCATTTCTAACACTAAATCTATAATTATAAAATTTCAAATTAGAAATATTACTATTACCGATTTTACATTTCATATCCATAGTATGTTTGCTTATTAAAGGAATAGGAATTGGTTTATCATATTTTGAATATATGACCATGTCATGTTCCACCGGGGGTAGCCCATTATCTCCAACAAAAACTATTGCAACTTCATTGCATGTAGCTTCGTTATATTTATTTTTATTTAAATCCTTATTTCGTTTTATAGCCATTGTAACTATTCTTGGCAGATGTTTACTTGCTGTACATCGTTTTATTTCTTCTTGTTCAACCTCATACATTATTTTATAAACTTTAGCATAAGGATTGAATTTTCTTAATAAGTTATCTAATTGACTTAAAAGTTTTATTTTTATGTCAGAATTACTTTTATAATTTTTTTGTTCAGCTGTTGCCATTTCATAATCTAAAATACATAATTGTCCGTAGTTTCGTGCTTCATGCTCATTTGGATGCAAAGAAAAAACATTGTGATATATTTGACCACAGGTTCTTATAACTTGTGGACCTTGGCCAGGTACGAAAATTAATGCTGTCTTTTGAGTAACCCGTAGCCAATAACTTCAACTCTTCTAAATAATGAGGATCACCCAGTAATACTTTTCCCTTATGACAACAATTAGAAAATTCACCACCTCTACTGCTTTTAAAATAGAAATGTTTATTAGCACTGTAATATTTGCAAATTTCCGTCATTGAACCTAAGTAATTTTCAATAATCAATTTCTCATCGAAATCTATATTTGCTATACGATTCACAATTTTTTATTTAATCAAATATTCTAAATGTTTATAGATTTTGTTTATAACAGGTTGGTATACTGTTGATTCTTTAATCGTTTTTTTCATATTAATATACGTCATAAATATTTAAATATCTTCCTTTGTCATCTAATTTTAACTTATTTAGTAACACGGTTGCTCAATAGTTTGTGAATTTTTTCTTTTTTTTTAATTTCTTGTAAACAATATTTGACTTAGTTTATTAAGATCTTGTTTTCTTTCACTATTTAAATTTTTTTTACAGATTTTCCCTTCATATACTTTTTTCTGTTCATCATTTTTATTGTTTCAGTAAATTTCTTTTTTTCTTAACGCTTCTTCTTCACGTTTTTTTCAATTCTTCACTATTTTTTTTCTGTAATTTTTCTAAGTTCGATTTATACTTCTTATTTTTTTCTTCAATTTGTTGGTTCCCAAGCTTTTTACTTTCCATATAAGCAATTCTTTTTCGCAACGCTTTTTCGTTACATTCTTTTTTTTAATTCTTCACTATTCAATTTCTGTAATTTTTCTAATTTTCGAGCATTTCTATTATCAAGTACCATTGGACTTGCCTGTATGGATTGCTTCTTATTTTTACCGTGCGATTCTATAATTTCATGTTGTTCTTTTATATCATTTATTATTATTAAATTGTTAACTATCATTGGATTGATTTGAGCGGATTGTTTTTTGTATTCACTATAGGATTGTATTTTCTTCTGTTCTTTTTTAACATCTATTAATATTACATCACCAATTAAGATTGTAAGATCTGTACAAATTGTTTTTAGTTTTCAGTGTTTGATGTTATTTTTTTCTGTTCTTTTTCGTCATCTAGTATTATTACATCGTTAACTGTCATCGGTGTAACGCGTACAACTTGTTTTTTATTTATACTATATGATTCTATTATTTTCTGTTGTTCTACTATTAATCGATTTTTTACATTCGTTTCCATTGATTTTATTTCTCCATATTTGAAATACATTTTTGTTTGTTTATAATTACTTGTATGAAAAAGAGTTCTGCGCTCCGGCATTATTGAAAAACCGTGATTTATGTTTTCATAAGAATAATTTTCTAAAAGTGGAAACATGTAAATCTGGCATGTTTCATATATTTTTAATAAATGTGAACGCATTTGAGAAATATCAAAATGAATAGTACAAGGACATACATTATAAACAATAGCAACTGCAAATGCTATTGCATAAACGCCACAATCATAGCTGTTAGTTTGTGATTGCACTTTTTCAAATGTTATTTCCAAATCTGGATAGTTGGGAAATAATCTATTCGAAAAAATGTTGTGCTCATCCTGTGAGTAGGTCCGATTCAAACTATCATATATATGTACAACCTTATCACTATAGTACATACATATCCAATGACCTATTTCAGAAGTCCCAGAGAACAGTAATTGGATGTAATCATTATTAATTGGAATTGAATTTATATTCTCGGAATTTTTAACCAATACTGTTGATTGCATATTAAATAATGAACAAGATTTAAGAATTTCATTAAATTTAAATGTATACAAATCATTTAACATAGAAGCATTTCGAGTATATGATCCCCTACCCTTTACGATTAACGTTTGTTCAGTTGTTAAACCCATTGTAAATAATAATAATTATTATTTTAATTATTATTTTTGTATTTTTACTGTTTTATTTCTTTTATCATTAAGCTGAAAATAAAGAAATAAATAAACATAAAAATGATCAATATACAGTTGAAGTTTGGTTTGATTCTATATGAGCATATCTACAAAAATTTTATATATTTATATATTTTTTTAATATAGTTCTTATATATAACAAAAATATAAAAGTTGTTTACTTTTCATTTTAGAAGTCATGTTTTAGCCTTACTTGAGAGAACCAAATCACCTTCTGCAACGTACTTTCACCAAAATCGCCATATATTTACCCCCATTTCTATTGTGTAAATAGTCAGGAAGACTATTATCCATTATATCCTATGTCGCTATTTTTCCTACATAAATTTAATTTATCCCAAATATAATCGTAGCTTAGTCCCAGCCTGTTATAGAATTTTTCTCTTTCTTCGCATAAGTTTCACCTTTACTATCCTCCCTTTTTTCGCGCCAACAGATCTTAATCAACCTGTTATCCTCAAGCTTAGCCACATTTTCTTCGTATCTACATGCCCTTGCACCCCACTGCAAAGCTACCTTTCTCGTACATGTTTTTTGTAGATTATATATCTGGACGTACATAATTCAACCTCAAGCACCCATCTTATGTAGTCTGTTTTTATTTTTTCTAGTTCGGTTATTTCTTTTCAACCCCATAATTCGACCCCATATTCCATGACGCTACGTACCAGGTAATTAAATAACATCATCCTCCTCCTGAAGTCGCCTTTGCATCTTCTCTCTCTCTCTTAGACCCCAAGTCATTTTCGCCACGATTATTCCCTTTTTCTTTAATTCAGCTAGATGATCCTTATAACTACCCTCCCTATTAAATACAAAACCAAGGTATTTGAAACTTTTAACTTCCTCAATTACTTCTTTTCCCCATTTCCAGACTTCGTTTTTACCATTTTTACGCCTGTTAAAAACTATTATTTTGGTCTTTTCTGTACTCAACTCTAATTTCCTACTGTTAGCGAAATTCTTTAATGATCCATAGAGGACTGTGCTAACCTATTGTGTTTTGAATGGCTGTTAATTAGTTAAGGTAGTTTTAGTAATCCAGACCTGCGAACAGGGAATTTTATTTCACTTCTGTATAAACCTTCTAAGCCGCGGACAATAAGGAAATTTCCCTGTAGTTCTTAGCCTGATCAGGATCCACCTTTTTTGAAGAGTGGAACTATGACCGCCGTTTTCCAATATTCAGGAATGTCCTCATTGTCCCATATTTTCCTATCACATTCACCAATATTTCTTTAAGCCCCTCTCCGGCGTAACTCTAAACTTCCTTTGGAATCTCGTAGTATTCAGCTGAATTCTTCTTTTTTTAATTTTTAAGAGCGAATCATATTTCCCTAGCTGTAATTCTCGCTTCTTCTTTCTTGTTAGCACACGTTGATCCTCAGCTTTTCTTTTTACCCCAAGCTGTCTTACATCTGATCCCTTCAGTAGTTCTCTGAAGTGTCTCACCCATTCATTTTCCTCAATCTTGTTTTCTACCGATTCTCTTTTCTTCCTTGTATTGTTTAAAAATCTCTAAACCTCTTGTTCGCATCTAATACTTCTGAGTTCAGCTTCCTCCATAGCACTGAATTCCTGCTTTTTCTCCCCACAGTGCACTCTCCATTCGTTTCTTTTTTCTAGGTTTTCTAGGTCACACATATCTTTTTTCCAGTCTTTTAACGTTTTCTTAGTCTCCCTCTTCTTTTTCATGCACGAGTTATCCCACCAACGTTTTGTGCCTAGAGACTATCTACGTCCCTTGCTCATTTTCCTCTTTACAGTTTTTTTATGATTTCCTTTATGTCCTTCCAACGCTGTTCCACTGTATCTTCATCCTTTTCCTGCAGATCGATCACCTCTGTAGCCTCCTAAAACTCTTGGATATCTTCTTCGTTCCATGAGATGAAGCTTCTTTTTTTACCATCCTTTGCTCCACTTTTTTTGACCGAGAAATCCGCGACACCCTGCACGGCTAAGAGAGCGCAGACTGGTGCATGGTCCAAATCTACTCTACTTTCTATCCTAAAATCAGTTACCCATTCCCATGCTTTTTCGTTGGCAATTATATAATCTATTACCGTGCTGTCTCTTGGCCCCATGTAAGTAAATTCACCCTCTTCATCCTCGTCTGTGAACCCATTCAGAATTACCCACCCCTTTGATTCGATATATTCTATCATTTAAATGCCCCCATTACTCGTAATTTTATCTTTACTTTTTCTTCGTTTAAAATTTGCCCCCTCTTCTTGACCATAAAATTTACCTCTTTCACCAATCCTAGTATTAAAGTCACCGCCTACTATCATCAAACCTTCTTCAATGAACTTCATTTCCTTGATTTTTTCCCAAAGCTTTTGCAGCCTTCCTGTATTGTAGACCAACCAAATCCTCATTTTTTCCCCACCATAATTAATTACCGTTTTACTAAGACCCTCACAGATTTCTAGCCCCAATTCGTCATTTTCGCTAATCAAGTTTTTTCTGACCCCTATTAAAAAACCACCCTTTGCTCTCCCCTTAGCGTGTTCTCTTTTAGCCTCAATATAACCCAATTTGAACTTGCTGCTTAAGTTAACTTTTATTTTTTTATACTCCTTCCTTTCTAGCCACGTTTCCGTTAAACTCATTGTTGACTCCGTCAACATCAGCCTTCTCTAAATAATCCCAAAACTCTCTGTCCTTTTTAATCGATCCCGCAACAATCCAAAATATTATTTTTATAACATTCCTTTCTCTAAAACTCTCAGTTTCTTCATAATTCCATTTCTGACCTACACAAAATTCCTACTCTCACCATGCGTCTCACTCCCCACTATATTGCTCTCCGCATCCTTACCTCCCATGGCGCCTTGCTCTTCCACTAGCACTAGCATACGCTTCTCCGCTATTTCTAATTCGTCCCATGTGTACCAAACATTTTTGTAGCAAACCTTTTCGAAACCCAATTTTACCTCCCACCCTTTTCCCTTTTTTTCTTTACACCAGGTACTAATAGCCTCTTGCCTTCTTCTTTCATCGTAACTTCTGAAATTTTCAATAAAAATTGTAGACCCCGCTCGTTTTCTTTTGTTTCACATAATATCTTCTTTTTCTTTGAAGCTACTAATCCGCGCAACAGCCACCTTTCCCCTCAGCCAGGCACTCTCAATTTAAACCCTAACCTCTAATTTACTTTCGAGCATCTCCGATATTGCATTCTTTATATTAACTTCTCTCTCATCAGTTATCAAACCCTTAATCGCAATTACATTCTTATTTTCTCCCCTTCTTTACCCGAAATAAACCTTTTCATCTGTATGACATCCCTATCCGAAAGGCTGACTCTACTCCATCCGCTTATTGCACTGTAGCCTCTACGAACGCTCGCCTCCGAGTTGCAACGTGAACGAACTCCCATCACGTTGCGCGCTGACCCCACACTATTGGCGCCATCTTCCGACCGACCCGCGACCCTCGATTCTATTTCTTCGCGCCAATTCTCCTCTTTCTCTGTTCTTTCTCTTTCCCTACTCTCAATTTCCTGCAATCTTTTTTCTAGCTTATCTAAACGCTCGTCTAATGCTAAGTCACGTTCTTCAATTTTCAACTTTACCTTTTCTAATTGTAGAGATTCTTGTCGCACTTTCTTAATCTCTTCTTGCATCATTTCTCTGAACTCTCGCTCTTCCTCTGCAAACGAGACCCTCTTTGCCAATTTGCCATCCAGCGTCGTTTGTCCCGTGCCGCTACCCGTGGCCTTGCCCCTCGTGCTCCTGGGCCCCTTCACATCTTTCGTCTCCTTGAGCTGCTTGGCTTTGAACGACATCCTTTCTCCTAAATCCACCGCTACTCTTCTCCCTGCTTGACCACTACCCCTCGCTTTTGTCTTACGACGTTCTGCACCTGCACTTTAACCTCACTTTTACCGCAAAATTTTCAGACCTCTCTTGAGGGGACAAACCACCTTTAAATTCTGAAAAAAAAATTCAACTTTAGATTTTAATTTTAAAATATAATTGAAAAAGAGTCTTTTCATATAAAAGTACTCACAATAAACATTAAATATCTAATTTTTTAATGTATTTAAACTTGATATGCCTCCCTGGCAAAGCAGACTAGTTTCGATGACTTTTTTCACTGTCCGTAAGATTTCAAGTGTACGCATGGTTGGATTGAGCTTAAATTTTGTGGAGTTACTCTTTATACGTGTACTTTCAATATGAACGGAGGGATTTTTATTTGAGCTAGTATAAGTAAGAAGTATCTTCACAAAATTTGAGCCCAATCCAACCATGCGTTTCTTTGGAATCATTCAGCTAAAATTCAGAAAAACGATATTATGAGATATTTAACAATTAAGATTCCAATTATGTTAGCTATAATTAATACTTATCTAATATGTTCAAGATCTTATCTCCTCTTTCCAATGCGTTTAGACAAGCGTATGCCCCACTTGGCACTAATATTCCACGGTTGGCTTGGGTTGAACCGCTCTTTTGTTGCTGCATGAGCTGAAATAAAAAAAAACACAAAAATTAGAAATTTAAGTACACTGTACTTATCATACTTAACTTAGTTAATAATACTTATCTTTTTTGTGTCACCTAGACAAAGCATTGTAGTCATTCATTGAGTCTGCTACACATCCATAACCTCACCTGTTACTGTTAGTTGTTACGTCCCGCCTAGCGCATCAATAGAGCAGTTTCAACAACTACTGGACCGGCTGGTGCAAGACGCTACGAATAAAAAACCAGCTATAATAGCAGGAGATTTTAACGCATGGGCGATCGAGTGGGGTAGTAGCAGAACCAATAAACGGGGACGAGTGCTAGGGTGCGACTGGAGGCATTCACGCTACTAGACTTGGTGTTGCTGAATCAAGGCGACACCCCGACATTCAAAAAACGAGATGCAGAGTCATTCATAGACTTGACATTTGTCAGTAACTGCCTCGTAAGGCAGGTAAGCAAATGGATCGTGAGTGATCACTACACAAATAGTGACCACCTAGCTATAATAATGGAGCTAGGCGGACCAAATAGGAAACTCTGTACAAATCCCAGTAATACAAGAACTGAATGGAAAACCAAAGAGTATGACAAAAAGTTATTCTTGACGATGTTTGACAATATTTAATTGACGGGATCAGCAGACGACAAGGCTGCACAAATGACGGGCCAGCTCACCAAAGCGTGCGACGCGGTAATGCCAAGAAAAGTGTCCAGTCAAAGATGGCTACCAGCATATTGGTGGAATGACAAGATCAAACAAGCGCGCAGCGTTTGCCATCGAGCTAGAAGATTGGAACAACGGGCAAGGAAGAAATTCTACCGAACCGGTAGAGGAATGGATACGGTGGAGAACTGCAACGAAAAAATGAAAGAAGCTAAGCGCAACCTTAAAAGGTGTATAAGAGAGAGTAAACAAAGATGTCTAAGAGAGCTGCAAGATGAGGTCAATGAAGCCCCTTGGGGCCGACCATATAAAATTGTCATGAAGAAGATCAAGGGAAGTTACATACCCCCACCAAAGTGCCCAGAGGTACTGAGCGGGGTGGTAACAACACTCTTCCCAAATCAGCCGGACATTCCATATGCTATGGTAGAAGAAATAGATGTAGATAATATACCCTTAATTACGGAGGAGGAGCTACTATCAGCCTGCAGGAGGGTTGGAAACAATAAGGCTCCAGGACTTGATGGCATACCCAATATTGCATTGAAACATGCCATCCAGGCTCACCCAGCAGAGTTTATAGACTTGTACAACACTTGTCTCACAGAAGGAACGTTTCCACGAAACTGGAAAAAGCAAAGGCTTGTGTTGCTACCAAAGGGTAGCAAACCACCTGGAGAAGGGTCGTCATACAGACCGCTCTGCATGCTCGATACACAGGGCAAAGTATTAGAGCGCATAATCTTCGTTAGGATGGAAGACAAAACCGAGGGGCCAGAGGGGCTTGCGGAACACCAGTATGGTTTCCGTAAGTGCCGCTCAACATTAGACGCTATCGGCTTAGTGGTGAATACAGCACGGACAGCCATAAGCGGGAAAAGATGGAAAGGCAGGGCGAAAAAGTACTGCGCGGTGGTTACACTTGACGTTAAAAATGCATTTAACTCTGCAAATTGGTACAAAATTCACGAAGCACTAGTGAGACTAGGAGTTCCTCCGTATATAAGAAGAATAATGTCTGACTACCTCAAGGACAGAACTCTCTTATACGAGACCGAGGAGGGCACGGTGAATTATAAGGTTACCTGGGGAGTTCCACAGGGGTCTGTACTGGGCCCATCGTTGTGGAACATTATGTACGATGGCGTACTCAAGCTAAAATTACCAGAAGGAGCAATGATCGTAGGATTTGCAGACGACATAGCTTTGGTGTTGGTAGCAAAAGAGAAAGAAGAGGTAGCTGAAATTGCTAGTGAAGCTATCATTAAAATACAGAAGTGGCTAAATAATGCGAATCTGGAGCTTGCAAGCCATAAAACGGAGGCAATCCTAATATCTAGCAGAAAGAAGACGGAGACAATCACCTTGAGAATAGGCGATCATGAAATTACTTCTAAACCGTCTATTAAATATTTAGGTATAACGTTAGACGCAAAGCTGACCTTTAAACAGCACTTGGAAGCAGCAGGAGAGAAAGCCGCAAAAACTACCGCAGTGTTGGCGCGGCTGATGCCAAATGTGGGTGGTCCCACACAGAATCGCAGAACGCTACTGGCAAGCGTTAGTACATCAATTATGTTGTAAGGAGCCCCGATATGGGCAGACGCTGTACTGGTGAAGGCATATGGACGAAAGCTCTCCTCAGTGCACAGGCGAAATGCACTTAGGGTCGCGTCTGCTTACCGTACGGTATCGGACGAGGCGGTCTGCGTTATTGCCGGTCTCCCGCCAGTAGACCTATTAGCAAGGGAGAGAAAATCAATCGACGAAGGAAAAAGACGAGACAGCGGCAAAACGAAGATGGAAATTTGGGATGCCGCTAGGAAAGTAACAATGACGGAGTGGCAAAAGCGATGGAACTCTAGTAGTATGGGTCGGTGGACACACCGCCTCATACCAAGTGTAGAAGACTGGACAAAAAGAAGACATGGGGAAGTAAATTTCTACCTAACGCAGTTTCTGAGTGGACATGGATGCTACCGGGCGTATCTGCACCGATTTAAATTGTAGGATTGCCCGCATTGCCCGACGTGCTTGAATGTAATCGTGGACGCTGAGCATGTGTTCAGTGAATGTCCACGCTATGAACAGGAACGAGAAGAACTTGAGTGCTACCTACAGATCAGAGTAACGCCTGAGTCTATTGTGGTAGCCATGATGACTTCGGCCGACGGATGGAGCGCAATAAACAATTTTGTTGCAGACATCCTTAAGAAGGTCCGAAAGGACGAAGAAAAAAGAAGAAGACATGAGATACAGCAAGAAACAGACGACCGGACGATGCGGTAAGAAGTAGACGGCAGCGGAAAACGTGATGACGACCACATCAACAGACGAGGGCGATAGCCCAAAGTTCCCCCGCGAAGCAATACTCAAACGGTGTTACCGCGTGGGGGCTTATTGGAGAAAGAGCCAGGTCCAACTTACTTAGGGTCGGTAAGGCGGACGGAGAGGATTCGGTTGCTGTTGGAACTCAAAAGCTAACGGTAAACGAAGGGTTTAGTTGGTGAGAGTCCCACACAGGTGTTACCAGTCGGTGCCATATCGTCCATAATGGATTTGCCCTTAACCTCTCACTCTATAAGAAAAAAAAAAAAAACCTGTTACTGTTAACAGAGACGGCTCATGCCAGCTCTGCAAAGAATAAAATAAAATTTCATTTTAGTTCGAACTAAATTATATTTATTTATTTATCTTATTAGATAAACGGGTAGTAAAGCTAATTTTATTAGTAAAGACTCTCTTACAGAAATTAAATAATAAATACAAGTTAGTGGTAATAAAAATATAATACTT
This sequence comes from Muscidifurax raptorellus, assembly GCA_020010945.3. Classification (NCBI taxonomy): domain Eukaryota; kingdom Metazoa; phylum Arthropoda; class Insecta; order Hymenoptera; family Pteromalidae; genus Muscidifurax; species Muscidifurax raptorellus. The sequence goes on from JAHUUD020000054.1 coordinate 402,175, forward strand.
GGGTAAAATATACATTTATAATAAATACCTTATTGGGCTCCGGCTGCATATGACTCCTCTGGGATTCCTTCTCGTATTCTTCTTCTGATAATCCGGGCCTTTATGGTACTTCTTAATTACACTCCAGATATTCTTCCGATTCCTTCTTGCCTTCTCACTTAGAACACTGTTTGCAAGAACTATTTTTTATTGCAACATCCATAACCTTGCCAGTCCTATTTCCTATGAGGCTAGCAAGTCCTTGTAGCAATGAAAAACCTTTCTTCCTTCACGATGCCAGAAAAAATTGAAAGTCCAGCGTGTCCATGGCCAAGTGCACGAGCAGCAAGAACAGATCTTCGGTTTACTGCCTACGCATTCCTTCTCGGTCCAACTTTTTCAATTGAATTGATTGAAGTAATCTGCTTACACTTTACACACACAATATCAACTTTGAACCCGAAGCCTTGTACCAGACTGACTAAATATCACTTTGCCGTTGCAATTATTGCATACTAAAATGTCCTGAAGTGCAGGGAATAGAATGCTGATGTCAATAATTATATTTCTTGTGTCACTAATAGAGTCTTTGACCACTGTTGCACTTTTAAGTTTTTTTGCACTGGTAGAGGACCTTGGTCTTTTTGACTGATTTTCCTTCTTCGTCAAAAATTCTCTTGGCCTCTTCTTAGGTCTCCCTCGAGAATACTTAATGTCAGGATGAGGTCTTTGAAGTCTTCCCTTCTTATCCCTCGAAGACATTTTGCAAAAAAATTTGCTGCGCACACATATAACACACAAATTGTAAAAAAAAAGAAAACACACAAATGAATTTTAAAAACGAATTTGTTTAAAATTGTCACTTTTGAAACAAACAAATATCGTATAATTTAAAATTTATGTTAGCAATATCAACATGTAAATATCAGCTGTGTTTATCAACACGTACCAATAAACTGTGTGAACATTGCCGATTTTGAGCTACGTGAAGGTAGTTCGAAAACCAGTTCGATCTCACCTGCATGCAAATTCCAATATCCGCCGACAAAGTGGTGGCGCTTCGAGCGTCAACTTTCGAATCAATTCCTATTCCATTCAAATGTATTATGACCGTCATAACACGTTTACATAAAATTGTCAGTATTTGAACATTCATAATATGTTTTAAAATCGAATAAAATTATATATAAACAACTATAAATCATTATAAATAATGTTATAAATCATTATAAATAATAACATATATCTATATATTGGTAAAAATGGCTACTTTTTATATTATTTAACAAAATTTATTTCACATTCAGTCTTAAAAAAGAAAAAATATAACATAAATATAAAATAGGAAAAAAAACAAATTTTATTGAAATTCATTAATAAGGTGGTATACAAATTTGGCTTAAAACTTTACCAAAAAAATTTTTTTTTTAAATTTGACTTCGAAATTATATTTTACGGAAAATTTCCTATAAAAATAAGAAATAAAAAAAATTCGATTTTTTGAAGATTCAAAGGTGGTTTGTCCCCTTAACACCTGCCACGACCTAAATAAAACCGAAAAAACTTCCAGCATACGCGAAGAGACGCTCACACATGTGCACACTTTAAGACGGCCTCTACCCAAGTCCTCGGAACATGAACTATTACACTTTATTTAAGATATATACATAGTGAAATGAAAATGATTTTATGACCAGTTGCTACGTTAAAGAGAATTATTCAATTTTACTCAAAAATAATTTAAATATTATGTTAATAATTTTATAAGTTTACAATCTTTTTTAAGTGTTAACTTATATTAAATTAAAAATACATATTTAAGAGTTTAGATTAAAGAAATATAATTATTGAAAATTTAAATATTTAACAGAAGCATTACCGAAATATAACCGGGCGAGCGGTAGCGAGCGAGGTATTTAATGCTAGTGTATGTATTATGTTTTGAAATTATAATTTCTTTGACAATTCCGTCTTATTCTATTATCGTTATTGCTCTTCTTTTCACGCTATAACTTACATTAGTGGAAAAGGACACTATTATTTATTATGCATTAATTGCTTTTTTAATTTTGTTTATTATGAAATAAGAAATGAAAACCTTTAAGCATTTCACACTGGTTAACTATTTTTTTAATTTCCTTCTAATCATAAATATCTGTTCAAAACTGAACTATTTTTTCATTGCAGAAGTCATGTCAATTTTTCACCTATTAAAAAAAGGAATGCAATCTCTAAAATTCAATCCCACCAAAATTTGTTCACTTTTCGTAAGGATCATTATTAATATTACCCACTTGGTTTCACAAAATAATATTGCTTACAAAATAATATGTAAAGAATTGTTTTTTAGGTAAACTTTAAGACGTTTTTGATCCCTTAAATGCGTTTTTAGAATATTTTTACTTCAACGTGGTCTACAAAGCAGTAAAAATTAAAAAATTAGCTTTTAAACTATCTTATTATCCACATTACTATTTTTCATTAATAAGGGTGCTTTTAGACTCTAAAGATATTTGTTATTAAACTGTGCAGATTAATGTTAACTTTCTTTTTCTATTTTCATCATAAACATAAATATTTGGTCATAAATAAAATTATTTTTCAATTTTTCACTGCAGAAACTGATGTCAAATTTTCACTTATTAAAAATAGAGTCGCTGCCCCTAAAATCTAATCCCATTACAATTTGTTACACTTTTTATAAGGATATTTAAAATATATAAAAAATAATCTAATGTAAACATTTTTTCTTATTTACTAATTATATATCATACAGTTCTGCAGGTGTATTGATTTTAATGGGATTCTGTAGGTGAAATATAAGCAAGATATAAATAGTAATTCAGAAGGTATCTATAATACTAAATCGCTATACTATTACATATGAATCTTAGTGTTTTGCTTGTACTAAAGCTAAGAAGAAAAACAATTTTTCTGATTTACCTATGAAGTTACAAAGAAAGGTTACAGATAATATATAAATAAAGATCATATCCAATATGTCTAATTTTTTTACCAAAAGTTTCATAGAACCTGATTTTAATGCAGAAAAGTGTAAGTATTACTGTTTTTAGATAAAGCTTGGTAAAAATAAGAAAATAAATATATAAATTATATTATTATAAGTCTGGATGATTTAAATAACGTAATTATTATATATAATCGAGCAACACTAAATCCTTTCATCTTCTGAAATATCCAGTGCATTTTGATAAGAATTTTTAGTCTGAATCGACGTTATTTTTCCATTAGTAGGTCGGTAGCGTGACTAATGGGTTCGCTTTCTCTTGCAACTTCATTATGACTGACGCCGTATTGTCGAATAATACCAACAGCCTGTTGCTGCTGTCTTCGAAAATGATTCAACTGTTAATAACTGAACGATTAAGAACATTCACAAGTTGAAATTTCTTGTTGTTTTTAGAAACTTAGAAGCTGGAACGGACTGTAAAGTAGATTTAATTAAAAACCTGTAATGGTTGCGTTCCCCTTGTGCCGAATGTCTCAGTTGGAATCAAGATTCGGAATGGGGAAATGGAAAATAATAAAGTTTATCTGTAGTAATTAATGATCATATATTTACAGAGCTTAATCTACATTTAGAGTTTAGATATTCTCTCCAATCTGAAACAGAGAAACCAACGCGAGTGGATTAGAAAGATTTTGTTTACAATATATTTTACAGAGTCTTCGTATGGAATAGTTTTATAATATCGTCGGTACGGTACGGTACGGTGCGAGTGTGTGCGAGTGTGTGTGTCGATTAACGTCCCATCTATCGGCCGGGGAGGCGTGTGCGCACGGCTTCGCTGCTTCTAGATGCTTTGTGGTGCTACGGTTCCTGGCAACCCTGTGTGCGCACAGTGGTGGATGGTACGGTAGGCGGTGGTTGTATGTTGCCGGGTGGTGTGGAGACGTGTGCTCACGACTACACAAACCCTTTGTTTTCGTGGGCTCTGTATTCCCTTTGTCCTGTGTGCGCACAGTGAGAAAGAGAATATGATGCTACGGTGTAGTGCGAGTAGCGGTGTCCCACCAAGACTTGTGCGTACGACTTGGTGCGACTTCTAATTTCCTTGACTCGGAGTTTTCCTTACTCTGTGTGCTCACAGAGGCAAGACAAACTACGGTCTGGTATGGTGTTATGTACGGTCGATGAGGCCTAGAGACAGCGTCCACGTTGGCTCACGAGGAGGTCGTCTCTCTGTCTCCTGAGTTTCCTGGTTACCTCGTGTGCACACGATAGTAATCAGAAGTATGGGTGGTCGTCGCGGAATCACCGTCAGGTGTGTTCACGAGACGGTAGGTCTACGGTTTGCTTTCGCTTGGTCCTTCTATACAGTGTCGTGTGCGCGGATTCGCCTTCCTGTTCGTGCGGGTTCGCCTTTCTGTTTGTTTTGTTCGGCCCCGGGTCGGTGTGCGCGCGGCCGAGTTTCTATGTGCGTTTGCATGAGTCGGCTGTCTCGTTGCAAACCTATACATAAATTCATTTTTTATTATTACAGTAAATATAGACAGCGAAACAAATTTAAAATGTTTTGCGCAGTGATAAATGCATAGTTGCGACGGTTCGACCCTAATTTTGTAACAAAGCATATCTTTGGAAAAACTGGAGTTCTCCGGGAACTCATATTTTTAGTGTGACTCGAACCCACTGGTTGCACGGTGAGTGAAGGACTGGGACAACTATCTATAAGTTATCATTCCACATAATGCATAGTTTTTAGAGAAAAACAATAGCTTATTTCTTACAATTTGTATTTTTTGGTTTAATACTGAAAAAAATCACATGAATGTCAGAGCAAGAATTATATACTTGCAAATTAGAAATGTTTTGAGCTATTTATTATAGGCTATAAATCGTCTAGTTTATAAATTGCTTATAGAAGTACCTATGCAATACATATGTGAATGAATGGTACATACGGTGGGAAAGTTGAAATTAAAGCAGTCATTCCTTTATAAGTGTTATGAATTTTGTTCTTAAAAAAAGAGACGAAACTTAGGGGAACGAAGGGGACGAAGACATTAGGGGGAAGAACACCTTTGAATTTTCTAAAAATCAATTTTTTTTATTTTCTATATTGAAAGCAAATTTTCCATAGAATACGCTCCCGAAATCCGTTTATAAAAAAAATACCCTTACAAGGTTATGAGACAAATACGAAAAGAATTTTTTTACTGTTTTTTGGTAAATTATGTATTTTTATAAATCATTGTCTACTATATTATTTATTACAAAATATTGAATTAATTATTTTTCATAAGTTGAATACCGATAAAATATGTTTTAAAATAACTTAAGAAATACAAATTTTTATCTTTGATTGATGTATAATATGTTATATATATATATATATATATATATATATATATATGTATTTGATTCTATTTAACCTTTAAAGGGCCGGGTTTTGAGGTTTCGAAACCTCCTTTGAAAGTGCCCAAATTCATGTCTTGTATCACCAATCAACTATGTACATACAATGTTCCTATCATGGACCGAACCTGTTTGATTGTGAATAGACATAATTATACTAATTCTTCTGGGTATATGGCTATCTCAGGGTTTATGTGTTTTGATTCGTGCTTTTTTTTTTAGAAATGTAGAGTTTTTAGGTCTTCTATTCTCCTTCTGCTTTACCCAGAGCTAACGACGTGGACGTAGAGACATTTTTTTTTATTTTTTCCTATTTTTTGTATACTTTTTTCCATTTTTTATACATTTTTCCATTTTGTCAGAAGTCTATTTTGAAATGTTCTTACATTGCTCTTCTAAAATCTATATGAATCTATTGATAATATCTGACTTTATGACTTTCTTTTATTTTTTATAATTTTTTCCAATTTGATCAAGGTAAGACTTCTTTGGTGTGATAAGTTTCAAAACACGGATCTATACATAGAACAACTTGACAAGTTTTACATTCATAAGTGCTTCGATCTCTAGTTTTATTCATGAGACATAAACAACAATTGTCTTCTTTCGTTTTCCCTTGATCAATTTTCTTAGGAAAGTGTTTCCCAGTAAGTCGAGAGTCATTCGACTGACATGAATGACGCAAGTCATCAGAATTTATCCCCAGTAAACCTCTCACCACTTTTAAACGAAAATCAGGATAAGAACTCTTTTTGTTAGTGGTACTTTTTATTTTAAGTAATGCATGAGAACTTACCAGAACAAAATCAAGTAAGTGAAAAAAAAATTTTTGATACCATTTAGTAGATTTTCTAATCGTTTCTGCCAATGAAAGTTGTCTGTTTATGTTGTCAATCCCTCCCATATTTTTATTGTAGTCCATTATACATATCGGTTTTATAATATCTTTATTATTACTCCAATGTTTCTACCCTATACTTGGGTAACCAACTTCATGGACTGTTGTTATCATGTAAACTTCTTTCTTGTCCATCCACTTTATTGCTAACCAAGAATCGGTATAGGTTACTTCAATCTCACCTCGGTTCAATTTACTGACAAGCTTGGGAATTCCTTTTCTGGTTTTATCTTCACGGTCCCACACATACCAGTATCTTTGTCATGAAGAAAATTAGCAAGTTGAGGAGACGAGTACCAATTATCTATAAAGATAATGTGACTTTTGATGAAATATGGTGTTAGGAAATCAACCATATCTCCAGAGATTCCCAAATCAAATTTTTCATAATCTGTATCAGCTCCTGTATAGATAATGAATCGTAATAGGAATCCAGTCTCACAATCAACCAATTCGAAAAATTTATACCAAACCTGTGTCTTTTCAAGGGTAAATATTGCTTGAACTTAAATCTTCCTTTCCACAGCATCAAACTTTCATCAATGCAAAGGTTTTTCCCAGGATGCAAAGTAGAGGAAAATTTCTGATTTAGAAAATCTATTACAGGTTCAATTTTCCTCAGAGGGTGGTTCTTGAAGGGTGATGCATTGTCCCTATTATTTTCATAGTGCAGAAAACGTATAATTTGGAGATATCTATTACGTGTCATGTATTTTCTGAATATTGGAGTGGATAATAGAGGATCCATACTCCAATAATCTTTGACATTACACTTACGAACATGGTCCATGTTAATAGTTAGAGCAAGAAAGATTCGCAATTCTCCTACTGTTACATCCTTCCATGGAGCCATATTAGAATGGAATGGATCGGGATTTTGCTTCTGGAAGAGATTTGTTTGTTCCAAAATTACTTTGAAAATTTTCGAATCCATAAAGAATTCAAAGTAAGCTAATGGAGTATGCTCTGGTATGGGAATATTTTCATAAAAATTAGCATGACCTACAAAGTCTTTTATGGAAGGGAAATAGACAGAATCGAAAAATAGACCGTCATCTGTCTCAGGATCATCAAAGATTTCTGAAGAAGCATTTGGTTGTGATTCACCAGTCCTATCGTCAGCATACTCCTCTTCTGGTTCTGATTCACCACTACTCCAAGCACTCATTATTTTGGCTCAAGGAAGGGAATTTCTGTTGTAGAGTGGTGATGGACTCTATGAGTTGTTACGCTGAATATCACAATTTTGTATGTATCGAAAGACCAACAAAATCAAAAGGTATTTCGTAGGCAAGATAGTAAAAATAAGTATCAAAGTGAAAAACAAGAGAAGATATTCAACTCAAACGATGGAATGAAAAGTACGAAAGTATTGTAACGGTAGAGTGACGGTAGAGAGAATCGTCGAGTCTCGTCTTTTCCCCGGACTTATACCGTTGAGACGACTGTTCTTGTGTTAGGACGCTCAATGACGGTGTTTCGCCACGTAGCGGTCGAGAGTGGAATTACCCTCTCTTCGGCGTCGGTGGTAGCCTGTATGCAGGTTCTATAAGTGACTTATGTCACAGTATGAATACGCTTTTGTCAAGTGTATCCTCTATGATTTTGTACCTGGTGTCTTTCTACTATACGATCATGTTGAAATGCTGTTTGAACTTTATGTAATCTTATTATGACGGTAAATTTGAACTAATTTGAAACTCCCAGAGCGACACCTGTTGGCGGATGTGGGAACTCAATTGGGTCCAAGGCACAGATCGATTTTCGACTAAATTTACACGGCTTATTATTTACTAACTTCAATACCTTGCTGCTGATTCAAACTGCTTGTTAGGAAACACACTAATCAGGCGGCATCTAAAAAGCACAGCTGATATTTATGTTGTTTAGCTAAATTAAAAAACTGAAACTTTGTTTTTATATTGATTAGGGTTTCTGTGAGATAATTTGTGATTATAATGTATAGGGTAGACAACGTTTATTATGTGTATAATTTCTTCAGGCAGAGATGAGAAAGGGAGATTTCAAAATGTTTACCCTGATCACAAGTATTCTCGTGGTAGGCCTAAGAAGAGACCAAGAGAACTTTTGACCAACAAAATAAGCCCAGAAAAAAGGTCGAGACCCTCTACCAGTTCAAGAAAACTCGAAAGTACGAGGATCATAGACTCTGGTGACACAAGAAATAGATTTATCGACAGAAGTATTCTATTTCCTGCACTTACGAACATTTTAAAATGTAATGAGTGCAGCAGCAATATGAAATTTTGTGAATCTGGTATACAGGGCTTCGGCTTTAAGATTGCCATTATGTGTACAAAATGCAGGCAGAGCGCAGCTATTAATTCAAGCGAAAAAGTTGGAGCAAAAGGGAATGCATGGGCAGTAAACAGAAGATCTGTTCTTGCTGCTCGTGCACTTGACAATGAACATGCTAGACTTTCAACTTTTGCTGATATTATTATAGATTTTCTAAAACCAGTTGGTCAATCGGCTTTTGATGATATTAATAAGCAGCTGAGCGAAGTTTGCCAGGCGGTAGCACAAGAGTCAATGTCGACAGCAGTACTTTAAGAGAAGGAAGCAACACCAACAAACAGTGCTGGACATGCTGCACTGGACTGGGTTATTACCATCGATGATGCTAGACTCTTTCGTGCAGAAAGAAAAACACTTGCCAGCACGAAAGAGGCCTGGCCCACGCAAAGAAGAGTACGAGATGGAATCCAATAAGAGTCACATGCAGCAGGAGCCCACTAAAGGTATATGAAAATACTGTAATAATTCATCTAATTTACTGCATATGCAAAATATCAATTTTTTCAATTATTTAATGACAGAGAATCCCACATAAAACACCCATTCCAAAAGGATGACTTTTTTTTATTTCAGCTTATTCAAGCGACTATGCATTTGGTCATCAAATTCAAATAGGTGTATAAGCTGGATACAATAACCGTTCTGACAAGATGACAGTTTAGGTCATGAAGGTACAGAAGAACACTGCTTTCAAATTGTGACCAAAAATGGATGATAATCCCATAAATAATGGAATTTTATTTAATATTTATTGAAATTTCTAATATATGTGTTTTTTTTTATTTCAGCTTATTCAAGTGGCTATGGGCTTGGTCATCTAATTCAAATAGACGTACACACTGCGCGAGATACTCATCTAGTTGACTGGAATAAAGAAGATAAAGTCCCAGTGGATATATAAGTATTGGAATTTTATATGTCATGTTTTATAAAGTCAAACTTAATTGTTGATTTTCTCAGTAATTGCTTTTTTTTTCAATTTCAGGTGCCTGATCTTAAGATTCCGGATGAACGCATGGATCAAATTGGCTTAAAATTTGTGTACACACTTTGTATAGTACTAGTTTCAGTATGATCAAAGGGATTTGGATTTGAACAGTAAGAAAATTTTTGAAAAATGTAATTGTTACAAAATTATTAAAAAATAAGTGAAATATTGATATTATTGATACAAAAAAATACTTAAAGGGCCCCAAATGAAATTTCCTTCGTTCATGCAAAAACTAGTATTATACTGAGTGTGTAAACAAAATGTTTTCATCCATTTGTTTACTTGGAATCATGGTGAGTATAGGTAAAAAAATTTCAATTATTAGATTTTTATATATACTTTTAGCTTAAAAGAGTTTCAGTTAAAATTATTTTAACAATTATTTTATAAAACCTCTTTTTATTCTAGGTTTTAAATGTGTTTGGCCCCCTTGAGTCTTCAACTTACATGTCAAATATACTTTAAGCCAAAGCTGCTACGATGTAAATTTCGAATCTCTGTTATTGTAATGAAACACTCGTCCCGTTTCCATAAATAGAAAATGATGTCGTTGAAAATATGACTGGCATTATATTGGAGAAAAAAGTTATAGGGATTTAGTTAAAAATATAACCGTGGTTTGGGTAGAGAAAAAAAAGATGCGAGGAAATAGTTCAAAATATGACCGAGATTATATTAAAGAAAAAAGGTGTATAGATTTAATAAAAGAACATAAATATTAATCGTGTTACGTAGCCAAATTTAACGAGCTAATAAAATGTTTTAGTACAAACTTCATTGCTTATATTTGTATCTATTTTTTAATCAATTGGTTGAATGGTATTAGAAATGTGCTCTCCCGTGTAGTTGGATTCTCCCTGGGGTGAGGGCAAGACTCCTGTTTCCGCTTCAGGGAGTAAGTATACAAGGATGTCATTGTGGCTCGTTTGGAGGCTAAGAGCAGTAGAACAACCAGACGAAGGTAGTAGTACTAGTTGGGATACACACAAAGCCTTATTCAGCAGGCGCACAAACTGTTCTTGAGTTCCTTTGGTCACCTGGGGTTACTCAGGGAGGACTGACAATAGTACAATCGAAAGGTACTGTAATAAAACTATATTGTTTAGAGCTCCTAGGCCGCGAGATAATTCAGGAGCTCAGATCTGTCTAACCGGCTTAACCTAGCTGCCATATCAGCTGGCGTAAAATCCCATCCGACCTAGTAGTACCGATTAGTGACCGAATAGAGCTATATTGGGTAAGGGAGAGGCGCTCAGGCCACAGGGCGGGGTCAGTTAACCCACGATTAAAGACTCTCTGGGGCTGGTGAGCTCGCGACGCTGAGTGAAGTGCTCGGTCCACGCACACGAATTCCACCTGTATTTAATAATATGGAAAATGTGGCAGCAACAAGGGCAGCAACTTCCTAGCTCAGAAGTAAATACTGGTTCATGATGCCAGGAGGGAAATCATGTGGCTACAGGATTCACCCCGGTGGCAAATATCGAGGTGTCTCAGGGAGTGGTAAACTGTTACGAGGTAGGTTGGGTAGTGAAAACTAAGAACGCCAAGACCGATAATAGTAATACAAGGCACACAAACAGTATATTGTCCTCGGCAGAGGTTCTGAGAAAAGAATGGTAAACAGAGGCGTAGTAATAGCAGCTTTCCAGGATGTTAAGGGAGCCTTAAATCATATCATAAGACAGGTGATCTCAGCGGAAATAGCAGAGCACGGGGTCCTGGGCACTATCTCGAGATGGACCAACAACATGCCGGACTGCAGGAAAAAATAACGTTATATTTAAACAATTTATCGTTACTAAGTGGAAGGAAAGTGGAGGAGAAGGTGGAGGGACTGTGAAGGGAGTAGGGGTATGAAGATAGGGTAGAGGGTCGTGGAGGCATTTTTCAGAAAAAATAACACCACACGTACACAACGAATATCCAGTGGAAAAAGAGCAAGGAGGAATGCTAGATAGTAAAAAATGAGTTGTTGACTCCTCTTTTCCCCATTGTCCATGTGATACATAGAGTTGGAGACCTACGCAGTGGTCAACGTGCTGATGAAACCAATGACAAGGACAAAGAAACTCTATCTCTTAGGCCCCTGCAAGAGAAATTTGAAGCTCTGGTGAAGTTTATCTCGGGAAAGTAAAACATCCATACGGAGTTGAAGACTCTGGCAATGGCTAGTAGAAGATCATTAAGCGACTTTATGACAACGAGAACAGGTACATAGTCAAATGCTAAAAATTTCCATGATCGGGAGAGCCAAACTTCTTGCTCCTTTGTCCACAGACAGATGGATGGTCCACGGATAGTTGTCTGCAGGAGGGCACGACGACCAAGAAGAAGGCATCTATTACAGGCATTAAACCACCGTGGCAGGTGGTGGAACCTAAAACGACGACGATGAAGAAAAAGGAAGAGAATAATGTAGGTGGCGCTGGTGTTTTAAACCAAGAAGGCACCAAAAGCCGAAGACCAATACAGGCAAGACCGACCGTTTATTAAACTCGCGAGAGACCGACTTAGTAACTTCGCGGTAGGAACAGCTTGCCCCGAAAATCTACAAATTGAAATATCCCCTCGTCACTCAACCGATAGAAGCGAACTCTTTTTTTCCTTTGATAAAAGCTTTAACGCGCTTAAAGTAGGATCATCCCGTGACCAATCAAAAACGGACCAAAAACCAAAAAAAATGACGGAGACAATCCAAGTCCGTAGAATGTCCATCTCGGATGTGTTAGATTTAATTCCACGATTTAACGGACAAAATGTATCGCTATTATTTTTTCTCGATGGGTGCAGAGAAGCTAAAGAATTTCTACCCAGTACACTCGAAGGAGAACTAGCTAAATTTATCCGAATGCGCCTATATGGAGATGCACTAAATAACAGCCGCGGGCAGACTTTTGCATCGGTAAACGGTAAAGTTATAGAATTCTTTGAAAACCTTTACAGTTCAGCAAAAACTTATCACGATTGGTCTGGCGACTTAGCAAAAATGAAACAGAAAAGTAATGAATCAGTGATTGTGTTTCTAAATAGAATTCAGGAAATCGAAAAAGAAATTACAGCCGAAGCTCAGCGGAAGGACCGAATAAGTAATAAATAAACATTTCATAGTGACCTCGAAAAAGATTGCATCAAATTTTTTAAAAGGGGACTACGCTGGGAGATTCTGAGGCGCATGGGTACGTCTACCACATTAAAAGAGGCTTGCGAAAAGGCCATTGAGATAGAACGCGAATATGCGGGTTGTGCGATCGACGACGATGAGTTGCCGGACGCAACATTTAAAAGTAGAGACGCAAAAAGTGCATTAGTCGATTTTGACCGAAGTTCAATAAAGTGTGGTTGTCGTGGAATAGTCGAACACTTAACTGCCGGCAACTCGCTCTACAGCATCTACAGTGACAGAACGATTGACGTGACCACCAACAAGACCGAGGACCCCCACCGCGCGGCAATAAAAATTTTCGAATCGAAACACGACCTAATAATACCCATTTCGGAGGATGGAATGCCGAAAATAGGCAGCGCAACGGATTCTTCCCGAATCAACAAACTAATAATCACAATAATAATAATTTTAATCAAAGGATTACGGAAAATCCGCGATATACTAATAGTAAAAATTCAAGATCTTCAAATAATCCAAATCGTAACAATACTAACAATCAAAATACATTTAGACCGACGTATTATTATTGCGGTATTCAAGGGTAACTCTTACCAATGTGACGGTAGATTTTAATAATGTGTCAACAGACTTTCATTTAGTTGACGATGATTTTCCCATACCGGAAACCGGCATATTAGGTAATGATTTCTTTCATAAAATCGAAGCAACAATTAATCATTTTGAAAATTATATTGAAGTTAATGGACAAATAATTCTTTTTGGAAAGTATCCTACGGAATGAGAGCCGATAGATACGAAACCAGAAAAGAGGGTAAAAGGTAAATCTAAAAATACCCGAGTAAGAAGCGATCTGAATGAAGGAGGGAAGACAGACCGCGGTTATGATGATTCTTATGTTGATGATAAACGAGATACATTTGATCAAGGAAATATAAATTAATTGAAGAAAATTGTGAATTTATAAATGAAAAAGATAATGAAAATTTGTGTACGGGATGAAACTATTTATGTTAACCAAAATCCGGAAAATATTTATGTACATTTTGACACTAACGATCGTGACGTTATAGAAAATGACGAGTTTAATGTTCGAGAAATAAATGACGAATCAAGTGAAAATATATTGTAACGCCACACCTTGTGTGTGTTAGATAGCAGAGCAGGATGCGATGGTGCAACCACCAGTCCTGATCGTTCGATCGGGTATCGGCTCATGCTGATAGAAAAAACCTAAATAGCGAACAGAGTGCATAGATTTAAGAGAGGCTCTATGCAGCCAATGTGAGAGAACCTCCCCAACACCTAACCCCTCACATACTAAATCCTACCTAATTAATATATATATCTAGCTAGATATCCTATCCCCTCACATGCTACCCTACACTATACCCATATCCCCCTTTAAACCTTCCCTTCTTCAATGCCCTGGCAGGCGTTGAGTCGTTGGGAGGCCAGCCACCGTCCCAACTAGTCCCCTGTAAAGAAAAGAGATATTAATACCTTGTCAGAAGAGAGAGAAGCAATAGATAGCGCAGTGCAACGACGCAGACTGACTTACCACGACTCCTAGGCAGCTCCTGTAAAGAGGAAGAGATTAGTACAGGGTAGCAACGATGAACTATGGAAATGAAACGTACCTTCTACTGTTCAAGGAGTCACCATTGAATTACGCTGCTTCCCTGGACGTCCTGACAGAAGTAAGGAACAGCATGCACCAGACATCCTAGAAGCAAACAGTCACTACACAATAACTGGCAGAGGCGTACAGTCAACATACATAGGTATCATAACCCTATGTATACACTTGCCAGACCATAAGTTACACTAGCATCTTCGAACACTGCGTCCAGGAACGTCGAGAAGGAGACGGGACGGCCAACTCACAGCACCAGTAATAGGAACAGCTGACTGGTCGTAGTTCCACTACACCAGGAGGAAGCCGCACCTGTACACACTCGCGGCACAGTACGTCGTAGGTTATGCTGTAGCAGCATTCTTGCTCTCGCTCGCTCTCTCTCACACACATACCTAGAGTCCCTTCCCCGTCACGTGACTGGTCCTCTCAGCGCCTCGACGGCTGATAAGGGAATTACGGAATCGAGCCTCGCCGCTACCGAATCTTCGTAGCCTCGATCACTCTGTTCCGGGATCGTATAGTAACCACTACATCGCTCACTCTGTTCCGGCAAAGCATAGAAACCACTCGACAACGCTCACTCATAATAATTTTACAGTTCGAATCATAGTATAGTTAGCTAAGTTCTATTGCGAATCCATTGTGAATCGATTGTAAATCTATTGTACACCTATTGTAAATTTATTGCGGACCTACCAAGTGTTCTTCGACGTCTATCAATCAGGAACCAGGGAGAGATCTATCTCGAGTGAGTAAAACCTGAATATTGTGCGCGACCGCGTGCGTTCGCTTACTATAGAATGATTTATCGAGCAAAAATTGTATTTCTGCTACAAAAGTAGCTGGCGCCCAACTAATGGAATTATAGTATATTGTAACAAATGTAAAAGTATCAAAGACGCCATTTATTAAATCATTTTACTTTTAATCACTTAATTGATTTCTTTTCTCGTCACCTATAAAAGATATGTTAAAGTCTGACAGAATTCAGCGCGCATATTCCGCTGCATTGACGGAATATGCGTCATAATATATACAATTGAATATGTTGAGAATTTATTTAAAGAAATTGAACGTTTAAAGAAACTTTTACAAACCAGCACTTCTCAAGGCAACGAGAGTGAGCATACAAATTATGTGAATATTGAGAAAAATGTCGATCTGAATAAAATTGAATCCAGTGCAGAAGACACTGAGATGAAAAATAAAGTTAATGTTGTTGAATTTATTGATGATCAATTGATTAATGATGATATTGATACGAAAAATGTATTTGTTGATGAGGTTAAAGAGGATGTATTTAAGGAGAATAAGAATAACGATAATTTTGAGATAATTGCTAATAATGCTACTGATTATGAACTCGACGAAGAACTTGAGAATTGTTTGCTAAAAGAAGGATCTGTAAATGCCGAAACTTTTGAAAATTTATACGGAGATAAACAAGAACGTAGATCAAATAATTGTCATTTTGTTAAATATTATATTGAGAATGGTCAAATGGATGACTTATATTACAATTCTATGGAAATTTTAGATAAAGATTATTTTGTCAACGGAATGCCAGATAACGCGATGACAATTCCCATCTTCCAAGTCACGGAAGCTGAATATGCCGAAACGCCAAGAATAGACCGTTTAAAACCATTACTAAGATATGCTCATTTAGAAACCGAACTGCGACAGCCAATAGAGCGCCTTATAGAGGAATATACTGATTGCTTTCATTTAAAAAGGGAAAAGTTGGGAACTACTAATTTTATTAAACATAAGATATTAACCGTTAGCGATGTGCCTATCTGTAGTAAACCTTACAGATTTCCTCACGCTCTTAAACTAGAACTCGACCGTCGAATAAAAGAAATGCTTGATGGAGGCGTAATCCAGCATTCTAATTCTAATTACTCTTCACCTGTATTTTTAGTAGCAAAATCTACGGATAGTAGAGGTAATAAACGATATCGGGTAGTTGTTGATTTTCGCAAATTAAATGATATAACTATAACAGATAAATATATTAGATATAACCGATCAAGTAGGCGGAACTGAATATTTGTCCGTATTTGATCTTACTTAAGTATTCTTTCAAATTCCTTTACACGAAGCCGACCGAAATACAACAGCTTTTTGTTCTTCGAACGGTTTATACGAATTCACTCAAATGCCAATGGGTCTTTCAAACTCACCTGCTACATTTCAACTTTGTGTTGATAAGATTTTCAAAGATATGCAAGGCAAAGAAATATTTCTATTTTTAGATGATACGGTTATTCATGGAAAAACTATTGAGGAACATAATATTAAATTTGAGAAATTTCTGAAACGATTACGCGATTAAACGATTACAGCCGGATAAATGTTAATTTCTAAAGAAAGAAGTTATTTATCTGGGGCATTTCCCGGGCAAAAATCAAGTTTTTTGGCAAAACTTTGCCAACATAGCGTCAAAAGATATGTGCGAAATATTGGCGATATATAGGCAACATATTGGCAATAGATTTGGAACAATTTTGCCAACGCTTTGCTGGAGCACCATATCCAAAATTTTGCAAATACTTATGCCTAAAAAATTCTGGTACATATCACCAACACTTTGGCAATATTTTCTCTATAAGTATTGGCAATATTTTGGACATACTTTGAACAAACTTTGCCGATACTTTAGCAATATTTTGTTTATTTATTTATTTTTAATAACTACAGATGATTTTTCATGTTTATAAATAACAAACAACTTTTTATACGTGTGAATAATGTTATTATTCAAGTTCTATAGTATTTACTGGATCTATAATATATTGTACATTTAAGTTTTCTATATGAACGTAACAACAAACGTGTTTAAGATTTTTAATGTCAACTAGAGTGATTTCATTTGATTCATTCGTGCATTCGCGAATAAATTCCAGAGTGTTGTCATTAACATTGACTGTAAAGGGTTTCTTTGTCTCTACTTTATGTATAAGTGCGTAATGTTTCGCAGGGCATTTACGCACAATGTACAAGTCGGTATCTTGCAGATATTTGACATAATAAGATATCGTTTTTTTATCGTTTTGATTACTTTTAGAGGTGTAAACCAATTTATTCTTGTACAATTTTTTAAAAGAATAAATATTTGATCCACGAAGAAAATTATTCGTTCCAATTTCGTGTAAGTCCGAATCTTTCAATTTTGTTAAAGTACCGATAATATGCGATGATTCATTTATTTTATATAATTTTAATTTTTTGATTGGAGATAAAAGACTTTTACAAAAGTTGTAAGCAATACGGTTTTCTCGAAGCCAATCATCTTGCAAGGTATAAGCTCTCATATACATACGCAGGTTCGATACAATTTGCAAATGCGGCGAGTTGCTTCCTTGGACGAATGATTTTAGCTCACCATTCAGATTTTCTAAGGGAAAGCATGACGTTGTCCATAGCGGACCTGTTCGACGAACTATATCTGGCAGGTGTCTTAGGCTGTGAATATTACACGACATATGTTTTGTTCCGTAATAATATTCAACCGTAGAAACGAATTCACGCAACACGATACTAGCAAATGTAATTTGTTCGTTTGATATATTTTCTTGACACAGTATATGTACACCTACTAAAAGATACTTATAATGATCTAAATATTCCCTAGGTAAGATACCATTTAATACGGGTAATGAGTAAAAAAACAGCCAATTTTTATATTCTGACGCCTTCCAATAAGAAAAATGCGTTTTTATGGGTCTAGGACGTCTTGTTACGTACGATGGAGGTTTTATGGAACATAATCGATAGTCAATTATCTCAACCATATTTTATGTATGGAAAAATTCTCATGTGAAAATTGTGAGTCAAACCACAACTGTCTTAAACGTTTTACGCAACCTTGAAAAACGCAATGCATCACGTCTACAGCAGTAGACGTTATGAATTTATAACATATTTTAGATAAAATTGTTATTCCTTTTACGCCGCAGACAGGTTTTTTATTTTCTGAAGCTTGTAATGCATGCTCGTAAGATCCGTCATCTGTACGCAAGAGCAAATTATCAACAAACCGATATACGCGACGTCTCTCCACAGTTTCTCCCTCTTGCTTACACACCTGGCAACCGAATTTGCCGTTATGTTGATTCATAACCAAAAATAAAGCTTTGGCCGGACGATCACACGTTCCGCATATTACTAATCCTCGAACAATAATTTCACAATCTTTAACGTAAAGTTTGATTCCTCTATACAGTTGTTTCAGATGACTGTTGAGTGGCTCTAGAAATATATTAGGATCGGGTTTACAATCGCCGAACCACAAACCGACTAATAACACATTTTTAACATTGAATCATATTTTATAAGGGAGTTCATTAATTATAAGAAATAAACCCCATATACTATATTTTGACGATTTGAAAATTTGAATTCCGTCTGTGTACCACATGAATGAGATATTATTTTTGTTTGATAAAATTTTTTTATCTCGTGATAATTCTTTATAAATTGAAGAGTCATAAATATCTCTTAAATGATTCGTGTCATTTTGTGTAAATGTGAATTTATAATTCAATTTGTTATAAAAATCAACACGTTGATAAAATGATTTTAATTGAGATTCGGGAGAAATGAAAATAAAATAGTTTTCATATTTTTGTGTGTCTACACAGTCACATCTATTCGGATTATCCGAAACTTCTTCATCAATTATAGACACATCATTATTTACATCGTTATAATTATTGTTTATAAGAGTGACACAATTAGGACAGTAATAATGCTTTTCCATGGGCACATCAGAATCGGAAAACAATTTCTCAAATTTGTAGTAGCTAGTTGGGCAATTGTTGGACTTAGGGAGAGCAGAGGCTACTAATCGGAGAAAGTCATCTATACAAGCTTTCGAAACATTATGCCTCAACTTCATTGTTGCTACGCATATAATAAATTCCGAAACAGTCATCGGTGCTCCGGGATAAAGTTCGTCCGATATATCCGGTCGAGCTTCCTCTGCTCCGTTATCAGTACAATCACTGACTGCATCGTCACTCCAATCTTCAGTGTCGTCATAATTGTAATACTGTGCATCTGTAATCAATAATATATTAGCGAGCAATCGCACAGATGATATTTTTCACGCATATAATTACATCGATAAAATAATACGAAATAAGGTACGTATTACAAAGCGTAGGTAAGTAAAGCAATAAGTTATATGAATTCAGTATATACCGTAATCTAATTTATTGAAGTCTTGATTTTTTTCCAAACCACATATTGATTGTTTGTCTACATTCGATGAATATCTTGATTCGTCTTGAGATACAAGAATATCTTGTCGCACGCACAAAGGGACACAACGTTCATTGTTCTTAGCCTAAAAGAGTTTATTTTAAATCATACTAGCAAACATATACAATAACAAATAGTAACTTTAAAAATGGTTATAAGGATTTCTATTTATTGTACTTACGCATAATGTCTCTTTCGCCTCGACCGTTTTCTCACCGACACACTCATACTGTTTATTCATAAACAAATGTTTTGAATGCCTTTTACCATAAAAAGATAAATCTTCAAATTTGTTCGGGCGTTTTTTAGGCATTTTGTACAATATTTTATACAACAACACACAATATTTATTTACATTCACTCCATCTAATCTTTAACCTAATCCTGGCTTCAAAATATGTAAATATTCAATCTTATCGACATCTCTGAAGAGCGCTCTTTTTTTCTCTAAAGTTTGATAGTTCATTATAGCTAACTTCGTAGTGTTTATGACGTACTTCATAGTATTGAAAAATCTACACCTAAACACCTATAGAGATTGCATTTCAAAGTTTCCCACCCGGAATAAAAAACGTTGTTTTATTAAATCAGGAAACGGCATAAAAATGTACGCCCTAGTTTTTTGGATAAAGTACAAAACGACGAGTATTGTATTGTCAAAGAAGATTGCTTATGCCCGAGTAAAAAGAGGGTGAACTTACGAGTGTAAAATATTACACGAATAACAGGCTATATAGAGCAAAAATTATAAAAAAAAGCGGTAAATATAAAAATCATACCATTTAATCATTGACACTCCGTGTGTAAAGCGAATTTTTATTCGGTTTGTCTTTCGCGTACGCGAAACTGTTGTAACATAATTAATTTTTTTTAGACGACAAAGAATATTTGAGCTGTTTAAGAGTGACGACCGACGGCGAAATCATGCAAAAAGGGAAAAACACGAACAACCAAATAGCTGCTGCAGATCAAAATTTGTTGAAGAAGCGGAAAAAAAATAAAGCTAAAAGGAAAGTCAATGCTGCTGAAACGACTCAAAGTCGACTAGCAAAGCAGAGATCTTTCTTAAATGAGATTTCAGAATCATCAGAAGAGGAAATCACTGCTTCTAAGAAGAAAATGCGTACGCTCGATAATGAGGATGAGAGCAGCGACGAGGAAATTGAAAAAATATCTTCTGTGCCTGAACCTCGCTCCACCTCTTTGTCACAATTATCAGCAGCTTCGGAATCCCCTATAAACCTACCAGCAGAGCAGCCTTCAACATCGGAACAACCTTTACAGCTAACGTTACAAACAGAGTCGCAGGAATCGATCGAAACTACGGAAAATTATAAGGAAAGGATTGCTCGGCTGGAGAGACTATTGAGAGAAACGCAACGCAAATTTGCCAATAACGAAAACGTTTCGTCAAGGCCAGGCCCGAATCACGAAGATAATACCGATAGAAATGAAGTAAATATTGCTTTCATCTCGAGGAAGCTTTGTAATAGTAAAATTTGTTGCAAATTTGTTCATCAAATATTTCAGGTTATCGAGCCTACCGAAAATGAAGATCCTTTAATAACGTCTCGTCGTCCTGGCAATGGACGAGTACTTCTGTGTGAAAATTATAACGTTTGGATAGACCAAGGACATCTTATGTATATTCAACGGTATAAACATAATCCAAAAGAGATGACGAGACAATTATTGAAACTTTTGGTTGGAGAACAAAATTTAAAGAATATGTGCGCTCGCGTACGGTCTAGAAACAGACAGGGGATACCGAAGGATATTGTCACTGTTGTTGAATGTATAAAATTATAATACCGATTTCATGTTAATATAACTTATATATGTATATATATATATATATATATATATATATATATATATATATATATATAAATAAGTCACTTCTTTTACATTTTCAGATTACGTAAACAAGAGATGTATGAGTTCGTTAACTGTCGACGAATTTACGGACACAATTAATTATCTTTGCGGAAGATTAAGAAACCCGAAGCTTCCACTACCACGACAATAACTTTATAATGCATTCAATTGTATGGTTAAACTTATTTAATTATGTTAAAAATTGAATAAAATATTTGTTAATAAACGACTAGAAGAAAAAGTTTAGTTTTATGAACAATAATACGTCCTTATTAGTTGTAATAATAAAAAGAATAAATAAATAATATTGGAAAAATACTTTCAAAGAAGTCCCAAAGTATGTTCAAAGTATTGCCAATACTTATAGAGAAAATATTGCCAAAGTGTTGGTGATATGTACCAGAATTTTTTAGGCATAAGTATTTGCAAAATTTTGGATATGGTGCTCCAGCAAAGCGTTGGCAAAATTGTTCCAAATCTATTGCCAATATGTTGCCTATATATCGCCAATATTTCGCACATATCTTTTGGCGCTATGTTGGCAAAGTTTTGCCAAAAGAGTTGATTTTTGCGCGGGTTGTTAAGTAAAGAAGGAATTAAACCGGATCCAAAAAAATTAGAAGCCGTACAAAATTATCCATTACTTTGAACTCAGAAAAATATTCGTGAATTTTTGGGATTAGCCGGATATTATCGTCGTTTTGTACAAAATTTTTCAGGAATTGCGAAACCATTAAGTAACTTATTAAAGAAAGACGTGCCACTTATATGGAATGAGCAGACACAAGAAGCGTTCGACGTATTAAAAGAAAAACTTTGTAGCAAACCGGTTTTACAAATTGCAGATTTTTCAAAGTCGTTCATAGTTACGTGCGATGCTAGTTTACACGCGATTGGAGGCATTTTGAGTCAAGGGGAGATAGGTAAAGACAGACCAATAGGGTACGTATCACGAGCACTTTCATACTCTCGAGAAGCTTTGGCAATATTATATTCTGTATCACAATTCAGATCATATTTACTTGGCAGATTTTTCACGATTGTTACTGATTGCAAACCTTTAATTTGGTTAAAAAATTCAACAGATCTGACATCAAAATATAAGTAGATGGAGGATTAAATTAAATGCATACGGCTACGATATCGTCTATAAATGTGGAAAAGCTAACGTGAACGCAGATATACTCTTGATAAACCCCGTCGAGCGGTCCGGAGAGAGGCGGACGGAAGAACCTGTACTAGCAATAGAGACATTTCGAGCTACTGTACTCCCAATTTGGTGGTGCCACAGTTCGAAAAAGCGTTGAGCGCTTGGAGCTCGATAATAGCATCTTCACACACCTACCTATGAAGCTGCGGTAGGACCGCACGGTATTGGCACAGATCTATTAATGGGCGTCTGAGATGCTCATTATTGAGATGCCACGCTTCCACGTTGCGGAGCTCCAAGCGCTCAACAAGTCATTGATCTATCGCAGCACTGATTGGGAGTATAGCGACTCGAATTTGGGCTTGTTTGATTTCAACATATCATTGAAGTCTTATAATATCATTGTGGAGTTTTATTTCAATTTTAGAGTTTGTACTCCTCAACTATAAATGGAGGTGTGGGATTCCAAAAAAATCGAAGTCCCCGATTACTAAATTTTTTTCAGTATAAGAGCAAAGATATTGAAATCGTATTATGGGACGATATATTAGTTAAATTAAGCCAATTATTAAATGGAATATCAGTTAAAGTCATAATGTCAGTTAAAAAAATTAGTTTTCGAGTCAAGACCAAACAACCTATGCAAATTACTGACACACCTCAATCACCCATGGAAAAGATTAGTCTCGATATAGTTCTTAGGCACAATCCATATATTACTACAATAATCTGAATCCGATGGTCCGACAATTTGATTTTTCCTCAATTCCTCAACCTCGTTGATTAGATGCTTTCTTAAATTATCTGGAAGTCGGAAGCGCTTGGCATGCACTACCTTTCCTATTTTAAAGTTGATTACATGTTGTAAAACGTTTTCTGCTGGCAATGGCTCACCATCTAAGCCAAATGCTCCTGCGTAATCTTCTATATGTATTATCTCTCCTTTTGCGGAACCATTTGTATCTATAATTGACGTAATCTTATTAAATATTTCATCTCTCAAATCAGAATTTTCTGCTAAAATTCTATTCTTTACAGCTACGTCTATTAGTTTTGTTGTATTTTAAAAGCCAGCATATGTTTGCGTGGTTGAATTTGTTTATATCGTAACCAGATTCATTTGAACAATAACACTCAATCAATTCGACGTGTGGTACAAGCAGCTGCTTTATTGGTTTCTGACTTGTGTTGTAGCAGTATGGGTAAAAAACATTGCTTCTATGTAAAGCTATGAAGTTTTGGAATAAAATGTTTGATCACAAGTTTCGTATTGGCACCCATCAGACTTATTGAGGTCATTTGAGTTACTGATTCTTGCAAAAATTATCTGGCATGATCTCGCGGTAGTGGTAATGGTTTATTTTCTTTTGAATGGAATATATACACTTAATTTCCCTAATGTCATTCCTTCGCCTGGCAGGAAGCCTCTAATCCAGGCTACAGGATACATCTTGGCTATCAGCCAGTTTAGAATTTTTGCAAATATTAGAAATTACGTAATTGATTTTACGGAATCGAATAATTTAGCAAGGAACAATATTATTGCTCAAGAATGCAAACAAAATGAAGAATTTGCGACTGATAAATATTGCCTAGTCTGCTATTATATAAGTCTCGAACTTGGCGAAATTGTATAAATTCGATAGTAATGAAAAATATTTTATAAGTTCAACGCATGGATCCGAGTTGGGACAGAGCTTTCGCGCTATGTAATTCGTGGTCCAGACTGAGGCTACCTGGGATTGGCTCCTAGAGCTTTTATACTGTTTTTCTTTTAACGGTCCTAAGCTACTGCATCTTTTTGGAAGAGTTACTCTTGCACCAATTAGAAGGTTTAGACGTTGTGAAATACTCGGATAAATGTATCAATTTCGGCAGAAATATCTCCGGGTACACGTGTGTCCTCTTTTCGTTCTTCGCTTATCTAGTAAATTGTGGTGTTCTTCGAGAATCTCTCGGGGCTTGTAGAGAAATGTATCTCAAACTTGCACATACAAAATAAACTCTCACTCGCGCATACAGTCGTAAATTTGCTGGATGTCGTATGAGTGGCTACTTGTTACGTTTAGTAAATCGGTCTGCTTAGCATCTTCTTTCCGCTCTCTCAATTATGATGCTATTATTTTTTTTTTCTGCTCGTGCATGTGCATAGGTACGTATCGCTCGAGTTTTGTTGCCCCGGTGCCGCTTTCCTTATCTGCTTCTCTGGTTCTCGTTGCGGTAGTACAGCTTACTTAGGTATATATATGTTTATATATGCTGGGGGGGGGGGGGGGCTTACTAATACTTAATACTCGACACGAAAAATATGCGAACTATTTGAATTTTGCATCGTGTAATATCGACTTTACCAAAATTAAAGTCAAGATTGAGTATTTAGATGTTAAATCGAGCTCATTTTTCAAAATGTATACAGGGTGCCCCATTTTAATTTACCACCCCCTAAAACTGATTAATAATTTGCTCTGAGAAAAAAATGTTTCAAATAAAATTTGTTGGGTTCGAAGGGGGGCATCTTTTGGCTATTTTAGCTGCGACCTTGAATATGACCTTCAAGGTCATTTGAAAGTCAAGACCAAATTTTCATATGAAATGTGCATATTTTTATGGCGGATTCGGATTCTACTAAAAAAGAGAAACACTTTTTGTCCGAATCATTTTTTGAAAAAATCCTAAATTTTTGTTGTAAACGGCTTTAAAAAAGTTGAAAAAATTACTAATATCTCTTATTGCCCCACCCTTTAAAAGAAGTTAAAAATTTGCTCTGAGAAAAAAATGCTTCAAATAAAATTTGTTGGGTTAGAAGGGGGGCATCTTTTGGCTATTCCAGCTGTGACCTTGAACATGACCTTCAAGGTCATTTGAATAAGATTTATCACAGATTCGGGTTCTACTAAAAAAGTAACACTTTTTGTCTTAACCATTTTTTGATCATCAATAGGTAGCTCTCTCTTTAACTGAAAAGAGAATTTGTCCTAGAAATAAGCTGTTTTAGATGAATGTTACTAGCTTCAAACAAAGACAGAAGTATCCTTTGGATCACTTAAAGCAAGACCTTCACGTCTAGCCACTTAAGGCAAGACCCCGTCCAGCCACTTAAGGCAAGACCCCGTCCAACCACTTAAGGCAAGACCCTATCCAGCCACTTAAGGCAAGACCTTCACGTCCAGCCACTTAAGGCAAGGCCCCGTCCAACCACTTAAGGCAAGACCCTATCCAGCCACTTAAGGCAAGACCTTCACGTCCAGCCAAGGCAAGACCCCTTCGTTCAGCTAGTCATGGAAATCTCAACGTCTCAAGTGCTCTATCAATTGCCCATTTTGTTGAATGCACATTTGTATTCTCTGCCGAAAACTTCTTTGGACATCTATTAATGTTTGTGGGATGAACGCCCGGAATGCTGCAACAATTCTCTCCATCATATTTTGTGCCGTCGTCGGGGCTTCCGCGTAAACTCTCTGCTTCACGGCCCCCCACAGAAAGAAGTCCAATAGGGTCAAATCTGGCGATCGCGCAGGGAATTCACAGATTGGGCTACCAATTCCAATCCAACTATTTGGGTATGTCGCGTTCAGAAATCTCCTGACAAGTAGTCTACGATGAGCGGGAGCACCATCTTGCTGGAACCACATGTCTCGCCTTATTTCTAGCGGAATGTATTCTAGAAGAGGTGGAATTTGGTTCTCGAGAATATCTAAATAAAGCTCGCCGTTTAAATTACGGTCATAAAAAATTGGACCCACAACGTATTCCCCAACTATGCCCGCCCAAACATTAATTGACCACCGTCTTTATGTACGGTGATCTCGCTGCCAATGTGGATTTTCTTCTGCATAATAATGCGCGTTATGAAGATTAACTCCTCCCATATTGTCGAACTTTGCCTCGTCTGTAAGGAGAGTCCGATCAAAGAAAAATGGATCTATGCGCATTCGTGTTTCCGCCCATTGACAGAATCTAAGTCGCCTGGCAGGATCACCAGGCTCAATGGCATCTGTAAGGTGCAAGTGATATGGATGAAATCTAAAATGACGCAATACACGGGAAACTGTTGATCTGGGTACTCCATGCATTCGCTGAATTTGTCGCGTCGAAATATGAGGATCCTCGGCAATTACAGCACGAACGCCAAGCGCAATATGCTCTCTTGGGCCCGTCCGTCGCCTCTTCCTTCTTAAGTTACCTCCTTGAGCTCTTATCGTTAGAAGTTTAATATTCCTCTTACTAGGATGACGAGCGTCCGGATACCTTTCAGCGTACAGACTCGCTGCAGCCTTGTAATTGTCGTGACATTCTCCCAGAATCTTGCTCGTGTTGACTATCTCTACTGGCGTGTAGTCAGCCATTATCTGTTGTAGGTAGATTTTTTAGGGAATATTTAATCTTACTAGAAATAATTTATTATAAGTATTTTTCTGCTCTGAAATTCAGAAAGTCAATGAAAACCTAATGACGAGAAGCTTTGAGGAGCTGTAAGAATTTACAAGCTTGACCAATAGAACGATAACGAAGGAAAAAAATGTCTTTTAGCGAGAAATAAAGCATTTACGAGAAAAATATTTCTTAAAAAGATGCGTACTTTATCAGAGAATCTGAATATGATTTAAAATATGTACAAGTTTACTTTATAAGAGAATCTGAATATGATTTAAACTATGTACAATTTTCATTAAAAAAACTAAACTTGATTTTGATTCTCAGTTGATAACATGCCCCTTACTGCTCAAACTTGCCCCAGATGATGTCAAACTTGTCCCCATTGTGACCGCAAACTTGCCCCAGATGATGTCAAATTTTCCGCAGATGACGTAAAACTTGCCCCAGAGAATGTCAAACATACCCCGAAGATTGCAAACTTGCCCCAGAGAATGTCAAACATACCCCGAAGATTGCAAACTTCCCCCATGTTATAAAAAATGAATCAGATTAGCGTTCTAATGAACTTTGGTTCTGTTGATAAATTTTTTGGTGATTTCATTTCTTTGAAAAAGAGAGTATTTTCCATTAAAGTGATGGTTCTTTCTTAAAATGAATTTAAGGTTCGAGGTCAAGGTCATAGCCAAGCTTCAATTGCCGGAATAAAAATCGAGGATTACCGTTAAATAAATTGACTGACCTTCGAATGACCTTGTTGGTTAAGGACAAGTTCATGGCTAAGGTCATACTTGGACTTAAATTTGTAAAATTATGTACGTTTCTAATTCCTCGGATAAAATGTAAAATTTTTAACTTCTTTTAAAGGGTGGGGCAGTAAGAGATATCTAGTGATTTTTTCAACTTTTTTAAAGCCGTTTACAACAAAAATTTGGGATTTTTTCAAAAAATGATTCGAACAAAAAGTGTTTCTCTTTTTTAGTAAAATCCAAATCCGCCATAAAAATATGCACATTTCATATGAAAATTTGGTCTTGACTTTCAAATGACCTTGAAGGTCATGTTCAAGGTCGCAGCTAAAATAGCTAAAAGATGCCCCCCTTCAAACCCAACAAATTTTATTTGAAACATTTTTTTCTCAGAGCAAATTATTAACCAGTTTTAGGGGGTGGTAAATTAAAATGGGACACCCTGTATATTACGCGATACAAAATTCAAATAGTTTAAATCAGATATTTTTCGTGTGAAGTTTTAATTATTTAACATGTTTTATCTTTTTAGTAAATAATAACATTATCTTAAAAATGTATAAAAAATTATAAATATAATAATATGGGGGGGAGGGTACCCCCTGCTCCCTTTGCTCGTCAACCCCCTAGTTTTATTTTCTAATTTTCTAAATGATGTCAATTACATATGGGAAAATCCACAGAAGTTTTAACATTTTGTGTAAGGATTTCTTCCACGTAAGTTATTGCCGTTAGTCGCTTGCCGGGCAAAGCACATAATCTAGACTGATTCAAAAACATTCAATGTAAACTAGAAAATCAACCCTGAAATTGACATAAGTGTGCTAAGTACGGTTTAATATAAAAATGCATAAGAATATCTAAAAAAAGTGCCATTTTTTCTTACAATTCAAAACAGCACTTTTTTAGGTATTGTTATACATTTTTACATTAAGCCGTGCTTTGCACACTTATGTCAATTTCAGGGTTGATTTTCTAGTTTACATTGAATGTTTTTGAATCAGTCTAGATTATGTGCTTTGCCCGGCAAGCGACTAACGGCAATAACTTACGTGGAAGAAATCCTTACACAAAATGTTAAAACTTCTGTGGATTTTCCCATATATGTATGATTTTATTATTTTGTGAGATTAAAAATTTTAAGCCTACATCTGCATAAGGCTCATCGTGAGATGGTTCTTCATCCATAACCATTTTATCTTCATTTGAAAGTTCGTCATCTCAATTATCTGAAGATACTTCGTCCTCCATTCTATATTATTAATAGAAAAAATTCTTATACATTATGTAAAATTTAAGTATACTAGTATATTCACTATATTCATTGTTGTTGATGGATATAAACATCTTTAACGATTATACTTAAGTGTACTAACCCAAAAATAGGAATCAAAATGCTATATAATATTAACTAAATTTAAAATTTGTACTCTCGGAATTCTTCTTTATTATTGCCTTTGTACTCCAGTTATCGCGTCATTATTTAAATTTGTAATTTAAACAGTACGTTGTTAATGTTATGACAGTAAATGTTAAATACTAGTTCCGCTAGCAGGCAGAAAATATTTCAAAACACAGCTAGTATAATCCTGGAATGTTTTACACTGTGTTACGTCCTGAGCACTGATTTAAAATTAATATTCAGAGCGTACCAATATAGCCTAGTGGGTAGGCTCTATGTGTTTAATGAATTCACGTCTTTATCAAAGATTGATTATTAGGAATAAGTTAGACTTACCTTTCGTTGACTCTTAGCAACTGCTCACACGTACCGCTTAGGAATGCGCTCGTTCAGAGAGGAGTTTTTGTAAATAACTTTGTTACACGAGTGATTCGTTATGTATTTAGTAAACGGTAACGACTTTCCAGAATCAATTGGACTATAATTAAAATATGCTTCGCTACGTAGCGGCTTTTCACAATAATTTTCACCGATTGTCGAACCGGAGCTTACGGAGCTCTGAAATCGAACTGATGGTAAATGCGAATGCAAGAGTTTCTATAACTTTGCATTAACGCAGGATATTTTCAAACATTTCAAAAACTGTATACAATATTTTCTTAAAAATAGCACAGTCAGCAACGGAGCGCTGGCTTACTACGTTACAAAGTGCTGAGTATGAGCTTTGTTGGTCAACGCTTGCTGACCTATATATACATTGAAAATTCCTTAGATTGGATTTCTGATTTTCGTCACCTAAATGCGTAATCTCAATTAAAAAATCAAAATATAAAAGTTTACGTTTCACGACGTAACAACTGAATAAACACAGCTGGTGTTTAAGTACATAAAAAAAGGAATACACTCGAGCACAAGGCAAGTGTCGCGTTTGTGCCCAGTACTACAGAGTGGGCGAACACCAGTTAAAAATACCAATTTTTTTTTCTATACATAGCTTATTGTATAATCTAACATTCGTATGATATAACGTCAAATATTCTCTTCAGCAGCAAACAATTGGAATAGCTAACTGTCATATCGTCATACGACTTCACGTTGCGACTTCAATATATTCCCATTATCTTTGAGAGATCTCACAAAACTTTCATAATCTACCAACTTACTATATTTGTTTGTTATTCTCAAATTTCGTCATTGGTTTCATCTTATCCTTCAAGTCTCACTTGTTAATGTAATTAGAAATCGATACTGTTAACGCGGCTATACTTTACTATTTACGTAGTAAAAGTATGACGGTCTCAAGCCAAATAACGCCGAGAAGTTTTGATTCCATTAAGAACAATCGACTCTAGAGAGAAGTTAAATGACTTTACAAAAAATATCAAATATGTTTTCATGGACTCATTTTGTTTAGATCAGTCGATAACTATGAGTGGAGCATATGTATTGAATTCTTCTTTTCTTAAAAGGAGATCTATTACATTTCTATCAGAATAATGCATTATGAAAATTAGCATACATATCGTAAAGCATAGAAAATAGACTGTTGGAAATATCAAGATTAAGATTTCCGTATAGGTAACTTTGAGAGTTGAAGAAAAGTTTTACATTAAAAATATTACAGTAAAAATAACTAGACTTTTGTCTCCGTTCACCTTTCCACCCTGTCTGAAAGCCTAGAATGATACAATATGGTTTTTCCAGCTGGTTCGACGTTTTCACAGTCCATACATGTTACGTGGTTGTTGGAAGTACTGGATACTCATACAACTCCCATGAACGAAAACTCATCGCAATCGGTATATCTGCTTGATTATAATTAAATAGTTGTATTTTTCGTCTGTTTGATAGTACGAAGTAGGGCATAAGACGATCTATACAATTAATTTCAATTTTGAAGTCTTCATATGTCGGTCTCCCATCTACCATTGTAGCATCTCGCAAAACAGCATTCAAATCATTTCTCGATCTTGTGAAAATAAGTTCATGCTTAACGTTTACAACGATTTTGCGATGATCTTCAGCAAACCAAAAATCATTGATAGAGGAACTGTCCCATCAAAGTTTCCATTATTATCAGCTATATTTTCCAGCTCAATAATAGGTGTCCAACCAGAATGTTCGAGAAACTTTAACTGACTGAATGAGAAAGAATGGTAGCCTTTCATCAAAGTTGTCGCAGCAATGTTTTTACATCGATCAATCTCTATGGCATTCATCTCATATCGAATTTCTTCAAAGACATGACTAATGGCATTGTTCACAAAAAGGGTGTGTTGTACTGCTTGTCCATCGTGCTTAGTAATCTTTCCACAAATGTGTAGAGAACTTTTTGATGATAGTACACACAAATCTTGATGTTGTATAGCTATTCGAATTTCATCACTATCATTGAATGTAAGTGCGGTGTAGGGTTGATGCGTATGAACCTCATAATACGAGACAGACTCAAAGATGAATATTGCTTTTACGTTAAGAACCGCCTCCATCTTTCATGTTATAATAGCAGCAACAGCAGATAAATGTACAAATTATTTTTTTCGGCATTTTTCTCACTTCTCCTGTTCTTCTTCCATCGCGCACTTTGAGACCCAGACTCTATAGAAACTGAATGTTCTGACTTGTTAGTCGTTTGATCACTCGTTGCGGACTGACTGTCAGATGATATATTGGACTGTTAATATAGCTTTTCTCAGCATTAAAAACAATACCCATTTCAAGTGATTTCAGTTGCAACCGACTCGTAATAATTTGACCTCGGAGATTAATCGGAGTGAAACCTAGTAGACGACCAATCGAGTCTCTCGGTCGAATATCTATTTCATGACTACACACAATAATACTGCGCAACGTATTATTATTTGGCTTAATACTAATTTTTATATCTCGAGTATCGAGAATACCTTGCAGTGTTTGGCTTACCATTACTGCTGGATTGCTCAGTTCGAACGGTAGCCTGGTGTGCTTTGTCCCAGACTTCCATTTTCCTAAAGCTCTAAGCCTATTTGTAGTCGCCGCAGCGGCCCTTACAATTGTTATGTAAAGAGGTTCCACTTCAGTGAGCACTCCCAGTACACTGGTCGGCGCTGTTCTTAGTGCTCCTGTGGCGCCTCTGGTGTTAAGACTCCTAAGATCAGGGCGGCGTACGTAAGCCTGGACACCAGTACCGTCATGTAAAGCCATAGTATTATATTGAGACTTATTCCCCAAGTTGCACTGAAGGCCCTTCTGCACATCCAGAAGGCCGCCAAGAATTTGCGACATTGTGCCGCGAGGTGCTCTTCCCAGGTAAGCTTCCTATCAAGGATGACCCTAAGGTACTTCGCCGAGTTCCTCGCCTGCAGAGTCTTCCCCATGAGTCTGGGTGCTCTATAGGGTTGTTCTTTGTATTTTCGGGAAAAGATGACTAATTCAGTTTTATGCGGGTTAACGGAGAGCCCCGTTGAGTCACACCATCTTTCCACCATCTTCAAAGCCAGTTGCATTGCGTCCATGGCTTCGTTTACTACCTTTCCTCTTATTAATATCAGGAAGTCGTCAGCATAGGCCTGGGCTTAACACCCCCCATATTCAAGCGTTCCAGTAGCCCATTGGCCACTAGGCACCAGATCGTGGGTGATGTCACCCCCCCCCCCCCTGCACACACCCTCTGCTCGCAGTGACGGTAACTGTCTTGTTCCCTAGCTTTGCAATCAGTTCTCTGCCTCTTAACATGTCCCCCATCCACTTTATCAATGTCTCAGAGAATCCTTGCTTAGAGGCCACTGTACATACTGTTTCTATGGAGGTGCGATTAAATCCTCCCTCCACGTCCAGGTATG
The DNA here is from genome assembly GCA_020010945.3 of Muscidifurax raptorellus. Taxonomy (NCBI): domain Eukaryota; kingdom Metazoa; phylum Arthropoda; class Insecta; order Hymenoptera; family Pteromalidae; genus Muscidifurax; species Muscidifurax raptorellus. Next base: position 435,150 of record JAHUUD020000054.1, read on the forward strand.
CTGCGACCATAATCTCTCTCCGTGCAAGTTGCTGCTCTATGCGATGTACTGCAGAGTGAAGAGCGGTCTCTGTAGAGTAGCCCGCTCTGTATGCATGCTAGTGCGGATGAAGAGGTCTCTGTATCAGGATTTCGTCCTGCATATATCTATCGACTAGTCTCTCCATTGTCTTGAAGACGAAAGAGGTAAGACTTATTGGTCTAAAGTCCTCAACCGTCGTGTAGCTTGCCTTCCCTGGTTTGGGGATAAATACAACCCAGGCTTTCTTCCATATGCTTGGCTCCTAGGCCCAGGCGATGCTTGCTCTGAATATCTTAACTAGTGAGCCCATGAGTTCCTCCAGTCCCTCTTGCAGCAATACCTAGTAAATATTGACTTTTTCCGGCATGACTATCCTTGCTGCCAGGTGCCAATTCGCTCTGCATGGTCTCGTGTCCCTAGCGGTAACGTTTGGTCTTTCTGACACCTGGAAGTCTGGAAAATTGGCCTCTAGAAGAGCGTTAAGGCACTCTTCTTCTGAGGCTGTATATTCCGCGTTTAGTAGCCGGATTGCCTCCAGACACACCTCTGGGTTCTTTGCTAGGATCCGAAGAAGTCTACCTGCGTGCGGATATCTCTCGATGTCCTCACAGTAGCCTCTCTAGCCCTTGATTCTAGATTCATTCACTCTCGTCTTATACAGGCTTTTTGCTGCCTTATTATCTGCGGGTGTTCTTTGCCCTATTGAAGGTTCTTCTCGTTTCCTGGCGAAGTTCTTCTAATTCCCTGTTCCACCACCTGGTCCTAAACGTGCCCCTGGTGTTGGTCAATGGACAACTTCTTTGGAATGATAGGTGGACTATCCTACTTAGCTCTTGGGTCCAGTAGTCCAGTGGAACCGTCTGTCCCATGTCGGGTTGAAAGGAGTAGCTCGGCCCTTAGGCTCTCCCGGTACATTTCCCAGTCGGTTCTCCTGGGATTCCGGAAGGATAAGGCTCCGCTCGTGCCCTTTCTCCAGGAGAAAGTGATACACCTGTGATCGGAGCGCGAAGGTTCCGGTAGGACCCTCCATCCACCGATCTATCCCTCCACTCCATGGGAGCATAATGTAAGGTCTATCACCTCGCTTCTTACTGAATTGAAGAAGGTTGGTTCTCTGCCCTTATTGAGAATGCATAGGTCTGTGGTTACTGAATATTGCAGTAGGGAATTTCTCGTACTGTTAATGTCTGAGCTACCCCAGATGATATGGTGTGCATTAGCGTCACACCCTAATACGAGTGGTAAATTCTTTGATCGGCAGTGTGTGATAAGTTCTTGTACCTCTCCCGGAGGAGGTTCCTCCTGGGAGTTGTATGGAAAGTAGCCTGATGCTACTACAACCTCCTTCCCCGTTCCCTCCTCCGTAGGAAGCCTTATTTTCACCGCCGCAAAGTCTCCAGCACCTCGCTCGGGGGGCTTTCTGCTCGGACAGTCCTAGGCGTTCCCGCCCGAGATGTCTTCTCTTCGTCCCCCGTCCCACCTTCCAAATTTTTGTTTTTGTTTTTGTTGGTATTCATTTTTAATCCCACGTGTAGCTAGGGAAGTAAAAGGTCCGCAACCGCAGACCCCCGCATGCGGCTGTAAGGCTAAATATTCGGAGATCGTACGCAGCCGCTTGTACCCCAGCGGCTAACAGACCCTCGGCACGATGGCTTACACCTTGGGCTTGTGGGTTGGATAGAATACCTATTGAGCCTCCTCCCAAACACAATGGGGGGCTGCCCTTTGCCTCCGACAGGCCCGCAGGCCGTTCTCGGGGATCCCCGAGGTCTGACCCAGATCCAGGGAGTCGCCCGACGAAAGGAGCCCTTTTTACGGGGATTCCGCTGGGTTGACTACTCCTAAACCCGAGAGGTGTTACCACATCAGCCCAGTTTTGCCAACACGCAAGGATCCCCCTACTTCCAAGCCTGGGTAAGATGTTCGAATAATCCCGATGCACCAACCCCTGTCCCGGGTTCAGGAGATCGCGCTTCCTCAGACCTGGGCAGATCGGCCGCCCTGATCTGCCGGACGTGCCCCCACACTCGGCCCTAAAAAAGCGGGCACACGACAAGGTGTCAGCCCTCGGTGGAGGGACAAGATGATATGAACTTGAAAATTGTTTACAACGATCATGTTAATACAGATATGGGCATATCCACAGAACTTTTAACATTGAGTGTAAGTCTATCAAAATCTCATTTACACTTACATTATCGCATTCAATAAATGGTATTTTTATGTAACAACATTAAATAAAAATGTCTATGAAGTATGAACTTTATAGGCGTCACTTTAAAGCGATCCTCAAAAACTAAATATACTCAAATCTGTACATTTGGCGTAAGTTGCATAAACTTTTCTATTCTTAACACGTTTTCTCGGACGCCGTAATAGTTATCGATCCCATTTAATATGGAATAGTTAGCTATTATCATTATACAACTTCACTTACAAAGAAATTTATATGCAACTCTTGGATAAAAAAATGTCAGTCCTTATATGTGTGCAAGTGCATTTTTTATTTTTTTTTATTTTAACAAAGTTAACTTGATAAAAAGTGAGCCGTCTTTTTAAATTTCAAACTAATAACATATGTTCATAGTTCATATCAAAAGGAACATATGAGCCGAGTCAGATTTGTGTGCTGTAAATAGTCATGATCTGAGAGCACTTTAAAGATTAATTTTTGAAACGTAACTCGTGTATTAAAATCAGTTTTTTGTGTAGCACACGGACAGTATCATATACAGTATGTCGCAAATAAAGCGGACAGAATCTTGTTTTGCGATTTACGCAAAAATGGTGGTGGTGCAAATAAAAGTGTTTATGGTTTTGGAAAGGGTAAATCTAGCGCTACCCAATGGTCGTGGGCTCCTTTTGATAGGATTTAAGGTTTTTATGCGGTATTAGGTTGAATACAGGCATACAGAAAAAAATTCGTGACGGATTCGGTTTGACATTTTTATTGGATAGGCCATACCCGAATTAGCTTAAAACCACATTCCAATGATAATTTTATTGTCAAATGAATTTTATATTAATTATTGAAATAATTTTTACAAGTAATGAAGTAGTGCGCGTTCTCTCCTAAGGTCTGTTTCCCTGTTGGCGATGGCGGCCATGATGAAATGTCATAGCTGCACTTGTGTAGTGTTGTTGTGTACGAGGAGGTTAAGACGTCTGCTACTCTGCTGTGTCCGGCGCGAACAGATCTTGGCCGACGGATCGTCGATCGACGACGAAGTTGATGACAGTGTCGATATAAAAAAGTACAACTTAACCTGCTTTGTGAGATACTATGCGCAGCTATTTAGTTGGCGCTTGGAAATGTGCCGGTAAAATGTAAACTGTCGGGAATCGCAGCCAAGCTCATAGACAAGTGCTGTAGTATAGGAGATATTTCGCAGTTGGACGCAGTTCTTTGTTCAGTTAGTGCGTGTGTTTTACGGCGCGGTGCAGAAACACGGCAAACTGCAAATGCCTGCCGGGTGCGATCTGCCGATATGTCGGGTGCGATGGTGCGATCTGCCAAGTTTGTGACTAAGGAAAAATAATGAAGTTATTTCAATTATACTGTGTATGTGATAACAAAGTTAGATATCTAGTTGTGGAATGTCTTTGTTGTCCCTCTCACCCTTTTTTTGATCATACACTGTATAATCATTGAACTGTAAGCTAAAGTAAGATAGAGGACGTTCGCTAGAAAAAAGTCAAAAAAGTTTTATATCATCGATGCATCTCGCGTCTCCGTGCATCATTGCCCATCTCCCAGCCGAGCGACAATGTAGAGATAGAGTTCTTCGTAGTGAAACTATATCTATCTAGCCGGGTACATCCCTCCGGAGACCCAGCAGTGGCCGGTTCAGAAGAACCTGCAGTGGGACTCGTCGCCGATTTATTACAATTTTTTAATAGCCACTTCAGTTCTTCTAATCATGTTGATTATTCTCCTTGGCAAGGCTCCATCAACATCGAGATACTTTGCTTTAAGGTATCGCCAAAGGCATTGAAGCTGACCAGCTAAAAATTATCATAAGAGGTTAATATTGCTATAAGAATTTGTTAAACTAGGTTATGAAGAAAATACTGATTACATACTTGTAACCATAAGCAGTTCCATCTCTTCTTGCCTGTCGTTTATATAATTTTTAGCATCGTTGAACAGGCATCTCCTCTCAAACGGATCTACCTCCGCCAATTCCGCAATCCTATCACGCTCTTTCCTGATAAATTCCAGTAAAAGCGTTGCAATAAGATTTTTTTGCCCCTTCGTAAAGGCAAAGAGAGATGACTCTTCAATCTCAAAAACTGAAAATTAAGAAAATTTAAAAAAAAAATTTAGGCATAGGATAACAATCTGTGATTAGCTACATCTAACGTAAATCGATATTTTCCCGGTATTGAGAAACTTTAATAAGATGTTTACATTCACAGATGTAGATCAATCAAATTAAAGTGTATTAACTCTTGGACAGAATCAATTCGTGGAGTTTGAGCTTAGTTTATATATTAGAATATATTTAAAAAATAATCAGTATTACCTGCAGTATAAATCATATTTGATGTCTTCTTAGTCGACTTTTATCGAGGTAGCCACAATAACTTCAATCACGCCTTGGTCTTACTTTTGCACATGAGAAGATAGCCCTAACTTAAAAACCTTCTTTTATTTAAAAACAAAGATAAATTAATTCGTGTTAAACGCACTAACATGACATTCTCTTCAAATGTATTAATAAATATCGAAGGCTCTTGATAAATAGAACGCGCTATTTCGACGGAAGTTTAGAAAAGATTCTAACTTGCCAGCGAGATAATAAAAAAATGAAACAATCTTATATATTATATTAAAGGGCTTATCGTTTCCATAATAATTCATGCGGACATAGAACTTGTTTCATGCACTACGAAGATTAAGGACGAGGCTGGGAGTGCGTGTATAAAGCAGTGGAACTAGGAATTATTCCAAAATAGAATCCTTAAAGTATCCCCGTAAGTATCCTACAATAAAATCCGATAAAGTTTATGTATATTTTATAGTTTATGGCATAAACTATAAAATATACCCTTAAGCATCCCAAAATGAAACCCATAAAGTATTCCCTTAAGTATCCCAAAATTAAATCTTTCAAGTATTCCTTTAACTATCCCAGAATTTAATCCTTAAACTATCCCTTTAAGTATCCGTAAATTAAACCCGAAAAGTATCCCTTGAAGTATCCGAAAATTAAACCTACAAGGTATCCCCCTAAGTATACCCTTAAGTATACCAAAATTAAACCCTCAAAGTATCCCCGTAAGTATTCTAAAAGTAAACCCTTATTGTATCCCCTTAAGTATCCTAAAAGTAAACCGTAAAAATAAAAATAAAAAACTGTTAATAAAGAGAGAGAGAGAGAGCGAGCGCAAAATCATTGAAATTTCGAGGCGTTTCTCGTGCTCGTTTTTCCGGTGCGCGCGTCTAATCATATCCCGACGTTTCTACTTAAGAGTTTGTTTTGCGTGTTTCGTATTTTTACGGCGTGCATCTTTACAGCGCATTTCTGTTACTCTGATGAAAGTCTGCACACGAGGTCGTTTATGCCATTGGTTTTTCTCTTTCAATTCTGATATTTATTTATTTATTTATTTATTATAAATTATACGGGCAGGGTTGCCCTTTACAGAGTTTTTTGAACACATAGGGACTATTCACAAGATCCGGAGATAGGAGATTGGTAGGTCACAGCATTTTATTTTACATGGGTGACAGCCCATGGCAGAGCAGCGGTAGTTGCCGGGCCGGGGAATCGAACCAGGGTCTCCGGACTGATAGACCCGGACCCTACCAACTGAGACACTGAAATCTAAAGAAATACACTATTTTAAAACAAAGCTTTGGAAGGAGTCGACGTCGCTTTTACGCTTCGAACCCTTTACTGATGTTAAAGTAACTACTTAACAGAGCCCCCTCTTACACAGCGTTTTCATATTAATCTAATCGATCTTGTTTCGTGAGGGATACTTTGAGAGTTTAATTATTGGATACTTGAGGGGATACTTTAACTTATTTTATTTTGTTATACGTCCTACTTTCAGTGCCTTATACGCACTCACACGCACTCGCTGTACACGTCCTATAATTTTATAGCATGCATGACTCTAATACTCGTTGTTAATTCAAGTGGAAAAGCTGCTAATAATCCCCACGAGCAATATTTTTACTTATAATAAAATTTATTTAGCCGACGTTCAAAGAGATAAATCTCTCCTTATCGAGGCATCAATAAACATAAAAGCGGAATTTTTCCGTTGTAATAAATAGAATTCAACGAAACAAATGATAAAGTCTTGACTTAACATTTCGCATATTGCTCCTGCAAACAACCTCGTAAACAGCCTCACTGTTTCTAGTTGGATAAAACCTAAAGTAGATAGCTAAACTTATAAGCATGTATTGTTTAGTATTTTGGAAGACTGAACCAGCAGAATGGAGTATAGTGTTGAGAGAGAATACGAAAAGTAATGGTGATGATGTCCAAGCTCAATGGCGAGGAAAATGGTATCCTGCAAAAATTTTAAGAAGCAGTGGTAATTATTTTTCATGTGTACAAATAATACATTTATTTAATTTTAAAAAATGTATGCGTAAGATAGGTTTTGTGTAATAATATCGAGAAAGTAATGGCTGTGTAGGTTATTCAACGTTATTTTATTTATAACCTTGTTTCAGATAATAAAAAGGATTTACAAAAGTTGAATGTGTCGGCTCAAGGAACTATTATTGAGAAACCTGAGACCAATGTTGCAACGAGCTCTAAATGTATAAATATTAAAGATTCATCAAACAAAAGTAAGTAAAAAAATCTATACTTGTATTCTATAATTTATGTTTGCTCTTGAATTTTTAGTCACGACCGCTGTATGGAAGTGCCCTATATTTTCGGTCGCGAAAAATGCATGACATGCGACATCCCACGCAATTTTCGACCGATCGGGCTGAAATTTTAAGAGAGCAGTCCTCTCGCATAATTTAAAAATGTATTTTTTTTAATTGTGTAATGTTTTATACATAGCAGCTGTTGAACAACGAACATCAGAGGCAAGCCTTCCCACACGGCGCCCATTACAAGATGCACAATATCATGTAACGCGATCGGTTGTATTGCATACTCCAACCCCAGAAGTGAAAGCTCGTGTCCATCTGCCTATCCCTACTGCTAAATATAGTACAAGGGTTACAGAATTAGCAGATAGATCTGCATCGCTTCCAACGCCGGCACCTCGATCTACTGCACGGCTTCCAAAGCCTGGGCCTCGATCTAGTGTACCATTTAAAATGCAATCAATAAGAATTCGTAAGTAAAATAGGTATTAATTAATTTTGATCTGCTATTTTAACACACAAATTTGTATAATATGAAGTGTATTGAAAGCGAGCGAACGCAGGTAGACACTAGAAAATCTGATCCCGAATCGATATAAATGTGTGAAGAATAGGAACTTTTCTAATTTAAATAGGTTTAATAGTACATTACGCAACTGGGGTCGAAAATGAGCTTTTCCAAGCGAGCATATTCGTCCCTTGTTGTGTACCGTATTTTTTATAACAAGTGTAGACGAAAGACCATTTTTTTCGCCTATGAAGTGGATCGAGGATCGAGTTTTTCGAGTTCTCCACTACAGTGTGCGTGTATGTATGTACGTTTATATTTTGGAAATTTTTGGAAACTTTTCTAAAGTTTTTGACATTTAAAGCTTTAGTAAGGAGATGAAGAAAAAAAATAAATCCAGAGGACCGAAATTAAAATCAATTATTTATTTTTTCTTTGATTATTTTAAGCTCGTACTACCTTATGGGGGGGCGAAAACTTCTTAATTTATACATGTATTATGACCAAGGACTCTTGCTCTACTTTTTGGGTGACGCTCGGAAAACTCTATTTTCGGTCCTCTTTATAGGCGCCGAAAATGGTCTTTTACCGGTGCACGTGTAATAAAAAATATTTTACAAAATTTTGTTATTAATAAATCTCTTTTTAAACAGCCTTACGATCTCGCCCAACACGACCTTCAGCCGTAGTAAGATGTTGCTCGTCTTCAGGAATAAGAAGAGATCGCTCTCTAGCTTCAACTGAAGCGCAGTACTGCTCAACAAATTCAGCAGGTCTACGATCGCACTCATTGCCTTCAAGGACAGCAAATGCGTGTCTTTGCAAGTGTCTTGAAGCTACAGCCAATGCACCAATCGTTGAAGTATCAAATGCAAATGTGCTTGCGCCCAATTCTCCACATTTTGAACTTACTTTCTCATCAAATCGTCCTCAAGAAGGGATGGTTAGTTTCTTGTAATGAGTGAAACTTGATAAAGAGTAAAACTTAAATATTTCTCTATCCCTATCCGTTACAGGTACGTCTCGTTCAGGAATATGAAATCTACGTTGTGGAAAAAGAATTGAAAAATTTAGAAATAAAGTTTAAACATGATAGCAAAGAAATGGCAAGGCAATTGATGAAATTGATTATCAATAAATTTGAATTAAAAGGAATGACGCCAACAGGTCGAAATGGAACCAAAAAAATACCTGAGTCTGTATACAACGCTGTTTTCTGTAAGAAATTATGATATTCCATTCAATTAAGTAATTATTTCTAATAAATAATAAACAAGGTGGATAACAAATATTAAACTTTTTTAGTGTTCGTAAACAAGAAAGTGGAAGAAGAACAACGATTATTACTATCGGATTACAGAAGGGTCCTCACACTTATGTGCAACAGAATGAGAAATCCAAATAAAAAATAAAATTTTAATTATACTTTAATTTAATTAATTGTAACGCTCCTATTTAGAGGCTATACAATACACATAGTCAAAATTGAAGAATAGTGTTTCGCCCCCGCTTCTCTGAAAGGTAACCGTTTATACAATACAAATAGAAACATGCATAATGACCGAAGTACACAATTATTTTATAATAAAAAGATAGATAAATAGATAGAGCTTTTTTTTCACAAGTCAACAAAATAAAATACAACAACATGAAACAATTTATTATCGCACGAATGTGATTATAATCCTCGTTTCGCTTGGGCAACAAAATCACACTCTCGTCAGAATTATTTTAACACAGCGCATTTCACGCACGCTCTGTTAAAAAATAATATTCTAAATCAGAAATACATTAAGCATTTCTATATTTCATCTTTTGCTGAAATTGTCCACCTTCGTTTTCAATACATAGTCTAAATCTTCTTCTAAGCTGACGACGTGCTGCTCGTAGCTCCCCAGGACGTATAGCTCTGCATGCATCTCTGATCCGTTGCTTCATGTTCTCAGCGGTCGTTGTTGGCTGCAAATTATAAATAATAATGTAATAAATAAATTTATAAATAATTTTACACATATATATGTATATATATTATTTAAAACTTTTTGGCGTACTTCTCTATAAACAATTCTTCTCAGATTACCAAAAAGGTAATAATCTAAGATTGTCAAATCAGGTGACCTAGGTGGAAAAGGCACCGTAGGCGAATTTAGCCCTATCCATCGTCCTGGGAACCTGTCATTTAAATATTCGGTTACGTGTGCCCCATTATGGGGAGGTGCGCCATCCATTTGCCACCACATTCGGTTGTGAGGAACTGGATTGTCAGCCAGTAAATTATCGACGCGCCTTAGAAGACGTCTATAAGATCTGGCCGTTAAATTTTCATTATAGAAAATTGGCCCTACCAGACGGTCTCCTACGATTCCAATCCACATTTGTACCTGTGTATTAAAAAAATAAACATACAGTTGTAAGGAAAATTTTGTATTTTAAACAATTTTATTTTACTTAATTTATTTTATAATAATCGCGCGATTGTCGCGCAACTAATCACGCGACGATTCGCGCGAGAAACTTTTTATTGACATTTTTCGCGCGATTTTTTTTAGTAGTGATGATAATTAGTGCAATAATAGAAAATATATTTATTATTATTTTTACCTTCCAACGATGTTGTCTATCGTTTTCTATGTACCAGTGTGGATTTCGCTCTGCCCACATTCTGGTGGTTTGTTTGTTGACTGGTCCATTATTTGTAAATGTGGATTCGTCTGTAAAACAAACGCTCCTGAAAAAGTCTGGATTTTCGTTCAAACGCATAATTCCCCATCGGCAGTATCTGACACGTCGTTCTCCATCACCAAGCAGGATTTTGTGCACTTTTGTTGGTTTGTAAGGACGATTAGATGACCTCACTATTCTTCTAACAGAATCTTTTGACATGTCTTATTGAAAATAAAAGGAATTAAAGAGACATTGACGATTTAAAATTTTATAGTATACTCACTAAATCGCCGTGCCAAAGCTCGTAAACTTAAGCGATTATCATCCCTTACTGCTTGCAAAACTGCTTGCCTTTGATTACCATCTTGTACGGTACGTGTGCGAGGACGCCGTTCCACTTTAATAACGCCATGCTGACGAACTCTTTCCAAAAGCCTATTAATTGTTTAAAAACAAATTGTTTCATTCCATTTCCTAATGCCAATTTTGAACCCCTACCTGTAATAAGAAGCTCGAGATGGTTGTTCGAGCACATCCGGATATTCACGTTCAAACATTCTACGTGCCACAATAACATTGTTGTTATTTACGTTAAGGCATCGAAACATAGCTGTATGCAATTGATCCCTATTCATGTTTGAATTAATCGTAGAAGACTTTCAAATGTGCGCACGTGACAAAATTGTAGCGCGATATGTTTACACATCATTGCTAGGTAACTGCATCTATATTTAAATAAAGGTGTATTTATTTTCGAACTATCACTATCGATTCTTTCATCGCAATTTAACGAATAAAACGAGTAAAACTTGATGTATAAGCATGTTAGAGCAAAAAGAAAAAACAAATAGTACCGAATAACAAATTGGAATTGGGTATATTGGATTAAAATAGGCTTCATCCAAGACTGAAAAAGCACTTTGTTCGTGGTATTGTGGCATGGCCGCCATCGCCAACAGGGAAACAGACCTTAGGAGAGAACGCGCACTACTTCATTACTTGTAAAAATTATTTCAATAATTAATATAAAATTCATTTGACAATAAAATTATCATTGGAATGTGGTTTTAAGCTAATTCGGGTATGGCCTATCCAATAAAAATGTCAAACAGAATCCGTCACGATTTTTTTTCTGTATGCCTGTATTCAACCTAATACCGCATAAAAACCTTAAATCCTATCAAAAGGAGCCCACGACCATTGGGTAGCGCTAGATTTACCCTTTCCAAAACCATAAACACTTTTATTTGCCCCACCACCATTTTTGCGTAAATCGCAAAACAAGATTCTGTCCGCTTTATTTGCGACATACTGTATAGAGATTTAGTTGTGGTTGTAATAGTTTTTTTGACTCTTTTTACTCATGAAAAAAGTATTCGTGTTTATAAGAAATGAATATGTAAAGTTCTAGAGGTTTAAATCATTAAGTTCAAATCTTAAACTTGGATGCTACATTGCATTAGTCTTAACGAGCGTAAGTAACCCAACTATAATAGTATATATTAATATAAACATATAATATATTCATATATTAGAACAATGGGTTGACCAATCAATCTGAAACTTGGATGCTACATTGCATTAGTCTCCAGGAGAATAAATAGCCAAAATATAATGGTATATATTAATATATTCATATAATATATTGATATATTACAATTTTTGTTGATTAACGATTTCTCGTTAACAGCAATGGATTGAAATGATACTTAGAAGGTACCTTCTATTATTAGTTTATTAAGGTCTATTTGGAATTTAGAAAAGCTGAACATTCTTGATTTATCAGTACTATACTAAAGATATAAAACAGCTTAAAAGCAAAAATATTATGTTATCTTGTAATGTTTATTGTTATTATTATTGTTACACCGATCACAACATTATTTGTAATTTACCATAGTGATTAAAAATAATATAAAACTTTATTTCATGATTAAGATGAATTTTTTTTATTGTTAACCTTTCAACCTTGATGCCGTGCACCACAAATGAATTACGCGAAAGGATAATCATTTCTTGATGTCACCTGAATTTATATATATCTATATATATCAAAGGAAAAAAGTGATGATACTTTAATTACTGATAATGACAAGAAGAATTATGCTAAGATTTTAAAAGACACAAATGCACACAGAAAATACTATAATGCAGAGGAAGATATTCGTGAAAATGCAATAATCACGTTAATAAAATACAATCAATCATTGAGGAGTTTTGTGAAGCTGGAATTATTGACTCAGTATCAAAATGAGCATCGATGTGCAGTTGAGCAGGTCCGCGCCGATGCTGTTGCCGCTGCTACTCTTCCCCCTCCGACAATTAAAATTTTCTTATCACGCGAGCGCTCGCTGACGTCCGTGCTAGTGGTGTCGTTAACTCGTACGCCAGTTTGTCATTTTTAAAACATGCTCTTAAAATTCGCTTTAGAGAACTCTCTCGATTCTCGTTATTATTTCTTTTTTTTCACATGGCATGAGAGTCGTAGACGTTACAGTCGTTCTGTCCTCATGAAAGATATTGACGAGACTTGCAGGCGGATCTTTTTGAAATGATTCCATATGCCAAGCAAAATAAAAGTTTCAAGTATCCGTTTACAGTCATCAATGTCTTCTTAAAGTATGCTTGGACTGTGCCAGTGAAACCAAAAACGGGAAAATGTGTAGCTCAAGCTATGAAATCAATACTATTTAAAAAACCAGAGTACCTAACAATTTGCAAACAGATCGTGGAAAAGAATTTTACAATAAAGATTTCGTCAAACTAATGAAAAGTTATAAAATTCATCTATACTCCACCTATAGTAATCTTAAAGCATCAATTTGTGAACGTTTCTATCGCACTCTAAAGAGCAAAATGACGAAGTTATTTAGTTTACGTGTCAGCGGCAAATGGTTGGATATCTTACAAGATTTAACTTTACAGTATATTAAGAGTCAACATTGGACAATAGGCATGAAACCTGCAAAAGTGATCAAAAGCAAAGTCAATCATTACTTAACCGAATTAAAAAAGAGCCAGACAGTTTCAATCTGTTTAAACGAGCTAAATTTAAAGTTGAAGATAAGGTGCGTGTAAGAAACAAGGAGGTTTTTGACAAAGGCCACCCAATTGGAGAACTGAAGTCTTTACAATAACGCGAGTTTCACCTACAAAGCCCTACACTTATTATCTAAAGGATTACCAAGACAAACCAATAGCTGGAGGATTCTACGAGGAAGAGCTTCTTAAGACTAAATATTCAGATGTCTATTTGATTGAGAAGGTTTTAAAAAAATGTAAATAGAGTTTATGTAAAATTGTTAAGTTTTGATAATACTCACAATAGTTGAATAAATACAAATGATATGTGAACACACAAGTAAATTGTAATTAATTTGCCTGAAACGTTCTCGATCCCGTACAGCTTGCTCCCACTTCCCACATCGAGCTTCATGATGCGCAAATTTATACATCCAGTAAATGGTTGACTCTTCCTTGAATCGTACACGCTTCTCTTTGCTAGAATCAAACATTTCTAAATTGAATTTTGTGTGAAACACATGTATAGTTATAATTTAAACGTACCCATTTTGTAGTATTTTGTAGTGACCTCAAGCAAGCGTATCGGTACTGTTGGCTTAAAGGAATCTCTTTTCGTCATAAGACTGAGATTAATCTTTTTCTGTCTAATAGTCTCAACGTTATACAGCTTTGATCTTATAGCATACTGCTCTCGGCTCTGAATGCATGAATTTTTCAAACAGTCCAAGTTGTCATTAAAATCAATGGTTTTCTTCACAATTGAAGCCTTGATACCCTTAATTTTTTCCATACTATCTTCATTATTAACCTCGTACTGTATATTTTACTTCCCAACCCAACAAATTCAACAAGAATTTGACCATTACACTCAGGTTTCTTAAGGGGACAAACCAGCTTTAAAATCTGAAACGAAAAATTCAACTTTAGATTTTAATTTTAAAATATAATTGAAAAAAAGTCTTTTCATATTAAAATACATACAACAAACATTAAATACCTGAATTTTTAAGGTATTTCAATCTGATATGCCTCCATGGCAAAGCAGACTAGTTTCGATGACTTTTTTCACTGTCCGTAAGATTCCAAGTGTACGCATGGTTGAATTGGGCTCAAATTTTGTGGAGATACTCTTTATACGTGTACTTTCAGTATGAACGGAGGGGTTTTTATTTGAACTAGTAGAAGTATATTTTTGTTTAAATAATTGCAATATCACACTTATTTTGCAATAATTTTATCACTTTTATTGGTGTTGAATAAATTCTACTCGTTCAATTTAATGCTGATGCTATGAGAGAGATGCAAACTAAGTGTATACGCAAGAAGAACCGAAGTGAAATAGAAATCAGCTGTATGAATACTAAAAGCCTGAAAATACTCGAGAACGTGTTATCAAGTAAATTAAAAAATTGTGAAATTAAAGTAGAACAACAAGATAGTCTAAAAATGAAAATCATTGGAATAGACAATACTACAAATATGGATGAACAGGATATGGAAAATGACATTAACACTCGTAATTTCAAAAATTATAACAACAAAAGTAAGGTACTGCACATGTACACCAATAAAAGGACCAAAACCTGCACAGCCCTAATAGAACTCCCACCAGAAATCTACAAGCCCATACGTCAAAACAATAATAAAGTTTGTATAGGTCATCAGTACTGCAAAGCCTACGATCTTATTAAAATTACCCCTTGCTACAACTGTGGAAGATACGGACATAGTGCATCAAAGTGTAGGAACAAATCAGCATGTATAAAGTGCTCGGATAACCACAACGTAAGTGTCTGTAAGAATGATAGAATTGAGTATGTGAACTGTATATTTAACAACGCCACATACAAAACAAGTCTACCAACGGATCATTTGCCAACAGATAGAATAAAGTGTACAATTCTTAAAAAGAAGATCAAAAATATATCAACTCTATTGATTACCCGATCGCACCTGTATTACCGACCTGGGACGAAACAAGTTCACGTAAACAAATACACAATCTACAAATAAACAAACTGCTATACCCAGATTGATAGCGACAGGAAATAAAGAGGGAATTCTACGTTTTGATATGCAACAAGAAAACAACAGTCAGCATATTATTCCAAAGAACACAGCAAATTCATCAGTTGAATAATGGAAACATAAATAAATTTAATCGACGAAATACAAAATAGCCTAAATGAACAAGAGCGAACATATATGGATATTGAGTCTTTCAATAAGGAAAGGACTAGTAGTAATGATCTAATTTTGTATTTAAACATTAGAAGACTAAATGCTAATTTCGATAAATTACAAATCTTTCTCAAAAGTCTAAAAATAAAACCTTACGTTATTATGAACAGAGGTATGGAAACTAACACACTATCAGTACTATAGAATAAAAGATTACAAACTTTATTATAATCACGGAGACATCAACAAAAATGATGGTGTTGTGGTTTATGTAAATAAAAATGTTAAACATACTAACAAAATGATAGCTATACGTAAGCTTAAAATGTTAAACACTACTATCTCTCTAAATAAACTACTTGAGATCTCATCCTTATATAGATCACAAGGACTGAGTAGCATAGAATTTAATCAGAACCTAAAAACTTATCTAGAACATAAAAAAAAAGCAAAAAACCATATTATAATTGGTGATTTTAACATAAATATTCAAGACTATAATCAGGTAAGCATGGAATTCATGAATAACCTTCAGGAAAAAGTTTTTCTCCCAGGTTTCACTAACACTACCAGACCCACAAACATAACTACAAATGAAGGAAATTATATTGATAATATATTTGTCAAGACTGATTTTCTACGTACAAAATCACTAACTCTCATGACTCCCATTACCGATCACTACTCACTTTTCCTAGAAGTAAAAAATGGAGTATTAAAACAGAATAAAAAAGAGTCAGAAGCAGATGTATACTATTACAACTATAAAAAACTATATAACACTGATAGGCAAATAAATTGGTCAAAATTTAAGAATACAAATGATCCAAATGAGATTATAAACGAAATGATAAAAGAAATCCAATATTGCGTGGAGAGTTCGAAATATAAAAAATCAAATCTGCGGAAATCCAAACAAAGCCCCAGGAAAGACTAGATAACAAAAGCGATTCAAAATTCCTGTAATACAAAAGAAATACTCTACAACAAACTCAAACAAAATCCGAATAATGAAGAACTAAAAGCAAACTATAAACTCTTCGTTAAAACTCTAGATAAAGTTATTAAAGAAGCGAAAATCGAACATGAAAAAAAAAAACAATTGAGAAAAATAGGGATGATCCCAGAAAACTGTGGCCTGCATTAATAGCAAGATAAGCAAAAATAAAAATAAAACAGATACTACTATCAGTCAGCTAAAAACTGAAAACTATACTACAATAACCGACAAGAACGAAATTGCCAACAATATGAACAAAATTTACTGTAAACTTGGAGAATCATTGAGTAATAATATAACTACACCAAGAATTAAAAAACTAGAATTACCTAAAAGCAATCCAAAAACAATCTACATCAAGCCAACCAGCGAAATTAAAGTTATAAAAATAATAGACTACATGAAACTTAAAAAAGGTGGTATTGATAAGATAAATGCAAAGACACTGAAAACTATAGCTACTATTATTGCAGATCCCCTTGCCCACATAATCAATCAATGTATCGAAATAGCAATCTGGCCTGATATATTGAAAGCAGCTGAAGTGATACCAACATACAAAGCTGGGAAAAAAACGAAATGGGAAACTATAGGCCTATATCACTAATATTAAACATTGCTAAAATCTTCGAAAAAATTATACATAATAGAATAATAGAATTTATATGTCAAAGTAAAGTATTAAGTAAAAATCAATATGGATTTAGAAAATACATTGGAACCAAGGATGTATTAAACACGATCTCAAAAATAATATATGAAAACCTTGATCAAAGTACACCGATAGCTATTACATTTCTAGATCTAGCAAAGCCATTTGACACTGTTAATCATAGAATACTTCTAGACAAGCTTTATGCATATGGTATAAGAGGCAAGGGTCACCAACTTATTACAAGATACCTAAACAATAGGAAGCAAAAAGTAAGAATAGGTTCGCATACAAGCGAATTCGAAAATGTAAATACCGGCGTCCCCCAAGGTACGATACTTGGCCCTTCGATATTTATACTTTACCAAAATTGCTTGCTAATAAATATACCAGAAAACTTCATAATTTCCTATGCAGATGACACTGCAGTAATGACTACTGGGAAAACTTGGTCCGAGGTTAAAGTAAAAATGAACAAACACCTCGACGATATCTGTACATGGCTCAGGCTAAAGAAATTGACACTCAATGTTCGAAAAACAGTATACATGACTTTTGGAAATTACTGCGTTAGTGTGCCGAAAAAATTGAATTTAAAATTAATAATGAAAAAATGAAGAGAGTAGAAGAAACGAAATACCTATGCTTAATTTTTGACACGAACATGAGATGGGATAAACATATTGAATACCTTATAAACAAGACAAGATACCTTGTTTTTATCTTCAGTAAAATCTCCAAATTCATGGACACAACTACTCTAAGAATTATTTACTACGCATTCTTTCATAGCCTGATTAACTATGGAATAGTTGCATGGGGTGGTGCGTATCAAAATAACCTACAACTGTTACAAGCGGTCCAAAAAAGAATCATAAGAATTATAAACAAAATACCTTCCAAAGTATTAACCCGCTTAACCTTCAACAATTATTCGCCTACGAAAGCCTACAGTACCACTACAATATCCTCAAAGATCAGTATACAAAATCATCAAGCATAACAAGGAAAAAGTTAATAATCCTACCGAAATATGATAAAACTATTAGTACAAAAACCAGGTACATTAAAGCCATAAACATCTATAATAATCTACTAAATAATCTCAAAATCATAGATTTATGGAAAAAATCAAACATCAAGAAAATACAAGATTGGTTGAGAAATAATGAGTGAGATAAGTACTCCCACTTCAATTGACAGCAAGCAACTTAAATCATGGTTCTTAAAGATGTCCAATCAGGAGCATGGTGAGCAACAGAGAGTAATATCTTCATTAATACAGGATTTAATGCAGCGCAGAAATGATATGAAAAGTAATAGACAAAAAACTGAAATAAATTCTGTTTACTTAGATATTAGAACTTTCTTTTGCGCTAAGGGCAATTGTAATTCTCACAAAATACGTAAACATCGACGCATCTCCAACTACAACTATAAAAAAATGATTTTAACATATCAGAATATCACAGATAGTTTAGACAACATAACGAATGAAATAATAAATACCTACATGGTCAAAACTATAAAATATAAAGCAAATATAAAATTCATTAATTTCGTAAAAGAAACTGCAAATTAATGGGATGATAACAAAAACGTAAACACTGAAAAATACCACTGAATCAGCCAGTCTCAGAAAGACTTATGGCGACATCAACTATCTAGGATGCAACAAAGCTTTTTTCTATTTTGATAGAGGAATACGAGGAAAACAGCTTTTTAAGAACTCAGTGTCCTCACTTAAAATACAATCACCCTACAAAGACATAGTAATCATAGATGATATTGTTTTTACGTCAGACTGTAAATGTGACTCATCTAATCAGCACAGAGAAATGTTTCCACACTATAAAGTTACCTGTGCTGTCGGACTCACATGCCCGGCTAGGCTCACCTCTACAGAGAAAATGTCATACATAAGAGAAAAAAAATGCAACAACGGGCAGATTTATGACAGCAAGACAAATGTTAGTTCGGAACTGGTGAAATTGTGAAAGCTGTGAAAAGTGCCATGATACAAAGTAGAATTTTAATCTTGAAATGTTTATACCGTTAAACAACATCAAATTATAACACAAAAATATAGAATCTTAGAATCGTGCTATATAATCTTCTTTAATGTGATATTTAATGTCGTCGTAGCATTACTGGTTTAAAAGACAAAAATATAGAATCATTTACAAACACTTCAGAAAATACCAACTAATAACTTATTTTTTATATACAACTGTTAAATTGATTTATATGTCATTGTTAATTTTTTAAGTAAATACTAATATTATATACTGTTATTAGAGTTGGCGCGAATAGTGTCCAGGGACTCCTGTAACCCAACCTAGGTTAAGTGTGAATGAAAAGGATGGTATGATCTGCAAAACAATAACAAACCAGTATTTATATGTATTCTTGTTATCTTTGTTATCCGGACCTGCGAACAGAAAATACTGTTTTCCTCTGCAGGATTTGCGGCGTTATAGTATGTTATTGTGTGAATAATAACAACTCTGTATCGGATGCATATATTTGTAACTCTGGAGTTAAATAAATAATTAAATAAGTATATATTTAATTACATACATAAGGGTGGAGATTGTGGTGGCGCTTATTTCTCAAAGTGCTTGAATACCGGCTCCTGTTTCGGGAATCACTTGCATTTATTCAAAAACGATGAATTCAGCAATAAAATATGATTTAGCAAGTGTTTAACCCGTTTCACTTTTCAAAAAACATGATTTTTTCGCTCCTACGTATTTAATGCTGTAAGATATGTTTTCGATGTATTTTTTTACGTAGAATACGATGGCGCTATTTCTTTTATCATAAAACATAACCTTAAAGCAGTAGGGGCCAAAAATCACTGGAAACACTAAAAAACACAATTTTATGCGCCTAGCGTTTCTAGCTTATCTTGTATGATAAAGGCAACAACGCCATCGTATTCTACGTGAAAAAATACATCGAAAACATACCTTACATATTGGAAATTTACGTTTGACTATCCTTCAATGCTACAGCATTAAATACGTAGGAGCGAAAAAATCATGTTTTTTGAAAAGTTAAACGGGTTAAACACATGCTAAATCACATTTTATTTCTGAATTCATCGTTTTTGGGTAAATGCAAGTAATTCCCGAAACGCGAGTCGGTATTCAAGCTTTTTGGGAAATAAGCGCCACCCTAGTGGAGATAGAACATTAAAACTTTAATACACTATTATATTTCATTGAACAAACAAATCTTATCAATGGCTTGGACTGGTATTGCTTTTATATTATTACTAAAAGGAATGATAAGTCATAGAACTTTTAGATTACCTTTGGATTTGGATAATGTATGTTCATTTTGATTCATGCCTTTGTTGCTTGAAAACCTCGCATTATAGCTACAAGACTACAGAATTGTTAATAAAGAGTTTAATAATCTCAGCAGAGAACAAATTGATTTGTTAACTAGAAAAGGTGTCTTACCCTATGAATATGTAAGTTCATAGAATAACTTAGAAGAGCGTGAATCGCCGAAAAAAGATAATTTTTAGCATGCTTAATGATTTGCATATATCTGATAGAGATTGCGACCATGCACAAACTGTGTGGAAAACATTTTTGATATGGTACTTTTTATAGAGTGAGGGATCAGAGGTGGTTTAAGTCAGTGCTCAAATCATTACATAGCAGACAATCATAAGTATATACTTAAAAAGTATAAAGATGATAAGGAAAATCAGGATTTAATTTACGTAGATGCAAATAATTTATATGGACATAACCTCTCACAATATCTTCCCTATGAATTTGAGTGGCTTGAAAATTATGAAAATTCTGATTGGTTTTCCATTGCTGGAAAGTAGATTTAGATTATCCTGACTAACTACGCAATGCTCATAATGATTTACTATTCTGTCCTGAACACGCAAAACCTCCAGGTTTTAAGCAAGAAAAACTTTTAGCTACACTTCATCCTAAAAGAAATTACATCATTCACTATGCAGTTCTAAAACAAGCTCTCTCAAAAGGATTACAACTTCTTAAAATTCATAGAGTTATGAAATTTAAACAATCACCATGACTCAAATAATACACAGATTTAAATAACAGTCTGCGAGCATTATGATGAAATATAATGGAAGATATGATGTTGAGGCATAAATTTATAAATAAGACTGATATACTAATCAATAAACCCATTTATGTTGGACATACTATTCTAGATCTCCCCAAGACGCACATGTATGATTTTTATTATAATTATATGCGACAAATGTATAAAGATAATTGTAAACTGTTATATACAGATACTGATAGTTTTATATATGCTATTAATTTAACGATTTTTATGAAGATATAAAAAGAAATATTTATATGTTTGATTTGCATAAGAAATTGTCCGTAAAATACGATTCTGAAGTCAAATTTTTCAAAAAAAAATTTGTTGGTAAAGTTTTAAGCAAAATTTGTATACCACTTTTTTACTGAATATCAATAAAATTTGATTTTTTCCTGTTTTATATTTCTATTATACTTTTTGTTTTTTAAGACCAAATGTGAAATAAATTTTGTTAAATAATATAAAAAGTAGCCATTTTAATCATTATATAGATATATGTTGTTGTTTATAATGATTTATAATACAGTTGTTTATATATCATTTTATTCGATTTTAAAACATATTATGTATGTTCAAATACTTAGAATTGTATGTAAAGGTGTTATGACGGTCATAATACGTTTGAATGGAATAGGAATTGATTCGAAAGTTGACGCTCGACGCGCCACCACTTTATTGACGGATAGTATTGGAACTCGCATGCAGCTGAGATCGAACGAATTTTCGAACTACCTTCACCTAGCTCAAATTCGGCAATGTTCACACAGCTTATTGGTACGTGTTGATAAACACAACTGATATTTACACGCTAATATTGCTGAAAAAAGTTTGAAATCACACAATATTTGATTGTTTCAATAGAGACTATTTAAAACAAATTTGTTTTTCAAATTCATTTGCGTGTTTTCTTTTTTTTTGTGATAAATTGTGTGTGTATGTGTCTGTAGTGCAGCGAAATCTGTGCAAAATGTCTTCAAGGGATAAGAAGGAAAGACTTCAAAGTACTCATCCTGACAATAAGTATTCTCGAGGTAGACCTAAGAAGAGGCCAAGAGAATTTTTGACGAAGAAGGAAAATCAATCAAAAAGACCAGGACCCTCTACCAGTGCAAAAAACTTCAAGGGCAACAGTGGTCAAAGACTCTATTGGTGACACAAGAAGTAGAATTACTGACATCAATATTCTATTCCCTGCACTTCAGAACATTTTAGTATGCAATCAGTGCAACGGCAAAGTGACATTTAGTGAGTCTGGTGTACAGTGTCTTG
Source organism: Muscidifurax raptorellus (assembly GCA_020010945.3). Classification (NCBI taxonomy): domain Eukaryota; kingdom Metazoa; phylum Arthropoda; class Insecta; order Hymenoptera; family Pteromalidae; genus Muscidifurax; species Muscidifurax raptorellus. Next base: position 457,426 of record JAHUUD020000054.1, read on the forward strand.
ACAAAATAACTTTACATTATGAGCCACAATATCACCGCCGGTTCTATTGGTGACGGGGCTCGGTCAAACAAGGTTAGGTCAGACGCATCGGCGGCTATGGGTGGCGGTTCTATAAAGGTGTAATTTCATGGGCCGCTCCTTTTCTAGCGCCAGCGTCAAAAATTCTAGTTTTATCATTGCGCATGCGCGTGGTCTGACACTAGTTTTTGACGCTGTTTTTCAAAAGAAGCTCAACATTTTGGGCTTTTTTAATCGCAAACAACATCACGAGTAAACAGTTTTCTTTAAATTGTTAAATAAAATTATTTTGATACTTTGATACAAATAAGTTGTTGCCATGGAAGTTTTTTTGTATAATTTCTTTTTTTAACATCTCTATCTCATAAGTAGCAAGAAAAGCTAATGCGGATTTAAGCTTACGTGTTTTTCTTCTCTTTGCCTCTTGAATTAATAATTCGCATTCATAATGCCACTTCCTTTTCTCGTAAAGAAACATTTTCAATATTATTATTCTCAACTCCAAAACGACGCTTCTACACTCCAAAATGACAGTAGACGCTGTACTTTGACACATACGCTGCCCCTCGACGCTTTTACATTCGACGCTATACCGCTCGACGCTGCTGCGTTAACGCTACCGCTTGACGCAAAACTAATTCAGAATTTCAAATTTCCCGCGTTCTTATTTGACGCTGACGCTAGTAAAGAGACGTCGAATAGTGAACGTCGCGCGTAATTTAAAATGGCAATGTAATTTATATAACAATATTTAATTTAATCGAGTTCTAATTCAAAAAGGGCGATTCAGTAGATAAGCTAGGGTGATGCTGCGGCAGGGTGATACTAATTGACATGCGTTGTTATTCACGCATGTGAATTTTTTTTTCGTTTCTACTTCACATACGTTCTAATTCACATGCTTCGTAATTCACATACGTTCTAATTCACATGCTTCGTAATTCACAATTTTGTTCCTACTTCACAAGAAAGTAAGACAAAAATTTTGGTTTTGCTGGGATTTGATCCCGGGACCTTTCGGTCATCAGTCGGGTGTCTTGTCGACTTACCCGTAATGAGCTCTTGTTAGATTAGGTATGGATCACTGCTATAAGCGTATCTACTACTATTGTTATATGTAAATTATTAATAATTATCTACTTTGCGTTGATTCTTTTTTTAATAACAATTTATAAAATTTATGCCAGTCAGGCATCTTACCGACTTACCCGTTACTACCTCTTACGAATTGGGTTTGAATCACGCTTATAATGTTATCTACATGATATATTAATAATAATATTCATCTACTTATTGCGTAAACATATAACTCTGAAAAGAGCTGTTTAGATTCAAACAGTTGTTCGTACGTTATAATTATATAATAGTCCTGAATAGGGCTAATTGTTTACGTTACGAAATAAATAAACAGTCCTGAGAAGGACTGTTTATTTATTTCTTATGTGCAGATGACAAGAGGACATGGTGACTCATCATCAGAATAGTCCTCGTCACTGCTGTAGACTAAACGTCTTGTAACAGGTGGCCGATCTGGTGTCTCGTCGTCTTCGCCCTTCCTCTTGCCCGCAGAAAAGCTTCGTGGGGATGAAGCGAGGTCCGGTAGATTTTCCGGCCTTCTCGCGACGCGAATAAACGCCTTTTTAGTAGAATCGGTAGTGTATTCATTTGATTGTCGTCCCGATCCCTCTTCCTATTCAAACCGCCGAATACCGCCGCCTCCGTGGGCACTACACAGGAGTGTAGTGCATACTGAACACCGGAGCATCGTCGCAGGTAGGCAACCACACGAGCGAGTGCAGCATCTCGCAAAAGCAATGTTCAGGAGAACTTTGCATTTGTACGGGGTACATAGGCAGTTGACCGCCTAGAAACCACCCCGTTACAACTGGCGCCCAAAACGTGTGGATACGCGGTATAGGAAAAGAAAAAGTGTTGCGCGCGAACTCGAGATAGGGAATTCTCGATCTGGCGAAAAGTAAGCGAATTTCGTAGAAAGACGGTTGAATTTCCGCGAGTTCGAAAAGGCCTAGGCGTGATATACAGCATTATATTTGCGCGTAGGAGAATCCGTGCGCGCTATAGTAGTGTGCGAGCGCCGAGTACGAAACAGCTGGCGCGTGTGAGTACGCTGCGTAGCGGGAGTATACGTGAGCGGGCGGAGAGCGTGTGCGCTAGGTGCTCGGTGGGAGCGTCTGTGAGCGCGCGGAGAGTGTGTGCAGGAGCCGTTTGGTGGGAGCGTCCATGAGCGCACGGAAAGTGTATGCGTGAACCGCTCGGTGGGAGAGTACGTGCGAGTGCTACAAGTGCATGTGTCCGCTACAGTACGTAGCGCAGGCATAGTGCAAGCGCCGTATCGCAATAGAAGCGATATAGTACGCGTACCCGAGCGCGTGTGAGTGTACGTGCGTATAGGATATCACAGCTGGCTAGTGATAGAGCCTACCTGTGTATACGCAGCATAACGCGTATTATACGACAGCAAAAGAGTGCGAGATCAGAAATTCGGTGCAACGCAGGCCGTCTCGCACTTAGAATCCGCGAAATAAAATCACGACACAGTTATTAGAATAGAGGCGTTAGATTTTTGTTTTTTTTTTGATAGACTAGCTAAATCTAGGTAGACAAGCGGAGGTTTTCGTGTATTGTAAATACACAGAAACACGCAAATAAATTGTCAGATTAGTGAGCCGCTGCTGCTGCGCGAATCTATTGTTAATACCGTGACGTAGAGACGCGAGTAAAAATGTTGACGCAAGCAAATATGGCAGACGAACTGCGGAGTCAACAGAAGTTGATAGCTGATGCGTTGGCAAATACCGCCGAAAATTTAAAGGCGAAGAGTTGTTGTTTATATCAATTGCCAGATGAAGCAGTATTCTTGGCAGAATTGATATCGAAAAGCACAACTGCGATTACCTACAGTGAGGGAGCTCAACAAAGGATAGCTCAGGAAGTCAATGGATTTATATGGAAGCTGTCAGTTGAATCCTTAATAACTGTAGCAGACGCTGTTATTGGATGCCAAGGATTCACCAATGGTTACTCTTATCAAAATCAGATCTAGGCTTGGAGGTGACTATAATGAAGAAAATTTCGTTACGTCAAACGACCTGGGTAGATATGTCACTCGAGATGAGAGGGACATAAGGCCGTTGTTGCTGTTACGACCAGTATTACCGCATTTTAGCGACGTATTGACAGCACGAATGGCGGATGAAAGAAGTGTCTGCGGTATTACAAGTATAACGCAAGACACAGAAGATGACAGCCAGATGTCAGGAGCGGACCAATCAGAACGAGACTGCAGAACGCCTTCGTCGAGGATAGACACCGTTTTGGGGAAGGAGAGTACCCATCAACTTGCTGTAGATGAAAAAGCTGCAACAGAAGATGAAAACGCTGCTGTGGCCTCGACTACGATCAAGGTAGCGCATACGCCTGTAGGCGCAGAAACAGCTCAAAGCTTAGAGCGCGAGTCAGATGCAGAGTCGCAATCAGACTCAATGCTCAGCAAGTCAAGCTATAATCCCTGTGAAAAGGTAACATGTCTCCTCGCACACTCGCACATACTCAAAGAGGTTCAGAGTATGCGTCAGGAGTTGCTAGAGCTGGGACAGAAATTGAGCAGTCTCGAGAATCAAAAGGCAGGCCAATGTAGTTGTCAGTGCAATGACGCTAACACACAGAGCTCGCCAAAGGCAGGAAGAAGACAGAAGAGGAAAAATGTGTCAGGTACCGCACAGCAGAATAGGAAGTCTGCAAGCGAAGAACGACACCTGGGCCTGAAGAAACGTCCCAGACGCCGGAGTAAAGCAAAGCCTAAGGAAGGCACATGGCTGTCAGAGTGGCCCCGTTCTCAGCAGACAAAGAAGCTAGAGCGAAAGAGCGGCAAGGTCACCAAGGCCAAGATAAGCCAAGCCTGTCAGGTAAAGGCGTAAAAGTTGCCTGACAGACGGAAATGCCAAGGGCCCAACACGCAGAGGGAGCTGCCTAGCCCAAGGAGTAGTCCAAGAAAGGGGATACTACTAAAGGCGCATTGCCGGCATAAGAAGTGTTGGGTATATGGTTCAAAGGATCACTTGAGGCGAAGCACACTTTTTCTTTTCATACTCACTACAAATACTCATTGAGGTTCATTGAGTTACCTAAAAGATTTCGAGCAATTAGTTAAAATTAGTGGATACAAAAGTTGCAATTTACCAATAAGTACAGGAGTCCTGTAAGGAACGATCCTGGGACCATTATTATTTATTATATTCATAAATGATCTCATGAATACTGCGGAAGATAATTGTATTATACCTTAGCTGTGATAAAAGCCGGACAATGGCAGAAGAAAAAATAAACAAGTATCTGGTTAAAATAAATAATTGGATAGCAATAAACGAACTGTCTTTGAATGAATCAAAAACAGTATATATTGCATTTGGTATTCATAGCAATAGTATTCCTACCAATCTAAGAATTTATATTAACGATATAATAGTGCAAAGTGTTTACAATACCAAATACTTAAAAGTAATTTTTGATACGCAAATGAGGTGAGAAAATCATGTTATATATTTAGTAAATAGAACAGAGTACCTACTTTTTATTTTTAGTAAACTCTCAAAATGAATGAATGTTAAATCATTAATGATTTTATATTATGCCTTATTTAACAGCATTGCTAACTATGGTATCATAGCATGGGCTGGAGCTTATAATAATGTTCTATACCAATTAGAGGCTATACAACATAGACTATAAAAAATAATACTGAAGAATAACACGGAAACAGTAAGTCCAGGAAACGTCAGAGTTTCCTTTAAAGTTGAATGCTTATTATATTTCTACAAAGAATTACAAATAAAATATAATAACTCAAAAAGCAATACTAGAAACGAAGCATTCAACCTACCCGAAATTAACAAAACAATTTATACTAAAATCCTACAAGAAAATAAATAAAGCATATAAAAGAAGATCATAAGATAGCTAAGAACTTATACCTAATATAAAAGGAAAAAATGTTAGCAAATAACCTATAGATGTATATTATTTTATTTAGTTTTTAAGTTATAGTTTTATTAGTCAATTTATGCCGGACCTGTGTACAGGTAACTTGAATTAACTCTATAGAATGCTAGATTTATCAGTTGTAATGTATATAACTTGATGTAAGCTCGCGTGTAATATACTCTGGTAAATAAATAAATATATAAATAAATAAATATATCACAGTATTTATTTACTTTATTACTGATACATTTTTAAAAAAGTAATTTTTATACTTAAATTTATTGATGTATTGCGGAGAAAATGTCAAGCGTGGAGCAATCTTTTTAACCAGATATGATTAAACTAAAGGCTACGTAGAAGCCGATGCCTTAATCTCGAAAAACAAATCATTTACCTCAAACCCGAAAAAAAGACACTCAACGGGCGCTCCTATTTCTTGGAACCCCCTCAAAACAGTAGCGCTGCGCGTCGGGTCGCGCGCTCTGCGACATTTACCATCTAAATACTGCTTTTGCAGAGCCCCACCTCTCATCATTTTCAAACAGTGCATGAACGCATAACGTCAATGAGAACGCGGCAGCGTACGCGCGATTGGTGTAAGAAAGAGGAGAGAGTTAAGCGGGCGGCGCAGCGTGAATCATTGTGAATGGATTTCGTAAATATGTTTGTATGTAAGTGTGAAAGTATGAATGTATATATGACAGTTGCCCGACGCTCCACTTTTCGAAGAGCAATAGTGGAAGAGCGCGCTCGAATACAAAAAGCCACGCACGGTCTTTGCTGGTCACTTCGATTCAGCGGAATTTAAGCGCAACACCATTTCTTTTCTAGATTCTGTACATATAACTATAAAATAAAGCAGTTATATTTATTTACACAGATCAGAATATATTTATTTTTTTATAAAATACACAAGATTTTTCGCTTGCGTTATATTTCATAGCTGACATCCCGGAACTTGAAAATTATTATGCAAATCTACTCCATTTGATCTGCCTTCAGAATCACGACGCAAGTTACCCTGTTGATAATATCTGATTAGATATCCATGAGGATTGTCCGCGGGGATATCTGCATGGATTGACATGGATTTTCACGCGAAATTCATAGGAATTCCACATGGATATCCAACAGGATAATATAGAAAGAAGTAACATCAAAAATTCTTTAAATAAGACTAAAAGTGGGGTTGTCAGCTCGAAAATCTGTATTATTTCAAAAAGAAAATTTTAATCAAATTGAAATATGAAAATTTTAGAGCTTACAACCCCAGTTTTGGTGTTATCATCTGGATGATATTTCCATTAATGGTCATCAAATATAAAAAAGTATTATTTAAAGAGTTTTTGATATTACTTCTTTCTTAATTATCTAGGTGGATATTCATGTTGATAATCCACGTGGATATCTATGTGAATTATCCAGGTAGATAACCATGTGGAATCCACGTAGAGTCCATGTCTATCCATGTAGATATCCACGCGGCAATCCACATGGATATCCAGCCAGATATTTTCAACAGGGTAGAAAGGACCAATAAACTCATAACCGTTTTAAGTTACGATTAATAAACAGACGCATTTACAAATAAACTATTATATATATTCATTGTCTCGATATTTTCGCAACTCTTTTGAAATTAATGTCCTACGAGAAACAAAACCATCAAAATAACACACGTCTAAATTAACATATAATTTTTTAAAATAATTTTATAATAATAATGATTGCAATACTCCCATAATTACCGTTGAATAAATGAATGCTAAAATAAACTTTTTTAACGGTGCAAAGTCTTGGATTACACGCATTTCGAAGTATTCCATTAAAATCACCACAACATTGAAAGTCAATACATATTCGTAAAATGTGTTCAATATGCTTCTTTTTGCATATATTACAGTTGTCAAAGATCTTAGTTCTCAGTGTGTTGGCGCAGAAGAATTGAGACAACAAAGAGCAAAAATCCAAGAATTGTCGGATACAACATCCGCTCTACTAAAACATAATGTTTACCAAAATTATATTCAATTCATTGAAACAGCTAAAGAAATATCTCATCTGGAAACCGAAATGTACCAATTATCACAATTACTCAGTGAACAAAGATCTTTATTAAGCGTTTTTGGAACAAATTCTAATACAGGTATGGTCCTCGAAGATGAAGAACTTATGCAGAATAATATATTGGATTCCCAATTAAAAGATAAGGAATCAAAACAAAAACTTATTCAGTTACTTGAGAACGTTGAAGGTGCTGCTGTAAGTAAGAAAAATTTCAGATAATTTTAATAATATTCTTATAAATTAATATTCTTTTTTTCGTAGAGTCTTGTTGAAACACCAGGTCGAATATGTTTATATGAAGGGTCACTTTTAGAATTAGATCCTTTTGATGGTACACCTATAAACAGGATTCACGCTTATTTATTTAATGATATATTGATGATTTCTTCCTGGTTATCAAACAGTAATAAAAGAGGCCCTCCAAAGTACAGATTGCAAGTAGTATATGATTTAAAAAGTTTGGCAGTTATCAATGTAAAAGATCTGGGTTCTGTCAAATTAGCATTAAAATTATTAGCTTTTCCAGATACAAGGATTTTTCAATGTCCTACAGCAACCAATAAGGTATGTCGAAATTTTATTTTATATATGTTGTTTACTCTTAAAGAGAGATTTATGATTGTAAAATTTGTTATAACACTATAGAAGTTATTAGAAAATATCCGTTTAGATGTTGGTACACTTGGTTGAGTATGTGTTTTTTGTTTTTATGAGAATGTATCTCGAAATATATTTCAAAAGTATAGACTAAGTATGGTTCTCTGTTAATCGGAAAATTCTGTAAATAATCAAAGGTCTATTTGGAATCCTAGACAAAATATTCCAAGAGTCGTTGCTATATTAACTTTTCGAGCATTCAAGTTCACAGAGAATCACCCATCAGTGTGTCCCCATTTTAAAACCACCAGGCAAATTTATCGACATTAAAGCGAGGTAGTAAAAGCTTTAAAGACAAAAGTTTCAGGGTTCAAAAGGGCCCAACTGATAGTAGCCTTCGTCGTGACCTTGATGTTAAGCACCAATTTTGATCTCGTAAATAGAAAGAGCGGAAAATGTTATGTTTAAATATGGCTTTGGGTCAACATCATAATGAAAGCTGTGGTCATGGTCAAATCCAAATCAATGGGTGCATCCAAACATTTCGATAATCACGCGCAAGAAATTAGGTATAAAATACAGAAGTTATAAGGTTAGGAGGGGAAAACTGATTGAGACCTTGAGGTCAAAAATGGTGTCATTTCAAGGTTGAATCGATTGTTTCAGTTCCACAACATGACCAGCACCAACCTGGCATAACCTTCAATTACCTCAATAACCAGTGCGTAAATATCTCTCAATTACTTAAAATAAATAATACTCAATCATTCAAAATGCCCTTTATATTTGCTTAAGAGGGCCAAACACTTATAAAATTGCAAAAAATCGATTTTTTTACTTTTTGTTAGGGAATTTTCGTTATAAGAAGAAAAATTTCTTGCCAAGTTCAAGTTACAAGTCAAATCCCAAAAGTAGATTTTCATTCTTATTTGCAAATATCATATTTTTTATTAATCATTGTCTAGTTTATTATGTATTAATTAAAAAAAAATATTTTTAACCTTTTATATTCATTTATATCTCATTGCGTACATATAATTATAATTAATTATTAAACATGTCTAAGAATGCACTCAATTGCTTAAAAGGTTATTATACGAACCAATTCGAAATCTAAACACCTGGAGCGCCACCAAGTGATGGAAATTGGAACTTGCAAGCATTCGAGATAAAAGATGATAATTTATAGACAGATTCAATTTTCAACTAAATTCACACGTCTTACATTTTATTAAATTCATACGGCTTATATATATACTCTGCTCGCTTCGCTCGCCAACCCCCTAAGTTTCATTTTAATTATAATTATTTATAATTATTTCTATTTTTCCACATAGATTGTTTGAGTAAGTAGTCAGCGGACACTGAAACGAGTGAGAACGAGAGTTGAGGTGAGAGAGAGAGAGAGAGAGAGAGAGAGAGAGAGAGAGAGAGAGAGAGAGAGAGAGAGAGAGAGAGAGAGAGAGAGAGAGAGAGAGAGAGAGAGAGAGAGAGAGAGAGGGAGAGGGAGAGGGAGAGGGAGAGGGAGAGGGAGAGGGAGAGGGAGAGGGAGAGGGAGAGGGAGAGGGAGAGGGAGAGGGGGAGGGGGAGGGGGAGAGGGAGAGGGAGAGGGAGAGGGAGAGGGAGAGGGAGAGAGAGAGAGAGAGAGAGAGAGAGAGAGAGAGAGAGAGAGAGAGAGAGAGAGAGAGAGAGAGAGAGTCGGAACACGTAGCGCTGTTGCCACCTGACCTCACATCGTTGTCAAGATATGACAACGATGTGCCGATGGGTCAGGGGTCATCTTCGCGCGCGAGAGACGGTAGTCAGTCTGTCGTGAGCCGGTAGCCCCGCAACTATAGCGATGTTGTGCGGAACCGTAAGCGAGCGGAAAAAAGTGCCAAGGGAAGTGAGCCAACGCCCAGGACCACGTCCGAACAACCGTCGCGAGCCAGAACCACGTCCGTGCGAGTGTGCCGGGTGCTAAATACGAAGCCATCGACTGTAAGTAGCAGTTCTCTCTCTCGCGTTCACCGAACATCCCTCTCTCATCTCTCTCTCTCGCTCGTGCAAGTGTGCGGTGCTTGCTAAACGCTGTACCTTGTTTGCAAATATAAATGATTTTATATATCCGATATCTTCCTACTGATAATCCTGGACTCTGCCGTCTCCAGCTTTAGATTATAATAAACATAGCTCTTCTAGCCTTGACTATGATCGCAGTTGAAATAGCAAAACTGCGATCATAATACAAGAATTTGTATAATACATAATATATACACTTAATGGTGTTATTTTTAGTGTTTTAAGACTCAAAAGAATAAAATGTTTTTATTATTTTTATATCATAAAGGTTATTCACAAAAAAATGGTATTCCCAATAGGCCTAATCCACTGAAAGTTATTTTTTTTCGTATATAAATACAAATAACAATATTTATTAATTTTCTTACTTGTTTAGCATGTATATACATTTAAATATGTTTCATACAATGCTGTTTTTATATTTATATGAGTATTTTTAAAATAATTTCCATTATTGTAAACAAATATTAATTTAACTATTTCAAATATTTATTTACTCATATTAGTGTAATATTTTTCATAATATTTATCATTTTTCATTTTCATATTAGTGTAATATGTTTCAGTGCCGTTCTCTGTGTCGTACAGTAAGATTCTGTCCTTCAAGTAGTCGGACATCATCCTTCTTATGTACGGGGGCACATTTTGTTTTCGGAGCGCCTCATGTATTTTACTCCATTTAGCTTAATTCAATGCATTTTTCACATCCAGTGTAACAATAGCGCAGTATTCCTTCTTTCCTCCTTTCCATCTTATTCCCTCTGTCGCTTTTTGTGCAATGTCAACTACTAGGCCGACTGTGTCCAGGGTAGAGCGCTCTCTTCCAAATTCGGACTGGTGTTCCGAGAGTCCCTCTGAGCCCTCTATGGTTTGATACGTTCTGACGCAGATTATACGTTCATGGATCTGGCCTGAGGTGTCCAGTATGCGGAGCGGTCTGTATGACGACGAGTCGTCAGGCAGCTTCTTTCCTTTTGGCAACAGCACCAAGCGCTGTTTCTTCCAGTTGGTGGGGAAAATCCCTTCCTCCAGACATGAGTTGTACACGTCCAGAAAGACCTTTGGGTAGGCGTGGATAGCATGTTTCAATGCAATATTGGGTACGTCATCCAGCCCTGGGGCCTTGTTGTTTCCAACCCTTTTGCAGGCAGCTAGCAGCTCCCCCATCGTGATTGGTAGAAAAGCTTTTTCGTTTATCCCTGCTTCAATAGTACACAATTCTTCCCGTTGTACAGGGAACAGTGTAGTCACGGCCCGGTACAACAGCACCAGGCACTTAGGAGGGGGTACGTAGCTTTCCTTAATCTTTTTCACTACTATTTTATAGGGTCGACCCAAGGGATCCTGGTCGACCTCATCCTGTAGTTCTTTAAGGCACCGTCGTTTGTTGTCGCGAATTTTCTTTTTAAGCTTTCGCCTAGCGTCCTTCATTTCTTGGTTGCAGGAATCCACTGCTTCCTGGCCTATTCAGGTTCTGTAGAGTTTTCTTCTTGCTCGCTGTTCCAGTCTCCTAGTCTGATGGCACTCGCTACGGGCGGCTGCAGCACCCTTGTCTCACCAGTATACCGGCGGTCGTCTATTGTTTGCAACTCTTCGAGGCATAGCAGCGTCGCAGGCTCGGGTGATGTTTTCCATCACTTGTTCAGCCTTACTGTTTGCCGTTCTAGAGTTCCAGAGAGTTGCATTTCCTCTAGCGCCAACAGAAACATGTCCTTATTATAATCCTTCGTTTTGCAACTCTAGTCGTTATTGTACTCGCGCTGGATCTCTGCTTTGATTTTTTTACCTCCAGTATTATGACCTGGTGATCGCTATGTGTGTAGTGTTCACTGACAGTCCACGCGTCAGGTCTACGATAGACCCTGTGCTTCCTCTTCTAAAGGTGTAAGTGCATCCCTGGTTGACTAAGACCAAATCCAGGAGAGCGAATGCTTCCAGTAGCACACGACCTCTTTTGTTAGTCATATGGCTGCCCCACTATACGGCCCAAGCGTTAAAATCACCTGCGATAAATATCGGTTTCCTTCCCAACGCATCTTGTACTAGCCTACCTGCATTACAGGTACATTACAGGTGTGCATGTTCAGGAGCGTAAACATACACACCTGCTACCTTAACGCGTATAAATCCTTCTTCACGAGTCATCATTTTCTCCTGGAAAGCAACATCACCACATGCCCAGATCGCTGCTCTGCCAGTGTTGTTTATATCCCACGATGGTTCGTCTTGATGCCTGTGTTGTTCGCACACAATAGCTATATCAACCTCCTTCTCGCGGACATACTGGTTCAGTAAGTCTTGTGCCGTCTGGCAGTGATTTAAGTTTAACTGCACTATCTTCATTTTTTCCGGCTATCTAGAGCTCCTACTGCAACTCGGTAGCATGGTCATGCGTAGCTACCTGCTGCATGATCGTTTTTGCCTTTTACGCATCTTTTCTGACAGAGTACGCACTTTGGCTCGTTCCTGCATTCTCTTGCTTTGTGATCGTCCCTTCCACATTTGTAGCAGAGGCCATTGCGATCCTGTGCCATTATGCAGTTTTTCGCGACCTGACCAAAACCCAGACATTTGAAACATCTAAGCTGTCGTGTGTTCTGCTTTATCTCTCTTATTCGACAGACAATCCAGCCCATCCTGATTTTCTGCTTTTTTAACATGCGCTGAACCAAATCCCGCTGGCATTTGGATGACCGCTGTCTGCGTATCGCCGTATGCCTTCCGTAATGACTTCACTACCATCTCCTCAGTCGTGGGCGCGTCGTCATTATGAAACTCCTTGCGCAGCCTCTAAAACTGCTTCTTTGCTGGTCAATACGTCAAGGTCCTTTATTTTAAAGACCCCTACGTCTTGTAGGGTCCTAATCTTCGTACCATTCTCCAGCACCCCTTCGACTACTTTTCGGAGTTCTGCTGTCTTCCCTTTTATCTTGTGTTGGATTTCCAAGAGCAAATCATTTTGGTTTAAGGTACCACCTTTGTCGTCCTTCTTATTCTTCTTTTTCTTTGCCTTCCTAGTTTCGACCACCTGCCAAGATGGCTTCAAGCTTGAGGTCGGCTGTGGGAGCTGAGACGCTGCCTCCCTCCTTGCCTTCTTTTTGGTCGCCGTATCCTCTTTCGGTGATGTTCTCATACGCTTGTTCGGCGTCTGCTCCATCTGCCTTTGAACAAAGGACGGAGAGGTTTGGCATTCCCGATCCTTGCTATTTTTAGCATTCGACGGAGTATCTGTTCTGGTCTTCATAAACTCCTTCAGTACTCTGTTAGTAGACCTTGCCATAGTCTTTAACTCCGTGTGGATGTTTTTCTTTTCCAAGGTAAAGGCCACTAAAGCTTTAACATTCTCCTGGAAGTACCTTAACGATCCAGTCCCTTTGTCCTTCTCGCCATTTTCATGTTTGTTGCTCTCCATACTTCCATCTGCATGAATCACATGGACAATGGGAAGCAGAGGAGTTATCAACTCTACGTCTGAAGTGCTTTCCAGGCAGTTGTTACTGTTTAGTTTCACTCCCTGCTTGTTTACCAGGCTGTTGTTGCCGCCTGGCTCCTGGGTTGGGCACCCAGTTTCATCGACACTTTTTAGGGTATCCGAAGTCCCTATGTTTTTTCTTAATGGTGACCATATCATATTGCATCTTTTGTATCTATCTTCCCTCGCCTACTTTCCACTCAGATTTTACTCGAAATTCTGGCCTCGCAGACGTGTATTCTCGCTTCGTGCCCGCTTACAGGCACTGACTATGTTGGATTCGTTTCTGTCTTAATCTCTATAAGACAGGAAAAGGATGAGGAGGGGCTGAGGAGGGTCTGAGGAGGGGGGAGGGAGAAAGAGGGTTAACGGCCCCTAAAAATAACGTAATTTTTTAAACAATTCTTGGTTATTTTCAGGAGGGTCATGAGGAGGGGTGATGAGAGGGGAGCAGGGGGTGAGACTTACGAAAATGGAAAACCACTATATAATATAGGAAGATATATATACATATATATATATATACTGTTTGTAAATACCTAAAATTGTGATAAAAAAGAAAGATAGAACAGATGACAATGACCTACGAAGGAGTGTCACACATTACTTGAATAAAGGCAAAACTATACAAACAAAAAAAGTAATTTTTAAAAATGATAGTGAAATTGTTATAAGTTGTATGAATGAAACTAGTATCATTGAAGCAGAAAAATCGTTAAGCAAGAAATTATCCAGCTTTTGTACGATTGAAAAAAAAAGTCAAGAATCCAATAATAAAAGTAGTAGGTATCGACAATATCGAAGGTATGGATGTTGTAGCATTAGAAGAAGATATTAACCCATTAACGTCCAAAACAGAGAAATCGAAACTCTGTTTTCGACCGTAAATCTATCTACAAAAGCTTTTGTAATGTTTTTATCTCAATTTCAAAATAGTGAATCATCATTGAATGTTCATAAATCGATTTTGAAGAATCTTTAGTTTTTTCACTCTTTGTCTACTATACTGTTAGTGTTCTAAATATTAGCGTTAATATTTTACTTGTGCATTTAGCTTTTCAAGTTTTAAAATTGTAAAGGCTCCAAAACGCCGTAGAAATGTAAGATCTCAATCAGAGTCTGAAGAAGATTATTCTGATACTCGGGCACAAATTTGAAGTAAATTTGCTCATAATTGACCAAAAAGTGCATATGGCACTAAAAACTTTAATGTTTTTGATTTTTTTTTAATTACAAAAAATCTTAAGAATTTTAAGGTTTTTGATTTTTTACTCAAAAACAAAGCGTTATATAAGAAAAAGTTAGAGAATAAAAAGTCCTTAGAACTTTAAAAAAAAACTTTTAACAAAAGTAAAAGGTTAGGCGAGTTTCATCTATTCCGCACATTATTATGCATCTCAATAACATGGTTGGCTGACCCATTTATATGTTATAATCATCACAAAATCATTGTTACCAAATAAAAATGTAATGACCGTAGATATAATTTCATTACAAATAATTATGTTAACAATAATTAAAAATTTGACAAATTACGGATAAAAAAGAAATTGACAACGAAATTACGGATAAAAAAGAAATGAGATCAATAAAAAAGTCAAGTTTATTACCAAATTATTATTTCAACAATAATATTGCAAACAAAAAGTGTTGTATTGAATTCTGGGCTGAGTCGAATAGTTGATTACAAAACTAAAGATTGATCTAAGATTAGTAAATAAAAACTTAATTATTAATTGATCAATCACAAACAACTGTTATGATAAACTTACTAGGTAACTTGCCAGGCCCGTTTCATTTTGTTTACAGGTAAACAAATAAAATATTTTTTTTCATATTTTTTATTATAATTGGATATCAACATTTTAACTTCTTGCATTACTGGTATTCATAAAAAAGTTTTTGAGTATCCAGTACGTAATATACATAATGGGGATTTCCACAGAAGTTTTAATGTTAGTCAAAATAAGTTTTTTTTTTTTAATTTGCGAGCACATTATTATCCTTCGGTACATATGTTCATGTACCTACAAACAATGCTAATCCAGCCGCGTAATTCATTTATAGTCAACGGCGCAAAGGTGAGAGGGTTAACAATAAAAGACCTTTGCGCGTTCCGCGTAAATACCTAGATGAAGGACACGCTGTGTTGACTGTCGAACGGTCTGCGCCTGTATTATTGTATGATATCTGATACCTATACTTTTCGTAAGCTGTTGTTTTTGAAATAATCTTACGAATGTATCTCAATGAATTTGGAGTAAGAATTTGCTTATTTTAAGTAAATAGTCATTATACTCCCGCAGTTTACGAACTCGATGTTTTGTTTATAATTTTGCTCAGTATACTTAGAATTGATATATTTGTGATCTTCATAAAATTTGAAATTTATATTCTTGAACACATTTTTAGTGCTCTCAGATATTTATTTATCATTTTCTAAATCGCTAGAAAATTTCATTTTTTTAACGTATTTTTTGCTTTTTTCATTTTTTTTTATTATTAATAAATCAAGAAATGTCTAACTATTTTTGAATTCGAAATAGGTTTTCGTAAAATAGTAGAAGGTACATTGTAAGTGCCATCTTAATCTGTTGCCGTTCACGAAAAATTATTAATTAACAAAAATTGTGACATATCAATCTATTCTATGAATATATTATTACATAAATATATTATAATTGGGCAATTTAATATTGATGAGACTAAATCAATGCATCATCCAAGTTTCAGATTGATCGCGTAAGTCAGTCTTGAGATATTGCTGGAAAACCCTTTAATTCTATTAATAGCAAAAAATACACTTTGAATTTCGAATGAAGTTAAGGCTCTAAAACTTAAAATATAGATTCCTTATTAACGCGAATATATTTTTCGTAAGTTAAAACAGCCAAGAAAACGATTACAACCATAATTAGACCTCCAAGTATGATATTGTTCGTGTGCTACTTAAAAAACTGTTTTTTTTACACGAGTTACGTTTCAAAAATTAATCTTCCAATTGCTCCCATATCAAGGGTATTTATAGCACATGAATCTACCTTCGGTACAAATGTTCATTTTGATATGAACCATGAACCTACCGAAATATTTTAAGATTTAAAAAGATGGCGCGCATTTTTATAAGATAACTTTTTGAAAATAAAAAAAACGCAAAAATGCACTTACACACATACAGCGCTAGACCATTTTTTTTTCAAGAATCGCACACGAATTTCCTTTTAGGTGAAGTTGTATAATAATAAAAGCTCACTATTTAACGTGAAAGAAAATCGATATCTGTCACGGCGTCCGAGAAAACCTGTTAAAAATAGACAAGTTTACTCAACTTACACAACAAATGTACAGATTTCAGTCTATTTAGCTATTGAGAATCACTTTAAATTAGCCCCTACGAGGTAGCAACTTTATAGACATCTATATTTCATACTATTACATGAACTTAAGGTTTATTCGACGTAATATTGTAATTGTAAATAAGATTTTTATCCACTTACACTGTAGTTTAAAAGTTCTGTGGAAATCCCCATAATAAGTAATTGTTTATAATTGAGGTTTGATACGAAAAATGTTGAATTTTAATTATGTATTATATCATTTTTATAAACAACAATTTATTTTTAAATGCAGTTGAAACATATTCAAATAACAAATTTCAGAGTAAAGTTGTGATTACATGCACCTACATTTTATATATGCTGAAAGTTACTGCTACATAACACCATGAATAAAATGAAACGGGCCTGGCAAGTTACCTAGTAAGTTTATCATAACAGTTGTTTGTGATTGATCAATTTATTACTTAAGTTTTTATCTACTAATCTTAGATCAATCTTTAGTTTTGTAATCAACTATTCGACTCAGCCCAGAATTCAATACAACACTTTTTGTTTGCAATATTATTGTTGAAATAATAATTTGGTAATAAACTTGACTTTTTTATTGATCTCATTTCTTTTTTATCCGTAATTTCGTTGTCAATTTCTTTTTTATCCGTAATTTGTCAAATTTTTATTTATTGTTAACATAATTATTTGTAATGAAATTATATCTACGGTCATTACATTTTTATTTGGTAACAATGATTTTGTGTTGATTATAACATATAAATGGGTCAGCCAACGATGTTATTGAGATGCATAATAATGTGCGGAATAGATGAAACTCGCCTAACCTTTTACTTTTGTTAAAATTTTTTTGTAGAGAGTTCATTTCTTTTTGAGCAAACTTATTGAGCACCTTTAATTTGTTCTAAAAATAAAATATAAACATTTTTAGCTCTTTTAGGCCATTGTTTCTTAGTAACATTGTTATCACTAATATATTACCACTGATTATTTTGTCGTAACATATTGGTGTAATGACCTTGGTTGCAATACCATGGTGAAATATCCCGCTTACAAACTTATACTTTTTACCATTGATATCAACTTTACACGCTGGTATTGCATTTATTTTTAAATTAGTTATTTTTACAATATTGTTATCAATGCGATCAAATAACATGAATTGTAAAATTACCACAGTATTACTGATAGTTAGATCAACTTTCTTAATCTTTTTTAAATGGCAACCATTATTACAATAACTTTCAATTTCTTGCCAGTATCCAATGTTATAATCTATATTTGTTTGTAAACTACAAAAAGTTCTAGTATCTAGCAAGAAAAGATTGACAATATAATTAGACGTATCACTATGGTTTCGTTCATCGCAACCAGGACATCTAATTGTTTCAATTAATTGGTTTTTAAGAATATTTTGTAATATAGCTGATTTATTGCATAGATGTAACAAAAATTCTGATACATCTTGCTGCGCATGTATTATAAATTCTTTTCCAGCAAACTCTCTTAATGCTTGGATATCAACATTAGTTTTATTAATATATTGTTGAAATATTGTTTTAACAGTGTCTGTATGACGATGTTGTAATAAAATTCTTTTAATAGTTTGGGAATGAAATAAACTTTGCAAGCAGGCATTAGCGTAGCAAGAAACTCCATCATTGTTTGGTAAACCACTAATATTCAAAGTAGCATGAGAAATTAAATTACTGTCAGTGTCTATCAATGACAAATTTTTATCGATACACCATCGTGTATCATACACTTTTGTATCTTGTTTTTTTTGCGATCTATTGAAACATCGAATGTATTTAGATTCGGTCGATATTCTCTTAGTAATCTATTGTACTCAAAAATAGCTGATGTGCCTGCAGTACAGCATGAAGGATCGAAGTTAATGAGGTGCAAACCTTCTAAGGTAGTCACTCTTAAAGCTGCAATGTACGTTTGACCATTACTAATTTAATTTAATTTCATCACTTTTGTTTATTTATTTTAGTAGAGGAATCTTCTTGTTGGACGTCACGATGTTATAAGTATGTTGAGTAAAGATTTCTTATCTGACACGACGGCCTGCATGCACTGATGCGATGTATAAAATCTGTGGGAAAGTGGTACCCAACTGTATTACACATAATATAGCTTGTGCGTCAATTTCACGGTCCTACCACTTTTCGGATAAAAAGCCAAGTTCACGGTCCTACCACACTGGAGAAAAAGTTAAAGAAACTGTTCCGAGCATTCGTGATATATACACTCGTTTATTATTTAACAAAACGGCTTATTTACAAATATTTTCGTAGGAAATCATAGTTCAACTCAGAAAAGACACTAATAAACCAAAAAACTCACGATCAGTAACGATAAGCATTTTTTTCTGTATTGTGAAAAAATCCGAACCCCAATATAGAAATAAATAGTGTCACGGGCGCCGCGGCTTCGTCTGCTTCTCAAACTCGCCTTCGTGGCGCTACCGCGCCACTTGATTGACCAAGAAGTATATCTGAATTTTTTCGAGACGATTCGATGAATTTTTCCAATTTGTCATAAATTGCCTATTGGCAAAAATAAAAAAGTTTCTCAAAACTCAGTAAAAATTTAGACATATTCCTTGATTGATTCTAAGCACTTTTTATTCTTATTGATTTTTTCGTCGAATGCATTATATTTGAGAAAAAAAATGCGTAAAAGTTTGGACAAAATTTTGCGCTTCAGGCGCCATTTTCTAGCCGCTATATTGAATTTCTAGATTCGGGACCAAACTGAATTTAAAGTACAACTCATTTATGCACTCATAGTTGAAAAATAAAGTTCCGTCCTCAACGTTAACACAACAAGAAATTGAATTAAAAAAAAAAGTATCGAAATTTTGCATTTTTTTTTTAAACGTCGGCATATTGGATTTTTGAGTGAAAACTTCGCAATTCTGATACCAGAAATGGAAAGTAGAGAAAAAAATACTTAAGAAAAAGTATGTTTGCTTTGAATATATGCGTGGAATATGTAATAGATTTACGGTCGAAAACAGAGTTACGATTTCTCTGTTTTGGACGTTAATGGGTTAATATGAGAAACTTTAATAAGTTGGAAAGTAAATGCGTTATAATACACTCGTATGAAAATAAGAAAAACCAGGCTACAAAGTGTTATACTTGAAGTTACAGCTAAAATCTACAAACATGTAAGAGAAAACGCAAACAGAATATTTGTTGGATATCAAAATTGTAAAGTGTATGATGATCTAAATTTGCAACCATACTTCAACTGTGGCAGGTTTGGTCATAGTGGAAACAAATGTGTAAATGATAAAGTGTGCTTAAAGTGCGCAGGACCACATTTTAGCGTTAATTGTATCAAACAGGATGTAAAGTGTTGTGTGAATTGCTTGTATAGTAACAATAAATACAACACTCAGTATAATACACAACACGTGGCTAATGATAGTCAGTCATGCCAAGTGCTGATAAACAAAATTAAAAAATTAATTGCTAACACTGATTATCCTGTAAGCCCAGTTATCCAAAGATATGTCGGTAAGATAGACATCGCAAAATATAATAATACTGATCTAACAAATACTAAGAGAAGTGCTCAGTTGGTTTCATCATTGTCTTGAAGCAGCAGTATATTTACAAACATCAAGAAGACCAGAACAACAACTCAGCGGTAAGATGATCATGGAGCAAAATATAGAATACATTGATGACGTACTAAAAGACTTAATTCAATGCGAAAACACAGTTTATAATATAAATGTTCTCAATAGATACATGAAGAATAAAAAAGAATATATTTTATACCTAAATATCCGCAGTTTGAATGCAAATTTCTTGAAATTGCAAACATTTATGGAGAGCTTAGAGATAAAACCATGTATTATAATATGCGTTGAAACGTGGAATCTGGAATTTTCCAATTATTTTAATCTACCTGAATACAATATGTATTATAATAACAGTAAAATAAATACATCTGATGGTGTGTTAGTATATATAGACAAAACAATTATGCAAAATACTGAAATAATAGAGATAGGCAAACGTAAAATAATCAACTCAATTATTGAAACTGGCAATGGTAATATTGAAATATCTGACCTATATAGATCTCATGCTATCCCAAAATCTGAGTTTATTGACAATATAAAAGAGTTACTGAATAGTAAGAGAAAATCCAAAAATCATGTAGTGATAGGTGATTATAATATAAATTTGTTAAACATAGACAATGTCAGTCAGGAATTTTTAAATAATTTCTTGGATAATGGATATAAACCTGGTTTTCAGGGTGTAACCAGACCATCAGAAAATAGTCAGCTTGAAACCTGCATTGACAATATGTTCATAAAAACTATGACAATTCAAACAAGAAATTTCAAGATGATAAGTACAATCACGGATCTTTATCCGCTTTTCATGCCTCTGGATAAATTAAATAAAAAAAAAACTGATGATTTAATCACATCTATAAATTACATCAAACTAGCTAGAATGGCAAACTATGAAAGATGGAATTCAGTATTGTCATAGCAGGATCCAAATGAGGCTGTTAACGAACTTATTCGTAAAATTAAAATTTGCATTGCACTAGCAACCTATACTTGGAGTCGCAGTAAAAAACATAATAAAACAAGTCCAAGAAGTAATTGGATTAATAAAGGGATAATAATTTCGTGCGAAAAAAAAGAAACACTTTATAAAACTTGGAAAAAAGACCCAAGTAATGTAAATTTAAAATTAGAATGTAGTAATTATGTCAAACTAGAATATGATAGAAAACAAATTGAAAAAAATTCTGATAATCCCAAAAATATTTGGAGAATTATAAAATAAAAAATAGGAAAAAACAACATTGTTAGTAATTCTATAGATCAGATATATGATGAAAAAAGAACAAACATAATCAACAATCATATAGATATTGCAAACCATTTTAATGCGTACTTTAGCAGTGTAGGTAGAAAACTTAGCGAACAAATTTCCCAACCGAAAAAAGTGAAGGTAAGATTACCTAAGAGGAATCCCAAAACTATTTTTATTTCACCAACCAACTATTCAGAAATTGCGGATGTAATTCAAAACATGAAGCTCAAAAATGGTGGGGTTGATAATATTAGTACTAGGGTCAATTAAAGTTTTAACAGAGTTTATCATAGATCCTATGGTTCATATTATTAATTTAAGTATTGAAAAATCTATATGGCCTACTGCATTAAAAAATGCAGATGTTATACCTATACATAAATCGGGCAATAAAATATATATATATATATATATATATATATATATATATATATATATATATATATATATATATCAAACTATAGACCAATATCTTTGATTTCTAATCTAGCAAAAATTTTTGAAAAAATCATTTACAATAGGTTTTTAAATTTTATGGATACATGTAACACTATATCTGAAAAGCAATTTGGTTTTGTTAAAGGAAAAGGAACAAAAGATGCATTGGCAGAAATATCCAAAATCATGTATGAGGAGTTAGATAAAAGCATTCCTATAGCAATTACGTATCTGGATTTAGCTAAAGCTTTTGATACGGTAGATCACAAGATTCTACTAGACAAATTATACAACTACGGGCTCAAAGGAATTGCGCATAAATTGATTACAAGTTATCTTGAAAATAGGAACCAGAGGGTAAAAATCAATGACTATCTAAGCAAACCTGAGACAATCACAACTGGGGTTCCTCAGGGTACTATTTTGGGTCCCCTTCTATTTATTATATATGTTAATGATTTATTGTTGGATATGCCATCAGAATCTATACTATCATATGCGGATGATACCGCAATTATAGCTACTCACAAATCGTGGAATAGCGCTGAAACGAAAATGAATGAGTACCTTGATTTGGTATCTGCGTGGCTAGTCTCAAATAAATTATCATTAAACATAGATAAAACGGTAGTAATGACAATAGGAAACTACTATAACAGTGTTCCACAAGATTTCAATATACGAATTGATAACAAAGCAGTTAGGAGAGTTGAAAGCACGAAGTACTTAGGTGTTATACTTGACTACAACTTGAATTGGAAAATACACATAGAATATGTTATAAATAAGACAAAATATTTGATCTTTATTTTTAGAAAGATACATAAATTTATAAAAACTAAAACTTTAAGAATGATTTACTATGCATTTTTCCATAGTGTCATAACTTATGGCATCATATCTTGGGGTGGAGCATATTCTAATGCTGTTTGCTTGTTACAAAATTTGCAAAATAAAATTTTGAAGATTATAAATAAAAATAGATTCTTACTAGATAACCCACTGAATATGCGTCAAATGTTTGCCAATGAGGCACTTGTCTACCACTACAATACTTTAAAGAACAAATATGAAATTTCTGAAAGCAAAACCAGAAATAAAAATATACAATTACCAAAGTCATTTAAAACGATCAGTAACAAGAATAGTTATATTAAGGCTATTGGAGTCTATAATAACCTGCCTCGAAATCTGAAGGTTTTAAATACTAAAAACTATAAATATAAATAGAGGGAATGGATAAAGGCTAATATGTAACCTATTTTTTACTGTATTTGTAATTTGGGATGTGGTGCAATAATCTATTTTGTAATATGGTAAAATACATAGGTCGTACTATATTTAGTTGTACACTTATCAAAGTTAAAATTTGTTACTATTGAATTGTTATTATCTTATCATACAAATAGAATATTATATCTTAGTTCTTAAGTTATTAGTATGTAAAATGTTTACTATGTAAGCTATCCGGTCCTATGGACAGGTAACTGCGTTTACCTCTGTAGGTTATTGATTATTTTTATTCTCGGTGAATAGAGATAACTCATGTAATTTATTACTGGAAATAAATAAATAAATAAATAAATAAATAAAATAAATACAGACATTTACATTGATATTACTGAAGATTTTAACAACTCAGAAGAACAATAATTTTTATATCCAATAAGATTGCATTAAAAATTCTCATTCTCATCTTATTCATTGGGATTTTTTTCTTCATTCCGGCCAACTAGACAAACATTTTCTTCAGCATATACACCTATTTGAATATTATAACCATACACATAATAACTTTAATGAGCTGATAAAAATTATGTTTAACTATTTATGTGATTACCCGTCTTTTTCTTGTCGCAATCTGAATGCAGTGTTCTTCGTCGCCTTCACAACCTCCACTGACATCTTGTTTGAATGTTCAGTCTATCCAGAATTTGCTACGTCAACGAATAAATTAAAAAAATTAGGTTCGTTTTTCTAATCTTATCCATTGGGGTTATTCTTTCTTTACTCTAGCCAACTATGCAGAAATATCCAGCAGTTTATATACGGCTTGTAGAATTTCTTGACGAATCACATACCTGCTTGAATGATCTGAAATAAAAAACTCAAATACTTGAAATTTCATTAAATATTACATAAAATATAGTTTGTATTATTGATCTAATTACTCATGTTATTTTCATCACAATCATCATGAGGTCATGACTCCTTGCTGGAACGGTTGTCTTATGTATGATTCTTTCATGACAGTAGAAGTCATATGTGTGAAGTATGAACGCTGCTTTCAAATTGTGATAAAAAACATGAGAGATTATATAAATATTAAAACCCATATTTTATCCAATATTTATTGAAATTTCTATACTTATGTTTTTATTTCAACTCATTTAAGCGTCTATGAGCTTGGTCATTAAAAAATAGGCGTATATAAACTATAGGATGTTCATCCAGGTGGCTGTAATAAAGTAAAGATAATGTCAATGGATAAGATGAGTATTCAAAATTGTGCATGTAATCTTGTATGTGCTCAAAACTTATGTTTAAAATTTTTTTATTGACATAGCAAATCCTAGATACAATATCCGTCCCGACAAGAAGTGACAGTAGTGCTTTCAGATTGTGACAAAAAAAAGATAATTGAATTTAAAGGAATATTTATTGAAATTTCCAATACATGTGTTCTTTTATTTGAGCTTATTCAGGCGGCTATGGGCATGGTCATCAAATTCAAATAGACGTACACACTGCAGGAGATGTTCAGCTAGTTGGCTGGAATAAAGAAGAAAAGATTTCAGTGGATACTGTGAGAATTAAAATTTGATATGTAATGTTTTATAAACTCAAACTTATTTGTTGATTTACTCACTAATTGGTTTTTTCAATTTCAGCTGGCTGTACGTAAAATTCCAGAAGAACGCATGGATCAAATGGGCTGAAAAATTGTGTACGTATTTTGTATAGTACTAGTTTCAGCATGAACGAAGGGATTTTGATTTAAACGATAAGAACATTTTTTTTAAATGTAAATTTTATAAAATTATTAAAAAATAAGTGAAATATTGATATTATTGATAATAAAAAGACTTAAATGGTTCCAAATTAAATTTCCTTTGTTCATGCGAAAACTAGTACTGTACAGAGCGTGTAAAAATATTTTAGCCCATTTCATCCATGTGTTGACCTGGAATCTGTGTGAAAACACTGTATGTTTTCATATGGGCGTACATCATGATTAATATAGGTAAAAAATTTAAATTATTAGGTTTTTACAAGTTTTTACACGTATGCACACACGCTCACGTATACGCATACACATAACCATTCATTCACGATCATTCTAAATTCGCACCTTCACTAACACGCACACATTTTTTTTCTCATACTGGTAGCATACACACATCTGCACCTACACTCTTTCGCACACTCAGCCTCTTCTTCTCCACTCTTCCGCGTCCTTCCTGACCTTCTTTAGGATGCCTGTTGCATAGTTGCTGACTGTGCGCTATCCATCTATCGAGATTTGAAGGTAACCCTCGAGTTCTTCTCGCTCCTGTTGATACCTTGAGCAGTCGCAAAAGACATGTTCCGCATCCTCCGCTGCGTCCGAACATACTTAGCAGTTCGGACTGTCTTCTAGTTTGAACCGGTGAGCTAGTAATTCACTTCCCCATGTCCTCTTTTTATCCAGTCTTCTATCCTCGGTATGAGGCGATGTGTTCATCGACCCTTGCTGTTGACTTCCCATCTTCTTTGCCACTCAGCCATTGTCTGTTTCCTTGCGAAATCCCTGATTATCTTTTAAGTATTATCACTTAACCATCGCTTCGTCTCATAGACGTTCTTCCTCTCCATTGCTAATAGGTCAATAGGCGGCATGCCTACTATGATGCCTGCAGCCTCGTCCGATACCTTACCGTAAGCGGATGCCACTCTTAATGCACTTCTTCTATATACAGTCGACAGCTTCCTTGCGTCGGATTTTACCACTATGATATCTGCCTATATTGGAGCTCCGTACAACATAGTCAATGTGATTACGCGGGGGAAGAAAACCCGCCTACTTTGAGTTGGTTTTCTTACATTTGGCATCAAACGCAATAAAGCAGCTCTAACTTTTGCTACTTCATTACTCATCGTTTTAAGATACTGCTTATACGTAAGTCTTACATCTATGATAATGCCTAGGTACTTAATTGTCGGTTGAGAAACAATCTCGTGCCCATCCACCATTAGTGTTATTTTCTCCTTCTTCTTCCTACTAGAAATAAGAAAAACTTCAATTTTATGGCTGGCCAGCTCCAGTCATGTCTCTATCAGCCAGTCGTGTATAATACGAATCGACTCGTCAGATATGTCTGTTATTTCTTCTATTTTTTTTGCTACTACGACTACTGCTATGTCGCCCGCGAATCGTACCACCATCGCCCCTGTGTGTAATTGCAGCCTCAGTATCCCATTATACATGACGTTCCCGGTAGGTCGGTCAAGTACTGATACTTTGGGAACGCCTCCTGTTACTTCGGGCATCATCCTTCTGATATATAAAGGTACTTCTTGCTTCCAAAGCGGCATTTGGCCGTGTTGTGAATCCGTGAAGTAAAGACATCTGGTTGTGCATATATATAGCATGTTTCAATGCTATATTGAGTACGCCATCTAGACCTTGCTGTTTCCGACTTTCTTGCGGTGGTTAGCAACACCTGACTGGAGGAATAGTTTCTTCGTTGCCTCTGCTTCAATAACACACGGTTCGTCCCGTTGTCTGGGGAAGAGTGTAGTCACTACCAACGCAAGCTTGGAGCCTTGTTGTTTCTAAATTTCTTGCAGGTTCTTAGCAGCTCTTCCATTGTCACTGGAGGAAGAGCTTCTCCATTTGTCTCTGATTCCATAACACATGGTTCGTCACGTTGCATCGGGAACAGTGTAGTCACTAGGAACAGGAACAGTGTAGTCATCGATCTGATAATTCTGGGTACTCATCCTGTAAATCCTTCAGGCACTGTCGCTTATTGTTACGGATTGTTTTCTTAAACTTTCGTTTAGCGTCTTTCATTGCCTTCTCGTAGGCATCTACTGATTCCTGTCCTCTTCCAGTTTTATGGTTTTTCTTTCTTATCCGCTGCTCCTGTCTCCTAGTCCGGTGACTCTCCCCACAAGTAATACCTACCTCTTTATCGCACCAGTACGTTGGTGCTAGTTTATGGTTATGTACCCTTCTTGCCATAGTAGCATCACAGACTCGGTTAATGTTGTCCATCACCTGTTTAGCCTTGCTCCAGTACCAACTGAATTATTTCTTTATCATAGACCGTTGTTTTCCAATTAACTTTATTAATCCTTGTATTCGCGCTGGCACCCTGCTTTGATCTTCTTATCTCCATAATTATGGCCTGGTGATCACTATTGGTATGGTGCTGACTCACGATCCACGTGTCTACTGAGTCAATTAAGAGGACAAACTACCTTTGAATCTTCAAAAAATCGAATTTTTTTATTTCTTATTTTTATAGGAAATTTTCCGTAAAATACGATTCTAAAGTCAAATTTTTCAAAAAAAAATTTGTTGGTAAAGTTTCAAGCAAAATTTGTATACCACCTTTTTTACTGAATATCAATAAAATTTGTTTTTTTCCGATTTTATATTTCTGTTATATTTATTCTTTTCTAAGACCAAGTCTGAAATAAATTTTGTTAAATAATATAAAAAGTAGCCATTATTACCATTACATAGATATATGTTATTGTTTATAATGATTTATAACACAGTTGTTTATATATAATTTTATTCGATTTTAAAACATATTATGAATGTTCAAACACTGACAATTTTATGTAAACGTGTTATGACGCTCATAATACGTTTGAATGGAATAGGAATTGATTCCAAACTTGACGCTCAACGCGCCACCACTTCATCGGCGGATATTGGAACTCGCTTGCAGGTGAGATCGAAAGAGTTTTCGAACTACCTTCACGTAGCTCAAATTCGACTATGTTCACACAGCTTATTGGTACATGTTGATAAACACAGCTGATATTTACATACTGATATTGCTAAAAAAAATTTTAAATTATACGATATTTGTTTGTTTTGAAGGTGACAATTTTAAACAAATCCGTTTTTAAAATTCATTTGTGTATTTTATTTTTTTTTCTTGACAATTTGTGTTTGTGTGTGTGTGTAGTGCAGCAAAACTTGTGCAAAATGTCTTTGAGGGATAAGAAGGGAAGACTTCAAAGTACTCATCCTGACAGTAAGTATTCTCGAGGGAGACCTAAGAAGAGGCCAAGAGAATTTTTAACGAAGAATGAAAATCAATCAGAAAGACCAAGACCCTCTACCAGTGCAAAAAAACTTAAAAGTACAACAGTGGTCAAAGACTCTATTAGTGATACAAGAAATAGAATTATTGACATTAATATTCTATTCCCTGCACTTCAGGACATTTTAGCATGCGATAAGTGCAACGGTAAAGTGACATTTAGTGAGTCTGGTGTACAAGGCTTCGGGTTCAAAGTTGATATTGTGTGTGTAAAGTGTAAGCAGATTGCTTCAATCAATTTAAGTGAAAAAGTTGGACCAAGAGTGGCTTGTTGGTTCTCAAGATTGGTGTATATATAGCTGTGACTTGTTTCATTGATGGACGCACAGGATTTCTGAATATTATGAGGAAGTTTGACGTCAGCCCAGGATGTGCAGCAGTGGATTAGACCAATACGAGCAACGATGCCAGGCTCTTTCATGCAGAAAGAAAAACATTATACAGTACCGTAAATGCCCGGACTATCAGAAGAATACGAGAAGGAATCCTAGAGGAATCATATGCAGCAGGAGCCCACTAAGGTATTTATTATAAATGTATTTATTATAAATCTTGATTTTAACTAATGATTATGTTTTTATTGCCACTAATTTGTATTTATTATTTAATTTATTTATTAAAATAAATAAATAAATATAATTTAGTTCCTAAATTATATTTATTCCCTCTAAAATGTAAATTTTTTATTTTATTCTTTGCAGAGCTGGTATGAGCCGTTTCTGTCAAAAGTGACAGGTGAGGTTATGGATGTATAGCAAACTCAATAAATGACTACAATGCTTTGTCTATGTGACAAAAAAAAGATAAGTATTATTAACTGAGTTAAGTGTGATAAGTGCAGTGTACTTGAAGTTCTAATTTTTATGTTTTTTTCTGATTTCAGCTCATGCAACAACAAAAGAGCGGTTCAACCCAAGCCAACCGTGGAATATTGGAGCCAACTGGAGGATACGCTCATCTAATGCATTAGAAAGAGGAGATAAGATCCTGAACATATTAGATAAGTATTAATTATAGTTAATATAATTGAAATCTTAATTGTTAAATATCTCATAATATTGTTTTTCTGAATTTTAGCTCACTGTCCGTAGGATTCCAAGGGAACGCATGGTTGGATTGGGCTCAAATTTTGTGGAGATACTTGTTAGAGGAGTACTTTCAGTATGAGCGGAGGGATTTTGAATTGAACGAGTAGAATTGATTCAACACCAATAAAAGTGATAAAATTATTGCAAAATAGGTGTAATATTGCAATTTTTAAACAAAAATATACTTCTACTAGCTCAAATAAACATTCCTCTGTTCATACTGAAAGTACACGTATAAAGAGTATCTCCACAAAATTTTAGCCCAATCCAACCATGCGTACACTTTGAATCTTACGGACAGTGAAAAAAGTCATCGAAACTAGTCTGCTTTGCCTGGGAGGCATATCAAGTTGAAATATAATGAAAATTTAGATATTTGATGTTTATTATAAGTACTTTTATAGGAAAAGACTCTTTTTCAATTATATTTTAAAATTAAAATCTAATATCAAATTTTTTGTTTCAGATTTTAAAGGTGGTTTGTCCCCTTAAATAGCTAACATACGTCAGATCTACTATAGATCATGTGTCCCCTCTTCTAAAAGTGGTGGAACAAACCTGATTAACTAGTACCAAATTTAGGAGACACTTCCAGTAGCACCCAGCCTCTTTAATTAGTCCTTTGGCTGTCCCACTCTACTGCCCATGTGTAAAATCGCCCGCTATTATTACTGGCTTTCTTCCCACCACAGCCTTTACTGGTCAATATAAGTCTTTTTATCTGTTCGATTGGAGTTTTAGACAAGGCATAGCAACTGTATGCGTATATACCTGCTACGTTCGCCCGTACAAATACTTTCTCACGAGTTATCATTTTTTCCTGGAAAGCTAGGTCACCAAATGTCCAGATCCCTGTATTATTCGCATATGATGGCCACATCAACCTTCGCCTATAGGCCATACTGGTTAAGTAAGTCCTGTGCTGTCTCACAGTTGTTTAGGTTTAACGGCACTATCTTCATTAGCTTTTTTTCTTTGACTCTTCTAACCTGTCGGCTACGTCGTCCCGAGGCCCCGTACATTCGAGGAAAGTTCATTCTTGCCGAACATTTTTTGAGATGCCCCAATCAGATTAATTGATTTAAAATCAAAACCAATAAAAACTCAAGATTTTAAAAACTTGTTTGGTAAGAATCAACTTCCCTCAGGTATACTTACCGACAGCCCGGTAGTCAGAACACAGTTTTATCGCAACTTCCTCCTTAAATAGTCGAAGACGAGTCGCACAGCAACTATCGGCGATCGTCTGTTCGGCTAGGGTTCAAAGAATCAAAGTCTACTTCTAACCATGACTGTGTAGTGTGTAATGTGCTGTATTGCGTTTCCGAAGTGTTACTGTAGCGTGTTGTGGTTTACTCATTTAGTTACCGGTCCCATTTCGAATTAGCCAATGATTGGTCCAGCTTCAAGCCCCGCTGGGGGAGTGTGGGGTTCCTACATTGTAGGGAACGTATCCGCATCCTTCATCAACCCAGGCAAACTGCGCGCGGGGGTGGTTGTATGGGTATATACGGGAGTATGTGTGTGTGTATTTGGGCTTGTGTGTTTTTTTTTAATTTCTCATGGAGAAGGAGGTTGTTTCTCTACACGGTGTAATTTTGAAAGGATAGGAGAATAAGTAATATTCTAGACTATATTTTTGGTTAATATGACAACTGCCCCCGGCGCTGCAAGTCCTCAGCCTCTTTCTCTTTTCCAGAAATCTGGAAAAATACTCCTCTTCTCCTTTTCCTACTATTCTATGCTTCAATCGCCGGATGACGTATTGCACGCACACACGCAGCTCTCGCAGAGCCCAAACGGATACACGCATTTATTCCAAAAAACCCCAGCAACTTCGGGACCAGCATTAATCCGCGCACCATCATAAAAAAGGATCCTGACCGACCCAAGTTTATGATTATGAGCACGCATTATCGTAAACTGACGCTTCGCTTGCTTGCTCGACCCTACGCATAGCGCACTGTAATAAACATACTACAATGCTTTTTTTATCGCAAATCCTAAACACGTACCTACTTGAAAGTGGCTCTCTCTCGAGCCGCATATGTTCTCAAGAGGTAAAGAATTATGTTCTAAAAAATATACGACTCCTTGAGCAATAAATATTTATTCCTGCATTCGCCCATGCCAACGCCTGTAGTGTAGAAAAAACTCTCGTGAGAAAATCTACACCAGAAATAAACACATATTTCTCGCACATTTTAAAATTGCTTATTCTAATTTACGTGACGCGACGCGCTGTCAACCGATAATTTGAATGCTAAATTAACATGCAGCCTATTCATAACTATGAAAGGCCTGCATTCTTCACGGGTGATCATCCTCTGAGCTACACCTTACGCATCATATGGTTTGTGACACTGAACCACCAACGCAAGGCATTGAAGCGCCAAGATCAACAGATGTAACATGCCACGGTGCACTACACTAGACGTTCACACTCGTCCACACACACACACACACACACACACACACACACACTCACACACACACACACACACACGCACACACACACAACAGTTATGAAGACACTCAAAGGAAGCTATATACCCCCACCAAAGTGCCCAGAGGTACTAAAGAGGGTAGTGACAACACTTTTTCCAAGTCAGCCGGACGCACCATATGCTATAGCAGAGGAAGTGCGGGAAGAAAATATACCTCCAATTACAGTTGAGGAGCTACTTGTAGCAAGCAAGAGGGTAGGAAACAATAAGGCTCCCGGTCCTGACGGCATACCAAATGTAGCGCTGAAGCATGCCATCGAGGCTAAACCTGAAGAATTTGTTGGCCTCTACAATGCATGCCTGGCCGAAGGGAGATTTTCGACGAACTGGAAAAAGCAGCGACTTGTATTGTTACCTAAGGGTAACAAAGCGCCCGGAGGGGAGACATCGTACAGACCATTATGTATGATGGACACTCAAGGAAAAATACTGGAGCGCATTATCAGCAACAGGATGGAGTGCATAATCGAAGAGACCAAGGGGCTTGCCGAGCACCAATATGGCTTTCGGAAGTGCCGATCTACTTTGGACGCGATCGGCCTAGTGGTAAACACAGCCCGAGCAGCCATCAGTGGAAAACGGTGGAAGGGCGGAACAAAGAAGTACTGTGCAGTTATTACTTTGGATGTCAAAAACGCATTCAACTCTGCAAATTGGACGAAGATACATGAAGCGCTTGAAAAGCTTGAGGTGCCCACATACATCAGGAGGATGATGGCCGACTATCTGAAGGACAGAACTTTACTGTACGAAACGGATTGCGGCACTGAAACCTACAAGGTCACGGCAGGTGTTCCACAGGGATCAGTACTGGGCCCGCCATTGTGGAACATTATGTATGACGGAGTGCTGAGACTACAACTCCCGCGGGAGGCTATGGTAGTAGGATTCGCAGACGACATAGCTCTTGTAGTAGTAGGGAAGGAAAAAGAAGACGTCGCTGAAATCACCAATGAAGCGATCACCACCATCCAGAGGTGGCTGAGAGAAACGGGACTTGAACTCGCTGGACACAAGACCGAGGCGATCCTGATATCTAGCAGGAAGAAAATGGAGACAATCACCCTAATGGTAGACGGCCATGAGATAACCTCTAAATCGACTATCAAGTATTTGGGCGTTACTATAGACGAAAAGTTGACGTTTAAACAGCACCTTGAATTAGCAGGTAAAAAAGCGTCAAGAACGACTGCTGCTCTTTCTCGGCTCATGCCGAATGTCGGTGGAGCTACTCAGAAGAAAAAGAAGCTGTTAGCAAGTGTCAGTACATCGATTATGCTGTACGGGGCACCAATTTGGGCAGATGCAATGGCAATAAAAGCCTATGCGCGGAACCTGTCATCCGTGTATAGACGGAGTGCGCTAAGAGTAGCGTCTGCTTACCGCACGGTATCGGACGATGCAATAAGCGTCGTGGCAAGCATGCCACCCATCGACCTCTTAGCACTAGAGAGGAAGGCCATATACATGGCAAAACAGGAGAACAGCGATAGAACGAAGGCAGAAATCTGGAACGCTGCCAGAGAACAAACAGTAGCTGAGTGGCAGAGAAGATGGGACAGCAGCCTGAAAGTGCGCTGGACGCACCGACTTATACCAAAGATTGAAGACTGGATCACAAGAAGACACGGGGAAGTAAACTACTACCTCACGCAATTTTTGACGGGACATGGATGCTATCGAGCATACCTGTGTAGATTTAATTTAGAAGACTGTCCAGACTGCCCAGCATGTTTGGACATGTGCGAAGACGCTGAGCACGTTTTTTGCTACTGCTCGCGTTACCAGCAGGAGCGTGAAGAGTTTGAACGCTACCTCCAGACCAGAGCAACTCCTGAGTCTATTATGGTAGCTATGTTCGCCACCGCTGAGGGCTGGCACGTGGTTAGTAACTACGCCGCGGTCATCCTCAAGAAAGTGAGGGGCGACGAAGAGAGAAGAAGACGAGAGATGCTGCAAGAAGCTGACGACCGGACGATGCGGTAAGAAGTAGACGGCAGCCTATAATGAAGAAGGTACGATAGTAGATCTACTAGATATGGACGCATAAGGAATGACAATCACATCAAGGAGACAAGGGCAATGTCCCTATGCCCCCCCGCGAAGTAATACTTGACCGTGGTACCGCGGGGGAAAAAGGCACTGAAGACGGAGCTTGGCCCTCCTCACCGACAAATCGGTAAGGAGAGCGAAGAGGATTCGGGTTGCAATTGGATTCTATATTCGGTCGCAAAACGAAGGGTTTTAGTTGGTGAGAATCCAACACACGGTGGCTCAGGCCATGTCATGGTCTATTAAGATTTTTCCCTCCAACCTCTTTCTCCAATAAAAAAAAAAAAAAAAAACACACACACACACACACACACACGCACACACTCACTCATAAAGGTACTTTTCTCTTCTTATAAAAATAATCAATAAATCAAGTGTGATCTTAACAACATATTGCACATGTGATTCTGTATACAGCTGCTTTTTCCGGAAGGCAGTGACCGCGTTCGAGGTAACCAAAAGGAATTTCTTTCTTATTAATCTTAATAATATTTAAACTGATATTCATTTTATTAAATCGGGCATTCAATTATTAGATTAATTATATTTATTTTCGGTGTTGCGTAAATATGGACGTAACACAATATTCTAATTTAATCCATGAAGGTACGTCCGATAGCATACGTGCACATGCAAGTATTGTATGAGGTAATAATTAACTTCCCCATGGCCTTCCATCCTTTTTTTGCCAATACACTTCTTCTGGATACTAAAGTTAGCCTCTAAGCATAGAATTCACGAGCCTATGTTATGGCAGAGGCGGTTATAGTCTTTTGCATTATGCTCTATGCTCCCACATTTGTAGCAACAGTTACTTCGGGTCTGTGTTGCTGTGCACTATTTGGCGATATGACCAAAACCTAGACATTTATAACAACTAATTGGGCGTACACCTTGTTGTAGCTTTCAAATTCTGCAGACTACCGATTCTATATTGATTTCCTGCTTTGCTATTATCTGTGTAGCCATTAATGCTGGCATTTGAACAACCGCGGTCTGCGTATCGCCATGTTATTTATTGGTTAATACATCGAGGTCCTTTATTTTAATGACCTTTATATCTTTCAGAGATCTTATCGTGATACCTTCTTATAGTACTACCTGGACCGCTTGTCGAAGTTCCGCTGTCCACCAACCGCCCTCTTGCGTACCCTGTTACGCTAGTCCTTGTATCTATAGGCTGGGCGCTGCGTTTATCCTTCTCAAAAATTCTGAGTATGAATTCCACTGCGTACCCTTTATAATAAGATGGTTCCGGTCAAGTTGATCTTGTCCGTGGTGGTTTTTTATTTCTGGTTCCTTTTTGGTTCCGGGCATATGTAGGCACATATTCTTTCCACTTATCTCCTCTTCTTGGCGGTCTCATTTTTGTAGGTGATTGTTCCTTTCTCTTCAATGGTGCCTTATCCGACAGTTTTTCAGCTGAGATCTGCGGATGCGGCCGGCTGTTCAGTAGCATCAGAATAAAACTGGTTCTAATTTTGCTAGCCTCTTCTCATACGCTAGTCAATCTCTTCAAGAGGGATTATTTTCATCGTCTTCACCATGCGCGTTACTGTTTGCGGTGTTCTGCTGGCATGCGCCATCTTCTGTAGCCTCCTTTTGTCTGGTATGGGCTTTCAAGGCTGCGTTTGTCGTGTTTTCCTGAGTGATAGTAATATCTAATTGAACTCCTCGTTCGGTCATTATCTTCATGCTAATAATCGTTTTCATCCCGATATGAGCCCGACCCTCCACTGTCTATGGACGCAGCTCACATGGTCCCAACACATGCCTCTAAGCGAGGTCAGATTGGGTGCATTATACCAGGATATAGCATGTGTTATTGCGCTAGTCCAATTTTACTCTCTCAAGCTTCCCACTCCGAACAAAAGTGCTTGGTTCTCTGAGAGTTTCCGGCAGATATTACGCGAGTAGCACGCCCTCGTCAAGCCGATTGATTGGTACTGGCAAGGTAACTGGCCTTCCGACTTACCGTTAGCAGGAGCGCAACCGTAGGTCATAAGATTTAACCAATAGATCGCCTCCGCGCCCATTATCTCCTTTTGGTAGCTCATGGCTCGCACCGCACGTCCAGCGTTCATTCGTTGTCCATTATTTGCTTGAGAGCAGCATTCCTCCCATTCATTTAGGAGGAGTACTGCTCCCATAAACCTTAGCACTCAACCAGGTGCATAGATGGAAAAGCCACTGGCAAGGTTCGGAAAATGTGGTGGGGAGTATTAGTGCGAGTTTAATTGTTTGTATGTCTATATGTTTGTGTATGTATGTGCGTGTGTGTGTGTGCTAAACTATTATATAATTGTGAAAAAATAAGGCATGTCAATGATTCATTTTCTTTTGATTTACTATTTATTTTTGTGTGCGATTTCTACATAAGTATAAATTCCTAACTTCAAAATGTTAAAATTGATTAAATATGATAAATAATAAATTCTGGAGTTATCGTAAAATTGTGTTAGAGATGTGTTTGAGGTCATTTGAACTGAAAAATAATATTTTTACAAACTCTCCGTATGGATGTGAGTGTGTGTGTTTTTGCTTTATAAAGTGAGGGGTTAACGGAAAATATATTGTGGACGATATGGCACCGACTGGTACCGTTCGTGTGGGACTCTTACCAATAAACCCTTTGCTACCGTTAGGTTTTAACTTTTAACAGACTTCTCTCTGTCCTCCCTACCAATCCTAAGAAAGTTGGACCTTGCTTTTTCTCCGGTATGTCTTTGCTGCGGTAACACCGTTAAGTATTGCTTCGCGGGAGGTCCTATGTGCTATTGTCTTGTCTGTTCATGTAGTCATCATCTCTTGAGTTTTTCATTTGCGTCACTTGGACAGTCCATCGTTATTTGTCTTCTTTGTTGTATGCCAAAACGAAAATAATAACCAGAAGCTGAAACCTCGGCACGCCAAATTAACTCCTAGTAAATTAGAAACACTTTCATGTTAAAAGAAATTATAGAGGGATTAGCTCTAATTTTACTTGGGGGCAACTGTGGAGAAGTTAAATCGTATTTTTGGGTTAAGTTTGGCTAATCATCACGAAACAAACAAAAAGCGGACTTATGCGGACGTGGCAAACAAATTTTTTTTAATAAAACTATTTTTATCAATTGTTGTGTACAAGGTTTTTTGGTGTCGCTGACTATGAAGTGAGTCCTCCTCCATGTTGATGGGGCCAGCGGCGACCACTTGGGCTTTCACACGATCGGAATTAGCAGCAGTTGTTTTCGACTCACTATCCACGTTCGATTCATTTTTAGGGGTATCTACCTCATCATTCAAATAAGCATTGGCTGTTTTTCCGAGGTTGTTACTTCTGTGTGAGAAAATAACTAACAGCAGTTTTTTCATCTAAATTTGTTAATATAAATGGGATGACTTTTTGTGTACATTCGTAGTTATACCTTACAATTAGGTCCCTATAAATCGGATGTAACATTGTTGCTGCCAATGTAAATGAATAAACAAAGCGATTCGTTTATCTTCTAATGTGCAATTTGATCGATTTCTTTTTAATCTTATTTAAAACATCGAACCAATCGTGTAGTTCTTTACCTATTGTATAGTCACACTTTCCTTGTTAATATATTTGTCAGTTATAAACTTTAAAATCATAATACTTTCATTAATTTTGATTTTTAGTTTATCAAATGCAACGAGACGTAAGTCTTGTGTAAATGCACATGAATGCGGCTATGCCTTTACCTAGCGTGAAGTTGGATGCACAAGTGGGAAAGCGACGAAGCGAAGTGAGTGCGCGCGCACACCACGGCGAGAATTCGAGCCCGCATATAACCGATAGCTCATTTGCACGCACTAGAACATACTTTATTACACAACGCCACACACACGATAACCTGACGAACAGCAAGGTATAGCAGTAGTATACACCCCGCTCTGGAGCACCCAAACAGTCCCTGAGTGTCGCAAACTGAGAATGACCCAAAGCGAGGGGGAGGGGTTACTGGCTCCAGCGTGGCGGTGGTGGGGGAAGTCCTCGGCGGTGGTGGGGAGGATGCTCTCTCCCAGTCTGAAATATTTTTGGCGACGGTAGTGGGGGAAAGTGATGACGCCGTTCTTTTTATTTTTTATTTGTTACACATATTTTATTTTTTTACATTTACTATGGGAATGGATAAGAAAAGGGGATGTCAATAAATACAAGATAAGTACATTTGTCATCTTTTTAATAAATCGTTTATTTATTCAATATTTATATATATATATATCCATCATTATTATGCGCTGTATTCATTTAATATATGTGACAATGTATCGACAACAAAGTATCGTTATATAATGCTTACTTGATTTCACCAGCAACAACTTTAAACGACTAACTCTGACACTCTCATCCCAGAGTCATAGTATGCAGTTGTTGGGGGAGGAGAATAAGATTGGTGACGGGGATAACAATGTTAATCGTGGAAAAAACGGTCACGTGTGGGAGGATGTGGAGGAGGAGGAGAAGAAGGATGAGATACACGTTGGGTGGCACTGGAAGTGGTAGGAGACAGAGTATCGAGCAAGAAGAACGCTAATTGAAACATTCCGAGAATCAAAAGTAGATAAACAAAAACAGACTATCATTATTATCAGCTCGTGTTACAATAACAACATCTTGGAAATACAGCGTTGTAAACACCTGACAATGCAACCACCACTTCCAATGAACTCATTGACAGTAGTTTTTTTTCTCTTTTCTTTACAACAGACATATTGTCTGGCCACGTATCATTTGTGCGCAAATTGTCTGCAGAAAATTTGACGAGAAATTTTTCTAAACCCAAACTAGCGTACATGTACTTCAAAAACATGATGCAATATTGTCCTCAAACATCGGAAGAATCGCTCTGTAGCCGGACATTATTCCAGCGAAATTGTTTGGAATTTTTGCGCAATCGATTTATATGATCGGGAATGAATGGGGGGAGGCCAAAACTATCAAAGTAAAAAGCGCCGTTATGTGACAACTTTACTACAATTATATTCGAACAATTATTTCGAATATAAAATCGAGAAAGTTTTACACATAAAAGGTACAGCGAGACTCAAGGCCACAAAAGTATCAGGTAGCCAAGAATCTCGCTGACCTAAACAGTTAACCCCTCCGCTGTTCGAGACCACGCGTGCAAAGCTACGCTGCAGTTTGGGGGCTTGTGCAGTTGCTAGGCCCCGTAAGACCTAATGAGTGCAGCAAGTGCCGAAACAGCGACGTAGTTAAGGGGAGGAAAAACTCACGAAAGCGTGGGAGGTCCGGAAACACTTCCGAGCGTCCCCAAACCATGCTACCACGAGACACTCCGACTCGAGTCAAGCTGCCGAGCGGACATACATTTTTAATTCAATTTTGTTAACTTGATTTGCTGTTTTTATTTCACTTATTAATTTATCAATTACAAAATGTAACTTAGTGTTGTCATATTTAATTGAGTCATTAATAAACGAGCTCTCAAATTAGAATATTTAAGTGCTTTTAAATTTAATTCAAATTTCACGTCCAAATTCTAAAGTCACAAAGAAGTCCAAAGGGGGACCCTGACCAGAGAACAAAAAGTATATCTGCGAGAGAAAAGAAAAAGAAGTCACCGTATTTTCTTATCTGCCACTAAAACAAGGTAAGGGAAGTCTTCGTTTCATTGATTTTAAAAGGAAGAGAAAGAAAAATAAAACGCCACGACAATCAGGAGCAATTTAGTAAGTTGAGTTCTCCCACAGCTGTATGGTTGTGCGCGTGCGAAGAACTTACAAATTTATTTTATATAAGTGACCGTCACTTAACAAAATTGGAGGTCCCACTGAGATCCATGCGTGACTGTCAGGCTGTAACTATTTTTCTTTCTCTTTGATGCATGCCTGTAGAAATTGTAGCTGCCTAAAAGAAAAAAAATATATGTTAAAAATTAAATAAAATCGAGCGTGATATAAAGAACAGTGCGCGAATAAATAACGACGCGAAAAAGTTAATAAATAGTCAAAGAAATTATGAATACAAAGGATTTAGAAAAAGTATCATATTACCTAGCCGCGTGCTATCGGCAATAGCTGACGTGTAGAGAAGCATAGCGTGGCGTCGTGCGGTGACGTCACAACCGCGCTCTTGACACAAAGACACAGGATTTGAATATCTGAAAAAGTACAAAGAGAGTTTAAATTGTTTTAACCATTTAAAATTAGATAATTGATCATTATATTAGTTTTTTTGCCGCACGGTCCAGTAAAATTATAATAAACATTGTTCTGAAGAAAAATGAGAGTTTAAAATATCTTGATACACAAAAGAGTCCAAATCATTCTATATATTATTTAATTCAAAAATAAGAAGGTCGAAAAATGAATATAGCAAAAAATTATTCTTGTAATAGCAGTGATAATCTAAGTGAAATTTAGTTCTATTCAAGAATTTAAAATATGTGCGAATAGCATTAAAAAAATTAAAAGGGAACGGCCCAATCAAAATAAATGTATTACTACATTTTCGCATGCATAAGTTGTGAATATATAGAATTTGTATGCTTTCAGCAAAACCCACCGAAATCTGGTCGACCAGCAAGGAAAAGCTGAATTGGCATCTGTCTGCCACAGTCAAACCAGGGCGTAGCAGGTGCTCAATAGAGGTGATAGACCCCGGAGAGCGTACTTGACCCTCTGTGCCTATATATAAATATGAGCATTTCCTAAAAAATACATGAAATAATTTTATTGAATGGTCGACAACAAAAAGGTAAGGCCATTCACAATCGTTGTTTTATACCGATATTAGAACAAATGATTTAAGAGTTTACATACCAATAAAGTGGTGTTGGCGAACAAAAGAAAGTCCCCGGATATACTCGCCTGGTGTATAAAATTATTGGCACTTGCAATAAAGACATACAATTTACACAAAGCAACTTGCCCATGTGCTGAATTGATAAAATTCCAATTAAAATATAATAAATAATTAGGAGGCATCACGGATCAGACAGTGTGGACAGCAGGATCAGTGTATCTAGATATAAGAGGAACCCCAGTAAAGTTTCTAATAATACAGGACGATTTTCCCATAAAACAAGATGGCATGCTAGGAAGGAATTACTTAAAAAAGGCTGAAGCTGTAATCTTTTACCATAAGAATGCTCTCATGGTAAGTGGTGATGTCATGCATCCCATACCGTTCATAGGACATGAAGAAGAGCATAATCCTAGGAATCTAAGGAGAGGATATAGATGCAAACAAGCAAATAAAGTCCTAAAAGTGGAAGCAAAAATTGATGACGGGATTAAGTCCATGGAACAAGACATGGGGAACCAAGAAAATGTTACTACGGACAAAGTAAAATACATAATAAAAGCTAGAACTAGACAAGTAGTTCAAATTAACCTAATCAAAAGTGACTTGAAGGAAGGCTACATTCCCAGGATACATGTGGGAAATGACAACGTATTTTTAGGTGAAGGCGTGGTCAATAATGTAAACAATACCTGCCAAATGATGGCCATAAACACAAGTGAGCAGGATGTAATGATAGAAGTAGATCCAAAAGAGTTAATACCTTTCGACACCGAACTAGACTTTCTACAAGAAACAGACAGTGATTTGGATGGAGATGCAATTGTTGATCAAATCAAAAGATTAGAACGAGTGAAGGCATCAATCAGAAGAAACCATTTGAATAAAGAAGAATTAGAAATTGTGGACTATATAATTGAAGACTTACGGGATCGATTCCTATTGCCAGGAGACAGGCTCCCGTGCACAGACATGATCGAGCATCATATCCACTTAGA
This sequence comes from Muscidifurax raptorellus, assembly GCA_020010945.3. Lineage (NCBI taxonomy): Eukaryota > Metazoa > Arthropoda > Insecta > Hymenoptera > Pteromalidae > Muscidifurax > Muscidifurax raptorellus. Next base: position 499,035 of record JAHUUD020000054.1, read on the forward strand.
AAACAACGTACCTATAAACATTAAGCAATACAGACATCCTCCTCAACACGAAAAAGTTGTAAGAGAAAGCGTAGCCAAAAAGCTCAAAGACAAAATTATAAGAGAATCCAATTCTCCCTGTAATTCACCCATCTGGATAGTACCCAAGAAACCAGATAGTCATGGCAAGCTAAGATGGCGCATGGTGATCGATTTTAGAGAACTAAATAAGAAAACCATCAGAGATGCATACCCGTTACCAAACATTGCGGATATAATGGATCAACAAGGAGGAGCAACCCACTTTTCGATATTTGACTTGGCCACTGGTTTCCAACAAATACCGATGGCTCCTGAAGATTGTTATAAAACAGCATTCACAACAATAAATGGCCACTATGAGTACACAAGAATGCTTGAAGGATTGAAGAACGCTACGGCAACCTTCCGGCGCCTCATGCAAAAGGTTCTCAGAGGACTACAGAATATTGAAATGTTAGTATACCTGGATGATATGATAGTGTAACGATTCGGAGAGGGAAGTAGGTTAAGAATAACTACGTTCTGATTTGGTTTTAATTATTTATATATTTAATTACTAATAGGGCGTGTTGTCATTCGCCATCTGTAACCAAACAAGATGCAGACTCCCTGGTACTCGGAACTCTCTGCCGTTGTTCAGGTGCTCTGTGGCGGTTCTACTTGCTCTGTTGTAGGCAAATTCTAATTCGTGGAGATTTTCGTCCCACTTTTTGTGATTTTTGCGTACGTACTGCGATATCATGGCTTTTACATCCCTGTTGGTGCGTTCAACAGGATTGCATTGAGGGCTATATGGTGGGGTTCTGCGGTGCTCTACCCCGCTTTCCTTGAGGAAAGTTTCGAATTCCCTCCCGACGAATTGTCGACCATTGTCACTTACAATGGTACGGGGGCAGCCGTGCCTCAGGAAGATTTTTTCCTTGACTAGGCGGCTCATGGCTTTCCCGTCGGCTTTTCGTAGTGCTGCTAGTTCGATCCACTTGGTGAATCGATCTTGCATTACTAGCAGCCAGATGTTTCCCTTTGTTGAGCGTGGTTGAGGTCCCACTAGATCAATTGACACCATTTCCCATGGTTGTTCTACGTTGCATGCATCTGGCCCGGTTTGGCTTGTTGCTGCGCCTTATAGGCCTGGCAATTCTGGCAGTTCCTAACATAACGTGTGGCTTCCTGCAAGATCCCCGGCCAATAGTAGTGCCTGGCTAATCTTTGGAGTGTTTTTGCAACTCCGAGATGTCCTGCGGTAGTGTCGTCGTGTGCTTCTTTTAAAACGGCGGCTCTCTGGTCTGTCGGCACGCAGATCTTCCAGTCGTCCGCTGTATCGTTATCGTTGAAGTCCTGTGTATGGAGGATATGTCGATATAGGATGCCCTCCCTTACTGTATATTCTGGATTTGCTCCTGGGTTTTCATGGACTTCTTTCAGCTTCCTGCTGTACCAGGTGCATTTGGTTTTGGTATCTATTTTGCTCGGTTCCTTTGCGATATTTGACCTCATAATCCCACTGTGACATTTCGATTGCCCATCTGGCTAGCCGTCCAGAGGGGTTATCAATCTTCTGTAGCCACTTGAGAGATTGGTGGTCAGTAACCACCTTAAAATGGTAGCCTTCTAGGTAGTCCCTGAATTTCCAAATCCCCCACTTGATGGCTAGACACTCCTTTTCCGTTGCTGAATAATTTTTTTCGGCTTTATTCAATGAGCGGCTGGCGTACGCCACGACGTTTTCTTTCCCGTCCGTTTCCTGGGTCAGTATGGCGCCCAGCCCTTCATTGCTAGCGTTAGTCTGTACGGTGAACATTTTTGTAAAGTCCGGGCAAGTTAAAACTGGAGCCTGGACTAAATCTTGTTTGAGCTGCTCGAAGGCTTGTTGTTGTGGTTCGCTCCATTCCCATTTTACTTTCTTCTGCAGTAGCTTATTTAACGGGGCGGTTTTCTTTGCTACGTTTAGGATAAAACAACGGTACCAGGAGATGAGTCTTGAGAATCGGCGGAGCTCTTTTAGGTTTGTCGGTGCTTGAAGTTTTGTAATGGCTGCTGCCTTCTCTGGATCAGTGTGTAGTCCCTCTTCGTCGACTACGTGTCCTAGGAACTACAAACGTCGCGTCGTCGGCAGAAATGACTTTTTTTCCAATTTGGTTTTAACTTTGCCTCACGAAGGCATTGGAGTACATTTTGTATCAATTGTAAATGGTGCTGGAAGTCTTGCGAAACCATGACGATGTCGTCTAGGTAGCAGAAGACGTTTGGCTTTAGGTCTGGTGTGATCACGCTGTTGATCAAGCGCAGAAATTCCCCCGGAGCGGAGTGCAGACCAAAAGGGAGTACCTTGAACTGCATGAGGCCTGTTCCTGGAACGGTAAATGCGGTGTATTGTTTGCTTTCTTCAGATAATGGGACTTGCCAGTAGCCATTTTTGAGATCTATGGTTGTGAGATACTTTGCACCTCGTAGCTTGTTTAATGTCGCGTGTACTTGTAGCGGATATGCATCCCTGACGCTGATTTTATTTAGTCGACGGAAGTCAATACAAAAACGGTATCTGCCATCTTTCTTCTTTGCGATGACGATAGGGGAGCTGTATGAGCTGTTGGAGGGTTCGATTACTCCCTCCGCGACCATCTCGTCAACTGCGTCATCGATAATTTTTTGCATCATGGGATTGCTTGGACGGTAACCTGATCTTATCGGTGTGAGGTCGATCAGCCTGATTCTGTACTCTGTTAGATGAGTCGGCCCTTTTACTTCGTCAAAAGTCGTTTGTTGCTCCTTTATCAGGGTGTCGACTTGGTGTTGCTGCTCGTTGGTGAGTCCCTTGATTCCAATGCTTTCGACTTTCACCGATGCTTCCTTTGCAGGTGAGTGTCATAACTCTCGATTTGCCACAAATATTCGAGTGACTAGGCTGGACAAGGCGTCCATACCTAGCAGCATGTCGTGACCTAGTCCGTCCATGATGATATATTTGGCATGGAAGGTCATACCGACAGTCGTAGCGGATCCTTGGACGTAGCTGGATAGTGTAGTGATCGATCCGTCGGCGATAGTCGCTAGTACTTCTTGTTTTCTTCTTTTCCAACCATTTGCTTGTCCTGAGGTGGCGGTACTTTCGCTGACAAATGAACTCACTGCTACCGGGTCGACTAGAGCCCTTACGGTGTGAGTGCCAATGCGTACGTTTATAAAATATCTTGGGTCTAGGGCCGAGCTCCTGCTACCTTGGAGTTGGCGCTTTCGGCGTTTCCCGCCGTCTCTGGGAAACCGTGGCAATATCGTGTCAGTACGTTGTCCTTACCACATACTGAGCAAAATTTCCTGGGAGCGTTACGGCAGTTTACTCTCGAGTGTCCTCGCTGTTTGCACCTCCAGCAGCATTCGTTGCGGTTGTAGTACTCTGGAGCTTTTGTGGCGGAGCTATTTACGGTGGTACTACGCTCTTCTTGCTTTTCCTGTTTTCTCACTTTTGCCGCTATTTCTTCGTATTCCTCGATATGTTGTATTAGCTGGGTAACCTCATTTCTCTCCTCCCGGCGGACTCGTAGTTGGAGATCAGGTCTCATGTTGTAGTATAGATTGTCGAGTTGTTCTTCTGTGCTGTATCCTCCCCTACGTCTCATCAGCGTGGTTAGGGCGGTGCAGTAAGCGCCAATGCTCTCGTTAGGCTTCTGCGTTCTTTCAGCTACCTGTCTGGTGAGGTTTCGTCGCTCTCCACTCGCCAGATAAAAATTTCTTAGTCGATCTTCGAATTCTTCCCAGGTTCTGCAGTCGCTTGCGTAGTTGCGGCGCCATTGTAGCGCATCTCCTCGTAGAAGTTCTGGAGCTCTCGCTTACAATGGAACCGTGTACGCACGGCCTGGAGTTCCTAAGTGCGGTTGTTCGGTTGTTCCCATGTCCTGTATGCGGACCGTGACAGTAGGAACGGCGGAATACCCAGGTGTGGGTCTGTAATCACGCAGTCCTCACAAGAACGTGTGGGCATGATCTTGCGCGACCTCCGTGCCGGTTCCTCACTTCCTACTACCCTGTGTGCACACAGTGGCAGGCGGAACGGAGGAACGTCGGAACGGTGTCGGTGTATGTTTGTCTGTGTTCCACAGGATCTAATTGAGACGTGTGCGCACGATTCAATCTGATACTGTGGCTGTTTCTCACGTTTTCCTTTGCCCTGTGTGCGCACCGCGCCAAGTGGAACGGCGGAACGGTGGAGGTGTGTGTAGTGGCGTGTGCAGATTCTGACAGAGACGTGTGCTCACGACTCTGCAAGTCTCTGCAGTCAATTTCTAGTTCGTATTACCCTGTGTGCTCACAGTGGCAATAGGGGCGGAGAAATGGTAGGACGGTGGTTGGCGGTGGTTTTAGTGCCTGTAGTTGCGCCACGTGTGCTCACGAATGCGCTCCTCCAGGTACCTAGTGGGTATGGATTACCCTGTGTGCTCACAGCGGTAATCCAGATAGCGGTGCGGTGTTTCTAGATATCTGCGCCGTTACGTGTGCGCACGAAACGGCCAGATGTCAGTGGTTCTTTTGCGCTCTCCTAACGATGTCGTGTGCTCACGGCAACGTTCGAATCGGAAGCTCTAGCTGAACTGCCCGCTGTGCTGTCGCGGCTGGGCTTATGAGCATTCGGCTTGTGCTCGCGTTGTTTACGGGCGAGTTCGCCCTTCGCTCGCTCATGTGTGTAGTTGTTTTGTGTATGTTTTGACATCTCGTTGCAATAGTAAACAGTAAAAATTTCAAGGACCATAAAGAAGAATACAAAATCTTATGGAAAGGTTAAGAGAGGCAAAGTTAGTCTTGCAACCCGACAAGATTGAATTCTTTAGAAAAGAAGTTGGATTCTTAGGACACATAATTAGTGCAAAAGGAGTTGAACCTAATCCAGAAAAAGTTTCGGCAATACCTAAACTAGCCACACCCAAGAGTGCCAAGAATATAAGGGAAAAGTACTAGGAATGTTTGGACATTATCGAATGTATATCGAAGACTTTGCTAAAATACCGAAGCCATTGAATGGACTCCTCAATGTGACGAAAGCTTTCAAACACTCAAGCAATGCCTAATGGAAGAACCCATCTTACAATTCCCATGACAATGTACCCGATGATGTGCGTGAAGCAATCTACACATCTGATTCACGGTTTGAGAAAGAAACCGACGTAGACAAAGTGTGGAGAAAAAGTGTTCAAACCCTCATAAAACGAGCACCACAGAAGCTACAAGAAGCATCTGGTCAAGAGGATACAGGAAATGAGTCAGATGTCGAAAGTGTAACTGACATCATATTGCCACCAGTGAGAAAGACATTATCAGTCACACCCATAATAAAAAGTGACCCTACAGCCAACAGTACGCCGAGAAACAAGTCAAAGAACCACAAGAAATTAGGGATATTGAGTGAGATAGAAGCCGAAGAAGGCTCCATTATAGATATAAGATTTTCGAAACCACCAGAACTCACAATGCCTTTTCTCCCACCCACACCACCAGGTTTAGAACCTCTAAATAAAGGTCATGACATACAACAAAACGAGCAAAATTCTGAAAGCGATTTGACTCGTACCACTGCAAAAATCATTCGTATTCCCAACAACTTAATCACCGTGAGAGAATGCCTCACACATAAGCGAGACAACATTGTGCATTTCCTATCAGCGGATTCTGACAATACATAGTCCGTTACAAGACTACTAGATGAAATAGGAGCCATTGATTTAATGAAGATAAAGAACAAAAAACTAAAACCAAGACAAGTCTTAGTCACTCCTTTTAAGAAACATCAAATATTTACTGTAATAGTGAAAGACAAGTACTCCAATACAATCAAAATGGAAAATGTACACAAAGGACTCAAAAATCTAAAAGAAATATTATTTAACAGAAATATCAAGAGTTTCAGAGTAGCACGAAAAGGAGACATCCTGGGCTCACCAACCATCATAGAAATACTTTATGAACATTTTCACAAAAGTGAAATAAGAGTAACAATGTGTTACGGTAAAGCAGAAGTACCCGCTGAGAAACACAGAAAAGAAATAATTGGACACCTTCATGACAGTCTGAAACAGACATACCAGAAACTATGGGAACGATACTACTGGCCAGGAATGAGAAACGACGTTCAAAACTACGTCAGACGATGTGCAAACTGTCAAGAACAGAAAATAGGACGGTTCAAAACGAGAAAACCAATGATCATCACAGACACACCAATAGAAGCTTTTGATAAAGTGTCAATTGACACAGTAGGAAAATTCAGGATGACACCAAGAGGAAACTGCCATCTCTTAACGATGCAGTGTAACTTAACCAAATACCTAATAGCAATACCCATTAAAAACCTCAATGCAACGACAATAGCTAACGCACTGGCGAAATGTCGCATCTGTCAATTTGGAGCCCCGAGAGCCATACTCTCAGACCGAGGGACCAGTTTCTTGTCAAGCATAGTTGAATCACTATTGAAGCTATTCAAGATAAATCATTTAACAACCTCAGGTTATAGACCTCAAACAAATGGGTCATTGGAAAGAAGTCATGCTCCACTCATAGAGTTCATCCGAATATATTCTGAGAGATACGATGATTGGGACCACGTAACTCCATTTGCAACATTTACATATAATACCAGTGTACACGCGGCCACAAACTTTACGCCCTTTGAATTGGTTTATGGAAAAATAGCACGTTTCCCTTTGAGAATCCCTTCCGATGAAAAATTAAAAACATATAACGTTCTAGCAGGAGAAACCCAAATAACCAACAAAATTAGGACCAAAGCAAGGTATGACAAAAAGGTCAGAACTTTCAAAGAAAAAGTCGGCGGATATGCTAGATTAATTAAAGAACCCCGCGTCCATAAGTTTGATTCATATAGGAATAAACCACTAAAAATGATAGAATTCGTAGATCGGAAAAATGTAATTCTAGAATACCCCAACAGAATGAGAGTCAGAAAGTACATTGACAAACTAAAGGATGTCGAGGTAGATTCTGACCCGAATTCTGATTAAATCACCTGAATAAAGAGAATAATCAAAGGGACCATATCATTTATGCATGTAAACTAATCACTATATTTTTGCAGGATGAGACACCCAAACATAAACATTTCAATAATTTTAAAGTATAGATATGAAGATCCAATGTGGACCCCTTTACTTATGAACCCCATATAAAAAAAAAAAGAAAAAAAGAGTACACACACCATAAAATATTAAAGAATGGGAGAGGCACCAACATGAGATTCGAAGTGCGTACCGTAACCGATACGAAGCACAAGGACCCCAAAACTCTATATTATACCCTAGTAATTGTTACATGACCAACAATGATAAACATTAAATATCATATTTAAATTGAACCCTGAACCAAAATTAATTTAAACCAACTTGAATTGTTCCAGCAAAATGGACCACACCAACATAGTGATACTAGACATGACTGAGATAGATGCGGTGAGCATATTAGCAAAAGCTCAGGGCGACCAACAGGCCATAAATCACCTCTTCAAAAGTTATGGACCTTGCAACATCACATGTACGACCACGACAACACCAAATCTATACTTACTGATGGTCATATATGAAAGTGACCATCAGAAAAGTAGAGCCCTGAATGCAGGAGAAGATGCGGTGAAATTTAGGGATGCTCATGACGAAGAAAATGACATCACATCAACGGTAAAGGAAAAACTTACAGAAGAAACTAATTTGTCAATACCCCAGAGAATGATGATGAGGAAGCCCCGGTCCTGACACCATGCACGAACAGACAAGGTTTAGGCTTAACCGTCGAAAATCAATTCATATAACAACCTACACACCCAAAAGAAAATAGCACAAAAACATGACGCCACGAGTCACACATGTTAAAAAACTGAACGACAAAACAATGGCAATTACAATAAAAGGACCCACGCTCGATCTATCGGCAAACCTGAAAGAATTTGGACCGGTATGGATAGAGCTGGTTTACACCAACAAAAAAGGAAAAACCAAGATATTAGCCACCTATGAAGACGCTGAAGGTAATGAGAGTGCCATACATTTCATAACAGAAAAACAGGAACAAGACCCATCAACCCTGGAACCAGAAAAAGCGGGAGAAGTCACATCAGACGCATGGGTGCCAATGAAACCCAGTCAGATGCCAGTGCCCAGACCCAACACCATAACTGGGCAGTTAGACGGCACTGCAGGACTAAGATTCTGCGCCCAAGTACTCCTAGCCATGAACCATGAAGAGTTTGTAAGAGTATTTGCAACATTTGGACCAATGGGCTACATTAGATTTTTGTTACAGAAAAATCAAGATGAGGATAAGCCTCATAAGAAATATTTAGCTTTTGTGCAGTACTTTAATCACAGTGATGCTCAGAAAACCATGGACCATTGTAACCACCTGTACAGACAGATATGGGCCGCCCCAAAACATCTTGCGAGAGATCAACAATCATACAGAAGGGTACATCCGGTCTGTCATCGATTGGCTGATACGAGGATGAAAAAGGAACATCAAATGGTCTGTAAAATCCAAAATAGAAATGCAAAGCTGCTGCACAGAGCATGTGGCCAATTAATAACATATAAAAATTGGGACCAACACCTGAAAAAATGCAATGGCTGCATCACGAACAACACGAACAAATCAACAGAAGCAAATAGAGACCCCGCCAAACACACACCATCGGCACGCATACCAGAACCAGGACCATTGGATCAACAGGACAACGAAAAGAGTTCAAGCAGAGTCGAAACTATCTCGTCCGAGAGGACGAGACAGGAGGGATGGTCAATCGATCCAACCTCATTACTGTACCAGAGCATTGACGGTGACCTGATGCTCGATGAACCATTGATACCAATAAAAGAAGACAGGGTAAGCGCCGAGGATGAAGACCTACTGGACCGCTTTGAGACGTTAAGCCTCATCAGTCATGGGGCTCTGTCCCAATAACTCGTTCTGGATGATCTACTCTTGAACAACCCATGTACTTTATCGTCAACGGAGACAAATCTATTTATAAGATCTAATGATACAATAAAAAAACATATTTTTGTAATTTCATAATATACCCGGACCATTCAACTCTAGATCCCACCAACTATACCACAAAATAAAATATATTGTCAAATTTTAGGCTAAGATATAACACTCCTAGGAATAAGTACTAACAAATGAAAATACTTAAAAATATCAATATATATATATATATATATATATATATATATATATATATATATATATATATATATATATATATATAATTTACACAATACAAAATAAGTAATACATTAAGTAAAGGAAACTAACAATACTAATAAAACAGGAACTAAGATAGATTGTAAAGGACCCTGGACCACGTACCAAATAATCCAACAACAAGTAAGTGGCGAGTGCCAGAATCAATTTCAATGAACTTTCTTTATTTTCTTTTTATTCGACACAAAAAAAACAGCTCAAATCAAAGACATGAAAGAGACGACCCACCCAATAAACCCATCCCATCGTGCAAACAAGAGAATGAAATTCATTCGTAAGGACACATGCCGCGCACATGAGAAACATCACATAGATCATGTGCGGGACACACCGTGCCAACTTGAGCGAGGGACAAATGAACGTAAAACACATGTATAAACATAAGAAAAGAAGGAAAAAACGCATAAACTACCAAGATAAAAAACATATAGATCTTGTGTAGGGTATGACGACACACCCCGCAAACTAAACAAACGATTGGTTGAACCATCACGCTTACGTATCATAAAAAAAAATAAACTCGCTCCATACCTACAAAACTAAAATGCACCATAACAAATCATCCCTTTAATATGCTCGCCCTTGTACTTGATTTGAAGCTTTAAATTTTCTTTCATTTGAGTGATATATTCACATCATTGAACCTTACTCGTTATGGACCACCAAGTGGCCATACCACTCGCAGGACCCGCGAAGTTTGTCGGGGACGACAAACGTTTTCAAGGGGGGGGGGGGGGGTGGATATTATGTGACAACTTTATTACAATTATATTCGAACAATTATTTCGAATATAAAATCGAGAAACTTTTACACATAAAAGGTACAGCGAGACTCAAGGCCACAAAAGTATCAGGTAGCCAAGAATCTCGCTGACCTAAACAATTTCCCCTCCGCTGCTCGAGACCGCGCGTGCAAAGCTACGCTGCAGTTTGGGGGCTTGTGCATTTGTTAGGCCCCGTAAGACCTAATGAGTGCAACAAGTACCGAAACAGCGACGTAGTTAAGGGGAGGAAAAACTCACGAAAGCGTGGGAGGTTCGGCAACACTTCCGAGCGTGCCCAAACCATGCTACCACGAGACACTCCGACTCGAGCCAAGCTGCCGAGCGGACATACATTATTAATTCAATTTTGTTAATTTGATTTGCTGTTTTTATTTCACTTATTAATTTATCAATTACAAAATGTAACTTATTTTTGTCATATTTAATGGAGTCATTAATAAACGAGCTCTCAAATTAGAACATTTAAGTGCTTTTAAATTTAATTCAAATTTTACGTCCAAATCCTAAAGTCACAAAGAAATCCAAAGGGGGACCCTGACCAGAGAACAAAAAGTATATCTGCGAGAGAAAAGAAGTCATCATATTTTCTTATCTTATAAGAGAAAGAAAAATAAAACGCCACGACAATCAGGAGCAATTTAGTAAGTTGAGTTCTCCCACAGCTGTATGGTTGTGCGCGTGCGAAGAACTTACAAATTTATTTTATATAAGTGACCAAACGTCACTTAACAAGCGCTATATGATTTATCAGCATATACGGCGACCCAATGCATACCCGATCTTGTATGATCATCTTTATTTACAACAAACGCTGTCGGTTTCGTCCACACCTCCGGTATCTGATCGGCTGGAAATACACCAGTATGCGAGCGGATTTTCGACAGATTCTTTAGTATCTGAAGACTGTCCATTGTAAAGTTCGCTTAAAGTGTTCTGGATAATGTTTTTTTTCGGTATATGCACTGACAGTCACGATTTTAGCCGATGGGCATTATTTAAAGCGCAGCGATAATTTTGATGACAAGTTTTAACAGCATAATGCATACAGTACACATTGGGCGACAATTTATCGAAAGAGGGGCACTCTTCATCGTACTCGAGATTGAAAATTTGACGAAGAATTATTTTGTACAGTACCGCCCATTTATCACTGCCTCTAACGTATATTTTTCGCACATTTTTCAAAAGTTCTCTAAATTCTTTTTCCAGCCTTTGGGCATACTTCACCGTCAAAGTAGTCGATTACGTGATGGTACTAGGTCAGCCAATCGTTCTGACTTCCTATATCTACACTCAGATGATCAAGCGCTATTGCTGGCGCCAACATCCAATGACTGCTAAAGTTATCATTGACAGCCACTACGGCAATCTCTTTTGGTATGTTCCGATATCTGGTGCCTTTGTATCACGTCCATGCTTGGCTGACTGGGTATAACAACAGCGTGTGTGTGTGTGAAAGAACTAAATGAGAGAGAGAGAGAAACTGACTGTTAGAAACCGATCTTTAAGTGTATATATAGAGTAGCGACATCTGTGAGGTAAACTTTTCAACTGCTGAAATCTATGATCACTTGACGTTTCTGTAAGCGTTTAATGTTCTCATGCGGCACAAGCATCATCTTTCTAGTGTGCTCCATGCCTACTTATTATACTGATGATACTAGCCAGAAGTGTACCAATAATTGGAGCCGGTAATGCTGGTAAAAAGCCACAGCGCTGTACAATGATTTTCTTCTTCTTCGACAGACTCACACAGGGTTCGGCTAGTTTTCGTAGAATTTTAGCATGTCTGCGTAAACGTGACTTATGCGATTTCTCTGGCGGTACATTACCGATCAGCACATTCAAAGCACTTCCACAAATATGACGCACTAGTTTTGAATCGGCGGTCTGCAGAAGAGCCTTTCGCTGTTTATTGCTCAAATAGTACAGAGCCTTTAAAATTACAGCATCCTTGTGAATAAAAGGATGTCGTTTCTTAGGCTGTCCCATAACAAGGATGTTTTTATAACGTGACACACAGACGTAGTTCAGCTCGTCTTCCGGAAAGATGCAGGTGCGGAACCAACAGTTTTCCAGTGTATTCTGCTTTAAATCCAGCATATCCAGGTATTCATAGGGTCTTGAGGTTGCGTCTCAGTAGGCTTCTTGTAAGAATCGAGGATCCTCGGGACACAATTGACGAGATAGATGCTGTATCAGCGATCTGTCACGCAAATTTCTAAACACAATAATGTACTGGGCGTTCAGAGATATGTCGCGCTGTCCTCTACCTTGATGAAAAACGTTCTGTGTGATGAATATCACTGAGACAGAGTGATGATGGGATCCCTTTGAGAATATATCGACTATACCACCACCACTACTGGACGACGACAATTCACGTATCAAATCATCGATGATTACAACTTTAGGTCTGAGATGAGCAGCCCAATCGCTAGTCTATGATAGACCCTCGCGAAATCCCACCTTCTTGCTTTGGAAATCCTTATAGCCTGGCTGCAACTCTACGTAATAGGCGATAATGCGTTTGATTAGAGTATCACACATGCAGTCAAGATTATCGAGAAACTTTTTTACAAACCCCTTTTTACCGCAGCCTGTGGGACCATACAGCATGGAAGTAAGTGGATGATTCCATCTTGTAGTTTCAGTTTAGACATGATTTAACGCCATCTATGTTTTACGAGTGAAATAAAAAAGTGAAATAAAAATATACGTGAAAGTACCGTTGCACCAATTCACGTAGCGCGTAAACATGTATTTCCAAAAAATAATCTTAAGCACACGTTACATTTTACGAAATTTTCCGACATAGTGCACGGTGGTGATGACATACACTTATAACATCGATTGGAATATCTATGCTCTTCGGCTCGCCAATAACTATTGTTACATGGTATAGCAGTAACCGGCACTTGCTCCAACGAGATTCAAAATAGGCTGATAATGATTCTCACGTTCGTAGTACATAATTCACAATACGTGAACAACATTGCCGTGAATTTTACTCACGTATTATGTAACGTCATATACAGGCGGAGTTCCTTATGCAAATGTCAAAAAATTGTACACAACAATAGCCGTGGCGGATTCCCTTCATCGGGAACTCTGACGTTTGCCAAATTAGCAAGTTCAATAGCAGCATTTTTTTAGAAATTCCAGTAAGTCTGAAGTTGTCCTGTGTGTATTTGACCTCGAACAGCGCAAGCATACGCGGCGGCTAAGCTCCTCGTCAGACAAAGATTGCCATCATTGCTAATGGTTAGTATTGATTGTTTTTTCACCGACAATACGGTTAGACACAAACGTCCATGACCCACAACATTTTTAACAATTCACCGTTAATCTCTCGTTCACATTAAATTCATTTGCACTTTACACTGCACTGTATAGTAAGGTCCAAAGATCTTTTAGGAGAAATTCTTGCACAAGTCTGAATGTCAGCCAGAGAGGTCCATGATTGAATTGTTCCGATAAGATGGTTACTCCAATATAGTCTGTCGGTGCACCTCTCTCACAAAGAAGACGATGGAGATCTTGCACGCAGTGTTCTAACCAGGCGTAAATGTTTGCATCTGCAGGAGGTCGTGGTATGATTCCTTAAATTTCTCATTCTTCATAGCCAAAGCGACGGTAGAGACGCGTTGACTCGCTTTTAATGACGAATCGAGGCCGTTCTCCTCCTTCCCCGTTCTGTAAATAAATACCTGTAAGGTTCACAAATTCGTAAATATTACTTAAATTGTAAATTAAACAAATGTTATATCAAATTTTCAGTCTTATCTTCTTCTTCTTCGTCAGCTGTGTCGGTATCTTCTTCTGCTACTATCACTTTTGCTGCTACTTCTACTGCTACTGTTGCTACAGCTACTATTGTTACTACTGTAGCTACTGTTGTTACTGCTACTGCTACTGCTACTGTTACTGCTACTGCTATTGCTGCTACTACTGCTACTACTAGTGCTACTGCTTTGTCTACGGTGTTTGCATCCTCTATTGATGGTATCATCACAAACTGGAATGCGGAACGTGCAATAATTAAATTAAAATAATGCAGCAAATGATTTTTGTACAAATATTAATTTTTATTTATAGTGGAATACAAATAATTATGATAAATAAGATGATTTGCAGTTTGATATTCCTAGATTTGCTATAGATACTAAGTATTGAGATGGTTAAAATTTACGAATAAGAAAATTAGAATCTTTAATTTTAATCGTCTCAATACTTACGACTAAATACCGATGGTTGCTGCTCTCGATGATTTGGATCGACTGTCCCGCTTGTGTTTCTCGATTCTGAAACTTCAGTATTGAGCCAATCAAAAAAATTTGCAATTAAAAAAATTAATCTTTTTGTTTTTTAATCAACACAAATCGAAGAAAAAAATCAGTAAATTTTATGAATGCGAAAAAAATAAATAAGTTCAATCGTACTTACAATGGCGTCGTAGCATTACCCGTGAATGTAGATGGTCGTACTCATTACGCTGCCATACCGCACCCAGAACAATCGACAACACATCTGGATTGCGAAACTAATATGGGCCAAATATCAGACCTCTTCTTCTCTGTATGGATATCTAGCTTCTTTTTATCTTAGCTATTTTCAGTTCCTGCTTCCTGTCGTGTTTGAAAGTCGAGATGAAATTTTTGGACTTGCATTTTTTTCTTTTAAAATGCGTTTTGTCTTTGTTTATATTTCAGACCTGCTGAACTTCGTGAGTGATTCATTTACCCTTTAAAATCATTTTAACTTTTGGGTGACTGAGTCTGTTTCTCATTAGATGCTGGGGATGCCCAACTTGTATCTAAAAACTTGTCTTATTCTCGCAAGTAATTCATTAAACTTTTGAATGATTATATTCGCTTTTCATTCACTGTACGGGATGCTCATATTGTATTCATAAAATCTCTTTTCTTCTGTTTTAATTTCTTAAGTAAATCATTAAACATTTAAGTTATTTAATCTTTTGAATGCTTATTTTCGCGCTTTATTAACCGCTAATGACGCTCTATAAATGTAAGCAAAGACTCCTTCCCCCTATTGTAAGTTTTTAAGTAATTGCTTTAAACATCCAAATTTGTTTAAACAATTTTGTTTAACAATTGTTTAAACAAATTTGCAATGGGGTGGGTTTTTGCGATTTATTAACTGTTAAGCATGCCCCATACAGGGCTGCCAAAATTTTCCCCTTCTAACTGTAACTTCCTGAAATATCGCGTTTAACACGTAAGATTATTTAAATAATATGGTCTACTATTTATGTTCTAGAAGCCTTATGGCTGGTCTATACATACCCCAGAGGATTATTCTCAAGGGTTGGTAGATTCTTCAGAATCGAAAAGTCATCTAATGCCCCGTTCTTTATTAATATTAACAATTTTAACATAAAGATCGTCTTAGTAAGTTCTTTACCTATTCAAATCCGCCCTTTTCAGAAAAATTTTGCTGGATCCGGAATTACTCTTTAAAAAATGTTTAATCGTTCATTTACGGCCTCCTAATTATTTATTTAATATCTTCGAGGTGGCACCTCTTCGATCCTGGCAAAATTTTCAATTTAAGTATTGCCGCGTCTAGTTTATTCGTATATGCCCCGTGTATAAGGTATATGCGGCAGTTTGTCTTTGCTAACGAAGACCCAGTCGTGATTAGTCGGTCACTCTTGCCACATGCTCCGAGCTTAAGGGGACAAAACAGTCCTATTATCTGAAAAATAAAAAAAAGTAAATTTAATATATAAGTTAGATTTTATGAAAAGATGTTTTCTATAATAATGGTAGGTCGAATTACGTACAATTTGAGTCCTCATAGGCTTCGTATTCACCTACCTGATAGTGGTGACAGTACGTATACGTATCAAAGTATTTTGGTACTGTCCGTAACATTTCAAGTGAACCTATGGATGAAATGGCTCACATTTTTTTACAAGTGCTGTACACCTGTCATTCTTATATGAATGTTGTGATTTTAATTTGCATGTGTAGAAGTTGTTTCATAAAATAATTAGTAGTAAAATTTGTCGACAAAGAATAAAAAATATAGTAGTTTGGTTGTAAAAGAACTTCTACACATGCAAATTAAAATCACAACATTCATATAAGAATGACAGGTGTACAGCACTTGTAAAAAAATGTGAGCCATTTCATCCATAGGTTCACTTGAAATGTTACGGACAGTACCAAAATACTTTGATACGTATACGTACTGTCACCACTATCAGGTAGGTGAATATGAAGCCTATGAGGGCTCAAATTGTACGTAATTCGACCTACTGTTATTATAGAAAACATCTTTTCATAAAATCTAATTTATATATTAATTTTTTTTTTATTTTTCAGGTAATAGAACTGTTTATTCCCTTAAGCTGCTGTAGTAAGTCAAGATCCTACGATTGCGGAGCTATGATTAGCTGTCGTATGTTTCTCCTTTATCCCCTGTCCGTCTCTCTTTCTCTCTCTATTGCATCTCCTATCGATGAATTCGGGATTTGGTATAATCTAAGAATAAGCACCTTTACATTTTTTTCCTTTATATTTTGTGGTTTTTCCATATTTTTCATTCTAGCGAAGCGAGTATAGCCATTATGCGCTAGTAATTATTTGTAGATGGAGTTCCGCTGCCGCTGCGCGGAGATGGTTTTCCATTCGTTAAACCTCACCCAATTCTCTCACGCTTCTCGCTGCTCTATACTGTTTCATCTTTTTTGTTAGCTTATTGTGTATATATATTGTGTATATATATTTTTCTCTTTTATTCAAATTTGGGCAAAATTTTGTTAAGGGCTTTATTAGTTTGTAATATGAATTCTATATGCTTAATCCTATCCAAGCTTCTTTGTTTCCCGCATCGGTTCTGGAGTCTATGTTCTCAGTTTTGGACCAATCGTCACGTGCTTATAAGCTTCGGTCTGGTTCTTCTCGCCGGGGTGCTGAGTAGCTTCTATATCCTATTTGACTTTTTGCTTCGTTTCTGGATTTTATGATTTGTTTGAAGGCTAGTCTTAACCTTTCGCCACCTGTTAAAGGATTATTCCCTTTTATTTCAAATGCCTCTCTCAACCTGCAGATATTTTGGTTACTTGCCATTTTGATTTATTTTAATTCGTCCGGTTTCCTTGAGAGTAGCAGTTGGTTATATGATGGTTGAAGGCTTAGTCTTTCTATTAACCAATATTGCTGAGTTGGTTAATGTCTCCTTCTCTAGTTTGACACTACGGCCGCAGTTGGCGATGGGATTCTTATTACGTTTCTCCGTTCGCTTGATTGACAAAATTCTGTCACTACTATTATTTTCGCTGTTCATTGTTTGGTTATTTCGTTCCGTACTGACTTTCGCTCCTACCACGCTTCGAGTTGAATCATTGTTATACTTAATGTTGTACTTTTTCACTCTACACAATTATAATATTCTCATTGTATTACCCAATTCTTTATTTCAGGTTCGATTAAGCCTTCGTATTCTTTATGACCCCGCTCGCCCGTTGGTTCCTGCGCGTCCTAACCCAGACTCGTTGGACACTTGGGTCGGCGTTCGACCGGCGGATGAGCCATTTTCGAAACCTGTTCTTGGATTTGGAGGATGTGGTCGACTCGGCTACCGTTTCTAAAGCTACTGTGGCACCCGGCCATGGGGGGACTGCCGGAAGAGGTTCCACCTCGCCACCGCCTTCTTGGATCGGACTTCATATATCTTTCTTACCAGCAGTGTGACGACAGGACGCTATCTGTCCTTCGTTCGCACTGCGCGGCGACCGTTCCCTGTATGCTACGAAAGCACTTATACGCCACCTAATGTACAGTGCGAGCATGCGTCAATTTTGATATACACGCGTACTCTGTGCTTTTGCAACACAAGAACGATGTGCACGAGTTTTCTGTAACAATTTTCTAAACACGATTTTGGACATTTCTATCATTTTTGTATTCTTCCGTCATTTTGTAAATGTTGTAATATGAAGTAAATTGTACATGCAGTTAAGGGGACATACCACCTTTAAAATCTGAAACAAAAATTTCAATATTAGATTTTAATTTTAAAATATAATTAAAAAAGAGTCTTTGGCTATAAAAGTACGTACAATAAACATTAAATATCTAAATTTTTATTATATTTCAGGTATTTGTATTTCAGTGAGACCCACACACCAAGCGCCATGTAGACAAAAATTTTAGAGTAGTTATGTGGTAAAGTGATTCGTAGTGTTCTCTGGGAAAACATATTTACTGTCATTGCTGGACAAAACCATGTAAAATTCATCCATCATCTTTGTTGTTGTTATTGTTGGCTTGTATATTTACATGATCTTTAGCTACCCAAGAATTAAATTTTTCGGGATACTCCTTTCAATTTACAAAATATTCTTTTGTCCTACCTCTACCTCTAGTACGCAATACCTCACCGATCTAGAAAATGTTACTAGACAAATCTTTGCGCACCCTGCTCAGCTGCTGTTCGTAAAAACGACCGTCAATTTTTGCGGCAGCCAGATCCTCGAGTGTGTAGACGGATGACTGCCTTGACGTGTCAACGTTTACAATCTTAATTAGTTCCAGTGTCCAACCATCCTCATTTGTTTTTGGAAAAACTGTCCAAGCACGATTAACGCGAACCAAATCATGAACATTGTATTTATAACAAACGTGATCGATGCTTAATACCGTCGCGTGGCACTAAATTTTCACAAGCTTTAGCTGCATTATACATATTCACACTAGATAGCACTATTTTTATTGCACTATATCACGAATCATTGTAAGACTGTAAAATATTCTTTGTGTACGCCTGTCATCTACTGAGACAGCGTCAAGTTTAGTTCAGCTAACTCTACCCGACCGACGCAGGCTATTAAATAAATTGTCTGCATTTACGCGAAAACTTGGCGGTACACTGTGCAATAGTAGTAGTAGTAATAGGTGATGTTGGTCAACTGTCGATAATCATTCTTTACTACCTTCACCAGTCTCTCTACTCTTTTGATGTAAAAAACGTTTTAGCACCTGCTGGTACATTGCTACTTTTTCTTATCATTCAACTCACACGAGTTCAAGATCTTGTTCATTTCGCCATTGAGTTGTAGTACTTTGGAGCCTGGGGTCTGAACTGTGTTAAGTTGGTTGCTACTACTACTGCTACTACTAGTATTACCATATAGCCATCAATCACGAGTGATATGTTGCAGCAGCAGCTGTCTTACACTCTCAATACACTTTTGAGGTACTAAAATCATTTTTTTGTACAGTGTGCGTAAAATGCGATTTTACGTACTTTGCAACTTTTTAAAATCGCATTTACGCTCCCTGTATCAAAAAATATCATTCAATACATGTGCGAAAATTGATTCTACACTCGTGAGTTTATCACCCTCGCTTCGCTCGGGCGACAAACCATTCGCTCGTGTAGAATAAACTTTTACGCACTTGTATTGAAATATACTATTCTAGCATGCTGATAAAATAGGTTTCACTATTATTGGCACCGGAGGTGGACCTTAAATTAATAGTAATATTGCAATCGTAATGTCGCAATCGGTCTCGGTTACGTCGTCTGTGCGTGCACATGAATGCTATCGCACAGGCGCCATACATATACGTATTATAAACGTGGGACATTACACCCCCCCCCCCCCCAGAATATTGTTGTCCTCGGCAATGGAGCCGGCGCAAAAAAAAATGTCCCATGTTTATTAACAAGAAATTAGTCCAGGTAATACAATTAAAGGTATTACCTGGATATAATTATAGGTAATACCGTTATACCAAAATAATTCAACTTAAAAAAAAACGATGTTTTGCTAACTTTTAATGGCTTCTAGGCGAGTCTTTTCAATTTGCATATTTTGCATTCGTATGGGATGCTTCGTGCGCACTGACCGTTTGCCCAGTTTGTATGGCAAACTACGCAAAGTAGCCGATTTGTGTTCTGATGTCCTGTTCCCTGGTACCAGCAGTCATCTTTACATCCCGTACAACTCGTGAATAACGGAGGCTGCGGGACCAATGAATGTTGGGTGTTAATTTCAAGTCTACTTACAGGAACTCTAACTTTATTTTTCAATGCCTCTTCTTTTAATTTCATTCTCTGCTCTCGTTTTCTGATTCTATCTTTCTCTCGTCTTCTTGCTTGTTCCTTTTCCGTTTCTATATCCTTGCTTGATTTTTTTAGATTTCGTTTCTTGCTAGATGATTTTTTTAATGGAATTTTTTTAACAGCTTTTTCTTTCGATGTTTTATCTTTACGTGGTGTGCTTGTTTTCGCGTTATATTCAATTCCCCTGGTAGCTGGTCTTTTCCAGTGCCAAGTTATCCAGCCGATAAGTATTTCTGTTGGTATGGACAAATTCGGCTGTTTGTCCGCGAGGACGAACCGGGTTTCTGTTTTTGATATTTTCTTTCTAGGTTCTCCCACGCAAGTCGTTGGCTGGTGTATATGATGTTTAGTCCTCTTTTTATTGACGATATTGGTTTTTAATTCTTTGCGCTGACTCAGCAGGCACGGCGTAGTCCGCGGGCTCAGCTGTGTCGGTGGACCCGGTGGACTCAGCTGTGTGTCCCACTCCTCGTCCGATATCAAGTCCACTACACACACTGGCAGACTGTTTTTCGTTCTCGCTGTTTACCGGTCCGTCTCTTTTTGCAGGTACATGTTTTGATGCTTGTCCACGTGGGATCAGCAATTCCGGGAGATTAACTTCTACTTCCGATGTCAATTCCACTTGTTGTATTTGTGCTGCTGTGCAGCCCTTAGGTAAACTTCCCTCAACAGTCACTTCACTAGTATTTAGACACTCTTGGGCTTCACTTTTCTTGTTTTTACGCGAACACAAACGGTAATGATTTACTGCTTCCCAGAAATTTTCTTGGGCTGCGTTCACGGCAAGTTGTGCTCTTTCCAATTGTCCTATGGCTTTGTCAAGGATGTCCTTTGCCATTGCCACTACTTCTAACTCAAAATTTATTCCTTCCATAGTGATGTAGTTTTAATGCGTACGATATGCGGTTGCAACGTATACTGGAGCTTGTGGCTTAGCCGAATCGTACGACGGCATAGAGCTAAGGTCAGCATTTTGCCAGGCAATGCTCTTTCTACTTCGTTTTTGTATGCGTTACGACTTTGGATTTAGATGTATCGCTTCTGTATGTCGTTTTTAATTCGAACCATGGCAGCACTTACTGGATCATCGACTTCGATTATTGCATTATTTATATTTTCAACATTCTGTACAAAATATTTCGATTTCAGTGAATGCTTTACATTTACTTTACTTTTTCTCTGAACTTTTTTTTTTCTTACCATACTGGCGTTATTAACGCTAAATGATCTAAACTATTAATAGTTAACATGCTCGATTAGCAATTTAGCAACAATACCATTCTTTAGTGTATGAGTTTACTCTTAAAAATACCAATTGCCAATCAATATAATATAATAAAATCACCAAGCTTATAAACCATTGTTTATAAGTTTATTTTTAACAAACTTGCATTTTAGTAATTGTTATCTTTATTCCTAATTTGCTATTTAAGTATACTTCAACTATATATAATTTAAAAAAAAATTGCCAATTTATAAAAGCTATAACAACCTCGTAATAATGACTGTATTGTCACTCTTTTTTTTTTTTTTACATTTTGCGTCAATTAGTAGTTATTTTTCGATTTTTTCTAATATCTAAATTTTTATGAGAGTGAAAGAAATAAAAATTAATTCTGCCCATCAATGCAAAGAACTGCCTTGAATCGGCAACGGTCTTACGTAGTAATTCAAGGAGTCTACGCTGGAAATTCTTCCTCTTACTGCTAATGGCTGGTGTGATCCTGATGTTTCCTGACCTTGGTAGACTGCCAGCTGTGTACATTTTGGAATTTTTGTAGGTGGTATATGGATGACCGTTTCTGCTGGAGACTGAGGCATGTTAAACTGTGTCGTTACCTCCTCGAAGTTGTGGACCGTGTTTTTGGGATTATAAGCCAGAGGAGGTCTAACCGTTGGGAACTCGAGAATTTCGTCTTTAGTATAATCTAGTGTTTTGGCCTTTTTCTTGTGACTGCGTTTACTCTTTCTAGTGCACAAGTTGCATCCCTTTGTTGGGCAACAATACTTGTATACCACAACTATTAAAGCTACTATAATTAGCGGGCTTACTGCCGCCGAAGAGATGTACGACGTATACAGGTATCCCTCTTTTGGGCTGCAATCTCAGTAAACTTATCTTCGAGTTGCTGGAGCGTGATCGCATCCTCGCTTTCTACCCATTTGCGGATATGTTGTTTCTCCACGTTTGTAATGTCCGGGACTTCGTCAAAAGAGGCATAGCTTCTCATAATGCTATCAGTTGCGAATGTCAGGTTGATTCTGAGTCCTGGGTTATACAGGTAGGTTTCGTTTGTTTGTACAATGTTTACACCGTATAGTATATTTTGGGTAGTGTGACTGCAACACTGTCCGCGTGACGTAAGTATACCTGTCCCACTTATTGTTAATTCGGCCTTGCGTTCATCGTTACACATAATACGCATTTGAGTCGGTTTGATGACCGAATACAGCCATTCGTCGGTACTACTGAGCTTGTTCCAGTGAGGAGTGGACTTGAAAGATATAGATAGCTTACACTTCCTCAGCGTGGCTAGCGTAGGCCTTGCTAGTAGTGCAAACTCGCACGGACTATTCTCATTATCTATGTTGAATGGTAAAGTTGGTGGACACATAATCAATATACTTATCAATATACTTTTTCGTAGCCAATAAATAATTTTGTATGTCATGTGACACTATTAAGTGTGAATACTGTGGGACTAACGTTACATAAGACGTCAAATTAGTCATGATTTCTTGGGGGATTGGTAACGGATGTATTTTATACTGGGAGTATCTTGCTTTGTTCGAAAGTGGAAATTCTAAAATTAACATTAATTTTCCTCCGACCGTATACACATTTATTTTAGACATCGCGTGTAACATCTCTACTGTTACAGTGCTATGCTCCCAGGGTAAGGTATGTCCATTTATTATTCTGAGTATAGATTCAAGTTGCTCGCGTGTAAAGAGCAGTGGGTGTAAGTGACCTTGTGTAGCCGTTTCTACGGTGTTCACAAGAGTTTTATACGAGTTGATACTGTGCTCTAGTGATTGATCAAATTGATGAACCCACCTTAGTAAAGTCTGGACTGTTACTGTCCGATTAGCAAAGGTGTCGAGTTGGTTCGTCCTATTTACGAGCCGTAAGAATTGTAATTGTTGCTCATGTAATGTTCGCTGAGCGTCGTTGAGTTTTTCATGCAACGACTCTAGGTTAGATCTCACTATGTGAGTCTGACTGGCTACTAAAGTTGATATATTGGCCGTCCTCTCATAGAGTCTGTCCACGTCCTGATTCAGCTGCTCTCTATCTCCTGCGCCCATTGTTCCGAAGAGTTGTCGGCTAGTCCAGCCAACAAACTCGAACGGAGCCCAACGCTTAGCTAAAGTGTGGGTGTATGGAGTGAAGCTGTCGTCTGGAATAACTAATGACGGTGCGAAGAATATGTGAAGGTCCTCTTGCAATGATTTCAATGTTCTTTTTATTTTCAAATTATCGGATCATCCCATTTACTGTAATCCAAGGTGACCACAATTCTCCATTTTACTCTCTCGATCTTCACCTCTCCCATGTATTCATAATATATTCCAGGATTTTGCGATAGTGGTGTTAGCTTGTAGTAGGATGGGCCTTCTTCATCCTTGCCTTGACAGAATGGCACCCACGAGAGTATAAGGAACACCGCCAGTGAAACTGTCCGGACCATCTTTCTGTAATAAAAAGATAACGGAGTTTTATTGAAGGTTTATTTATAAAATTTCTCTAGTTTATCCTTATGTTTTACTATTAATTTTCCGTTTGTTGATTCAGCGATTACATTATTATTATCTCTGATTTCTTTTACTATGAATTGGCCATTGTAATATTTATCTAATTTCCCATATCTAGGCTCCTTGAGTACTCTTACTTCGTCTCCTACCTCTATGTTTAGTGGTCTTGCCTTTCTGTCGTAATATTGTTTGTTTTTATACTTGGAATTGATAAGGTTACCTCGAGCTATGATCTGCATTTCTCTTAAACATTCTGTAAGATCTTGTATATATGCGTTATACGTTTCTAACTCATACTCATCAGGTAACTTGTTTGGGGTTCTAGCCGGACGTCCGTATACTAGCTCGAACGGCGTGTAGCCTGTCGATGCATGTACTGAAGTGTTGTACTCGTGCATAGCGAACGGTACCACCTTGTCCCAGTCCTGTTTGCTAGACGCCTTGTTTCTCAAGAAATCCGCCAAGACCATATGGCTTCTTTCCAATGATCCGTTAGCTTGAGGATGATATGCTGTTAGTGCTATTTAGTTTAAATTGATAGATGTCGGACAGTTCGGATAATATCTTATTTCGAAAGCTTCCCCCTCTATCACTCAAAATGATACGAGGTACTCCATACTGTGCAAATAGATGTCTGGATAAAGCATTTGCGATGGTGATCGCTTTTATATTTTGGACGGGCACTGCTATACAAAATTTCCAAAACAGACATTGCATGGTTAAGATATGCAGATTTCCTTCCGTAGTTTTGCAGAGTGGTCCCACTGTGTCGATTGCTACCTTATGGAAGATTTTACTCGGTGTATCCGTGATTACCATTGGTTCCCGTGTTTAATTCTAACCAGTTTCTGTCCTTGGCATATTTGGCATTTGCGGGCATACTCGTGTATGTCCTCCTTCATTCCTTTCCAATAGAATTTTTCCCGGACGCGTCTATAGGTTTTTGTCATTTCTCTGTGTCCTCCAAATAAGCTATTGTGATAGTCCTCTAATGTCGCTAAGCGGTACTCAGGTGGCAGTGTCCTGCATGTCCCATAGCAAAATGTTATTGACATGTTAACATTATGGAAGACATCCTTGAATCTTTGCACTAAGGTTCTTCTGGGCAATGTGTCCGTTGGCTCACCCGTTCTAGCTATTCGGAAAGAACGTAATTTCTTTTCTAGGATAAGTTTCTTTAACGTGTCCAAGCACTTGTTTAGGTTGCTTGGTTTCACGTCATCTCCAGCCTTGTTAGTTATTACTAGGTTGAATATGTAACGTTTACGGTTGATAGTTACGATTACGTCCCCTACTTCGGCTTCTGCTTTCGCTAGATCTTCTTGGTAAATAGCTTCAATATCAGCGAGTAGCTTGTTTGTACCTGTGGACAAGTTCAAGTCTTTGGAGACAAAGTGGACTATATTATCTTTTAAGTAGGTCACGCATTCCCTGGTACTCAGCAACTTTAACCTCCCCTTCACCTCCATAGGTTCCACAATGTGTAGCAAGGGTGCAGTTACTGGTACTTCTATCTTTTTGGAGTTGGTAATATCTGAAGTTAAAGTTGGTGTTGGTGGTAAGACGGCGGCTTCGTCCGCCACTTGCTTGGCTCTTTTGCTCGAATGACCTTTTGCTCGAATATTATAAACGTGGGATATTACACATATACTAATGTCGATCAAACTGTAAGATGCATGCACCGTAGCGGCAATTTTTCGGTGTATCCTGCGTCACGCCCATCATTAGAAAGTAAAAGAGTCAAGATAAGGCATCGAAAAGAGGCATAAGAAAACAAGATATTTAATTTTTATTTTTGCAAAAATTAAATAAAAAATGGATAAAAGAACTTTGATGATTATATACTATTCATTTTTTCAAAGTTTATTTTACTATGGAATAATAGTCTGGGGAGGGGCGTATAATAATTATTTAAACTTATTACAAGGAATACAAAAGAAATTACTCCAAATTATAAACAAAAATCAGTTTCAAATGCAATATACTCGTCTTACCGTACTGCAATTGTTCCAATTAGAAACTGTTTCGTATCATTATCCAAGCTTTACAAATATTTACAGTACAAGCACTTGTATTACTAGGAACAAGAGTATACAGTTGCCAAAAATTAGTAAGACTGTGAGTAAAAAGAACAGCTTTTTCGTAGCTATTAATGTATTCAACTTGTTAAAGACTGACTCAAAAATCTAAAAACTACCAAAGTCACTATAAAGAAAAGACTAAAAAGTTTAATAAGAGAAAAGTGTGTATTGCATAGCATAAAGAGAAATTTATTCGCACTGTTACTTGACTTTTGCGTGAATCTTTATTAAGTTATCAGAAAGATGCTGTAACATCTTTTTATTGTACCATTCCTATGTATAGACAACTATGTTTGTCTTTATAGGTGTTACCTTCGTACGTGGACAAACTATTTATTGAACTCTCCGTTCTGAGTATAGGTTTCGCTAATACTTGGGATGAAGTCGTTCGCTCAAAAATTAATTTAGAAAAAACGCGTTATAAAAAATTATAAATTCCCGTTCCACTCTAATGAATAGACTTCACTTACTGTTGGTCAAAAAGTCGCCGTTTCTGGAGTCCGAATCAACCAGCACAATAATTTCAAAATATCCTTAAGATATAGCGTGTTTTGAGCAGTAACGTTAAAAACCTGCTCAAGCACAACTAATCCCACCTAGTTTTACCAAATATTTTATTTTCACTTACTTGGATAATTTATGAATCAAAAATCACTGGCCCGTGATTTTCTTTCCTTTATTACTTGTAGTTGATGCAGGAATTAAATTAAAAAAACAAATAATACTTAAACACAAATTGCACACTAAAACCAAATTTTCTATTTTCAAACAATAAGGCCAAAATTCTGCTACAAGAAAACTAATTTAACTTACAGTCTTCTGTGATTTCTGTTCAACCTCCCTCATTCAGCTCTCAGAGTGATCTGCCGATTTTTCCTACCCTCGATCGTCGCTCGCATCCCCCGCGTTATTTCCCTTTCCTTTCGCTCTAAAGCCCACCTACTTGCCATGTCGTAGCACCCTCTATGTCGGTCATCGACCTATTAGAGCTCTCCGTTCCGCTTCGCGTCCGCCTCTTCCGGTCTCTCCTGTTGCCCTTAGCCAATATCCTCCACTTTTCCCTACTCTATAACCCACGCTATGATCCAAGTTCTGCCGATCTCCGCTTGGCGTCGCTTGCCGTTCTTTTTTTTTGCTACCCCTATACTCTAGCTTTACTTCACTTGACTGCCTATATTAAATAAAGGTTATTCTACTGCAATTTTTATTTATATATGAATAAATTGCAAGTATAAGAAACGCGTATATTATATACATACAAACAAGAATGAGAAATTGATACATAAAAAAACTAATTCCGGCTCCAGACTGTCGCGCAGTTGCAGCTGTACGGATCCCAAACAAACACAATTATAAAACAATTTAGTCCATACTGCAAACGTCTGCTAAAATTTACCGGCCTGCGCACAAATTTTATGATAGGGTCGCTGCCCGTCGCCTGCTTATCTCCGATTGCTCGCTCCGCACGCTTTTAATGACTATTTATCTGGCCGGGCTAATTACCTGTCCAGACGTTCGGTCTACAAACTATCTTTGCGCATCTATATATATATATATATATATATATATATATATATATATATATATATATATATATATATATATATATATATATATATATATTTAATTTTCTTATGACGTAACATAGGATGCCGTCGTATGACATATGTATATGGTCTCAATAAATGAATAAATAAATAAAATAAATACTTCAGACATTGGGATCTGACGAAGCCATTGGCAGGGTCAGACGTGTAGTAAGGGGGTGTGCATAATACGCAGCTTTTTTTTTAAATAGAAAAGGTAAAAATAGAAAGAGGAATACAGAGTGAAAGTGGAGAGAAAGGTGAGTAAAACAGGATAATAGGACAAGAAAGGGCGAGAAAGGGAGAAGGGAGAGAAGGGAGAGAAGGAGAAAGTGCAAGGAGGAGGTTAGGAAAGGTAGAAAAGGACGGAGATAGAGGAGAGAGCGGCAAAGCCGCGGGCCATGAACTATAGAGAAGAGGAGACGGCAGAGGTGACGATAGGGAACCAGGAACAGAGGAACGAAGAGGAACAGGAATTTAAGACTCCGAGCGGACTGGACGGGAGCCGGAGAGAGAAATTCAAACGTGCAGGTGGGAAAGCACGCCGAAGACAGGGAAGGGAAGAAGAAAGGAAAGCGGAGGAAAGGGGGGAGCGCTAAGGCAATTGGAGCTCCCAGAGAGCTTCAAAGTAGATAAAACGGAGAGGGGAAAAAGGAAAGAAAGGTCACCGGAAGAGAAAGAGGACAAGAAGAGAGAGTGGAAAGAGGACAGGAGAGAGAGAGACACGTTAGAGAAGAACGGATCGACGGGGAGATTCCCGCCAAAGCGGAGGAAAGGGGGGAGCGCTAAGGCAATTGGAGCTCCCAGAGAGCTTCAAAGTAGATAAAACGGAGAGGGGAAAAAGGAAAGAAAGGTCACCGGAAGAGAAAGAGGACAAGAAGAGAGAGTGGAAAGAGGACAGGAGAGAGAGAGACACGTTAGAGAAGAACGGATCGACGGGGAGATTCCCGCCAAAGAAGGAGGAGGGAAAGGAAGGTGAGAACGAGGGGGAGATGGAGAAATTCCAAGGAATACTGGAAAGGATCCTGAAGACCCTGGAGGAGGAGAAGGAGGAAAGGAGAAAGGACAGGGCAGAATGAGAGAGAAAATGGCTAGAAACGGAAGAAAGGATAAATAAGAAGCTAGAGGAGGTGAGAAGCCTAGTGCAGAAGGAGAAGAGGGAGAGGACAAGGGCGGAGGAGGAGATGAAGAGGGCAACCGAGGAGGAGAGGAGAAAGAGGGAAGAGCGAGAAAGAGAAATGGAGGAGAAGATAAAGAAAATGGAGGAAGAGGCAAACACTAGGCAGACAGAAGGAGGAGACCAGAGAGGGGAAAAGGGGTCAGAGGAAAGGGAGCAAGAGAAGAAGCAACTGAAGGAGTTAGAGTGGAGAATTGAGGAAGGGGAGAGAGAAAGGAAAAGGGACAATGTGGTGGTATCAGGGCTGAAAGAAGGAAAATGGGACAAAGCAAAGGTGGAAGAATGGGTAGATGAGAAGCTGGGGATTTCGGTAAAGGTGAAAAGGACGTGGGTCATCAGAGGAAGAGGTAAGAGCAAAATAGGAGTGGAATGTGAAAATAGAGAGGAGAAAGAGAAGATTATGGAGGAAAAGAGCAAGTTGAAGGGGACGGACTGCTTCATCGACCACGATTTGACGTGGCGAGAGAGGAGAAATAGAGAAAGGTTGAACGGGCTCGCAAGAGAATGGAGAAGCGAAGGAAAACCAGTGAAAGTAGGAAGAAACAAGTTAACGGTAGGAGACATGACGTACTTCTGGAACGAAAGAGAGGATAGGCTTTTTCGAGAGGGGGAGGCAAGATGGAGATGAGAAGGACAAAAGGGAAGAAAGGGGAAAAGGGAAAAGAAAGAAGAATTCAAAGGTGTTGAGCTGGAATGTGGCAGGACTGAAAGGAATAGAAGAGGAAGGATGGAGATACATATTAGGATTTGACGTCATATGTCTACAGGAAACGTGGGCAGAGAGCGGTGAGGAGGAAAGAATAAGGAGGAGAATGAAGGGCTTCGAAACAGAGGTAAGAGTGGCGAAAAAGGGGGGGAGCAGAGGGAGATTAAAGGGAGGAATGGTAATGGCAGTCAGGAATGATAGGAAAGAGGACAAAGTTGAATGGTTGAGAGGAAGATCAGGAGAAGTCATAGGTGGCAAATGTAGTATAAAGGGGGAAAAGTGGTGGATAGGTTCGACATACATGAGGGAGGAGAAGGATAGGAACTATGAAGAAATAGAGGAGATGGTAGAAAGAGCGGGGGGGGGGGAAGATACTCTGGTGTGGAGACCTGAAGGCGAGAACAGGGCAAGAGGGGGGTTTTTTAGATGAAAAGGGAGTGGAGGAAAGGAGGGAGTCAAAAGATAGAGTAGTGAACAAAGAAGGCGAAGAGCTGCTAAATAGGTTAAACGAGTGGGGGCTTTCAATCCTAAATGGAAGTACAGAAGGGGATGAGGAAGGGGAACTCACGTACGTGGGGGGAATGGGATGCTCGGTAATAGACTATGGGATAGTAAATGAGGAAGGCAGGAGAAAGGTAAAGTCAATGAAGGTAGAAGATAGAATGGAGTCAGACCATGGAGCATTGGAATTGGAACTAGAGACAGGGAGAAGTTCTGAAGGGTTGGAAGAGGAAATGAAAAGAACGATGTGGACAGAGGAGGCCATCAGGGAGTATAGAGGTTGGCTAGCTAAAGGGGGGGAAGCAAAGACGTGGAGAGATTTAAAGATAAAAATAAGAAACGCGATCCAAACAAAGAGGGGGAGAAGAAAAAGGAGAGGTGACAGCAGATGGTGGGATGAGGATTGCAGGAAGGAGAGGGCAGAAATGAAAAGGGCAAAAAAAGGGATAAGGAGGTGGGGAAAAGACAGGTTCACGCAGGCGAAAAGAGAGTTAAGGAGCATGTATAGAAAAAAGAAGGAGGAAGGGATGAAAAAAGAGCTAAGGGAGGCAAAGGAGGATAGGTCAGGAAAAAAATTCTGGAGAATGGTGAAAAGGAGAAGGAAAGGAAAAAGGGAGCAGATAGATAAAGGGATAGAAGATAAGAGTTGGTTAGAGTTTTTTAAAGGGCAACTGGGAGAGAGAGAAACGCAGGAAAGAAGGAGAGATAATGAGGAAGAGTCGGGGAAAGAAGAGGAAGCAGAGGAGAGAGAGATAGAAGTAGAGGAAGTAAAGGAAATAATCAAGAAGCTAAAGGAAAAGAAAGCACCAGGAGAAGATGAAATCCAGAATGAGGCTTGGAAGCAGGGCGGAGGAAAGATTGTGGAGGAATTAACGGAGATACTAGGAAAGATTTGGAAAGGAGGAGGACTGCCAGAAGAGTGGAGGAGAGGGAAAGTCACGCCAATCTATAAGAAAGGCGATAAGGGGGAGTGGAAGAACTACAGAGGAATCACACTAATGGACACAGGATACAAAATATATGCGGAACTGATAAAAGGAAGATTGGAGAAGAAACTGGAAGAAGAGGAAAAGTTAAGCGACACGCAGATGGGATTTAGAAGAGGGAGAGGTACAACGGACGCTATATATGTGGTAAACAAGGCGGTGGAGCAAGAGCTAAGGAAGAAAGGAGGGAAGGTATACGCGTGCTTCGCGGACATGAAAGCAGCCTTTGACAAAGTAAACAGGGAAGAAGTGCGGAAGATGATGAGGAAGCTGGGAGTGAATAGAAGGATAAGGGAAAGGGTAAAGGAAATTTATGAGAAGACGGAGTGTGAAGTAAGGATAAGGGAAAGGAATGTAGGCAGTTTTGAGACGCAGAAGGGAGTGAGACAGGGATGCCCGCTGAGTCCACTGTTGTTTAACGTGGCAATGGCAGACTTGGAAGGAGAGATGGGAAAGGTGCAAGAAGGAGGAATAATATTAGGGAGAAGGAAAGTATGGTCAATCTCATATGCAGATGATGTAGTAATGCTAGCAACAAACGCGAGCGGGTTGAAACAAATGTTAAGAAGATTCAAAGGATACATCAAAAGAAAGGGATTGGAGCTAAACACAGAGAAAACGAAGATCATGATTTTTAGAAACGGAGGAAGAAGGAGGAGGGAAGAGAAATTTGAATGGGTTGGAAGGGAGATAGAGGTGGTGAAAACATTTGAATACTTGGGATACACGATGAAAGAAAACGGGAAAGAGGAAGAACAGGTGAAGAAGGTGAAAGGAAGGGCAAATGCGCTGATAAGTACCCTGTGGGGCCTAGGAGAGGCAACGTTCAAGGTCAGCTGGAAGATGAGGATGAAGTTGTTCGACGCTCTAGTGCAGAGCGTAATAGAATATGGGGCGGAGATATGGGGTTGGAAAGGGCAGGAGGATTTAGAGAAAATACAGAGAAGGTACATCAAATGGGTGCTGCACCTAGATAGGACCACGCCGGCACATGTGATTCACTGGGAGACGAAAAGGTTTAAATTAGAGACAAGGACAAGGAAAAGGGCGGTTAGGTTTGAAAGGAAACTGAGGAGAGCAAAAGAAAATACTTTGCTAGGAGAATGCTGGAGGCTGCTGAAGAGAGAGAGGGAGAAAGGGCAGAATGGAAGGGAAGAGGGAAGGACGTGAGAAGAATGGAATTGGAGAAGTGCGGGATATCGGTGGAGGATTATACGAGAAGAATGGAGGAGGAAGAGGGAGTGGAGGAGGAAATAGAAAGGATAAACAAGGACACACAATGGCAGAAGTGGAGAGAGGAAATAAAGGAGTCCAGATATGCGGGTGAAATAAGGGAGGTAATGATGGAGCAGGGAGAAATACCAGAGTACCTGATGGAAGTGGGAGAACACAGAAGAGGGGCGCTCAGCGTTACGGCAAGGTTCAGACTAGGGTGTGAGACAAGAGGGAACAAATACTGGAAGAAGGAAGAAGAAAGGGTATGCAGGCTATGTGGGAGTGAGGAGGAGACGCTTAAACATGTGTTCGAAGAATGTGTGGAGACGAAGATAGAGGGGAAAAAGTGACAGGAAATAGTCGGAGGGAGAAGAACGCAAGTGGGGAAACTCTATAGCACTATATGGAGGAGGAAAAATAAAGAAAGGCAGCAAGAATAAAGGAGGGGAAGGCAAGGAAGGAAGGAAAAGAAAGGACGAAGCAGAAAGGAGATCTGAAAAGCGCGCGCATAGCTTGCGGGGAAGTCTAGGGAAATTCCCTAGGAGGAATTAGACGGGGGGAACAAGGAGAAGAAAGAAGAACGAGAGGAACAGAAAGGAGAGCACATGGTGAGGAGAGTAGAGAGGTTATAGCAGGGAGAGAGAGAGCGTGCAAAGTCAACAGAGAGAAAAAGAAGATAAAGAACCAAAGGCGACAAAAAAGTAGGAGGGAGAGATGTCGAAGCATGAGAGAAGAGTGGAGAGAGAGATGCGGGATATGAAAGAGGAGATGAAGGAGTGGAGGGTGAAGCTGCAATTGGAGAGAGGGAGAAGAGAAGCGGCGGAGAGAAAGATGATGGACATAGAAGGTGATGTAGAAATTTTGAAAGGAAAATTGAGTGAGGAAAGGAGAGAGAGGGAGAACATGCAGAGAACAGTCAAAGAATTAAAGGGACTGGTAGAAAAATTGGAAGGAAAAGTAAGGAGAGAGGAAAGAAAAGGGATTGAAAGGGAAAGGATCAAGGTGAAAAGTGAGGTTAGGATGGTGAACACCAACAAGAGAAAGAGGACGGAGGGAGGGAGGAGCAAAGTAGGAGAGAGAGGTGTGATCATCCATAAAGGGACAAACTGGAATGAGAAGGAGGTGCTGCAGGACTGGCTGGACGAGATCCTGGAGGGAACGAGTTGGGAGCTGGAGGAGACAGCAAACCAGGACACAAAAAAAATCATATTTGCGGCAGAAGAGGAAATGGAGAAGATATGGAAGAGGAGAGAGGAAATTAATGAAGGGGGAAAGGTGAGAATAGAGCAGTGGATGAGTTGGGAGGAGAGAAGGGCAAAGAAAGAAGCCATGGGGATAAGAGAGAGAAGAAGAGAGGAAGCGAAAAAGAATGGGGAGCTGCTAAAAAACGGGGACTTCAAGGTGAGAGTGGACTGAATCATGTACGAGTGGAAGGAGGAGGAGGGAAGGATCAGAAGGGTAAGAGAGGAAAAGAGGAGTGAAGAAGAGGTGAGAGAAGAAAGGAGGAAGAAGGAAGAATAGAAGGAGAGATAAAATAAAAAAGAGTAGAAAAGAAGAAGAAAAAAAAAAGAAAAAGAAAAAAAAGAAAAAAAAGAGAGGCGTATTAATGACAGAACATTGTAAAATACTAATGTATGAATGCAATAAAGATTATTATTATTATTATTATTACTTCAGACATTGGTAGAGAATTGGTATACCGTAGTATCTCCCTTCCAGCCCCAGCTTCAGTATTCACTTTCACGCTCACAGGAAATCACGGCTCAAAAAAACCGTGACCAGAGAAGTCTTCCGTAAAAGATTGTTCAAATTTGGGTGGTGAGTCTTATTCAGGTTGTTATAGGCCTTGGTTAGATGTTGTGATTCCCTTCAAAATAGCGTATCATAAACGGATTATTCGAATACATGCTACTTCATCGAATAACAAGCTTGTAATTGTCGTGATCAAAAAAGATCCATAGACACCAATATGGACAAATTGTGTGGAACTGAATTGGAACGAGCTCATTATCCACAGTAAAACATCTTTGATTGTATTTTCAACGGAAACTTGAAAAACAATAAAGAGTAGAGAATTAGAGAAGAAATGCTTTATTGTTGTGAGTTCCTTTGCCACAATTTATAAAATTGTTTGTTACAAGTACATTTCAGATTATATAGTATTAATTTACTAAATTTCTTCCAATAATATAATGTACATATCTTTACTACACCTTGGCCAGTTAATTTTTGTTATGTGTAAATCATCTACTTTAAACCATTTTTTATACAGTTCACCATATTTGTACAATGTCCTGAATTAATGCTTAAACTGTCATGAAAGATTGCATTAGCAACTTTATATATTTTGTTACCTACGTATAAATCTGTGTTAGAAACATTTTTTATTTGACAATCAGTTAGTTTTATCACTACTGACCGCACCGTCAGAACCATACTACCGTACCATCATTCCCCCTACCACAGTGAACACACCGGGTAAAGGAAATCCTGGTGATAAAGAAAATTGAGAGCATCACCCTCGTGAGCACACGTGGGTGCTACCCCAAGTCACAGAGTCGTGCACATATATCTCTATAGGACACCTCCGCCGTCTCTACACCATAGCGCCATATTTCTTTTATCACTGTGTGTACAAAGGACAAAGGAAATACGGAAGCTGAAACAAGAAGTCTCGTGTAGTCGTGCGCACACGTCTCCACAGGACTCATTATCCTCACCTAACGTGCCAATTATTACTGTGCGCTCACAGGGTAATAGTAACCGTAGCGTAGAATAAACATCTGGAAGCAGCGTAGTCATACACCTCCGCACCGTACCGTACCGCAGCGATACCTAGATAGGCCGTATCGTAATACCGTTTGTCTACCAAAATCTAAACACGGTAACTTTCGTTTAATATTGTAAACTGTCTAAATCACACGCGTTGGTTTATTTGTTTCGGATCGAAGGGAACAACTAAAACTGCACTTCTATAGAAATATATTATAATATAGATATACTATTTGTTACAAATAAGCTCTGTTATTTAACCATTTCCCTTCCCAATTCTGGTTCCCGACTGAGATTCCGGCAAAAGGGAAACACTACCATTACAAAAGTAATCGATTTTCGTTCGCAAAAGCAAATATATCATGCACATATAAGGGTCCTAAATTAATTACACTTTTTGAAATGTGCAGCAATAAATTAAATATTGTATGTTATCTGTTGATTACCGAAGTAGTTTTGGAAGTGGACGACAAATTCAACTAATAAATTATGTGCAATATTTAATTTTTCATATACGATAGAGTTACTTATTAAAATTTGTATTGCTTATATGAGTTTTGACTAGTGCGTCAAATACTTGCTTTGAATTATTCCCTGTAACGATACAAGACTGTAATTTAGTAACCATAAACGAGCTCCGTGAAGTTCCAAAATATCTTTCGAATATAGTAATAAAAAATACCATTAATTGCAGAATCTTTAATAACTGTTAGAAAGAAATTGCGGGTGCTCCTATTATTTGTAAAAAATCAAAAGCTATGAGACCTACGAATATACGGATCACTCACCATATACATGCTATTAAGGTATGAAACCAGCTCTAATCGATTGCAATTTAATTGCAGGTTTTTATTATTCAGTATAAATAATTATTCAGTTATAAATAAATTAGGTTTCCGGTATTTTGCAGCCGATTTCGACAGTTGAATATTCCACGTTCCAGCTGTCTGAACTCCCTCTCCCCATGATCGGAGTGCGATACGCGCGCGAGTGCATGGATATGGATGGTTTAAATCATCGAATCAACAGGATCAACATCATAACTTAAATTTATGTCATATTCAAGAATAGTTGGACATGTTTTTTAAAAATCGTATACCTTACTTTGACAATTGGATTTGAAAAGCATTGAGCAACAACAGTTTAATTATCAGATAAAGATAAAAGTTATACATAAAAAAGCTGATGTGATTTAAGAATAATTTACTATGTAGTTTTTTCTTTTTGCTATTAAGGGATAGTTCAAGCTTCTTGAAGACAGAATGTGTTGGCTACGCATTAAGTACTTCAACAACAAAGTACTTCAACAACAAATCAATAAAATTAATTAGACAGAAATTATATGAAGGGTTAATATCAATGTGAATGTAACAATATTGTTAAAAAATATCGTTTGAGAAAGGTATAGGTAAGTTTTATTGTATTCTGTACGTAATTTATTATGTTTATTAAAAGTGTACAACTCAATCTTATAGATGAGCATAAGTGAGAGCTCATCTGTGAAATTGAAAAAAAAGCGAGAGACAAAACTCAAGGTGTATAAAGATGAGTGTCTTGGCCAGCATAAGTTTAGTGTGTGAGGGAAGAAAGAAAGCTCCTTTTCTCAGCTGTGAGAAAACGGTGAAAGTTCTATTACCGATGACAGTGCACTGCTGCTTCATAGTGAGGCAACTATTTAAGGTGATGCCTAAGAGTTTAAAGGAATCGTCAGGAACAATGGCTTTTCCGTATCATTATTGCGGGAAGGTCATGCTACTGTATTCTGCTTCGAAAATCGCGTGACTCGAACCAAATGGCTTTAGTCTTATTTCTATTGACACGAAACCCATTAGTCTGAGCCCAAGGGACTATGCACTCCAAGACCAAGTTAATCTAACGGATAAGGTTAGGCGCATCTTTTGCGAAACCATGGGCGTAAATGCAAAAATCCGCGCATAAATGCCGTTTGAACCCTGTATCATTGCGGAAACCCGACTAATGAGGGTTGAGCAGATTTCTGCTTTCAATTTCGTGAAAAAGTGCAGTCTTTTAGAAAGCGTAGATATAACCCGGTCGGTCGGACCGCATTTGTACGCATTTGAAATAAAAACGGTCTTCATGGGATATACGTGCGGTGGGCCGAAGGTCACGTAACGGCTCAGACGCGTCAGAGCCCACGAAAAACCGATTTAAGTAATCAGGTGAGACTAAAAGTAATGTATGTGGCTTCTTTTTTCCTCGCTAGTTTTCTACTAAATTCGTTCTTAACTTTTCTTAATTACAAAGTTTTTTATAGTGAGTTTTATTCCTATTGCATTTATTATCATTAAGTCTGTGTTATGCTTCATTTCTTTCGTTTCTAAGAGATCGTAATGCAGGTGTCATCCATGACAAAGGTTGATGTGTAGGAAGGGCGGGACCTGCGCATTGGGGCATGTTTATTATAGAGATCTAAGAGAGTCGCTGTTAGTATTTGTACCTTTTCATCAACGACTTGCCGCGTGGTAACAGCTGACCAGTCTAACACTCCGAGAGCCTCCCATAATGCGTAAATGTCGAAATGTTTGTAAATACGATGAGTTATCGACTTAGCTTTATAGACTGGGTTAAAAGCAACAGGGATTGATACAAAGATCTGATTGATACATGAGCTGAAATCCAAGGCTGATGAAGTTGCCAGAAAGTCAGAGATGCTATGTTTTTGAGGTACAGTTATAGTCAATCGTTGAGTGAGAGTTGTCGAGGTGCTAAGTAGAACCGTACGGGACGGGGATAAGATCCAAAGTGAGCAATGATTGATGAAGATTACGCGGTTCGTAGAGTTACTGTACCACTCGATGTTTAAATCGCCCATAAGAAGAAGTTGATCGTAAGCAGAGTTGCAATTGAGAATCGTCTCTTCAATGTTGTCCCATTGAATAACTCGCTTTCGGGGGGCTATATACTAATACATAAAGTATCTTGTATCGATTAACCGTGATCTCTGCCAGCAAGAATTCCGGTCGTTTGCGTACTCCTCAGAACGCTCGGAGGTCGCGACGATTTTATTGACGATTATCTGTGCACAAAGCAAAGCTCCTTTGCTTGTACAAAAGACTCACTAATCCCGAACACAAGAGGTTTGTGGCGCAATATGAGCTCAATGTCGTATTTGTTATGTGCGTTTGTGCGTTTCTGTGACCAAACAAAAGATTGCAAGAATTAGGAGGTGACTTATCTGCCATAATTTATATGGGTGGACTTTCGTTCTATTCTAACACGCAGAAAAGCACATTTCGCTTTGTCCAACGCAGAGTGTGACTCACTAAGCTTGCTCTACTTACAATTAGCGCAACAGACCTTGTTTTTATTTTTGCATTTATTTATAAGATGATCGCCGGCGCAATTTCCGTATATCGCATTACCCTCGCAGTCGTCAGCTTTATGGCCTAATTGCAGGCATTTAAAACATTGAAGGACCGTAATATGGTCGGCGAAATTATAAAGTTGCCACCCAATATTCACTCTGTCGTATAGCAAGATGCGGTCACGACACTCAGTACTCATCTGAACTACGCAAGACCTCAATTTTTTCTTGCTCGCCGCATATATACAGCGAACCTTAAAACTGTCAAAATAAGGTCAGGGAAATTCTGACTAATTAGAAATCTTCCGATGTCCTCTTTCTCACATTCGACTCGAATACCATGAATAATGATCCTGGTTCAAGCTTCGTGTCACAAATATCATTAACTAGCTTCAACATCGGACGTAGAAAACGCATATTTTACAGTTTTCGATTACTTCCATAAAAAATAATAAATAAAATGACTTTTCAGTGCACGTGTCTTATCATTATGTGTTATCATAATTTTTTCAACAAATTTTGACCATTTAGTTTTTAAGATATGAATTATTTTTAGAAAAAAATCACCTTTTTTCTTTTTGCTACTAAAAGGAGTAGTCAATCCCTATCCCCTTATGAGAAAAACTGGGCTATTTTAAGTTCTTTCAGATGCATAATAGCTTAGTAGATTATATCGACATCATTTAAAAACGTAAAAACATTATTTTCTAAAATCAAAAATTTCCGTCCCTTCTCAGACTCGTGTAGAACCAGCTTTCGCACACTATCAAAATATACTATTAGCATAATTTAATGTGACCAATTTTAAGATACTTTGACATGCTTAATCCATTTTAAGAGTAGTAATTTTAGCTATCCCCTTGTTTATATCTATTCAGTAAACCTCCATGATAATAAATGAGAGATCTTCAGCGATCGAGGTAATTTGTACTGATAATAAGTTAATAGGCTATCGTATTTATCGTTACAGAAAGAATGGCTCGAAAAATGTGATCAAGCAAAAAAATTAAAAATTCCTCAAGAAAGATCGATAATTATTGATCAACAGCATTCTATAATATGTAAACATATGCTTGCATCTTCTCCTTCAATAAATTTGGATTCGAATAACGGTTGTGAGTAATTGTATACTATCTAATATTTTATATCTAATACATACTTTTTCTATCTGTCGCCTCTGTGGATCTAAGATTTTAATATCATATTCCTAAACCAAGAAAAACATTGTATATAAGATTAAAATATGAATTATTTTTTAAACATTAATATTTTACAGTTATAGCATAATAAATAATTAAAAATAGGTATTAGGAAATAGGGACTTCATCTGGATTAGTTTTATTTTATATATAATATTGTAATGAGGGTATTTGTTATAAATGTGAGCTGTATTATGTTTATATAAATAATAATTTATTTACCGCAAAGTTAGCCCGTGACTCGCAAGCGTTTATGTTATTCTGAACGCTGATGGTATTAGTCGCGTCTCTATTTCACGTTGTATTGTGATGTTATTGTGCGGACTCTGGATACTTATTCATAGTCTGTCTCTACGCTTGTATGCTTATGCGGACTATAGATGTCCGCTCTATTATGTTTGATGATTTCTTACCTCATCATTGACACTAATAGTGCATCAAGTAGATCAGCGATGACTCACAAACAAGACGGAGTTCCACTTTTCACCACGAATAAAGTCCATTTGTGGAAGTCACAATCTTCTGCTTCCTGTTTGCCCTCAGTGATCAAGAGGTGGTACGTAGTGCGCAGATATTCAAATTTGAATTTTCAAACTATAGGGTGCGTCTTGTATAGAAAAGGTGGGATCTTCTCAAGATTTTAGTATATGCTTAAATTAATTTATACGTATACACGTGTAATTTTTTATGAAAATACACG
Source organism: Muscidifurax raptorellus (assembly GCA_020010945.3). Taxonomy (NCBI): domain Eukaryota; kingdom Metazoa; phylum Arthropoda; class Insecta; order Hymenoptera; family Pteromalidae; genus Muscidifurax; species Muscidifurax raptorellus. The sequence goes on from JAHUUD020000054.1 coordinate 539,207, forward strand.
TAAAAATATATATGACTTATACATTACAGGTATTAATAATAATATATTGCAAATCATAATTTTTTTTGTTTATTCAGTCGTTTCTTAAGGAAAAATTAAAAATACGTAATTTTCCGAAAAAACGTTAAAAAGATAGATTCAGTATTTAGCTTATAACTTTGGGACCAAATTTTTTTTCAAAAACGTTTCGAGTGCTTATTTTATGTGCAATTTGCTATCAAAATATCACATAAAAAAATCGATTTTTTCAAGAAATATGACTGTTTTGTTCCTTTAAGAAGAACCGCGGTAAACGGCTTATAGGCAAACGTGATGTCGAATAGCTCTATAAAATTAGCCCATTCTGACAGTGTAACCATCAGCTCCCGGATTACTGCGAAACTGCGTATCTCCTCTGTCAACACGACGTTTCGTAAGGTGCGTAAGCATTTCCCCAGATCCGCTCGCAGAGGACGGTCCTTCGAACTTTTAAAGAATTTTATTAATTTTTTAACAAAAACATTTTTACAATCGCATATTGTCGAACGTAGAACTAATTTAATTGTGACATCGAATATAAATTTGCAAAATAAGTAAGTTTCGTAAGTCCAACAAAAAAAAATCATTATTACAACAAGTGCTCGAAATGTGCACCATTAACTGTTTGACAGTGAGCTAGTCTATTATAAAAACTATCTACGGCATTTTGAATCATATCTGCTGGAATCGATGCAGCTGCATCTAAAAGTCTCTGCCGAAGTTCTTCGATAGTTTGTGGGTTTGTCCTATAAACAATGCTTTTCAGGTAACCCCACAAAAAAAAGTCTAGTGGCGTAAGATCGGGTGATCTGGCTGGCCACTCAATCTCTCCTCTTCTACCGATTCATCTACGAAGAAAAATACCATCTAAATAGGCTCAGCAGGCGGAGCAGCTTCATCTTGCTGGAACCACGTTTCATCGAAGCCTTCACCAGCTCGCATAATTATTGCTGGAATGAAATTCGACCTCAAGGTCAAACGCAAGGTCACCGTTAGGTGCATGTTTTTAAACCCTACAACTTTGATTCGAAGCATTTTTTTGTAAAAAACGTTTTTTTGGAGTTACGCTGGTGTCCCGGTCTCTTTGAATCACCCTGTATATAGATCAACTATTATTATGCGATGTATTCATTTAATATATCGGTAATTGTATTGAGATGCTGCGATATAAGTTGGTAAAATGTATCGATAACATAATTGCGGCTAAATGGAATTTAATCTTTCATTTCTTTCGCACGCGTTTGTACAGTAGCTGTGATGGTCTTGAACCATACAACGTCAATTAGATCAATAATTGTTTTTACAAGTGTCGTTGTATAAATGCCAAGTTTGATTACCGGTATATTATCTAGATTAACACTCTTAATATAGTCTGCAGTCTCTCATGCAACACAACTCACACTACTCGCTACAAGCTTAAGATATTTTAGTCGCGCATTTACAATAAACTCATTTAAACAGAGAAATTTAACTTTTTTTTATGATGATGTTTTGAGATACCGTCTGCTGAGAACACCAAATTTCCTGCGCGGATTATCATCCTCCATTTCGATAATCCTGTCATTCTGACTGTGGGTAAATTTTACTTTCCATCACGTGCCACAAATCTGTTAACCGGCCATGTTTTCCCTGTTGCCGCTACTGCGGTGTCCAGAGAAATACTTGGAAAAGTCGGTGAAACACTTTGTGAACTCTAGCCACGCATCGTGGGTAAAAATTATTTCATTAGAGTTGTCGCCCAGTATTCGCACCACAGGTTTGTAATACTCGACTGTGAAGTCGGTGTATTCCAGACCGACAATGATCACCGATGCGTGCAACTTATCCAAATTCTAGAGAGTACTCAGAAGCTGAACTGGGCGAAGTTAGCTTTCCTCCCATAGTACTATACTGACTTGATTTCACTAGCAACACATTTAAACGACCAACTCTGACACTCTTATCCCAGAGTCATAGTATAGTAACAAGGTGCCAGTTAAGCGAGTCCTCGTTATCATCAAAGCTGGTATCAGCCTTGTTTTCCTCGTGACAATGAGCAACGTGCAGGAACCGCGTACGGGGTTTTCAGTTGGCTGGCTGAGCTATGTCGGGTCTGCAATAGTTACGGTAGCTAATGCAGTGGAGTAAAAGGAGGGGCGAGGCCAAAGAACACGAGTGCGATTGAGTTCAAACTAAGAATTTATTGTACATGCCAGAAAGTACAGATCAGAGCCTAATTAAAGGGACAGCGGAGATGAAGGGAGAGCTGGTGAGCGAGCGGTCGAGGGGCAGAGAGAAAGAGAAAGAGAGAGAGAGAGAGAGAGAGAGGGAGAGAGAGAGAGAGAGAGAGAGAGAGAGAGAGAGAGAGAGATCGTATCACAGTCATTATAACGTTCTCGTCGAGAATATCACAGGTCTAGGCCGGAAAGGCCGAGTCAAAATAATCACATATAAATTTCATCGAATATCCGCGTCATCCGCCCACATGAGGGACGGCTAGGGCTCAAGGCCGTGCACCCTGGATCTGAAAGGCTTTTAGGCCAGTTTCAGTGCTCACCACCGGAACATGAAGCTCAGGCGGCGGCCCCCTTGCGGAAGGCCTGGGCTGATGCTTGCTAAAAAACGATACCAGATACTCCGGCTCACGCAATCTCATAATTTTGTAAAGGAGTATAGCTTTAAAATAAAGCCTACGTGAGTCAGTACTAAGCCAGCCCAGTCTTCTTCGGTAGGGGGAGATGTGCTCGTCCCTTCTTACTCCAAAGATGTATCTTACACAAGAATTACTTAGTCGCTGTAATCGTATTCTCTATTCGTCAGTCGCGTCCAGGTACACCACAGTACAATAGTCTAGATGGGGTTGGACCAGTGACTCAACCAGCCTTCTCCTTAGAGCCTCGGTGGTACAATCCCTGATAAACCGCAAGCTATACAGGGCTTTATTAACTTTTCTAGTAATACAATCTACTTGCGGTTTCCATGTTAATTTACTATCTAATGTAACACCGAGACTCACCACCGCATCTTCAAAAGGGACGATCACTCCATCACACATCCTTACCCCAGGCAAATTCAAGGACTTAATGTCATTGACGTTCTTTCTGGATCCAAAAAATATTGCCTTGGTTTTGCCAGAGTTCAGACGCAGCCCAGAGCCCTCCGCCCATTCTGACACCCGCCTTGCGGCTTCGGATAGTTGCGTCAGGCCCTCCCCAAGTTTACCCTTGGTGGTATGTAGGTAAATCTGTAGGTCGTCTGCATAAAAAATATGTTTTGTCGTCCTTTTGTCTAGTAAGTCTTGTAGGTCGTTAACGTACAGGCTGAATAGCAGAGGTCCCAGGACCGAACCCTGTGGAACACCCAGATTGGTTTGAAGATATGATTTTATCCACAAGAGAGCCATCCGTGAGAAACCCAGCCGTTGCAGCTTAGTTAATAATTTCGTAGGTGATATGGTGTCAAAGGCCTTGCTGAAATCAAATAGCAGCAAGAGCGTTACCTCCTTTCTGTTAATGGCCATGCGTGCGTCATCTGTCAGTTTGATTAACGCCGTCTGGGTACTGTGATGTTTTCTGAAACCAGTCTGGAGAGGATCCAAAATTTTGTTTTTGTTTAGATACTCCGTAATTTGGGAATGAGCTAACTTTTCGAGCACCTTAGATAGAAAGTAGAGTAGAGCTATAGGTCGAAAGTCTGACACAGATGAAGGGGCACTGTTCTTTTTTAGTGCTATTAATTGCGCCTGCTTCCAAATGCCCGGAAAGACGCCCAGAGCGAAAGAGGAGTTAAATATCTTTACAATAAATTCGCCAATTATTGGGAGAGTTTTCACGATCACTCCCTGAGGGACCCCATCAACACCCCTCGCCTGTGAGGAAAAGTGCAATGGCGAGAATGACATCATTTATGTTGACTGGACTAAACATGAAGCCTTCCTCACTTGCAGTAGAAATGAAGTCCAGCGCGTCATCCAGGTTTTCATAGGGTGAGACAGATATCCCAGCGAAATGGTCGTTCAGCTCGCCCGGCGTAAAACCATGAAACTCCTCCTCTTTACGCCTAGGTATGAGGCCGAGGTTACGCATTTTCTTCCATATATCCTGATTGTCATCAAGAGCATCCGACAAATGTCTAGTGATATAGGAGCTTCGCTCTTGAGCTATGCGAACATCAACCTCATTACTGAGCCGGAAAAACTCGTCAAAGAGTTCTGAACGCCCAGTGCGCTTGTGGCGTCCGTGCGTGGCATCCATCTTATCAATGAGCAATCGCAGCTCAGAACCAAACCAAGGAGCATATTTTTACTTTATGCAAACCATCTTACGAGGTGCTAATATGTCAATTACCGAATTTAAGTTAGCATTCAAGTTTTCCAAAGCACCCTCCGAATTGGTTTCAATAGAGTTCATGGCCTCCCAGTTGCAGCTTGATAGTAAGTCACCAAGCGAGGCGGTGTCTATGCCTTTGAAATTCCTGTAAACAAAAGGCTCCTTCCCAAGAATGGGAGCATGGATGATAAGAGAGGCCTCTATAATACAGTGTTTGCCAAAACTGGGCAGCCTTTCCTTCTTAATGTCATGTGTACTGTCGTTCTCGTCCGTTAGTATCAAGTCAATCGATGTGGAAGAGGTAGAGGTATAATGCGTGGGACCATGGCCGACTATCTGAAGAGATAACTCCTCAGCGAGACGCCGAATGGTGTTGGCGTCATCCGATCCCGACAACAGGTCAGCATTCAGATCGCCCGTGATGATTTTGTGGCTAAATTCACCGCTGAGATCACGTAGGACGCTGAAATGATCAGAGTCCCTTTGCATCGCAACCTTCGGAGGTCTATAAATGACCCCGACAAGAACTGGAGGAGAGGAACCCTGCTGTATGCTGCAAAACAGATACTCATGGATCCCGGGTTTACCAGGTCCCTGTGTGTTTGAACTAGCCAATAAACGTACTTTAATCTCATTGCGTACATACAACGCCACCCCGCCTCCATTCACATTGCGATTCTGTCTCAGTAGTGAGAAGCCGTCAATCCGAATGAGACCGTCATCAACGACCGAGCCCTACCACGACTCAGCAATACCAAAGATGCTATAGGAGGGATGTTCTGTAAGGAAGAGTCGAAGACTCTCAATGCGAGCTCTCAGCGAATTCACATTAAGAAATCCCGCTCTGAATGAATCTCTCGCCCTCCCTCCGATGTTAGCAGGCTTATCTAGTCAGGTGGAGGCCGCCGATCTGCCCTCCGGACTTATCACTGTGCTCTGTACAGTTCCGTTGTCGTCGCTGTCAGTAACTTGTGTACCTGTGGAGAAGCCCGGTACGCCGTGTGAATGGCTTGCAAATCGGCAGCCGACGCAAAGATATGCGCACGCTCACCACCCCTACGCCTAGCAAGAAATCTACCGGCGGCGTGCCAGACGTACTTGAAGGCCAGCCCCTGTGCTATGGGTTTCAGACTTTTAAAGACTTGAAATTTGCTGTGGGGCAGCAGCTCATTGATAAAAATTTTCCGTACGGGCAGGCCGACAGACGACAACCGACCAAGCATATCTGGGTTTATGTCTTTTGTTGTTAAATAATTATTGGAGAGCGCACGCCTAGCCCGCATCACATCACCAACCAAACTCGCCCGGGAAAGCCTCACCACGCAAGATGACTGCGCACCTACCCTCGTCCTCGATCCCAAGCCGCCCTCCGCAGAATCCCTACTCGTCACGGTCGGACCACGAGGCCCCAGGCATTATGCAGGTCCTCTTAAGAGGCCGTTACTTCACTTGATAATATACCATTAATAACAATTTCGCAGTCCTCAGCACCCCCGCCACCCGGCCCCGCGACTCCAGCCTCCCGAGACGACCCAGACGACGGGAGAGCCAGAGGCTGTAAAGTGCTATTGAAAGGCAAGACAACGCCGGCATTCACGTCGCCATGATACTTGTGGTCCCGCAGAGCTCCCAAGCTTTCACTAAGAGATTTATTCTGCTCCCTCAGGAGCCGCCCCTCCTCCAACATCAGCTGCCGATCCAGACGCAGTTCCTCCAACTGGGATGTCTGCCAATCCACCACGTCCCTCAGAGCCGAGACTTGCTCCACCAGATCGCTATTTATCTCCTCTGCAGTTGGTGCGAGTGAGACAGAGCTACCGGCAGATACAGAACATCGTCTCATATGGGACATGATTTCGTCAAACTGCTGCTGGAGCATATCGAACCTTTGAAAAAACAGATCTAAGGTGGTCTGCGGGATAAGTACATTATTATTCACGTATGTCACGGATGGCGACAATTCACAATTGCTTTTTTCAAAATCAAGCACAGAATCCTTTAAACCAACTGCGCTGTTGGTTACGTTATTCGCATTATTTACAAAAATTGCCTCAGAAGTAGCAACGGAAGCGTCAGCAAGCCCAGTGTTGTTAACCGAGTCAGTATTATTTATAGCAGTATTATTTAAACTAGTATTATTCACAAAAACTTTATGTACAGTATTATTTATGTCATTATGATTTTTAACAGTCTTATTTTCAGTATTATTTACAATGGTATTATCCATTACATTCAGAGTATTATTTATAGCAGTATTATCATTTTTTACAGTGTTTTTTACTTTCCTTGAAGTTACGTTTGAGGTTCGAGATTTTTGTGAAGCAGATTTATCTGTCGATTTTCTATTATTATTAATAGTGATAACTTTGCTTTTGTTGACTACAGTATCCTGACTTATATTGCAAACACTAGTATAGCTACCGCTGCCGCCAATACCACTCTGTCTCTTCATACATGTTATGCAGATACACATATCTCGTCCGCGGAAAGTCCAGTCATGGCATACATTATGATATGGTTTATCGCATTTGTGGATTCTCAACGTAACAGCATTTGTCCGATAAATCTTTTTACATGATGCCTTCGAGCAAGATTAACAAAATTTAATGCGTCACTTGAATTTTTAAATTCGAATTTCGCGCGCTACAGTAATGGAGGTCAAGTTTAAATTTCCCTCGCCTAAACCAACTAGACTCACGCATGAGCAGATGTAGACTCGTGGTGATGTCAGTGATGCCAACTTAATACTAGTGCCTTTGGTGCTTACTTGCTTGACTAGTCGATCAGCTGCTTTCGCTGCTACGATGTTGACGTTCTTCGCGCGCAATAGAAAGAGATAGAGGAAAATGTATTTCTCTAACCTCAAATGCCGCCTCTCTCCTCTCCGCCGGTGCCTCTATATTTTTCTTCTCTTTTTTCTTCTCCTTCCTTTTTCTTTTCTTTTCTTTTTTTCAAAGATGTTGAGTTATCTTATTTTGGACGATGTGTCCATTTAGCTTGCACCGTGAACGTCCTCCCAGCTACCGATTTTGAGGTTGTGTAGCGGAAAAAGACATCTCCCGGCTCATAAAACACTCAGAGATGCCTAGTGTTTTTTGCGCTAGCTTAAGAGCCTTATAGGGTGTCCCTTTCGCTGAAAAAATTCACTCATAGGAGTGAAAAAAACTGTTAAATAGGTGTAACTGGTAGAGTGACTTGTAAGTGATGTTGAACTTACCTTACTATAGATAGACACCACGAGAGGGAGCTCTACCCCTGCTTAGAATTACCGAAACATCAGGTATTTAGGGTGGCAAGGACAATCAATCAAGAAGCGTTCTCAAACATATGAGTACCCAGGCAGGCATTACTAATCCTGCCGTCGATTCCGATCGGGTATCAGCCCCGGTGGTCGACGCTCGCCTCCTTGGGGATAAACCCCTTGGATCTGGGAGAGGCGAAAGTACGCTTTCGATGTACAACACAACCAGCCCCGTTGTAGGTAACCTGGCACGGGAAGGCAATGGTAATGCTACAGGAAAGAAGGCAGAGAATATGGAGGTAGACGCAGATGGCGACAAGCGAGCAGAAAGCGCGACCTCCAAAAACGTGCACCTAGATCGCCTTGGCAGCAAAATCGATGAGCTGATCGATTATGTCAGGGACAGATACAATGTGCACAAACAAATTAAGGATCTCGCCCGGAGCATAAGGGCCAGCTACAGGGCTCTCTGCTCTGCAGACGATGACCTTATGCAGTGCCAACGGCCAGGGACTAAGGGCAAGGTGACCCAAACAACCCCTGGCCTTCTGGAAAGGGCAATTAGCCAAGCAGAGGCGAATGAAGTGACCCCTAAGCCGGTCGGCAAGGGGAAACCACAGCAGGCTAGCTGCGTTAGTGGGGCGAGCTCTGCAAGAAGAGTAGCCGACGACAATGTCCGCCAGAGGGAGAAAGACTCGTGGCAAGAGGTGGTGACAAGGAAGGCAAAGAAGAAAAAAGAAAAAAGCGTAAACAGGAAGGATAACACTGGTGCTCGTAGCCAAGACCAAAAAGGCACCAGAAAAAGTAGGACGGCAAGAGCAAGACCTCCTAGACCTGACGCCTTAGTCATCAAGGCCGAGGGTGGAAAAAGCTACGCCGAAATCTTAAAGAAAATGAAGGCAGAGCCTAGCCTAGAAAAGTTAGGAAACAGCGTACATAGAATACGCAAAACAACAGCAGGAGATCTGCTACTCGAACTACGACGTTCCAAGGAGGTGGAAACAGCTGAGCTCCAGGAAGCGGTGAAAGCAGTACTAGTGGAAACTGCTACAATCAGGGCGCTGCATCATGAAGAGGCCTTCGAGATTAAAGATCTTGACATGCTGACCACTAAGGAGGACATAGTGGACGCACTACGCAAAAATAACGAGGAAGGACATAATTTCGAACCTACGGCGGTCAAGTCGCTTCGTAAAGCTTATGGAGATACGCAGAAAGCAATAGTACAGCTACCTGCCCAGATAGCCCAGAAGTTTATCAAGGGTGAGAAGATAAAGATAGGGTGGGTTATCTGCCGAATAAGGGCAATAAAGCGAGACACCCGCCCGCTCAGGTGCTATAAATGCTTGGGCTTCGGCCATACTGCTGCAAGCTGCATTGAGCAGCACGACAGAAGCCGCTGCTGCTACAAATGTGGCTCAGCGGGACATGTAGCGAAAGACGGCACAAACCAGCCCAGCTGCATTCTCTGCAGAGGAAAGGACGACGTAGAGAAAAGCGACCATGCCGCAGGTAGCTATAATTGCCCAGCGTACCAAGAGATAGCACAGGACCTTCTCTGTCAGTACGTCCGTGAGCAGAAGATTGATGTTGCTATAATCAGCGAGCAGTACAGAGATCTTGAACAGCCAAGGTGGGAATCCGATGGCTCCGGTAAAGCAGCTATTTGGGCGTGCAGAGACCTTACCTTTCAAAGTAGGATGAAAGTCAAAGAAGCAGGTTTTGCCAGCGCAAAGATTGAGGGTATACAGGTATACAGCTGTTATGCCCCACCCAGTGCGTCAATAGATCAGTTTCAGCAGTTCTTGGACCGGCTAGTACGTGATGTCAGGGCTAAAAAACCAGCTATTATAGCTGGGGACTTCAACTCATGGGCGGTTGAATGGGGCAGCCGAAAAACCAATAGAAGAGGACAGGCCCTACTAGAGGCATTCACACTTCTGGACTTGGTGCTGGTGAACGAAGGCAACGTACCAACCTATAAAAAGGTGGACGCTGAATCAGTGATCGACTTAACATTTGTTAGTAGATCTCTGGTAAAAGAGGTGAGTAAATGGACCGTAAGCGATCACTTCACTAATAGTGATCACCACGCCATTATAATGGAGCTGGGCACACAAAACATGGTACACTGTACTAACCCTATAAGTACGAAAATGGAATGGAAATATCCAATTGACGGGATCAGCAGAACATAAGGCTGAACAAATGACAAAATGGCTCACCCGAGCCTGTGACGCAGTTATGCCAAGAAAAGTGCCCAATCAAAGATGGGCACGAGTATATTGGTGGAACGAGAAGATTAGATCAGCGCGCTCCGCCTGCCACCGAGCACGAAGGCTTGAGCAACGGGCAAGGAAAAAGTTTTACCGAACCGGTATTGGAAGCGAAGCTGTAGAAGAATGCAGCAGAAGAATGAAAGAAGCCAAGTGCACCCTCAAGAAGTGCATCAGTGAAAGCAAGCAGAGATGTCATAAGGAGCTGCTAGAAGAGGTTAATAAAGATCCATGGGGCAGGCCCTACAAAACAGTTATGAAGACACTCAAAGGAAGCTATATACCCCCACCAAAGTGCCCAGAGGTACTAAAGAGGGTAGTGACAACACTTTTTTCAAGTCAACCGGACGCACCATATGCTATAGCAGAGGAAGTGCGGGAAGAAGATATACCTCCAATTACAGTTGAGGAGCTACTCGTAGCAAGCAAGAGGGTAGGAAACAATAAGGCTCCCGGTCCTGACGGCATACCAAATGTGGCGCTGAAGCATGCCATCGAGGCTAAACCTGAAGAATTTCTTGGCCTCTACAATGCATGCCTAGCAGAAGGGAGATTTTCGACGAACTGGAAAAAGCAGCGACTTGTGTTGCTACCTAAGGGTAACAAAGCGCCCGGAGGGGAGACATCGTACAGACCATTATGTATGATGGACACTCAAGGAAAAATACTGGAGCGCATTATCAGCAGCAGGATGGAGTGCATAATCGAAGAGACCAAGGGGCTTGCCGAGCACCAATATGTCTTTCGGAAGTGCCGATCTACTTTGGACGCGATCGGCCTAGTGGTAAACACAGCCCGAGCAGCCATCAGTGGAAAACGGTGGAAGGGCGGAACAAAGAAGTACTGTGCAGTTATTACTTTGGATGTCAAAAACGCATTCAACTCTGCAAATTGGACGAAAATACATGAAGCGCTTGAAAAGCTTGAGGTGCCCACCTACATCAGGAGGATGATGGCCGACTATCTGAAGGACAGAACTTTACTGTACGAAACAGATTGCGGCATTGAAACCTACAAGGTCACGGCAGGTGTTCCACAGGGATCAGTACTGGGCCCGCCATTGTGGAACATTATGTATGACGGAGTGCTGAGACTACAACTCCCGCGGGAGGCTATGGTAGTAGGATTCGCAGACGACATAGCTCTTGTAGTAGTAGGGAAGGAAAAAGAAGACGTCGCTGAAATCACCAATGAAGCGGTCACCACCATCCAGAGGTGGCTGAGAGAAACGGGACTTGAACTCGCTGGACACAAGACCGAGACGATCCTGATATCTAGCAGGAAGAAAATGGAGACGATCGCCCTAATGATAGACGGCCATGAGATAACCTCTAAATCGACTATCAAGTATTTGGGCGTTACTATAGATGAAAAGTTGACGTTTAAACAGCACCTTGAATTAGCAGGTAAAAAAGCGTCAAGAACGACTGCTGCTCTTTCTCGGCTCATGCCGAATGTCGGTGGAGCTACTGAGAAGAAAAAGAAGCTGTTAACAAGTGTCAGTACATCGATTATGCTGTACGGGGCACCAATTTGGGCAGATGCAATGGCAATAAAAGCCTATGCGCGAAACCTGTCATCCGTGTATAGACGGAGTGCGCTAAGAGTAGCGTCTGCTTACCGCACGGTATCGGACGATGCAATAAGCGTCGTGGCAAGCATGCCACCCATCGACCTCTTAGCACTAGAGAGGAAGGCCATATACATGGCAAAACAGGAGAACAGCGATAGAACGAAGGCAGAAATCTGGAACGCTGCCAGAGAACAAACAGTAGCTGAGTGGCAGAGAAGATGGGACAGTAGCCTGAAAGGGCGCTGGACGCACCGACTTATACCAAAGATTGAAGACTGGATCAAAAGAAGACACGGGGAAGTAAACTACTACCTCACGCAATTTTTTACGGGACATGGATGCTATCGAGCATACCTGTGTAGATTTAAGTTAGAAGACTGTCCAGACTGCCCAGCATGTCTAGACATGTGCGAGGACGCTGAGCACGTTTATTGCTACTGCTCGCGTTACCAGCAGGAGCGTGAAGAGTTTGAACGCTATCTCCAGACCAGAGCAACTCCTGAGTCTATTATGGTAGCTATGTTCGCCACCGCTGAGGGCTGGCACGTGGTTAGTAACTTCGCCGCGGTCATCCTCAAGAAAGTGAGGGATGACGAAGAGAGAAGAAGACGAGAGATGCTGCAAGAAGCTGACGACCGGACGATGCGGTAAGAAGTAGACGGCAGCCTATAATGTAGTAATACTTGACCGTGGTACCGCGGGGGAAAAAAGGCACTGAAGACGGAGCTTGTCCCTCCTCACCGTCAAATCGGTAAGGAGAGCGAAGAGGATTCGGGTTGCAATTGGATTCTATATTCGGTCGCAAAACGAAGGGTTTTAGTTGGTGAGAATCCAACACACGGTGGCTCAGGCCATGTCATGGTCTATTAAGATTTTTCCCTCCAACCTCTTTCTCCAATTTAAAAAAAAAAAAAAAAAAGGGGGGGGGGGAGCTGTACCCCATGTGGCGCGTCCTCGGGTGGCGGATAGAGGAACGCTCGCTGTAAGCGCATAGTACTACGTACGTAATGCTGCAAACAGAGGGTAGGAGAGAAATAAAATATCCCCCGCGGACCAAGCAGCTTATTGAAGATCTGTCACTACCGGAAACAAGGTTTGATCTTAGGGTTATGACTAAGCAGGCCCTCGCCGATTGACGCAGTCCGACTCGACTTCGGCTGCTGAAGGGAAAGGATACGAGACAAACTGGGTTCTGACACTCGTAGGCCGCTGGAAAGTACAGGGGCCCGGGGATGTTTCGCCGACACGTCCTAGCTGCCCTATCATCCGGCGAAAATCCCAACGATCTTAATAGTGCCGGGTGGCGTCCGGAACGGGCCCTATTGTGGTCAGAGGGGGGGCCTCGTTACCCTTTCCCGGAGACTTTCTGAGGAAGACTTGCGCTGGGGCATGAGGCCAGAATTCACACCTGTGAAGTATAGCTTCACGGAGAGAGCTCAGTGGAAGGTAGGTGATTAAAGTTGGAAGAGGAGGATAAATAAAAATAAAAATGCATAGTACATCAAAGAAACCAAACTTGGGGACCTCGGATACCCCAAAAAGTGTCTTAGCAACTGGGTTCCCTACCCAGAGATCGGTCAATAACAGCAGTCTCAGTAGAGAAACGATTGCCGTGGAGTGTACTACAGTCCAATAAAGACTATTTCTGAAAGGGCAATACGGACGGAACAAGATTAGGTGAATCAAGGAGGCAGTAACTCAAACTGGGACTACAACCTTGAAAGAAGAAATGACCAGCTGGAGCGTCTAGGAGAAAAGATCCAGGAACTAAGAGAGTTTGTAAAGGACAAAAATAACGTCCATAAAACTATCAAGAACATGGCACGAAGCATTAGTGTCATGTATAAAAGTTTGTGCAGCGCGGAGGATGACCTGCTACAGTGCCAACGTCCAGGAATGGAAGGCAAGGAAACTCAGACAACACCAAGTCTGAAACCGAAAAAGGCGGATAGATCAAGGAAGGCCTTAAATACTCCGCAGGATAGGAGTAACAAAGAGGAGAAAGAGAGTAAACGACCTAAAGAGGCAACTTGGCAAGAGGTCGTTACAAGAAAGCCAAAAAAAGAGGAGAAACAGTCAAGTAAGGAGAACAGTAAGGTTCCTGGCGTTAACAACCAGAATAGGACCAGTAAAAACAAAACAAAGCGGGCAAGACCGACCAGACCGGACGCTCTTATCATTAAGGCGCCGGAAGGAAGGAGCTACGTGGACATCTTGTCAGCATTGAGAACTGCTCCTTCACTGAATGCCATAGGAGATAGCGTAAATAAAATACGCAAAACGGTGGCGGGAGATCTCCTCATAGAGCTCAAACGCACAAAAGAAGTTAAAACCGCAGACTTCCAAGAAGCGGTCAAAGCAGTATTAGTGGAAGGAACCACAAAAAAAACACTGCAGCAAGAGGAGACTTTTGAAATAAGGGACCCCGACAAAATTACTTCAAAAGAGGAGGTACTGGAGGCCTTGCAAAGAGAAATAGGAGAAAGAGATGTGATTGAGATCAGTGCCGTAAAATCGCTGAGAAAAGCGTACGGAGATACGCAAATAGCTTTTGTGCAATTGTCGAAAGGAGTAGCGACCAAGTTCACAAAGCTAGAGAAAATAAAAATTGGATGGGTCAACTGTAGGATCCGTTCATCGAACCGCAGTAAGGGGTCGCTTAGGTGTTATAAATGCCTTGGTTTCGGCCACGTCGCTATCAAGTGTACTGATCCGCAGGATAGCAGCAAATGCTGCTACAATTGCGGTAAGACGGGGCATAAAGCAAATAGCTGCCGTAATGAATCGTGTTGTTTACTGTGCCGTAAAAAAGACGACAATATACCGACGAACCATGTCACTGGTAGCTACTTGATCCCAGCCTAACAAGCAGCGGTTAAAAAAATCAGGAAAGGGTAATGAGAATAGTTCAGCTAAATCTCAACCATTGCGAGACGCGCCAGACCTTATCTGTCAATTTGTACGAGAACACAAGTTCGATGTCGCTCTCGTCAGTGAGCAGTACAAAGATTTGAATGAACCATCCTGGGAATCTGACGCCTCAGGTAAAGCCGCAATCTGGACATGCAAAGGCTTTACCTTCCAGGGCAAGATGGTAAACAAGGAAAATGGCTTTGAAAGAGCGAAAATTGGCGGCATACATGTATACAGTTGTTACGTCCCGCCTAGCGCATCAATCGAGCAGTTTCAGCAACTACTGGACCGGCTGGTGCAAGACGCTACGAATAAAAAACCAGCTATAATAGCAGGAGATTTTAACGCATGGGCGATCGAGTAGGGTAGTAGCAGAACCAATAAACGGGGACGAGTGCTACTGGAGGCATTCACGCTACTAGACTTGGTGTTGCTGAATCAAGGCGACACCCCCACGTTCAAAAAACCAGATGCAGAGTCAGTCATAGACTTGACACTTGTCAGTAACTGCCTCGTAAGGCAGGTAAGCAAATGGATAGTGAGTGATCACTACACAAATAGTGATCACCTAGCTATAATAATGGAGCTAGGCGGACCGAATAGGAAATTCTGTACAAATCCCAGTAGTAGAAGAACTACTACCAAAGAGTAGCAAACCATCTGGAGAAGGGTCGTCATACATACCGCTCTGCATGCTCGATACACAGGGCAAAGTATTAGAGCGCATAATCTTCGTTAGGATGGAAGACAAAACCGAGGGGCCAGAGGGACTTGTGTGCGTGTGCTTGTAGTGAAGCTATCATTAAAATACAGAAGTGGCTAAATAATGCGAATCTGGAGCTTGCAAGCCATAAAACTGAGGCAATCCTAATATCTAGCAGAAAGAAGACGGGGACAATCACCTTGAGAATAGGCGGTCATGAAATTACTTCTAAACCGACTATGAAATATTTAGGTATAACGTTAGACGCAAAGCTGACCTTTAAACAGCACTTGGAAGCAGCAGGAGAGAAAGCCGCAAAAACTACCGCAGTGTTGGCGCGGCTGATGCCAAAGGTGGGTGGTCCCACACAGAATCGCAGAATGCTACTGGCAAGCGTTAGTACATCAATCATGTTTATGGAGCCCCCATATGGGCAGACGCTGTACTGGTAAAGGCATATGGACGAAAGCTCTTCTCAGTGCACAGGCGAAATGCACTTAGGGTCGCGTCTGCTTACCGTACGGTATCGGACGAGGCGGTCTGCGTTATTGCCAGTCTCCCGGTTGGCCATCCAGTTTCTGAGTGGACATGGATGCTACCGGGCGTATCTGCACCGATTTGAATTGGAGGATTGCCCGGATTGCCCAACGTGCTTGAATGTAATCGAGGACGCTGAGCATGTATTCAGTGAATGTCCACGCTATGAACAGGAACGAGAAGAACTTGAGTGCTACCTACAGACCAGAATAACGCCTGTGTCTATTATGTTAGCCATGATGACTTGGGCCGACGGATGGAGCGCAATAAACAATTTTGTTGCAGACATCCTTAAGAAGGTCCGAAAGGACGAAGAAAGAAGACGAAGAAGACGTGAGATGCAGCAAGAAACAGACGACCGGACGATGCGGTAAGAAGTAGACGGCAACGGAAAACGTGATGACGCCCACATCAACAGACGAGGGCGGTAGCCCAAAGTTCCCCCGCGAAGCAATACTCAAATGGTGTTACCGCGGAGGGGCTTATTGGAGAAAGAGCCAGGTCCAGCTTACTTAGGGTCGGTAAGGAGGTCGGAGAGGATTCGGTTGCTGTTGGAACTCAAAAGCTAACGGTAAACGAAGGGTTTAGTGGGTGAGAGTCCCACACAGGTGGTAGCAGTCGATGCCATATCGTCCATAATGGATTTGCCCTTAACCTCTCACTCTATAAGGAAAAAAAACATACAGATAGACAGACAGACAGACAGACAGACAGAGAGACAGACAGACAGACAGACAGACAGACAGACAGACAGACAGAGAGACAGAGACAGAGACAGAGACTACGAGGGGGAGCTGTACCCCCCGTTTGCACGACTGGTGGCAGCAGCAGATTTGCGACGTGGAGTTCCATTATCTAGTATAACATTTTGCGATGGGTCGAGACCCGTGATATTACCTAGCGGAAGCAGTGTAGAATCACTGATTAGGTTAACACCTGTTGTATCGGCTACTATGTTTTACCAAACACGCTTATTACCGATGTATTCGCGCGGTAAAAAGGATTCGTGAAGAGCAAACGGCAAATTGTCTATGTCCAGATCGTGGTGAACATTTTCTACTTCTCACAAAATTGTTCATTAGGTAGACCATGTTAGCATTGTTTATTCGCACACCACCTATTGTCACGTCACTATTTGCATTCCAGGGAATATTACCACTAACCTCGTAATTTACGCAATACTTTGCCAGCATTATGTCTGTACTTTGTTGGCACATTCTCCATAATACTCGCACCGATCCGATTCTCTTTTTCAACTTGTCCGGGATCCTCGGCATCAGCATCTTTAACATCATTGTAATTCTCGCCCTCATTATCCAATCCAGTCTAGTCCCAAAATCAGTCTTCTATCTTGAAAATTGGTAGTATTTTAAAATCGTAATTGTTCATTTTTTTCAAAAATTCAATTTACAGGTTAGAAGGCTGATTTTTGGACTGTAAGCATATTTTGCGTGCATGTGTGCGTGCGTGCGTGTGTGTGTGTTATTTTTTTTTATTTTCGCATGGAGAAGGATGTATTAGGGAAAATCTTATAAAGACCATAGCATGACATTGTTTATGGGGTCGTCGAAACGGCTCCATCCCCAATGTCAGACGTGTGTCCGATTCTCACCGACTAAACCCATTCGTCTTTAGGCCAGGTTAGAACACCTAACCTAAACCTAAAACGCACCCCCTTTGCCTTCAACGACCCTTTGTAAAGACGAATCTGGCTCCATTTTCTGTGTTCTCGGATGTGGTCGTCATCTCCATAGTCGTCCTTCATTGTCTCCGCTCGAAGTCAGCCTATCGAACGCACAACACACACTCTTCCAATGACCCATGCGAACGCAACACCCACCAACACTCACCCCTCACACATACTCGCCCACGTACGTAACCATGCATTCACCATCATTTCACATTCGCCTACTTTCTTTTGCACACTTATCCTCTTTCCTCTCTTCTTCTTCCTTCCTGACCTCCTTTAGGATGTCTGCTTCATAGTTGCTGACTGTACGACATCCATCTATTAAGGTCAGCATAGTCGTCATGACTGACTTAGGGGATACTCACGTTTGAGAGTATCTTTCGAGTTCTTCTCGTTCCTGCTGATACCTTGAGCAGACGCAAAAGACATGCTCCGCGTCTTCCTTTACCGGGTTTTTTCCACTGCGTTACCGATGCAATTCTCCATCTCCTACTACCGCTTCAATACATACGAGGCGGCGGGCCGCCTGGGCCCTGGGCGCCAGGCACCGGAGTGCCAGGGATCACGCGATCCCCTTACCTTGAGACCCCGCCTCGTGTCGAAACATCATCTTCGTCCACCTGCTCGGCTAGCCAGTATACGAATTTATACACAGAGAAAAATGAGACAATTACACAAGGTCGTGGGTGTCAGTACGGAATGAATGAACAATATTAACTTTGATTCGTTCTGTATTTCACTTAACAATCTCCTCCGTAATTCATTTACATTCTGGCGATCTCCGATCGCGCGCCTTACTAAACTACGACATTCCCGTCGATCGCACACATACTCACTCTGTGACTCGCATGCCACCACGCCGATGTTCGAGCGAGGAAATACCGACGCACGCCCTGAGCGCGTATCCGGTCGTCTCGAAATCCTGTTCACTGATCCGGCGCCGAACTCGCTCGTGCCAGCCGGTGTAACCTCCTAGCTGCGGCGTGTTCGACAACACGCCGCCGGACGGCTTACCCGACGCAGACGGTGCAGCTGCCTCGCCCTTCCGGTGCCGACGATCGTAGCGTCCGTCGCAGCCTGCCCTCACGAGACCATGAATCCGCGCCCCGACGATAACCATTCTCTCCCGATGTACGCAAGTCCCCAGGCGTACCCGCCGTTGCCGCGCCGTTGACGTCGCCCGAACCTCGACGCGAACATTCACTCACTCCATACAGTTATATTTAACTTAACGGGACCGCTGCCCCAACTACTATCTACTTATATTACACTCGGTTATTTATTTTATCTAATACTAAATCTTAAGCTAATGCGAGTTAACGCGCGGGCTAAAACTAGCGAAAGTCGTGTCCTTGTGTCGTCGTGTAGGTCATGGTTGCGTCGCATACGAGAACGTGGACGATAGCGTGTCAAGGTAGCTGTGGTCTTTGTCTTTATCGTGAAAAAGTCAGAGTGAAAACGATAGCGTCGGTGTAATAGTAGTAGTCATCGTGTAAACGATAGCGTCAGTGTGATAACGATAGCCATAGTGTAAACGATAGCGTCAGTGTATTAATTGTAGTCATAGTGTAAACGATAGCGTCAATACAATAATTGTAGTCATAGTGTAAACGATAGCGTCAGGATATTAGTTGTAGTCATAGTGTAAACAATAGCGTCAGTACAATAATTGTAGTCATAGTGTAAACGATAGCGTTAGTACGATAATTGTCGTCATAGTGTAAACGATAGCATCAGTACGATAATTGTCGTCATAGTGTAAACGATAGCGTCAGTACAATAATCGTCATGTCAGTCAGGTATACAGTAGTTATATTTTACGGTAAATCAGTCGAGGCGTAATGTTCGCTTAATACGCCGAACGACTCAGCGCTGTTAAGTCGACGAAGCATGCTATAGCCGCACTCCTGTCGCCATGTTGGCCACGTGGCGAGTTAATTATTGCGAGTTCGCGCTACTCCGCAATCGGCACACTAATTCCCGCGAACATCACTTAGTACAATATACACTCTACTCACAGGTACGCAGCAGCCCGTCGCACAACACTCCTTTATTATAGCCAACGCCGCTTAGCTGGTCCGACGCTTAACAAAGGAAGTAGCGGATGATCAGTGGTCAACGTAGAACCTGTTGCTACGGCAGTCTGAACGAGAAAGGGAAGAGATGATGACCAGCGCTCGCGTCGACCCCTCTCGCCGTCGACGTTAGGTTGGGTCGCTCGCCTACCTACTCTCGCTCTCGTGCGCTGGGCCTAGCCGATGTCGGCCGAGGCTCCGCGAATACGGCCGAACGCGCGCTCGCCGACTCGTGCGGCGGCGTTGCCGTGCTCTGCGCGACCGCTTGTAACTGGCAGTGAACTGTCATGTTACAAGCTGCTACCTTCGTGCGAACAAAACCTTCGTCAAGAGTCATTATTTTATCTTGGAAACAGCATTCCCACATACCCAGATCGCCGCTTTGCCAGTAGCGTCCGTGTCCCATGTTGGTTCGTCTAGATCTCTGTATTACTCGCATACGGTGGCTTCATCGACCTTCTCCTCACCTTTGCAGTCTCGCAGTGGTTTAGGTATAGCTATGCTATCTTCATTTTGTTTTCTTCTTTAATTTTTCGAACGCCGCTTGGTAGATTGGGCATGTGTAACTGCCGATTGCGTGATCACTGCACCCTTCTGCGCCTCTTTTACAGCAGATTACGCAGTACGGTTTGCTCGTACAATCTCTTGCTTTATGTTCTCCATTCCCATATTTGTAGCAGAGGTTCCTATGGTCCTGTGTTGCGGTGCAACTTTTGGCGATATGTCCAAAACCTAGATATTTATAACATCCAAGTGGGTAAGTGATTAGCTATAATATGTGGAGCTGCTTTAACTGGCATTTGGATGACCGCGGTCTGTGTGCTCTGTATGCCTTCCGCAATGACTTTACTGCCATCTTCTTCAATATGGATGCGTCGCTACTTTGGAGCTCCTTACGTAGCGCATCTGTGATGTCCTCCTTACTAGTTAAGACATCCAGATCTTTTATTTTAAAGACAATTTTGTCTTGTTGGGTCCTTATTTCGGTACCTTTTTCTAGCACGTCTTCTACCACTTGTCGAAATTCCGCTGCCTTCCCCTTTGTCGTTTGTTGGATTTCCAACAGCAGGTCTCCAGCTGCAGTCCTGCGTACCCTATTTACGCTATCACCAAGTAACTTCAGTTTGGGCTCCGCCTTCATCTTTTATAGAATATTGACGTAAGACTTCCCGTCGGCAGCCTTTATAATGAGGGCCTCCGGCCGGGTTGGCCTTGACCGTGGTGGCTTCGTTTTCTCTTGCCTTTTTGGTTTAAGTTATCACTGCCACCCTTGCCGCCTTCCTTTTCTTTCTTTTTCTTTGTCTTCTTCATTTCTACCGTCTGACAAGGTGTATTTGTTTTCTTTTCGGGCATCTGTCCTGGTAGAAAATCTCTTGATGTCCCTGCAATAGCCTTCTCCTCCTAACTCTTCCTTTTCCTTTTGGGATTTTCATCCCTTGATCCATCCACCTGACATGGCGACGTCGTTTTACGCTTATTATGTGTATTCATCGTTACTCTCGCTGTTTACATAAACTTGCTTGCCGTTCCAGTTTTCTCTTGATTTTTACAAGTTTCCACCGTTATTAGCATAAGCTGAAAGCTCCCTTTATTCATTCTGAGCGCCTCTCGTCCTCTTTCGAAGCGGTTCACCAGCGTGATGACCTTTGCCACATCACTTTTCACTATCGTATGAATGTCGGACACATTTGATACCACCGTATCTACTGTGTCTAATCTCTCACAAATCTTCTATATCTTCGTCTGCTCTAGCTCGGAGTTCTGGATTTTATCCCAGTACGCAAGCACATCGTTTTCTGCGGTCATATAAGCATATTTGCTGCTTGTCGCGTTCTTCAGAAAGTTCTCGTTGTCTGCTTTCTGGGTTGGGAATGCATAAACCCCAGCCTCTCAGTCGTGTTCTCTGGTCTCATGTCACAACTGAAGTTGACCTCAACAGCATCCGCAGGAAAGCAGCGAGCCCCCCTCCAACAACGACAGCGCACTATCCGGGCGCCACCCGGGACCGTCGAAGTTATCAGGATTTTCGCCCGTTGATAGGGTAACCAGAGATTGTTGGCTAAACCGCCCCGGATTCTTCTACTTACTGGCAGCCCAGGAGTGTCAAAACTCATTTTTCTCAGTACCCCCTCCTTTAACGATCGAAAACAAGTCGCACTGTGGCAATTGGCGAGCGTCTCTCTGGCTCAGATACAAAGAGTCCACTCTCGTTTACCGCGGTGACTGTGTAGCGTAGAGTGTAGTATGTTGTAATGAGGGGTTTCTTCCCTTATCCTGTAACGTAGGGAGGAACCCTTTAACAAGGTGCTAGGATCTGGGCCAGATATTCCTCGGTTATTTTAACGAGGTAGATACTTTCCTCCTCGTGCTTCCCCATCTCTTGAGTTTCAGGACCCCGATCTTGGGACCGGCGTATATACATGCGTGTGTATGTATATATATATATTGTTACAAGGTCGTTTTTAGGCGGCTATCTGCCTATGTACCCCGTACAAATGCAAAGTCCTCCTGCACTTTGCTTTTGCAAGATGCTGTACTCGCTCGTGTGGTCGCCTACCTGCGACGATGTCCCGGTGCTCAGTATGCACTACACTCCTGTGTAGTGCCCGCGGAGGCGGCGGTATTCGGCGGTTTAGATAGGAAGAGGGATCGGGACGACGATTGAATGAACACACTACCGATTCTAATAAAAAGGCGTTTATTCAGTTAAACAATCCGGCGTCCGTATTGCGCGTATTCGCGTCTCGCCGCCCGTTACAATATATATATATATATATATATATATATATATATATATATATATATATATATATCCAGCTGACAATGAGTAAGCGCGCGCAGTCATCGCGCCACTGAGCTTGACTCTCAACTTTCCGCCGCAAGAGTGTGTCACCATCGCATCTCAAATTTATCGAGCAACAGTTAGCTGCACTGATCTGACCATGCGCATACGCCAATTGCGCGAGTTCTGAGTTTTGAATTTGAATTTTGTAGGACGCGAAATTTAAATTTAGAATTTTCACCTACTAATGCGTGTACTTTGAGATAACAATTATCTCTCTAGTCCTGTGTGTCTTGTTTGTTGATTATTTGTCTGATTATTGTTAAACTATTTATTTATGATTTGATGAAACTATGATTAATTAATTAATTAATTTATTTATTGTGATGGCTCGAGGTTCATGCGAAAAATGTAAGAGAATAGTACGCGTGGGCGCCGTAATGTGTGATTGTAAAAATTGTTTTGCAATATTTCACGATGTTTGAACTGGCATGATATTGAAAGAAGTAATTACATATGCCAAGCATGTAACTCGAAAACCCAAGGTATTAGAAAAAACGCATCAAAAGACTATTACAGTAGTGGACGCGGGCAATAATAATAATATTAAAGACAAAGATAAAGATAAAGATAATTTTGTAAATAACAATACTGATGAGAGCAATATTCTTGTTAGTAACACTGTTAATAATATTGATTAGAAGAAGACCGAGATCTCGAACACCGATCTTACGAATGTCCCTTAAGAAAAATATTTCTGCTTCGCCGTTGGCCGTCCTTTCTAGTAAAACGACTGAGAGAATCCACACCCAGGCAATTTCTTTGATGGATATGAGCGCGCTTCACTATTGTTCAGTACCACCATCGATGCTTAACTTGTTTAGCAACGAGTTTTATCTCCTGCACAGATCGGTGGATGATCTTCAGCTTGATGCCATCAGCCAGAGATCGAACCCTGCCCCAGCGGCATCCGGAATGATTCTAAGACTGGTCGATAGGGTTTCGCCACTTAAGGAGAGAATCGTAACGCGGAGTTCTAAGCTGGTAGAACTGCACGATGATCACCAGCGGATCATGCACTAGAATAAAAATCTTGAAGAACAGCTTGAGATGCTCACGCTAACAATGCTTAAATTAGAAGGCTTTGTTGATTACGCTCAGTCTAGGCATGGTGATGGTGGTTCTGCTTCTTGTCTCAATGTCAACGGCAATGACAAGAATAATGAGAATAATAATAATAATAATAATAATAATAATAAACTTTATTGCATTTATACATTTGTATTTTACAATGCTGTCTTAAACATATATACATTTGTGTGCTTTAATACGCCTCTTTTTTTTTTCTTTTTCTTTTTTTTTTCTTCTTCTTTTCTACTCTTTTTTATTTTATCTCTCCTCCTATTCTTCCTTCTTCCTCCTTTCTTCTCTCACCTCTTCTTCACTCCTCTTTTCCTCTCTTACCCTTCTGATCCTTCCCTCCTCCTCCTTCCACTCGTACATGATTCCGTCCACTCTCACCTTGAAGTCCCCGTTCCTTAGCAGCTCCCCATTCTTTTTTGCTTCCTCTCTTCTTCTCTCTCTTATCCCCATGGCTTCTTTCTTTGCCCTTCTCTCCTCCCAACTCATCCACTGCTCTATTCTCACCTTTCCCCCTTCATTAATTTCCTCTCTCCTCTTCCATATCTTCTCCGTTTCCTCTTCTGCCGCAAATATGATTTTTTTTGTGTCCTGGTTTGCGGTCTCCTCCAGCTCCCAACTCGTTCCCTCCAGGATCTCGTCCAGCCAGTCCTGCAGCACCTCCTTCTCGTTCCAGTTTGTCCCTTTATGCGACAACAATGCGAATAATGGCGCGGGAGCCTCTGCGGTAAGTGAGGAAGGGAGGGAGGGATAGACAGATAGATGGAAGCCTTCTGGAATCGGTGTGCAGACATTCTAGACGCCTCTGGTAGGGACTGATAAACTCATCCCTTCTAACCCCGAGGATGTATCTCAAACATGAATTGTTCAGTCTCTGTATTCGTATTCGTTGTTCATTCGACGCGTCTAGGATAGTCACAGTATGGTAGACTAAATGTGGTTGTTCTTTTTGTCAATGGCCGAAACGGGGCAACCACACATTATTGGAGTCAAGGATCGTGTCGTTTTCGTCGGTCATGATTAGATCAATCCATGTGTGAGATTGTGATGTATGATGAGTGGGACCATGCTGGATTATCTGAAGAGAAAACTCTTCAGACAGACGCTTGATGGTGGTAGCGTCGTCTGAATTGGACTGTAAGTCTGCATTCAGATTGCCTATGATGATCTTATGGCTAAACACAGATTCCGCAAGACATTATAAAGATCGGAGTCCTTTTGTATCGGAATATTCGGTGGCCGGTAAATAACTCCGACTAATACGGGAGGGGGGGGGGGAGGTCGCCCCAATTCACGTTACAAAAAAGTTACTCGGGTATGTCGGGTTTTCCTGGTCCCATGGTGTCAGAGGAGCGGTTTTTAATTTTCAAACCGTTGCGTACAAAGAGGGCGACGCTGCCCCCATTTATATTGCGGTCCATCCTAATTACGGAGTATCCACCTATGCTAACGAGGCTGTCGTCCACAATCGGACCCAGCCATGTTTCTGCGAAGCCAAAACATGTCATATGAGGAACTCTCAGTCAGGAAGTCACCAGTCGTCTCTATGCGGGCCCTGATCGAATTCACTTTTAAGATTCTCACTCTGAGGCTACTCCTAACCCCTGGTCCGTTATCAAAAGGCCTCGCCAGTCAAGAAGATGAAGATGAGGATGATGATGAAAATGATCAAGATGAGGACGACGGTGCTGCCGCCGAATTACCTGTCAGACCCGGCTCAGGTCCGTTGCGTGAAGTAGCAGTGTCCCTATTTTCGGCACTCGTCGTAACAGTCGCTTGTCCGATTGGTCGTTGTAGTAGTTTCGAGCCGGTCTGACACGCCGTGAGAATCTCTGCAAATCGGCAGCAGACCCAAAAACGTGCGCACGCCCCCCCCCCCTACGCCTTACCAGGAATCTGCCACCCGCATGCCAGTCGTATTTGAGAGAGAAAGACATCATCAGCCTATCTAATATCATTCATTCACCCTGTCTCAAACTCCCATACTTTAGAGCTAGTTGAGCTAATTTTACTTATCTTCAGGCTCCAACACGCCGTGGCATCTCACGCTAAAG
The DNA here is from genome assembly GCA_020010945.3 of Muscidifurax raptorellus. Taxonomy (NCBI): domain Eukaryota; kingdom Metazoa; phylum Arthropoda; class Insecta; order Hymenoptera; family Pteromalidae; genus Muscidifurax; species Muscidifurax raptorellus. The sequence continues at coordinate 564,516 of JAHUUD020000054.1, forward strand.
CGATCGCAGATTCCTGGCACGTTGATTCTTGGCATACTGAGGAGCGGCAGCTATCCTCCATTGCGTTTGTATTAGAGCATGGCGGTGCTCGCATAAGTTGAACTCTGGGCTTCCTCAAGGTTTTAACTATATATACGTATACACATAAGCACGCAAATAATCATATATTATAGAAAATGTATTTGTATTTCTCTTTTATAATATAATTTATTTTTTCAGTTATCGAAAATAAAATTGAATTGAACGATTCATTCCCCGACTGGTTATTAGAAGCAACAGAAGATTTAGATTCCTACATTGCTCAACGACATTTTGAAGATGCATATAATTTGTTCTATAAAGCAAAATCATATCTAGCGCGTAATATAACAAGTCGATATCTAAAAGAAATAGAAAATGCAGTAAATGACCGAGCTGATAAGCTTATCAACGTCATTACAAACGAGTTGGAGTTTAGTGCAGATGCTATATCTCTCCAAGGAGGTGGTTTAAGAAATTCCAGAAGAGCAGTTAGACTTCTAATACAACTTGAACGTACTGCTAAAGCTTGTCAATTATATCTTCGTTTATGTAGTGCAGCTTTAAAAGCAAGCATAAAGAAAGTTAAACGAGAAGGTTCTACTGTTGCGTATGTTAAACAAGTTAGTGCGATAGCATTTAGTACCATGGCAGAAGTGGCAAGAGAATTTCTGAAAAGTTTTCCATCTGATACAAGTTGCAGTTCAGGTAGAATTATTTTGATATTATATTTTGTAAAATTAATAATGTGATATACCTTCCTATGTTATATAGTTGATTTAGTAACCCCACCCCAACACCAACCCCACTACCCTTCATTACGGCCCCCCACCACGTAACGTAAAAATCGACATATTAAAATGAAAAATTTGATTATGTCAGTTATTTTTAACATTTATTATTAATGTTATTTTTTTTTAAAATACTTTCAAATTATGACCTTAAAGTTTATAATGATAGATTTCCACACTATTGAAAGTACATTATATCGATGGCTAAAGGGGCTTTGAGAACGACGTATGTCCCGATTCGTTGCGCTTTATTTTAGGATCCGCTTCGAGAACGCTCCAAGAAAGAGTCGAGATAGGGTATTCGCGAACTGGGCTCTGACATAAGGCGTTATTCCTTTCAGCCATCGATATATAAAAGTTAGAATTTATTTATTATTAATAGTTTGTTCGTAGCTACAGAGAGAGATAGAGACAGAAATAGATAGATAGATAGATAGATAGATCTTTATTCTCACTTTACAGTAAAAAATAATAAATAAATAAAATACAACAAATAAATATATACTCTTTTTTAGAGTTATTTTTGGTATAAATAAATAGATTTGGTCGTAGACCCATAATATCACAGTCAGCATTACGTCCTCGTCGAGAATTCTCGTCGAGAATATCACAGATCTAGGCCGGAAAGGCCGAGTCAAAATAATCACAAATAAAGTTTATCGAATGCCCGCGTCATCCGCCCGCATGAGGGACGGCTAGGGCTCAAGGCCGAGCAGATAGCCGCGCACTGCCTCCTTAAAGGATGCGAGAGAAGGCAGAAGGCGTATGGAAGAGGGCAAGGAGTTCCAGAAACGTGCACCCTGGATCTGAAAGGCTTTTAGACCAGTTTCAGTGCTCACCACCGGAACATGAAGCTCAGGCGGGGGCCCCCTTGCGGAAGGCCTGGGCTGATGCTTGCTAAAAAACGATACCAGATACTCTGGCTCACGCAATCTCATAATTTTGTATAGGAGTATAGCTTTAAAATAAAGTCTACGTGAGTCAGTACTAAGCCAGCCCAGTCTTCTCCGATAGGGGGAGATGTGCTCGTCCCTTCTGTAAGATGTATCTGTAAGATGTATCTGTAAGATGTATCTTACACAAGAATTACTTAGTCGCTGTAGTCGTCTTTTCTGTTCGTCAGTCGCGTCCAGGTACACCACAGTACAATAGTCCAGATGGGGTTGGACCAGTGACTCAACCAGCCTTCTCCTTAGAGCCTCGGTGGTACAATCCCTGATAAAACGCAAGCTATACAGGGCTTTATTGACTTTTCTAGTTATACAATCTACTTGCGGTTTCCATGTTAATTTACTATCTAATGTAACACCGAGACTCACCACCGCATCTTCAAAAGGGACGATTACTCCGTCACACATCCTTACCCCAGGCAAATTCAAGGACTTAATGTCATTTACGTTCTTTCTGGAGCCAAAAAATATTGCCTTGGTTTTGCTAGAGTTCAGACGCAGTCCAGAGCTCTCCGCCCATTCTGACACCCGCCTTGCGGCTTCGGATAGTTGCGTCAGGCCCTCCCCAAGTTTACCCTTGGTGGTATGGAGGTAAATCTGTAGGTCGTCTGCATAAAAAATATGTTTTGTCGTCCTTTTGTCTAGTAAGTCTTGTAGGTCGTTAACGTACAGACTAAACAGCAGAGGTCCCAGGACCGAACCCTGTGGAACACCCAGATTGGTTTCCAACCACTCGGAATTACCATCCCTGGTAGAAGTAACCATCTGCGTGCGGCCTTGAAGATATGATTTTAACCACAAGAGAGCCATCCGTGAGAAACCCAGCCGTTGCAGCTTAGATAATAATTTCGTAGGTGATATGGTGTCAAAGGCCTTGCTGAAATCAAATAACAGCAAGAGCGTCACCTCCTTTCTGTTAATGGCCATACGTACGTCATCTGTCAGTTTAATTAATTCCGTCTGGGTACTGTGATGTTTTCTGAAACCAGTCTGGAGAGGATCCAAAATTTTGTTTTTGTTTAGATACTCCGTGATTTGGGAATGAGCTAACTTTTCAAGCACTTTAGATAGGAAGCAGAGTAGAGCTATAGGTCGAAAGTCTGACTCAGATGAAGGGGCACTGTTCTTTTTTAGTGCTATTAATTGCGCCTGCTTCCAAATGCCCGGAAAGACGCCCAGAGCGAAAGAGTCGTTAAATATCTTTACAATAAATTCGCCAATTATTGGGAGAGCTTTCACGATCACTCCCTGAGGGACCCCATCAACACCCCTCGCCTGTGAGGAAAAGTGTGCAATGGCGAGAATGACATCATTTATGTTGACTGGACTAAACTTGAAGCCTTCCTCACTTGCAGTAGAAATGAAGTCCAGCGCGTCATCCAGGTTTTCATAGGGTGAGACAGATATCCCAGCGAAATGGTCGTTCAGCTCGCCCGGCGTAAAACCATGAAACTCCTCCTCTTTACGCCTAGGTATGAGGACGAGGTTACGCATTTTCTTCCATATATCCTGATTATCATCAACAGCATCCGACAAATGTCTAGTGATATAGGAGCTTCGCTCTTGAGCCATGCGAACATCAACCTCATTGCTGAGCCGGAAAAACTCGTCAAAGAGTTCAGAACGCCCAGTGCGCTTGTAGCGTCCGTGCGTGGCATCCCTCTTATCGATGAGCAATCGTAGCTCAGGACCAAACCAAGGAGCATATTTTTTCTTTATGCAAACCATCTTATGAGGTGCTAATATATCAATTACCGAATTTAAGTTAGCATTCAAGTTTTCCAAAGCCCCTTCCAGATTGGTTTCAATAGAGTTCATGGCCTCCCAGTTGCAGCTTGATAGTAAGTCACCAAGCGAGGCGGTGTCTATACCTTTGAAGTTCCTGTAAACAAAAGGCTCCTTCCCAAGAATGGGAGCGTGGATGTTAAGTGAGACCTCTATAATACAGTGTTTACCAAAACTGGGCAGCCTTTCCTTCTTAACGTCATGTATTCTGTCGTTTTCGTCCGTTAGTATCAAGTCAATCCACGTGCAAGAGGTAGAGGTATAATGCGTGGGACCATGGCCGACTATCTGAAGAGATAACTCCTCAGCGAGACGCCGAATGGTGTTGGCATCATCCGATCCTGACAACAGGTCAGCATTCAGATCGCCCATGATGATTTTGTGGCTAAATTCACCGCTGAGATCACGTAGGACGCTGAAAAGATCAGAATCCCTTTGCATCGCAACCTTCGGAGGTCTATAAACGACCCCGACAGGAACTGGAGGACAGGAACCCTGCTGTATGCTGCAAAACAGATATTCAGGGATCCCGGGTTTTCCAGGTCCCTGTGTGTTAGAACTAGCCAATCAACGTACTTTAAATTCATTGCGTACATACAACGCCACCCCGCCTCCATTCACATTGCGATTCTGTCTCAGTAGTGAGAAGCCGTCAATCCGAATGAGACCGTCATCAACGACCGAGCCCAACCATGACTCAGCAATACCAAAGATGTTATAGGAGGGATGTTCAGTAAGGAAGAGTCGAAGACTCTCAATGCGAGCTCTCAGCGAATTCACATTAAGAAATCCCGCTCTGAGGGAATCTCTCGCCCTCCCTCCGATGTTAGCAGGCTTATCTAGTCAGGTGGAGGCCGCCGATCTGCCCTCCGGACTTACCACTGTTTCGTTCTGTACAGTTCCGTTGTCGTCGCTGTCAGTAACTTGTGTACCTGTGGATGGCCGTCGGTTAGGAGAAGCCCGGTACGCCGTGTGAATGGCTTGCAAATCGGCAGCCGACGCAAAGATATGCGCACGCTCACCACCCCTACGCCTAGCAAGAAATCTACCGGCGGCGTGCCAGATGTACTTGAAACCCAGCCCCTGTGCTATGGGTTTCAGACTTTTAAAGACTTGAAATTTGCTGTGGGGCAGCAGCTCATTGATAAAAATTTTCCGTACGGGCAGGCCGACAGACGACAACCGACCAAGCATATCTGGGTTTATGTCTTTTGTTGTTAAATAATTATTGGAGAACGCACGCCTAGCCCGCATCACATCACCGACCAAACTCGCCCGGGAAAGCCTCACCACGCAAGATGGCTGCGCACCTACCCTCGTCCTTTATCCCAAGCCCCCCCCCCCCGCAGAATCCCTACTCGTCACGGTTGGACCACGAGGCCCCAGGACGCAGACCCCGGTGACGTTACCCCGGTCAAAGGTGGGGATTATGGTGCTGAGAACTGCGAAGGCCACATTATGCAGGTCCTCTTGAGAGGCCGTTACTTCGCTTGATAATATACCGTTAATAACTATTTCGCAGTCCTCATCACCCCTGTCACCCGGCCCCGCGACCCCAGCCTCCCGAGACGACCCAGACGACGGGAGAGCCAATGGCTGTAATGTGCAGTTGGTAGGCAAGACAACGCCGGCATTCACGTCGCCATGACACTTGTGGTCCCGCAGAGCTCCCAAGCTTTCACTAAGAGCTTTATTTTGCTCCCTCAGGAGCCGCCCCTCCTCCAGCATCAGCTGCCGATCCAGACGCAGTTCCTCCAACTGGGATGTCTGCCTATCCACCACGTCCCTCAGTGCCGAGACTTGCTCCACCAGATCTCTATTTATCTCCTCTGCAGTTGGTGCGAGTGAGACAGAGTTACCGGCAGATACAGAACCTCGTCTCATATGGGACATGATATCGTCAAACTGCTGCTGGAGCATATCAAACCTTTGAAAAAACAGATCCAAGGTGGTCTGCGGGATAAGTACATTATTATTTACGTATGTCACGGATGGCGACAAATCAACATTGCTTTTTTCAAAATCAAGCACAGAATCCTTTAAACCAACTGCGCTGTTGGTTACGTTATTCGCATTATTTACAAAAATTGCCTCAGAAGTAGCAACGGAAGCGTCAGCAAGCCCAGTGTTGTTAACCGAGTCAGTATTATTTATAGCAGTATTATTTAAACTAGTATTATTCACAAAAACTTTATGTACAGTATTATTTATGTCATTATGATTTTTAACAGTCTTATTTTCAGTATTATTTACAATGGTATTATTCATTACATTCACAGTATTATTTATAGCAGTATTATCATTTTTTAGAGTGTTATTTACTTTTCTTGAAGTTATGTTTGAGGTTTGAGATTTTTGTGAAGCAGATTTATCTGTCGATTTTCTATTGTTATTAATAGTGATAACTTTGCTTTTGTTGACTACGGTATCCTGACTTAAATTGCAAACACTAGTATTGCTACCGCTGCCGCCAATACCACTCTGTCTCTTCGTGTTACAAGTTACGCAGATACATATATCTCGTTCGCGGAAAGTCCAGTCATGGCACACATTATGATATGGTTTATCGCATTTGTGGCATCTCAACATAACAGCATTTGTCCGATAAATCTTCTTACATGATGCCTTCGAGCAAGATGCCGGGGCCTCTAACCTCAAATGCCGCCTCTCTCCTCTCCGCCGGTGTCTCTATATTTTTCTTCTCTTTTTTCTTCTCCTTCCTTTTTCTTTTTCCTTTTCTTTTTCTTTTTTCAGAGATGTTAAATTGTGTTGTTATCAAAGATGTGTCCGTTTTGCTGCACCGTGAACGTCCTCCCAGCTACCAATATTTGAGGTTATGCAGCGGAAAAAGACATCTCCCGGCTCATAAAACACTCAGAGATGCCTAGTGTTTTTTGCGCTAGCTTAAGAGCCTTATGGGGCGTTTCTTCCGCTGAAAGAAATTACTCGTAAGAGTGAAAAAAACTGTTAAACAGGTGTAGCTGGTAGAGTGACTTGTAAGCGATGTTGAACTTACCAGAGAGAGAGAGCGAGAGAGAGAGAGAGGGAGAGGGAGAGAGAGAGAAAGAGAGAGAGACGGAGAGGGAGAGGGAGATGGAGAGAGATTTAGATTTAGATTTAAGATTTAATTGTTTATTTTCTGTACATTATATTGTACAATATTTACATAAATTGGTAATTGGTTTGAGATGAAATTGATGAGTGTGAGATGAGATGGAATGTAATGACTGTGGTGGAATGTAGTGGAATGTGAGCGAGTCGAGTGTGTATGTGGTGGGTGGATTGTAAGAGATTAGGCTAGCGATATGGATTTTCTTGTTCCGGGAGAGGTTTCTTGACTAGTGATTTAAATTGTGAGACTGATGTGCTGTTTCTTAGATGAGATGGTAGAGAATTCCATAGATATGATGCCCTGATATGGAATGATTTCCGTAGTGTCTCAGTGGCGTAGGGGGATATGTCTAAGGGGTCGCCTCCCCCCTCATAGGCCTGAGTGCGACGTGGAAGTCAAAGTAAGCCAAGATGTGCGGCACTGTTAAAGAGCTTTCTTAAGAAGCAGGCCATGAAGTGCCTCCTACGCCCAGCGGTGGTGATTGCAGCTCGCGCCTGTAAGGGGAGATGTGCTCGTCCCTTCTTACACCATAGATGTAACGAATTCCCATGTTTACCAGTCTCTGTAGTTTAGTGTTTAGTTCTTGAGTCAAGTCGCAGTACACCAGTAAACAGTAGTCTATGATAGGAAACAGGAGTGCTTGCACGAGATGTTTGCGCAGCTTCAGATCAGTGCTCTTTCTAAAGAAGTTAAGTCGATACATTAGCGAATGGGCACGCTTATACAGTTGTGTAACGCGTTCCTTTCCTTCCATGAAAGCTTAGAGTCGAGCATCAACCCCAGACTACGCACATGTGATTGGTAATCGATCCGGGCTTCCCCTATGTTGATATAGGTATTAGCAAGCGTCGGTAAAGCATTTATGAAATAGGGGGAACCCAGGACGATCGCCTGAGTTTTTGCGAACGTTGAGTTTGAGATGATTCTGTGGAGCCCAGCCTGAAATCCTATCGGCGTTAGCACTCATCCTCGCGGAACAGGAATCGAGCTCCTCAAGTTGGGATTGGCTGTAAACCTGCAGGTCATCTGCGTATATGAGATGAGATATGTCACGGTCAAGGCAGTAGCTGATGTCATTGATGTACAGTGAGAAAAGCAGGGAGCCCAAGACAGATCCCTGCGGCACTCCGGTGTTGAGTGATCGAAAGGTGAATAGTTCACCATTGTCAGCAATGACAGCCTGTTCTCTGCCGGTGAGATATGATGCGAGCCAGCGGATAACCTGCTTAGAAAAGGCGAACGAGGTTAGCTTACTGAGTAGTTTGACGTGACACACAGTGTCAAACGCTTTACTAAAATCGAAAAGGAGGAGAAGTCTTACTTTCTTTTTATTAATGCCAAGCCTGACGTCGTCGGTCAGCTTAATGAGTCCCGATTGAGTACTGTGTCCGGAGCGAAAGCCAGTTTGGAGGTCATTAAGGCAAAGCCTTGATTCTAGATGTTCAGAGATTTGTTTGTGGATCAACCATTCCAGTGCCTTGGACAGAAAGCAAAGGAGGGAGATCGGACGATAGTCACTTAGTGCTATTGGAGAACTGACTTTGTTTAGCGCATGCACTAATGACTTTTTCCACGCAGATATTCCTCAACAGCAGGGATCAGCAGGTCGCTGAAGTGCTTGTCGAGGTCTTCATTGGAGAATCGAGAAGTAGGTTTTTCCTTGGAGGTGGTGATTCCGAGTGTCTCGGGCTCTCTCCAAATCTCAGCGGCGTTAAGGATGTCAGGCGTCAATGGTAGTGATTCAGCCTGGCATCCTCAACCTGACTATGAGCATCATCCCTGGCTAGTCTGTAAAAGTACAGGTCCAAAGGGAGACGTGATCTGCGGAAACGTCTGTATAGTCTGTTCCGTTCTTTCAAGAGGTCACGTAGAGCTGTGGTGAACCACGGTTGACGCTTCGGTCTAGGGCTCACTGTGCGTAATGGAGCGAGATGGTTTATAGCGTCTGTTAAGTTTGTGTTCAGTAGGATGGTGCAATCGTTAAGTGGTGAAGTGTGGGGCAATGACCAGTCGCACGCACCGAGGAAGTTCCTTAGTTTCTCGGCGCAGATGCCTTTGTAGTTTCTGTAGGTGTAAGTTTGAGGTACGTGTAGTTGCATCTGTACGTCTAGAGTGGCCGTTATTAGGTCGTGTCCATTTATGAAAGGAGTGTCAGTCTTCCAGTGCGCGAGCACTGTCGGATTCCGATTTGTGATGCGTTGCACCGCATGGAACCGACTGAAGGGAGTTTTCATCAATGAAGGCCCTGGTGAACTTGGTATCCTCAGATGATGAGAGTTGATCGGCGTTGAAATCTCCCATTATCAGTTTGGTTGAGTAGCAGTGTATGTGTGTGGTGAGATTCTCTATAAAGTCGCTGCCCTGGATGAAAGGGGCATTGGATGGACGATAAACAACGCCGACAAAGATCGGGATGATTCCCTTTGCGGAGATTTCGCAAAAGAGATACTCCGGCCTCCCAGGATTGCCCGACCAAGTGCCGTCAGATGAGGAAATGATTTTGGTTGTGAAAGTGTTATGAATATAGAGGGCCGCACCCCCACCGTTCCTGTTTCCGTCCCGCCTAAGCAGTATGTAGTTGTCAAGTGAAGGGATAGTTTTTATCTTGTCATCTAGCCAGGTCTCAGTTACAGCAATCACGTGAAAGAAGGGACGAGTAGACAAGAAGAGCCTAATCGCCTCAATGTGACCCGTGAGAGAGTTAGTATTGAAGTGGCAGGCCCTTAAGCCTTCGGACAGAGTTACCTTGGAAGATGCGGGTGTAGTTGAAGATGATGAAGATGTAGGTGGTGCAGGATGAATAATATTTGTCGTCCTCTTCAGCTGTTGTTGTTGTTGATGTTGCGGTTGATTGGTGACCTCAGGGCTAAAAAATCGTCAGGGCTAAAAAATCGTCAAGGTCCTTCTCAGAGCTGATGATGGTGGCCCTCTCTGGGTCCTCTGCGGACCTGATGTAGATGGTCCCTCCTCGGACGTAGGACCTGCAGCCATTCCTTCTCCTCGCTTCCTGCCTGGCCCTGACGTAAAGTTTATGTGCCTCTGGAGACAGCAACTCGTTTACGTTGATGAGCCCCTCCTGGCGAGGGGCCCTAGATTCCTCCAAAATGTTCGCGTCGAGCTCAGTGGTATGGAGTTTGCCCTTCCTAATCTTGGCTCTGATGATAGAGTATGCAAGGGCATGGGAGGAGTGAGAGAGAGAGCAATTGGTGGAAGTCTGCTGTCAGCGGTCTGGATGTCATCGGCCGCGTTCAATCTTCCTATGACCCTCGCTCCGGCTATGTCCCTTTTGAGGACTGTAGGTTCAAGGGCTGAAACCACCGAGTAGGCCAGCAGGTCGATGGATGTTTCCCTCGAATAGCGCAGTCCCGTTAGTACGATAACGTTGTTGTTAGTGTCCTCCTGCTGCTGCTTGATCTTTAGCAGCTCCCTTCGGAGATTAGCAATTTCCGAAGGGATGATGGTGGCAGGGGAAGCCTTGTCGGAAGAGGTTTTGTGAGGGGGCTGCGCAGGAGGGGGCCTGGACGACAGATCTTCAACTTGTGCCCTTAGCTCCATGATCGTTTGCTCAGTATTTGTAATGCGAGTTTGGAGAAAGGGCAGGTCGTTCAGGGTGACGAGTCGGTGCTCCAGTAGGCCTAGTCTCGTCTCCAGCCCCGTGAGGTTGCTGGATGTGACCCTCAGGGACTCCGCCGCTTCGTCTTGCCTCTCACGGACGTCCTTTATTGCTACAAGGACGTCCTGCAGGGTGATGTCCTTCTTTGCCGTGAACATCAGTGGACGCGACGGCGATTGGCTGCGCGAGTTGCTAGTCGATGACGGCGCAGACTTAGATTGTTTTGTCTTCTTGGCGTTTCTCGGCATCGTGCTGGCATTGAGCGAGGTATCTAGTCTCACCCTGCTGTTCACACGTTGCACACGCGAGCGACGGGACGCCATTCACCAGCACAGAACGAAATGTTATGCAACGTGTGTGGAAAAAGTTGCGACATAGTTCGCACTGTTTAGGGTCCTTGGTCTGTATAGTCTTGTTACAGACTTCACAGGTGGTTTGGTACGCCTCTGCGACTTTCTCTCCGTTTAGACTTATTGCCGATAACTTACTGGCAGTCGATAATGTAGATCTTAAGAGTAGATTTTCGTAGTTGATATGTTACCGAGCAATGAGTGCTGAGCTCCTCACCAGATGGCAGTCGGAGGAGTATAAGAGGAGAAGAAAGAGAGATAGAGTAGCGCACCGGTCTGTGTAGATGACGATTGACGTAGATCTTCTCCGTCGTCTCGTGCGATGTCGCCTCGTGTGATGATTGGAAGGTGCATATGCAGGTAGAGTAAGAGAAAAAGCGAAGCCGAGCCAGGCGAAGCGGTTTGAGGTTAGAAATCAGAGCGAGAACTTCCAGTAGGATTGACAGCATGTGATGAGTGCAGCCTCCAGCGAAAATTATGACAAGCTGAAGGTTGCAATAAGGAGCGTGCAACGAACTGTAAGCAAATAGGCTCGAAGGCAGAGAGAGAGAGAGAGAGAGAGAGAGTGAGAGAGAGAGATTAGATTAGATTAGATTAGATTAGATTTATTTGCTGTACATTATGTTATACAAAAAAAAGAGTTAAAAGATATATAATACAGAAATATTTATAAAAGTGTTTGTAGAAAAATACAGCTTAAAAATTTAGAAATTAAAATGAAGAATGAGGATGCATATATGAGTAATGGTGTGAGACGAATGCTTTGAATTAGTGTAGTATGCATGATTGTATATGGGGTGAGAAATATTATTTAAGCTGGATTCGAGACGGCTATTTAAATTTTCTCAAGATTAAGGTAATGTTGCCTGATCTGACGTTTGAAAGGAGGTAATGATCTAATATTGCGGAGATGAGCTGGTAATGAGTTCCAGAGATATGAGGCGCTTACGTGGAATGAATTCCTCAGCGCCTCTGTGGCGAAAACAGGGATGTCCAGGGGAGTCACCTCGCCCCTCACTGGGCGGAGTGCGACGTGGAAGTCAAAAAAGGCCAAGATGTAGGATGGAGTAGCAGTATTGAAGAGTTTTCTTAGAAAACAGGCCGTAAAGTACTTCCTACGTCCGGCGGTGGTGAGCCATTGCAACTCACGCCTGTAGGGGGCGATATGCTCGTCTCTCCTTATACCATAGATGTAACGTATTCCTGTGTTCACCAGTCTCTGTAGTTTGGTGTCAAGTTCTTGTGAGAGGTCACAGTATACCAATGAACAGTAGTCAATGATGGGGAAAAGTAAAGCCTGCACAAGATGCTTGCGCAGTTCGAAGCCAGTGCTCTTTCTAAAAAAATACAATCTGTACATGAGCGAGTGTGCACGTTTACACAGTTGTGTAACGTGCTCTGTCCCGGTGAGTTTAGAATCAAGCACTAGCCCCAGGCTACGCACTGTCGACCGATTATCAACCCGGGCCTCTCCTATTTTAATGTAGGTGTTAGCAGTGGAAGGAAGAGCGTTTATATAATAGGAGGAGCCCAGGACGATCGCCTGAGTTTTGAGTACGTTCAGTTTAAGATGATTTTGCGCAGCCCAGCCCATTATCCTTTCGGCATTAGCGCTCATCCTCTCGGAACAGGAATCGAGCTCCTCTAGGTGGCATTGGCTGTAAATTTGCAGGTCATCCGCATAGATGAGATGAGATACGTCCGAGTCCAAGCAGAGGCCGTTGTCATTGATGTACAATGCGAATAATAGTGGTCCCAGTACGGACCCCTGTGGTACTCCCGTGTTTAGCGGTAGAAAAGTGGAGAGTTCGTCATTGTCACCAATAACGGCCAGCTTTCTGCCTGTGAGATAGGAGGCAAACCAGCGGATAACCTGCTTAGAAAAGCCGAAAAAGATTAGCTTTTTGAGTAGTCTGGCGTGACACACTGTGTCAAACGCCTTACTAAAGTCAAAAAGAAGTAGAAGTGTTACCTTCTTTCTGTTTATTCCAAGCCTGACATCATCAGTCAACTTAATTAAGCCGGACTGTGTGCTGTGACCAGTGCGAAAACCAGTTTGTAAGTTATCAAGGAAAAGTCTTGACTCAAGATACTCCGAGGTTTGTCTGTGCACTAGCCACTCCAGCGCCTTGGATAGGAAACAAAGAAGAGAGATCGGACGATAGTCAGTTAAGGCTGTTGGTGAACTGACTTTATTCAGTGCATGCACCAGTGACTTTTTCCAGTCCGAGGGGAAACTGGACTCGCTCAAAGAAAGGTTGAAAATACGACATAAGAATGGAGCGAGTACCGGCAGTGCTTTGTAAATGACAACCTGTGGGATGCCGTCACTACCCCTGGCCTGGGAGTCAAAGTGCATCACTGCAGATAAAACGTCCGATTCCGTTATCTCTCTGAAATAGAAATGTTCGGGAATATTCAGACTCTCCAGGGTCTGCATGTATTCCTCCACACTGGGGGCCAGTCGGTCGTTGGAAATGCCGCTGAAATATGCGTTGAGGTCTTCACTGGAGAAACGAGAGGGAGGTTTTACTTTGGAGGTGGTGATTCCAAGTCTCTCAAGTTCTCTCCAGATCTCACCGGCATCGGTCAAGGAGGACAGGCGTGTGTGATAGTAGTTCAGCCTGGCATCATCGACCTGCCTATGAGCATCGTCCCTCGCTATTCTGTAAAAATACAGGTCCAGCGGGAGACGTGACCTGCGAAACCGTCTGTAGAGTCTGTTCCGTTCTTTCAAGAGGTCACGAAGAGCCATGGTAAACCACGGGTGACGCTTCGGTCCAGGTGTCACTGTCCGTAATGGGGCGAGATGAGTAATGGCGTTAGTCAGGTTGGTGTTAAGGGTGGTGATGCAATCGTCAAGTGATGATGTGGCGAGCGATGACCAGTCACATGCACCGAGGTAGGCCTTCAGTCTCTCGGCACAGATTACTCTGTAATTTCTGCATGTAAAAGTTTTAGGGTCGTAGCGTGGTGTCTGTACGTCTAGAGTGGCCGTGATTAGGTCATGTCCGTTTATGAATGGTGTGTCAGTTTTCCAGTGCGACAGCAGGCGATCCTGCTCGTCTATTAAGCAGAGGTCAAGCCAGGTGTCAGATTCCAGTTTATGATGTGTTGCACCATAAGGAACCGACTGAAGAGAGTTCTCCTCTACGAAGGCCTTGATGAATTTGGCATCTTCAGATCTAGAGAGTTGGTCCGCATTGAAATTCCCCATAATTATCTTTGTGGAGTAATTGTGCATGTGTGTCGTGAGCTTTTCAATGAAGTCATTACCTTGAATGAAAGGTGCATGGGGTGGACGATACACAACCCCCACAAAGATAGGGGAGACCTCTTTTGCTGAGATCTCGCAGAAGAGATACTCTGGCTTCCCTGGCTTACCCAAGAGAGAGAGAGAGAGAGAGGGGGGGGGGAGAGAGGGAGAGGGAGAGAGAGAGACGGAGGCGGAGACGGAGGTGGAGACGGAGATGGAGACGGAGAGGGAGAGTGAGAGGGAGCGGGAGAGGGGTAGGGAGAGGGGGAGAGAGGAAGAGAGGGAGAGAGGGAGAGAGAGAGAGAGATTTTTTAGATTGAGGTTTAATTGTTTATTTTCTGTACATTACATTGTACAATATTTACATAAATTGGTGATTGGTTTGAGATGAGATGGAATGTAATGACTGTGGTGGAATGTAGTGGAATGTGAGCGAGTTGAGTGTGTATGTGGTGGGTGGATTGTAAGAGATTAGGCTAGCGCTATGGATTTTCTTGTTCGGGGAGTAACAAGATTATAATGCACGAAAGTTAAAACCAGACTGAGATTTGAGCATATTGAACGTCGCTAGAAGCAGTTCAATAGCAAGTGTAAAGACACAGCGAGTTTAAAAAAATATATAAACATCATATACACAACGTGGGAAATTAAGAACAATTTAGGAGGTGCAGACGCTAGAAACGCAATGCTCCACCTATTACCTACAGACCGCCTTATCTACGCATCGCGGGGCCTAAGCCACCAGCTTAGCCACCATCTTTCGATATCTATTGCAAGAGAAGCACCCTTACCCGCAAACAGTAAGAGTTCATATTCACGGCAAAGTAGATCACTACTTTGATGACTACAATAAGCCCGGAGAAGCCATACGACGCAAAGAAGCTCGACCACCTGAACAAACATAGAGTCGAGCAGGACGGAACTATATCCGGGGGAGGGGATGTATGATAAGCTTTAAGAAAAAGCCAGAGACGAAAAATAGTAAGAAGAGGAGTACGGAGCGATCATAGATAACTCCATATATGGAAAAGCTAGCCCCTCCTATTAGGGACTTTCGCTGAGAATATTCTGGAATTATATAAGGGCCCGAATAAACTTCACGACCCCCTTATTCGGACTTAATCTCTCAGTCGGGGTTAATCTCTTTCAGTCGCACTTAGAATCTTGAGCAGGACCGGACAGCTGCCTTATCACAATCTCAGTTAAGTTCAATCGGGACTTAATCGCCGTCGGACAAAATTTAGCCGAGTCGGGACTTAGCATCGGTACACATAAAATTATTCGTTTCGGGACTTAGCTTCAGTGCGCGCAATAATCATTCGGTCCGGGATTCAAGTTCGACGAGACTTATTATTGAAAGAAATTAGAGCTTCGCGTAAAGTTAACATAAATACTAATCTTCTCATATAGTATAAATTTGGACTTAAACCAGGAAATCGAGCCGCGAGATAAAGTAGTTACCGCATAGCAACGACATGAGCAACTCAAGGGCGAACACTTCCTTTTCTGTTGTAAAATACGAGGATTCACTTCCCTTGAATGTTCTGCTCACAAAACAGACGACTTCTTCTTCCCCTTCCTCATTTAACTGAGACAGGGCCGCGGCGCATGCATAATCAGATGCATCCGTGGTTAAAATGTAGGGTTTCTTTCGGTCTGCGTATCTCAAGAAAACATTTTTATTAAATAGTGTTTTTATTTTTTCGAATGCTGCGAAATTTCGAGGTGGTTTAAAATTTTTTATTGTCCGAATTTTATCTGGGTCCGGTCGTATCCCTTTTGCAGAAATAAAGTGTCCGAAAAATTCGTTCTCTTCACGAAAAAATTTCGTTTTCTTGAAATTTAACCGTAAGTTATGTTCAATCAACCGTTCGTATAATTTATCTAAGTGCTCGATATGTTTGTCGAAATTTTGCGACCGTATCATGAGATCGTCTACGAATAATATTAGAAAATCTTCAAAGCCCCATGTGGCTTCCGCAAGCTTTCGAATTAACGCAGATCCGCTAGTTTTTATCCCGAACGGTACAACATTGGATTCGTAAACAAGACTGTCGATTTTGAAAGCTATGTATTTTCGCGGCTCTTCCGCGAGTTCGATCTGCCAATAACTTGCTGTAAAATCTGATATGCTTGTTATTGGCTTATCAGTGCATCTTTGTAAGACCTCGTTGATACCGGGAGGTCCTTCAAAGTTATCTTGAAGTACCGCGTTAAGCTTCTGCGCGTTTATGCACCGTCTGATAGATCCGTCTTTTTATCTAACGATTTGTATCGGATTTATGTATACGCTATTCGAGCGTCTTATAATTTCTAATTCCAACATTCGTCGGAATTCTTTTCAGCGCGTCTTGTCTATCCGCAAATGGGATTGGGTACGGTCTAGAAAACCACGGCGTCGTGTCTTTTATAATTAACTCGTGCTTGTATGTTGTTAGTAATCCCGGTTTTTTCCCGAATACTTCTTATCGTTTTATTAGTATTTTTTTCAAAATTTGTTACAATAGTTGCATACAATAATAAGGGTCCTCCATGATGGACGCGATCATAGTTACGCCTTTCTTCCCCCGAGGTGGAAGTGCGTCCTTTTTAAGCGTAATTACTTTCCGTTTTCCGTACTTAATGTTCCGTCTTCCCGAAAGCAGCTTAAAAGATCAAAATTGCACGAGTCTTTTACTTGTGTATTTTTCTGTTTTCCTCCCCTTTTCGTGCCAGATAAGTAATATACATGCATAGGCCGTGCACCTCACTAAATATTCTATTTCTTTCTTCTCACAATTCGTTTTTCATTTTTCACAATTCGTTGCATGAAAACTCAATCGTATCTTCTAAAAATCTAACATAATATTAGTCCATGATACAATCGTAACGATAGGATGCCCTATTCAACTGACTATTACGGGAAGATTAATTTTCATTATAAATCTCAGTGCTGGATTTAGACTAAAAATGCATAAATATCAATGGCGGTTTTAAAATACTTTCCGGCGGCTACTGGAGGCTTTTTTTTCTTAGATCGCAAAGGTAGTCAGGAACCGATGGCGCTAAGTTGCGTTTTAAAGCTTTGTCGTCATCCGTGCTTATAAAGCAAATCAACCCGTAGAGTTACTGTCCGGTGACAACTCTCATAAGTTTAGGATATAACATAAGGAATAAATTTGTGATTAGATTAAAACGAGATTTAACTTCGTTTATAAAACAAGAGGCTTTAGACGACTATTTTTAAATCAGGAAAACGTTGACAATGTCAAAGAAAAACTTCAAAGCGGGAAAAAATTTTCACACGTGTACAATTATTTACTCAGACGAATTACAACGATTTAGGGAAATTCGACCGTAAAAAGTAGCCGTATAAATAAATTAGAATTAGCAGGCAAAACCGAAGAATTTTCTACACCAACGGGAAACCTTATAAATACCTTGTCAATCTCAGATCTCCCACGCTCTCAATTGCAATTTGCGAAATACGACGACACAAGTAGCGACCCCGAAGAAAATGACTATATAAGCAAAATGGCTCCGCAAATCAAAGGTATATCCCTAAAAGACGCGATAAACGTCATTCCGAGGTTTAATGGCTCAAATGTTCCGCTCACATTTTTTACCGACGGCTGCATTAGAGCAAAAGCGATGGTCCCCAACGGAGTAGAAGAAGAGCTAGCGCGATTAATGCACATGCGACTTTTTGGAGAGGCCTTGATGTGCGCAACGGGACACACTTTCGCAACAATGGATGAAATTATAGAATTTTTCGAGAAAAATTTCGGATCATCAAAAACGTATCATGATATTACAGGAGAACTAGCAAAAGCGAAACAAAAACCGACGGAAAGTATTGTCGTGTATGCGAATCGAGTATTTGAAATAAAGAAAGAATTAGAAAAGGCATCAATGCGTGAAAAAAGAAATATCGTCGAAAATCTTGTAAAAGACTGCATAAAATTTTTCATACGGGGACTGCGATGGGACATTCAGGCAAGAATGGGCATACTATTAACATTAGAAGATGTGCGAGAGAAAGCTATAGAAATAGAGAGAGATTTTGCATATATGGGAGAATCGGAAGAAGACGTAAGGAAAGATGACTCCCGCTCAAAAACAAAAGAGTCACGGCGAGTCAATGTAGTCGAAGTCGGAACAGAAATAAAATGTAATTTTTGTAACGAGATAAGACATGCTGCTATGAATTGTTTAAAATTTTGTCTACAATTACAAAATCAGGACATGCCCACGAAATAGAATAACAGTAATAATTATAGTAACGGACAACAACCAAGAATAATTATAACGGACCTAGACAAGGTCAAGGATACAACAATGATTTTAGGAATTTCAGACCGAATTATACTATTAACACGTGTCCTAATAATTTTCGAGAGGGAAATAACTTTTTCCAAACACGCGATCGAAATAATGATACCCGATTAAATAGTTTCAATAATCGAACAGATTTATCAAGTTATCGTAACAACAATTACCAAAACGGAATTAATAATAATAGTCATGATCGCGGAGGTGGATATAACTCTAACCGTGAATTTAATAATCGCAACAATAACAGTAGCGCGATCGAAAATAAACCTGCACCGATTACATGTTTCTACTGCCAAAAACCAGGACATTTTAAAAGAGATTGTTACAAGTGGATAAGAGAAGTGCGTGATGCTAACACAACGGGAAACGGCCGTGGCTACCCTCAGCCGGGCAATGGGGAAGCCAGTGCGAGCACCCGCCCGATCCTTGGGACGCAAGATGGGAACGCATCCTCTACTAGACAACAGTCCACTTAAATCAAAAGAATTGTGCGCCAAACGTCGAGATTGATATAAAAGAATTGATACTGGATCTTCACCGAATTTATTAAAAGTATCTCATGTTTCGATTTATCTACCAATAAATACACAAGAAATAATTATTTTGAGAGGAATTACCCCGTCATCAATAAAAACCTTAGGAACAATTACTATAAATTACGACGGGCTAAATATTTATTTCCACTTAGTTCAAGATGATTTTCCGATAAAAGAGGCAGGAATTTTAGGCAGCGATTTTTTCAAACAGGCAAGTGCAAAATATGTTAGCATACTATGTGGATTTAAAAATTGGCAATCCAAGGACGAACCCTGGGAGCAACATGCTAAATGGTTCTCCGCCTGTCCACACGTCATTAGAAGGGACAAGGATTTATTGATAATGTATTAGGAAAGCATTTGTTCCCATTGGCTAGAGAAGAACGAACAATCTCTATAGATAACTCAGAAAAAGTAGAAGTGCGGCCTAAGGAAGAATTAAACGACAAAAACAAAACCCAACAATCCCAACTACAACAACCGACAGAAAAAAAAATTGACAGACAAAGTACATATATGCAAAATTTGTTATGATAAAGAGCTAGGAACAGTGTTCTTACCGTTTGGTCTCATAGTCGCGTGTATAAAATGCGTCCCAGCCCTGACAACGTGCGCCATGTGTCGTCGATCCATTGAAACGACAGCGTGTGTATTCATCTCTTAAGAATGAAAAGAACAATAAACAATCGGAACAATTAAATTATAAAATTTAAGATACGAGACCACTCATGTTGGAATCGCCTATTAAACTAATCCGAGCTTCGTATAGGAATTATTTTGGGCTCAATTTACTCGTCCTATCGTATAAACTAATGAGAGAAGAAATTAGAAAATTTACCCATTAATTAAGCAATACTGATTTTACCCCGTTGATTCACAGAGTCTGATGTCAAACTATCAACGAAAACTCCATAAAACGAGGATGTTAATTATATGATGAGCAGGCGAAGCGGCTCGCACGTTAATCAAAAATCTATTACTATCGATCTTACCAGAAGAAATAGCAA
Organism: Muscidifurax raptorellus; assembly: GCA_020010945.3. Taxonomy (NCBI): domain Eukaryota; kingdom Metazoa; phylum Arthropoda; class Insecta; order Hymenoptera; family Pteromalidae; genus Muscidifurax; species Muscidifurax raptorellus. Next base: position 584,248 of record JAHUUD020000054.1, read on the forward strand.
CATTAATTCATCAAACGATTTTAAGCGATGATATTGACTTGTTAAAATTTTGCGTTAATCAATACAAACAACCCCGACAATTACAAAAGTATAATAAGAGTGGTACAAATCTATTACATGTGGCCGTAGGAGCAGGCATAGATGAAACTGTTGCAATCATATTGAGTAACAATCTATATAAAAATATAAACGCATGGGATATACACGGAAATACCGACTTAATGATAGCATATTGGAACAATAACAATATAAAAATGAATCTACTATTACAAAAGGTGGCCGAATTGTACCCAGATGGGGGCAATGACTGCTATGTACTGCCCGACTACCTGCCTGCCAGAACATTGAGATTCTTAGTGGGATACATAGCCCGAAAAGAAACAGAGGATAGGATAATAAATCAATAGGACATAAAAATTTTAAGAACCTACCAAAATACCACCTATCGTCAATATGAGGAAGTGAAAGCCGAATGGAGGAGACTGATAGCTACGCCATTTATCAAAAATATCTCATATAGCGATCTAATCGAAAAATCAATCGACTCTTATTTGAGATTGACAAGATCCGTTGGATTTCGCGAAAAGGAGAAGGAACCGCACGACGATCGTTTTCCTATCTATGGAGCAACTTGACATTACGCACTAAAAATGATTGAGGAAAGGAGAAACGAATGGGAAGCAAGGGAGGAAGAATTGAGTGAAATAACGCACAATTTCGTACCTAACGCTATCATAGAAGTAATCACCTATTATTTATGTATCGATTAAATAAAAAATTAAAAATTTATACCGAAATCATTTTAAGGAAACTTCGGGAATATCATTAGATTATAACAATCGCGATAGAAAAAGAAGAAACAATGGATTAGGAGAAAAATTATTATTTATTATCATTACAAACCATTGATAATAAAACAATAGTAAATTGATAAAATAACGAAAGAAAAAAATAGCGCCGCTGGAGGAACTTGACGACACCAGGGCTCTAAGAGTTGCAGCAAGACAGGCCAGGAATTAAAACCCATCACTGAAACAAAAACCAGAAAAAAATTATTAGTTGAGTAAAGTTAAAAGGAGAAATATGAATGTCTCAGAAAACGGAAGAAACTCCCTACATAACCGCCCATGCGCATACGGTGGGGAGGATGCTCGCAGGGCTGACCGCAACAAGGACAGAGAGTCGTTGATTCTAATTCGCCCGAGATTTCTTGGTGACAGAACTCCCAGACATCCTCGGGAATAGAGGTAGACCCATGCGCGACAGATTGGAAGTCATACTGAAATAAAAACAATGCATTGATAAATACCAAACCACCCAATTGGAAAAAAAGAGAAGGGGAATCAAATTATCCGACTTCCGAACGACGTCGACACCTGGGAAATCCGGGAGGGACGACCACGGGATTGATGACACACGTCGCAGAGTGTCTCTCCGCCTATCTCTGGAGATAAGCGGGTGTGGCAGGGCACAGAGATTTCCGGTTCCTCTTCCTCTTCATCGTCGATGAAGAACGCGTCAGCATGCGCCCCCTCACTCGAATCTGTATACTGAGGAGATCGAGGCGCCCCAGTGAGCAGAAAGTCCTAAATTTAAAAAAAGAGAATGTTAAGCGACGTTTGATTACTTATATAAAATAAGTTTCTAAGTTCTTCGCACGCGCACAACTATACAGCTGTGGGAGAACTCAACTTACTAAATTGCTCTTGATTGTCGTGGCATTTTATTTTTCTATCTCTTCCTTTTAAAAACAATGAAACGAAGATTTCCCTTCCCTTGTCTTGGTGGCAGATAAAAAAAATGGTGACTTCTTTTCTCTCGCAAATATACTTCTCGTTCTCTGGTCAGGGTCCCCTTTTTGGACTTCTTTAGGACTTTAGAATTTGGACGTGAAATTTGAATTAAATTTAAAAGCGCTTAAATATTCTAACTTGAGAGCTCGTTTATTGATGACTCAATTAAATATGATAGAACTAAGTTAGAATTTATAATTGATGAATTAACAAGTAAAATAAAAACAGCAAATCAAATTAACAAAATTGAATTAAAAATGTATGTCTGCTCGGCAGCTTGGCTCGAGTCGGAGTGTCTCGTGGTAGCATGGCTTGGGCACGCTCGGAAGTGTTTCCGGACCTCCCACGCGTCTCCAAGCTCTACTTCCCCATGCTGACGTCACTGCGTCTGCACTCGTCGCACTCATTAGGCCTTACGGGACCTGGTAATGGTGCAAGAGTTCAAACTGCACCGTGGCTTCGCACGTGCGGTCTTGCGCAGTGGAGGGAAAGTTGTTTAGGTCAGCGAGATTCTTGACTACCTGATACTTTTGTGGCCTTGAGTCTCGCTGTACCTTTTGTTCGAATATAATTGTAGTAAAGTTATCACATAACAGAAAACAATTACTAAAATCTACAAATATCAGAAAAAGAAGAGAAAAGAAACAAGAATAAAATTTACTTACCGAAGATTCCCGAATGATTGGCCGCACATTCGCGACCGATCTCGGAGGTTTGTTAATTGGCCGTCGGAACATGCTCCACAACCAAGCACTAGCGCGGCAGCAATCGTTCCTAATCGGGGTCAAGAGATTGACCAGGATTATAATTAAAGGCAAAACCCGGACGAACATTTTTTTTTATATATAAATAAATATGAGGAATAAACTGGATAGACTTGAAAGCCACAAATAGGAATGACCCTAGAACGGCTAACAGTCTTGTTTTAAAGGGCTCAGGTAGATGCCGAACCCAAGGGAAGGGGAAGGAGGCAAAAGAAATGGGACACCAGTCAAAACGGATTACAATAAGCCCGCCCACGAGAAAATTTACAAGTCACCAATCGCGAGAATTTCCATAGTGGGGACTAAGAGAAAAAGAGAGAGATAACACACCCCGAAGCTCTAAAAGTCAGATCTCTAGGAAGCAAGAAATTGAAAGAACGTTTAATAAATTGGAAATAGAGATTCACACACAAAACAGGAATAAATTAAACATTAATAACCGTTGAATGAAAGTTTAAAATCTACTAAATACATCTCCCATTTTACGTTCAGAAGAAAAGGGAAACCTTAAACCATCATTCCGCGAATCATGATCCGTTTATGGTAGGAATTAACAATAAAAACAATATTTATACGAACACTAGTATTTAAGAATTGAGCCAATTACTAGAAATAGTAATACCTTTTGATATTAACATCATTATCCTACAGATGGCAACCTTCCTGAGAAAATTGGTATACACTTGGATTCCGTGAATCTTCTCAAGTCAAACGAGGAAATTAAAATCTATACAGAGAAAAATATTCATGAGAGAAGGAAGGGAAGCCAGAATGATAATCAGAATATTAGTCCCCTTCATGAGCCCATCAGTTATTACCAACACTATAGAAGATGCCTTAGCAATACAAGACATAGAGACAGCGACATTCTGTTTAGAAGCCTATTATTCAAAGACCCTATTATGTATGATAAACGCGCTTTCTCATGTTATGCACAAAAATGCCAGGAATATAATAGATCTGTTACTAAAATATGAAGTAAATTACGACTCACCATGTAAATGGCAAGCCCCCGATATCTATGCAGCAGTTGATTCCCAGCGGATAGATGTATTAGAAAAATTGATAAGATTAAAAATCGAACATAATACAAACACAGGGTGGGATTTTGCCATATTGCGGCAAGCCGTCAAAAGAAGTGACATACGATATCTAGAATGCTTATTGGAAGAGAGAATCCAAGTTAATAGCTCAGACTGAATGGGAATGACTGCATTAAGAGTAGCAATAGAGACATCCAACTACAAAGCAGTAAAGGTACTATTAAACGCAAATGCAGATTTAACCAAGGACCATTATTTAGAAATCGCATGTAAAGGAGACTCCGTGATTTTAGAAGAACTATTAGGGTACCTAGAGAAATCAGGGAGCCCAGCCACAGCTAGACCTTGGCTATTAGAGAAAGCTGCCTGCGCACCGGTCACTCATTCATTGAGGGACGTGCAGGTGTTGATGCGACGCGGTATACCCGTAAACTCTCATTCACACGAAGGAAGGTACGCAATAGAATCAGCAATATTGCAAAACAATGACGACACACTAAGATTGCTACTCTCTCATGGAGCTAACGTAGAAGTACAAACTATAACAGGAGATAGTGTGTTATATATAGCCGCTGATTTCGGAACCGTCGAATCTCTAAGGCTAATATTACAAACAGGAACGATCGACGTTGATAAGGCAGATTCCAGCGAACGAACTGCGTTAACAATCACTTTTTTTGCTAACAATTATAGAAAAGTAGAGATGCTCCTAATGCAGGGAGCGATGATATATCCTAAAGGAATTCCATTGAAATATATACACCCACACATAATGCCGCGGCAGACCGTGTCATATATTATATTGCGGATGGCGCACGAAGCAGCGGAGGGACAGACAATAAACCTCGAGGACGTCCGAACCCTCGAAACGCATTATCCAGATTTATACGAAGATTACAAAGCGGCACATCAAGAGTGATGTTGTATGCAAAAGACGTATGTCATAAAGAATGTAACTTGTGCAGAGATGATAGGAAAGTCGACCGAATAATTACTCCGTTTTTCGAGGTTTCGAGCGTTAACGCGACAAGCACGCATATCTAAAATACAATATAGGTTCCCCATTTTCGACGCGGATATGATAGAAGCAATAAAAAGTTTACTAGAAAAGAGAGCTAAATGGCTAGGGCATGAGAAAAGACTCAGAAATATTACATGTAATTAAATTCCAAACCCCAGTTTATAAAACATTGCTTACTATTTAACGGTAGAGTAATCATATTATTAAAATGAATAAAATAAATAAATAAAATAAACACATGAAATAGATAATGTAATTCCTAATAGTCAAGAATAGTAAGAATATTTTGATTACTAAACGTATTTCTCTGTCTAACAGCACGATAATGGCCACGCACCTCTGGAAATTGATGAATCAACTATTATCTGGAATATATCCGAATTACAAGAAAAAAGTCCGAACAATTTTAACAAGAGTATGTCAAAATGAAAGTCATAGCATGAAGAAATTAATTCGTAGATGGGCGATCTTTATGACCCCAGAAGAAATAACAATAATCATACAAATAGCTGTCGAAGTCGACGACCTATATGTCGTAAGAATAACTCTAGAAGCATATCCTCAGACACAAGATGTAGTCTTATGCAAAGCACTTATGTTTGCAATTCGTCGAAGTGACGAAAGAGCTATCGATTCGATATTAAGATATTCAAGAAACTGTCTGTGGACATTAGAATGGGCAAGAAAGCCGCATCTAATAGTAGCATTCGAATATGGATGCTTGGAAATCGTAAAAAAAATTACTGAACGCAGGCGCTGGAAAAAAATTATATTATGACTGGAATTATGACGCCTTACAAAAAGCTATGGATTACACAGATATTGCATATCTACGCGCATTAATAGATGGAGGAGTCCCAGTCGATGCAGCGAACATAAGCGGCTCGACAGTTTTATACCATCCCATTTATCGAAATAATTACGAAACTGCTGAATTATTATTAGAAGCAGGAGCTAACCCTAATAGAATCGATGATTACAACAGAACACCTCTAGAAAGAGCGTGCGTAGAGTCGCCCAGGATATTAAAATTAATGCTAAAATACGCGAGAGGAACTACAAACCCACCGGCGACGCAAAAGAAATTACTTAATATCGCAGCAGGAGCCACGTATTTATATTCTAGTCAAAACATAAAATTACTTCTCGACGAAGAAGTACCTATAGAGATCTTGGACAACTATGATAATAACAGAACATTAGAAATACTAATAGAACACAAAGCGGACCTAAACCCCCTCTCAAAATTCGGTAACAGCGTCTGCACGTAGCTGTTGAATTCGGTACTATTCGATCAATAAAAATCATTTTAGAAAAGGGTGACTGAGACGTCAACGCAGTAAATTTGCGCGGAGACACTGCACTTAGCTTAGCTTTCAAAGGAGATGGTTATAACAAGATGGAGATGTTGTTACAAAGAAAAGCCCTATTATACCCACCAGGATCAAATGTACGATATATACAATTGAATCGAATGTCATGGCTTACGCCAAGTAAGTTTATTTCATTATTGGCCATGGAGACAATAGAATAGCGAGTTATAAATATTGAGGATAGGAAGACCCTGGAAGAACACTACCCAGAATTATACGAAGATTTTAAAAATGCATGCCTTGAATGGCAGCGCATGGTTCAGACAACCCTCACGGCGGGAATCTGCTTTCGAGAAGTAGTAATAAAATCGACCGACCGTCTTTTAGAAGCGGCACGGACATTTGCATTTCGGCAGCGTGAGGACGATTTACATTACATAAAATTTCCTATGTACGGATCAATTATAATAAAAGCCATTCAAAGATCAAAAATGATCGACGAAAGTGGGAAATACGAGAAAAATGGTTGAAAAGAGTGACTTATAGCGCTTATCCTTACCCAATAATAGAGCGGGTAGCCTACTTTCATTTTTAGAATAATTTAAAAATTAATACATTACCCACTACTCTCTTTGATCGGAATCATTCTTATCTATACCACAGAGGTATCCACGTCAAAAAAGGGACTATGAAACCTACGCCAAGGAAAAATCGAGAGTACAATGCATGGGAATCAATGGATGCCTATCCAAGAATAAAGTGCAGCTCCAAGCAAGCAGGAAGAAAACATAAATGACATTCAATTAGCACAATTAACTATGGAAGTATTAGCTGCAATCAATGACAATAATTTTGTAGAAGAATTCGTGTGGTTACAGAAAAAAGGAAATTCTACAAAAGCATTACAGTATAACTACTCATTATGGATAAACAAAACAGAAATTGTGTGGAAAATAATAGGTGAAATATTTAGGAGATTAACAAACAATGCATTAACAGTATTTCTACGTTTGATCGCTGAATACAAGGGACGATGGGAATCGCGAAATGAAAATGGCGAGACTCTTATTTTCCAAGCCGTACGGGTTGGAAGCGCTAAAGCAGTAAGTTTTCTGCTAAGGAATGGTGCAAGTTATACACAGGTAAACAAGAACGGAAAGGATATATATCATGAGACAATCATTAGGAATAAAGGAGAACTTTTGAAAGTACTCGTTGCCAAAGGCGTAAAACCCGTAGGAAGCGGATGTCCTTTTATATTAGCCCTAGAATCAGGAAGATCACATCTGATTCCATTATTAAGGTCTGCTTGGTTACGACCTCACGACGAAGTCGCAACATTGCGACTCGCCATCAAGAAGGGGAGTGTTGAAGGAATAAAAGGACTGAACCCGAGCGACTATGCGGGAAGTACTTTCAGTTTCTTACACGAAGCCGTACGACAAAGAGCAACTATCCCAATAATACACCAACTCTTAGAATCTGGATGTAGCTTAGAAAAACGCACCGAAAATGGAAGATCGGCACGTGGCTATACTAGCAGGACATCACGGAATCGCAAGATACTTAATAGACAAAGGTGCTAACGTACACTTTCGAATGGACAAGGAAGGCGAAAGTTGCATTTACCTCGCCGCGCGAATAGGCGATGCTACGACCGCTGTGCTATTGGTACAATAAGGTACATCGCTTACAGAAAAGGCAAGAGGGGACCACACTCTAGCAGAAAGCGTAATGAAAGACAATAATGAAGTGAGACTCGCTTTATTGTGGGGTCTCAGAGCACCGCTGTATAGCAAAAAAAAGGATGCTGTTAAATCAGTGGACAAGTGTAGAAGCAAAAAAAATGTTAACTAAAAGAATTGCCTTAATACATCATCTTCCTGGAAATATTAAATAGCCGAGTAGTTTTAGAAAATATGAGAATCAAGGAAGTTAATAGGAGGGACGGAAGAGGATTATACAGCTTCTTATTCCGACCACGCCGAAATGTCATATATGAGCAAACCATGAAAGGAAAATTTCTCGAATTCTACGACACTATTAAAAATACTAAGGACATTTACAAACCAGAACTTAAAGCACTTCTCAAGGTCACTATAGGAGAGCTGTAACTTTGTCAAACCCGCAGCGAGTACTACCAAAACAGGGAATATCAAATCACAGAAGAAAGAATAAAAATTCATTTGCATAAAGAGAGTGCAGTAGATCAGAGTGTAAATGTATAATAAATATTATTTAAACTATTACCATCATGAATCTAAATTATGATAATAAGTAACCCAACAAAAGGAATGATAACAAGAAAAAGGAAGAGCAAATAAATTCACATAAATAATAATCCTTATACTCCCAATTCAGATCTTAAAAAGGGACTAAATAATGAAATGAGAAAAAAATATTATGGAATAATGATAGTAAGAAATAGACGGAAATACAGGGAAAACTGAGAACGGACTACAGGAAAAAAATTTTTTATATATATATATATATATATATATATATATATATATATATATATATATATATATATATACTAGTTAAATTAATAAACGAAAGTACATCTCAATCTCAATAACGCTATATTGATAACCACTAGCAGCTAATAGAATCACTGCTTAAATTACTAAGGCTTATATGCATCTAACATAGAATAGAATAAATATTAAAAATAAGATAATTTAGCAAGATAAATGAAATGTTGAAATCATACAAAACACATACACGCAACGCTTTAAGGGACTTCTTTCTCTTTCAGTACACGTCGACAATGGACACAGGACTCTATTTCCTCCTATTGACCTACTGCGGTATAATACAGGCTCAGAAGCTACTACCTCCCGCAGTGGCGGAGAGGATCGAACGAAACGCCGGCCTATATTTCGACAGAATAACCGAACTAAAACTTATTCAAGACGATTGGAATTATATAATCTATTTAGACTTATACAACAATCAATATAATGTCACGCAATTGTCGACGCTGTTAAAATTAACCGAATGAAATAGTATACCGCGTAAATCATGCGCCGAGCAAGAAAAACAAATAGATGATTTAAACCAGCTAATTACGAGAATGGACCAATATAACGATGTCCTTACGATATATTTAGATGAACTATCCGAAGATTTAAATGCTACGGAGAAAATTGAATACAATAGTTATATATACGGGAACAAAGTAGTCTTGATGGATTCGGAGGGAAAAGTAGTATAGAGGATCCTTTCTATTTATTGAACCGGGAAGCGGAAACCTTAATGACCAAAGGAAGCTTTAATCGTACAGAACATAGTCATAAATTATTACAAATTCTCGAACGTCACATAAACTTATATACAGAGTTATTTCAAGGTGCGCTAGAATAGAATAGAATAGAATAAATTTTATTTGAGCAAGTCAAAAAATATAAATCATTACAAAGTTCACTCAGTACAATTTTTTTGGCTCTTAGCGGCACTTGTACAGAACAAGTTGCGCGCTAGGCCCTTATTCTTTTCTAGTCAATCACAGTGATTTACATTATCACAGTCAATATTACAGTCTATTCATTTAATACAACGTTTGCAGAGCTATTGCAGCAAATATGGAGCTTTATATACAAATTCGTCGTAAGGCTCGATTTTCGCTTAAATTCATTAGATGGCTACGCAGAGCCACTTTGAATCTTGAGAGCGAGGCCAAGGTTCTTATGCTATCTGGCAGCGAATTCCACAGCCTCGCCCCAAAAACTCGAAACGATTTTAGCCCAGTTCCCTGGATACCCTCGCCGAGGATCTGCACTGGTTTTTTTTTCGAAGAGGGCAGAAAGATATGGCGGCTGCCCCATAGAATAAGCCTTGTATACAAGTACCGCCGCGAAATAGGCTCTTCGATCACTAACGTCCAACCAGTTCGGCTCGCTGCGGTGAGGGGTGATGCGCTCGCCCCGTCCAACACCCCTAATATATCTCACACATGAATTCTGTAACCTCTGCAGTCTCGTCTGAAGCTCCTCCGACACATCTAGATAAACCACTGAGCAATAGTTCAGGTGAGAAACAACAAGGGCGCTGGTCAGCTGCTTGCGCAGAACCTCAGTGGTGCAGGGCCTAAAAGATCTTAGTCCATAAAGGGCTCTGTTAACCTTGCGGCTAACAGCATCCACCTGTGGTTTCCATGTAAGTTTAGAGTCCATGATCACACCAAGGTTCTTTACTACATCGACAAAGGGCACGAAAACACCCTCCTGAACCTCAACACCCTGCAGGTTTAGCCTCTGAAGCTGATTAATGTTATGCTCGGAACCGAAAATGATTTCCTGCGTTTTCTTTGTATTGAGGTGCAGCGCATTCTCAGATGCCCATGCCGATACAGAGCGCGCCACAGCCGACATGCGACCCACCCCCATCCCAACTAGATCATCCCTCGTGACCTGAGTATACACCTGCAGGTCATCCGCGTATAGCAGGTGCGTGACTACTCCCTCATCCAAATACCCCCGTGGGCTTTTAAATTTATACAAAACATCCTTTAAATCATTGATGTACAAGCTGAAAAGAAGAGGCCCCAGTATCGAGCCCTGCGGGACACCAAGGTTGGTTATTAACCAATCAGATTCCCTGTCTGTTCTGGTAACCACTCTCTGATTACGTCCGGTTATGAATGATCGAACCCACATGACCGTCAACCTAGAGAAACCCATTCCAAGCAGCTTGCGAAGGAGTTTAGATGATGAAATAGTGTCAAAGGCTTTACTGAAATCAAACAGTAGCAAAATTGTCAGGAGGCGCTTATCACTGTCAATACCCGTCCTAATGCCTTCTGTGAGTTTAAGCAGTGCTGTTTGCGTTGAATTATTGCGTCGAAAACCAGTCTGATGAGGGTCGAGAACTTTTTGCGCTTCCAAGAATCCAACAATCTGGTCGTGTACCAATTTTTCCAGAACCTTGGAGAGAAAGCACAACAGGGCTATTGGACGAAAGTCCGAGACTGCTGATGGAGTTGGTGTCTTCTTAAGCGGCACAAGGTGTGCTCTCTTCCAAGCCGTCGGAAAAGTCCCCGTTGATAGCGATATATTAAACAGTGTCACTAGATGTTGGCCTATAATGGGTAACGATTTCGCAATGATGTTCTACGGAATTCCATCTTCCCCTTTTGCTTGAGACGAGAAATGAGCGACAGCAAGCACGACGTCAGCAAGGGTGACGTCACAAAAAGTGAATCTTCCCTCGCCAGCCATCGACACAATGTCATCCAGGTCTCCCTCGCCTTCAGAGTTCGATATGGACACTCCAGCGAAATGACTGTTTAGTCCGTTTGGTATGAAGCCGTGTAGGTCGTTCTTAGCTTTAGATACCAAACCCAGATTACGCAATTCATTCCACACATTTTTATTGTTATCAAGCGCGTCAAAGATTCTGCTCTGAATAAAAGCCTCACGCGCGAGCGCAGTACGTTGTTCAGCCTCCTGTGCTAACGTCTGATATTCCGTCCATAGGTGTGTCCGTTTCGTACGTTTATACCTTCTGTGTGTTGCGTCTCGTCGATTGTACAAGTCTCGTAAGTCTGAGTCTACACACGGAGGAAGCATTTTTCCTCTGGGTCTTAATTGTTTGAGTGGAGCAAGTTGGTCAATGACATTCATGATAATGTGACTAAGATTTTCTAGTCGTGTGTCAACTCCACTTCCAGTGCAACCAACTGGCAACCAATCACAAGCGGCTAATAGGGACAGAAGTTCCTCCATTTTAATACCCTTGAAATCCCTATATTCAAACCCGTTGAGAGTTGGAGGTTTAACCGTGTGATAGTCAATCTCAACATCAATTACATTATGCCTACTTGGAAAGGTCGCCATGAGTTGCTCGCATTCAGCACCACATTGTCTTCGTCGGTTAGGATCACATCAATCCAGGTGTATCCATGTCGGGCACTGTATCGGGAGTGTTCACAACCATAACATCCGGGTCAACGGTACCAATGTTACTAACACCAGCAGTATCATTTGCACTATTATCACTAGTATTACTAGTACTATTTATAGTACCTCTTATGAGCGGACTGCGTGCTTTGATCGTATTTGTGGACTTATTTTGCGACATGGGAGCTATGCTAGTAGTAACTGCATCGCTTTTCTTCTTTTGCAGTTTTCTTGTCCTACACTTCTGACACGCAAATTTGCCACTTGTCAGAGTTACCCAGTCATGAAAAATATCATGATAAAGCAAATCACAATCCTTACATCTGCGCATCTTGGTATTCAGCCGAAGAATTTTATTGCACTTTTTGCATGACGTGCGTGACATCTTTGGTAAAAATAATAATATAAAAATATAAAAATAATAATACAAAAACAAGTGCAAATAATACTGTAGGTTAGACTAGAATAATATAATATACGCGCAATCAAATCACTACTAAGAGTGTGACTAGATCAATTTGGAACTTAAAATTTTAAATTCAAAATTAATTTGAAATTTAAATTTCGCGCGCTCCAATATTCAAAACACGCGAGCAGCGCGTATTGCGCGGGCCCAACGAATGCGCGTATAACGACGCTGGTGTTGCCGCCTTGCAGCGAAGCATGAAACGCCGAGTCCAGCGGCGCGAGGATTTCGCGCGCTTATCGGCGAGGTAGATATATATATATATATATATATATCTTTCTATATTATATAGTTGTAAGCGTGATTTTTTTTAAAAAACCCCTCCACCCCCTCCATAAAATAACGTTAAATCGTTTCAAAATTTACGTTATTTTGAGCCTCAAAATCCCCTCCACTCCCCTCCACCCCCCTCCACCCCCTCCACACTCCCTCCACATGCCCCTCCACATGCCCCTCCACATCCCGTCCACACTCCCTCCACATTCCCTCCACAAAATATCGTAAAATTATTTCAAAATTTAAGTTATTTTTTTATGATTTGCCCCTCCACATCCCCTCCACCCCCCTCCATTTTTGCATCTCGATAAAGCTACGTACAACTGTCCGTGAGAAAATAATGGTCGTCTAAGGAAAATCCCTAAAGAATCAAAACTTTGACCTTGTGATTTGTTAATCGTTATAGCAAAAGCTAATGTGATTTGAAATTGTTTTCTATGAAGAATAAATGGAAATGAAGAAGACTCGTTAGTAGTAAGTGTTATTCGTGGAATAAAAACTTTGCTACCAATATTTTCTCCTGTAATGATTTCTGCCTCGATGTTATACTCGTATAATTTTGTTATTTTTAAACGTGTACCATTACATAGACCGTCTGTGATACTTAAATTTCGAATTAACATTACTATTGCATTAATTTTTAAATTTAATTTGTGTGGTGGGAGACCCTCTCTAATATCATTTAACATTTCAATTGGATAATTAAGATGTATATTTTCATCAGTTTGATCTACACCTTTATGTGTTGCAAAATCTACACTGTAATATGTTTTTTAATCTCCATATAACAATTTTAAAACTTTATCGTTAATTATTTTAATATCCTCGTTATGAGGAGCTAAGATAATGCTATTAATGGAAATGTTTTGATTTATATTACTATAAATTTGATCACAAACATTGTTAGTCTTCCAATTTGTAGGAATCTCAAATGGATTAAGTTTACCTTCTCCTAAATCTAATAATAATGATGAAAATGCAATATCATTAGATCGAATATTTTTTTTAAGTTTCAATATTTTGAAAAGTATCCATAATTTAGAATATTTAATTGTTTCTTCAATTATTGAATTTCTGTAACCATGTTTTATTACTGTAAGAATTTACCTAAAATCACCACCCAAAACTATTAATTTTCCTCCAAACGGTAAATTATTATAACAAACATCTTGTAATGTGCGGTCTATTATTTCTAAAGCTTTTTTAGGAATCATGGATGCTTCATCCCAAATTATTAAATCGACTTCTCTTAATTTTTTTTATCTGATTCTAATTCTAAGAATGCACTTTCTATACTACTAAGATCTAAAGGTAATCTAAAAGTCCTATGACTTGTCATTCCTTTAGGTAATAGAATAGAAGCAATACCAGTCCAAGCCATTGATAAAACTTTCTTATTTTGCGAAATATAATAATGTATCTTTGTTTTATATAAAAAAGTTTTTCCCGAACCTCCAGGACCATCAATAAAAAACATTTTAGATTCATTACTCATAATTTCTGTAAAAATAGAATGTTGCTCTTTATTTAATTTATTGAACATACATTTATAAATATTAGCACTATTCATCACATCTTCTGAAGATATTTCATCATTATTATTGATAAAACTATCTGGTTCAGGTAAACTAAAATCTTTACAAGACCTTTCCTCAGATTGTAATATTTTTTAATAAAAATAAAGTTTTGCATGGTCTGTTAAATAATAACAAATAATGTTACAAATTGTATATTAAACAGTGCAGAAATAAATAAAATACTATAATTTTTTATGAATATTCATTCAAAAATTAACGTGGGGGTTGGCGAGCGGAGCGAGCAGGGGGTTACTCCCCTAGTATATATATATATGGACATAGGCCTGACTTCAAGTTGCAGTACAAAAAAAAACCACGCAGAACGTGGAGTTGCGTTGACTGCGATGTGCCACTGACCAGAAGTCCCCTCTGGAAGACGAGTGTTGATCTTCCCCGATGTGCTGGACTCTCCGTAGTTGGACTCTCGATAGATGCGGCGAAAATTATAGGTTATGTTGTCGGTACATCGCGGAAAATTCCCTCCAGGCTCATAAAAAAAACACCAACAGTGTGATTTTTTAGCATCAGCATGAGAGCCAATCGGGGGGTCCTTTCCGCTGTAAGAAAATACTCCGAGGAGTGAACAGAATATTAGTAATGCGCAAAGAAAGCAGAGCGATGAATTAGTGCTTCCTTACTTACCAGTACGACACACACACTCTATCTGATAGAGATCATGCGCAGCTTACAAACAAAGAAAATATACGTAGGAATATTGAGATACCGTGATTTTCAAGGAATAGTAGAGAAAACAATACACCCGAATAGTTCGTATAATTTCCCACTGCCGAAATATCTAACCCACATAGATTCGTTAGGAAACATAACTGAAATAAAATATGGAAGAATACACGGTCGATTATTAATCTCGATAAAATTTCCACTAATTTCTAAAGACACCTACCATCTTTATCGATCAACTTCACTACCGGTTCCAGAACGATTAAGTACAACGAGAGTTATATCGATCTATATTAAATCAAAATCACCTCATAAATGAGAATTCTACCTACGAGTTGAGCGAAGAAAATTATGCACAATACATATCAGCATCAGGAATAATACTATGCCGACAAGAACGACTCATACGCTTAGAATTAAATAATGCGTGATGCGTATATTCATTACTACTTCATCTAAGAAAAACAGATTATGCAAGTTGGGACATCAGATATCAAGATACGTACGTACTGTTATGTCCTAAACTTATGAGAGTTGTCACCGGACAGTAACTCTACGGGTTGATTTTCTTTATAAGCACGGAAGCTTATTTAAGCACAAAGCTTTAAAACGCAACTTACCGCCATCGGTGCCTGACAACCTTCGCGATCTATGAAAGAACAGCCTCCAGTAGCCGCCGGAAAGTTATTTTAAAATCGCCATTGATATTTATGAATTTTTAGTCTAAATCCAGCACTGAGATTTATAATGCAAATTAATCTTCCCTTAATAGTCAGTTGAATAGGGCATCCCTCCTATCATTACGATTGTATCACGGACTAATATTATGTTAGACTTTTGGAAGATGCGATTGAGTTTCCATGCAACGAATTGTGAAAAGGGAAGAAAGAAATAGAATATTTAGTGAGGTGCATGGCCT